>PDLM01000003.1:2144478-2857540 GCA_003369665.1 Coleophoma cylindrospora
GAGTCTATATCACTGCTAGTATGCCGCATAGCACTTTTGGTATTGCTATGCCGGTGTTTAGCATTGAATCCACGGATCATACGGGAGGTAGCTTTGCCGTCGGCGGCTTGCATCCCACGAGTATTGCGAAGATGACCGGCAAGCTTCCGGAAGTGAAGAAAGGCGAGAGATTCGATTTCAAATTCAATATCAACGCCAAGCGAACATCCGTCGCCTTGGTGGTGGCCACCAGCAAACATCTTCCACATCTGGAATGGTCTTCAGAAAAAGGGATGGGTAGGTAACCTCCGCTGAAGAGCCAACAGAGAAAGTCACGGCCCAGCTTGTAAAGAGGTACTAACCATAGTCTAGGCAAATTACCTATGGGTGTCGGGGCACTAGCATCAACCCTTCTAATGGGCGGCGGCAGCAAAGAAATCTCGAAGGACAAATCGAAATCGAAATCAAAGGACCGATCCCATTCAAAACACCGCGAGAAGAGAGGGCATTACCAGGAATATCACGACTCACCTCGCGAGACATCATCACATCGAAGCCATAGCTCAACACGAAGTCAGAGCTCTGCCCCCCGTGAAAGGCCATCACATAGAAGCCGACATAGATCGGCTCGGGACTCAGATATTGGAAGGATTCATCGCACGGAGCATGTAGAGATGGAGATGAGGAGAATCCGACAGGCCTCGCCTCGTTATTCGGAATATGGTGGAAGTCGTTACCGAGAAGCCTCCCCTCGTTATTCAGAATATGATGGAAGTCATTACTCATCTCGGTCGAAGAGTAATCGAGACTATCGTTGGGAAGAGCCTGATTCTGGCTATGCATCGTCAGACAACTACAAGAGGCATCACAGACGAGATTCACGATCAAGCCGGTACGACTCCAGACGCCGATGAACGAAAGAAAAGACATAGGAAATAAATGAAACGGCCGAAATGAAAAGTAGAACTACTATTACGACACAATCAACCAGAGAAATACTCTTGGATTAGAGGACAATAATCATGAAACATGGCTAGAATGAGTACATAGAATTCTGGAGGGAACTACAGCACAACTGTATATGTCAAGAAGATCTTTTACCAACCCAATTCTTTCCGCAAAGATAGCACCTAAGGCTTGTGCCAGGACAGTGCGAGTAGAGAATCTCCCGATAAAGAATCGAGGAATAGATTTATATACCTTAAGCACAAAGTTAAATCTGCTTTAGAGAAGTTTTAATTTGGAAGTGTGAAAATAATGCAGTACGGTCGGCACTATCTTCTCTATACATACAGCAACAAGGAAGCCAGCTTTAAGATATACAACACAGTTGGGATAAACAAACCCAAGCCCTGTAGTCTCGCCTAGGCGATTGTCATCAATTTATTGGTCGAATTCCCTGGAGGCGAAGGACAGGCAAGCGTTTATCTATCCTGAGAGTCCTAGTAGACAAAACTGTAACATAGATAACGTGGCGGCCTCTAAAATGAAACAAAGTATCAATAGCATCGGGTGTGTGCCTGTGGTTCGAACGGTTGCTGCTGAATCTCGAGCTGAAACGGCTATATTGAATCTGTCGCTGGCTATAGTGCCCAGACGGCTCGGTGGGTAGCACTGACGTAGCCAAACAAAAGTCATCGGTCAAAGTGACCGCTGCTGTCAAGGATGAGCCAAGATGCCATTTCGGATGACAGCAGGGATTGGCATACTTTTACAGTGGAAAATCGCCAAACAAGCTTTAATATACGAGGAAAGCCCATGTTCTATTATAGGCAATTGACACAAGAGTATTGCTCGATTCGCTCCCATAAAGCTTCATCTAAGTGACTTTTTATGGTAATATTGCGTTTTCGTACATGACTGCCAATACTGCTAAAGCTAAGAATTGAGATATGCTCGAGTTTCTGTTTTATCACCTCCCGCTCATCAGTTCTTTCCACCGCACCTTTGCCATCAAAACCTATCTCTTGGCGCGAGATAACTTCTAGAATTTATCGTGTGCTTGGGTTTATGGTGTGATAATATTTAACTTAATCTTCAAATTGTTGCTGACTTCTTGGACCGGATGGTGTTACTTCTGCCACACAAGTAGCCTTCAAGGGGAAATCTTAGATGTAGAGTGATCCAACGGGTTCACTATTAACCGTTACTGATAAGCTAACAGCTCCCTTGATGTATCAAATAAATTTGAACAACTCAGAGCTGGCAATACATATTAATCCCGTGAAAGGTTCTCATTCCCGAGGAGATATTATCTTCGTCGATTAGAGCCGTTTTGTAGCAAAACGGCATTACAGGCGAGTGTAGGATACATCCTCGGGCTCTAAGATTCTATCCTATATTAGCAGGAGCAGAGATGGGTTAATAGTAAGATACAAATTGAGCATAAAACCCGAAGTGTATAATGTAGACTAAAGATTGAAGAGGTGAGACTTTTATGGTCGGATTAAGAAGAATGTTAACAATAGTAAGATAACCAAGCCGAACAACCTCAAAGCATAGAAAATATGGGCGCAAGAGGCTTCAGACGAAATAAAGAAGGGGGAATCTCAATGACCACTGTTCCATTGGTAGCTTGACCCGAATCGCCTCAACCCGCAAGAGACTAACAGCAGAGGGTCAACCACAGAACTACCTCGGTGTCTCATATTCCTTGATGATGTAAGCAAGCTATTGAGATTCCAACCATTTTCACAGGCAAAAAGAACTGATTTTGTGTCATGCAGAAAACCGGATGCATGTCTGCAAAGTAATACCCGAATAGCTTACCCTTTGTGACGGCGGGGTTGCAGCGTTGCGTGTTCGAGGTGCCCTCTCAGAGCAGACACCTAAGAATAGAATCTCCGTCGCTTAATCCTCCACCAGCAGTCAGATCACTCACTACCCTCCATTCTGCACTTGATATCTGAACGATTCCATCTGCCCAAGACAACCCCCGAGTCAAGATCTTTTTCAGAAATTTGATCAATGGCAGCAGTCCTAAGCAGTGTCCTCGACGAGAAACGGAGTCGACCGGCGATAAATGCTTCCACGCAAGCCTAGGCCAGAACTCCAGCAGCACACGTGACACGGGATTTTACCCTGACGTCACGGCAACAGACCACTTTACCTCAGGGCAGGACTCTCGCCTTGTGCAAAACCTGTTGCCTCTTGGACTCCTGGGCCGAATTAAGCTCAGTCCATTGCCCTGGACCCTCTCGTTCGTTCTCCGGCGTCCACTTTTACGGTCCTGTCGTTTCAGTTACGTAGCCGTAAGCCACGTCTAGTTCTATGACGATGGGCTGATCGACGCCACGGGTATTACTATAAGATCCCTTTGCTTGGCACAACCCCAGATTGCCATTTTCAAACATCCCTCAATATCAATAATTACGACGCCATCTTCCCAATCTCACCTGAGCCTCATACCAGGACACAATGTCAACCCAGGCCCAACTCCCCTCAGAGGCCGGTCATGAGATCCCCAAGGAGCACCACCGACAAAGGTCAGTCTCTAATTACTCGTGACGAACATGCACTTTCAATTGACTTAACATGTACAGAACTGGAGGATGGATGCCAGCAGACCACCGCTTGCACAAGGAATGGCTCCAGAAACAAGTCGACCATGTAGACAAGAACCCGCAAACGCTGCCGCCGGTGCTCGTAGAGTTCAAAAAGCTGATCGAGACCAACCCGCGCATTCACATGTATTTCACGGCCATGTTTGAAGAGATCCCCGTTAAGAGGTATGTCGAATTATAAAAGTCCCAAGGCTATGCTTTGGGTTCTTTTCGCCCTCCATTTCATTCTCGTTTTCCGTGTTCTTGGTAGAGATCCATGAAATGCTGACATGTGACACACAGGATTTACAAACAGGATCCGACAGGAAACCGACAGATCCGTGACTACGAACACATGCTGCAAGTCCTCGCACACATTTTGCGAACGGCCCCGCACTGGACCGATGCAGCTGAGAAGGTCGGAATGGTAGGTGTGCCGATGAATGCAGGTGAGTTTCCGAGTCTTACGAGATCTCATACCCTTTTCAGCTTAAGATTCATATCTAACAATTTTGCAAAAGTCTTTGATTATCCAATGTCCACTCCATCAGGACATGCGGCATTCTTAGATCCCGAAGTCAACGCTATGGTAAAGAAGGTGTTGAACGAATGGGGCAAGTATCTCAAGGTAAGCGTAGCAGGGTCTCCTGGTATTTCGCCAAGAGATCTAATCCACCATTGCATCTCTACCCGCAGCTAGAAACTAATCCACTCTCCCTACGCAGTCTCCAGAATCCGCCAAGGTCCTAGGCAAAGACAAGAACGGCTGGTTCGGCGAAACGGCAACGAAAGACGTTGAATCCGTCGCCAACAAAGCCGGTGACACCAAGTTGCAATTCCCCCAGATGTTCAAGTGCGATCCCCAAGCCGAGTACCATGGCTACAAGTCATGGGATGGTATGTATTCCCTCCCTTCCTCGGTTCCCCCTCGAGTCCCACCACACGCACAACAAGGCAACTAACCCAGCCAACCCCAGATTTCTTCACGCGGGAACTAAACGAGGAGGCGGGCTACCGCCCCATTGCCGCACCCGACGACGACAGCATTATTGCCAACGCATGCGAGTCCAAGCCCTTCTCCACCCAGCGCGACTGCAAGCTGTTCGACCGTTTCTGGATCAAGGGCCAGCCCTATTCCGTCGGGGACATGCTGGCGCACGATCCGCTGAAGGAGCAGTTCGACGGCGCGACGGTGTATCAAGCCTTCCTGTCGGCGCTGTCGTACCACCGATGGCACTCACCCGTCAGCGGTACGATCAAGAAAGCGTACGTCGTCGACGGGACGTATTTCTCCGAGCCGCTCTGGGAAGGGCTGGGCGACCCGGATACCAAGGAGATTAACAAGATGGGCATCTCGTCGGCGCAGGGGTATATTTCCTCGCTTGCGGTGCGCGCGATTATCTTTATCGAGGCGGATAATAAGGATATCGGCCTGATGGCTTTTATTGGGATTGGTATGGATGAGGTTTCGACGTGTGATATCACGGTCAAGGAGGGCCAGCATGTTAAGAAGGGGGAACAGACGGGGATGTTCCACTTTGGTGGCTCGTCGCACTGCCTGCTCTTCCGCAAGGGCGTGCAGGTTGGCGGTTTTCCAGAGCCGGGGCGCGATCATAATGTTCCTGTTCGCTCGGCAGTTGCTGCTGTGAAAAGCAGCTAGATGGAGATAAGAGGTCAATTATGTATCAACAAAATAGTATTCAAAAGTGCTTTCAATCCACGTTAACATTAAATTATAAGCACGTGTCTTAAGTGATACTTTTGAAATTTGGGTATGAATATAACTGAGTGGTGTACTAAGGACTCATGATCCCGACACCTATGAAATTGGGTCCAAGTAATTCCCTTCATTTACCCAATACGAACGCCAAAGGAGACCAGAACTCTACTGTCAGGTGACCACTAACTCCGCTGGGGAGCTGATGAATGAGGTGGTGGAGGATAATACATAGGTTGAGGAGTTTCGCCGGGTACCTGACCATATCCCGGATAGGCATACGGTGCCGAGAAAGACGCAGCCTGAGTACTGGGGGGCAAGAACGGTGGTGTTGGAGCCGTATTGTTGTATTGAGACTGGCCAAGACCACCAGGCGGCGCTCCGGGAGGTGGAGGAGGAGGAAAGCAGTGCATCGGCTGGTTTGCAGGCATGGGAGCATGTTGAGCCATGCTGACGGAAGAAAAGGAAGTATGGCCTGTAGACTGCGGTGACATAGCGGAAAAGCCTCCGGTTGAATGGGGCGTCAAAACGGAATAGCCTGTTGATTGTGGTGATAGAAATTGGTGTTGTGGATGGTAAGGGTTGTTCGGGGGCGAAATAGGAGCCTTGAAGTCGGAGGATTGCGGTGATATAAGACCTGGGGTAGTAGGGTTGGAGTAGTATCCGCTATCCTGGCTTGGAAATTGTGGACGTGGCTGATACATCTGTTGCGAGGCGTACTGGTATTGCTGTTGCTGCGGAGCACATGGTGGCGCAATGGCATAGTTCTGAGGCTGGTAGGGGGCTAAGTACTGAGCGGGTGGTGGAGGTGGTGGGGGAGGAAAACCATAGTTTTGGGGTTGAGCACTTGGAGTTGTAGAACCAGCATTGGAAGTCAGCGAATTCTCGTGGACATTTGAATTTGGAGATTGAATATTTGGGGTTGTTGGACGGGAAGGCATATATGGCTGGACCGAGACCAGAGGCGATTTCAAATCTGCAGGTGCAGTATTTGGCGTGGCTGGATGAGAAGGTAGATGAGTTTGGACGGTGAGATGCGGCAGACCCAATCCGGGTACATTTACACTCGGAGTGGTCGTTGGTGGACGAGAGAGCTGAGTCTGCGACTCGGGCACTGAAACCTTGCTTGGTTCTGGCTGCGGTAGAGATTGGTCGGGTTGGCTTTGATCAGTTGTGATGATTCCACGCTTCTCGAGTTCCATTTCAAGGAGTTTCGCCTTGAGGAATGCAATCTCATCTTCCATACTGGGTGCAGGTGGTTGTCCTATGGGATGTTGAGGGGTTTCTGGTGCAGTTGAGACAGGATCGCTAGATTCGGTACTACAATAAGCTTGTTAGCACATTTTTGGAAACTTCAGAGATTTGGTTCCTTGGTACCAACCTCGGTGTGCAGACAGCTGCAGGCTTCTGGTCTGAAGGCATGGTCTGAATGGTAGGCGAGTAAACTTCAGAATACAGTGGCAGGGATGCTGAGCTCATGGGAGTAGCTGTTGCCGGAACAGCTTGGTGTTGAAAGATCTGCTGCTGATGTGAGGCAGGTTGATATGATGGTAACCCGGGTTGGTAAATTGGTGGCCCATATATTGTTCCTTGGTTCTGAACTTGATTCTGTGTCTGTGGCTGCTGCTGAGGATGTTGAATTAACCCAGGCTGATAAGTTGGGGGCTCGGATATTGACTTGTAATCAGATGGAGTCTGTGACTGCATCTGAGGATTTGGGGCAGCAGCAGCTTGCCAGTTGTAGTCCGGCGCTGCCGGTGGCACACCATACGAAGGTTGTGGTGTATAAGGGACCGCTCCTGTAGAGCTCGTTGGCGTTTGGCCTTGTAGCTTCGCCTGTTCCTGTTGATACTGGATCTTGAAATTCTCGTATTGGGTTTGCAGCTTATTGTAAGCTTTCATTTTTGAATGCTTGTCATGTTTATGCTCTAAGGTAGCACCAGTAGCATCCAGTGCCGCATGAGCAATAGCATACTCGGCTCCCTTCCCTACAGCTTCGCCAGCAATCATATCAGCACCAGGTCCCGCGAGACCGAGAGTCAAACCTCCAAGAGTGCCAGCCACAGCCATAGGAGCGATGACATCTCGCATGCGAGTATTGTGAATTGCTCCTCGCTCTGTAAGTTTTTCCTGGATTATATCTCGCTTTTTGCGAGCATTATGGACGCGTGGTGCTGAGAGGCCGAGCCCGATGAGAGAGATTCCTCCTGTGAGGGGTGAAAAAAGGACTGAGGTTGTTGTTGAGGTTGCCCCTCCTGCGAGCTGGCGCGTATAGTTTTCCCATTCTTTCTGTAATTGCTCGGTGCTGAGCTCCTGACATTTTTTCTCGTATTCAACGTAGTCGAAAGGCATAGTGACAGACAGATTTTTCTTGAAGTCTCGGTCTGCCGGTTCATTGATGAGGCAGAAGTGATGCGTGAGTACCCCGGAAGAACAACCCCACGTTATATAGCGGGTCCTCATACTGTTACTCCTATCGTCGGTGAAGGGCTGAGCTACTGTACCAGCCTCAGACCCGAAGGTAAAGACAAGCCAAAAGGCTGTATTGAGGACAGTGAGTTCACTTAAGTCACTTAGTGCATCGCTTAACGTGATACAGATCTGGTCAGCCGCAAGCCCGAGGGTCCTCAGCCGCAAGCCACCACATCTTTCACCGCGGTTTATAGGCTGATACAAGACACTGGGCAGCCATGGCCTGATAATGTCACTTTTTAGTCCATTCCGCATCCCACTTATGGAAATGAGAAGTTTACGTGCTTATAAAAGCTTGCTTGTACAACACATGCGGCTCTTGGCAATATAAGAACCGACCTACTGTGTTGGTGGAGGCCGTTTTGTGCTTGGCTTTTATGTTTTCAGGATTGTCACATCCGGCCCGTCAGGCAGAAACCATCTGCCAATTTATGCACAGCAGAGGAGGCATAGCATGCTTCTGCGATTTCGAACATATCCTCGGTGGACGGACTTGGTGCCATCCACCACAATCAACTTTGTATAAGGATGCTCCTAATCGAACTCGGCTGTGTTGCCAAGCAACGCAGCTCAGTGCGCCATCATTGTACGTAGTTTCCATGATTTTGATCCTGATATGGTTTACAAGCCTAAGAATCCGTATCCTCAAGTACTTGTAGAAGCCCTCCGACAAGATATAAACTACCAGTAACGAACACCATCAGTTTTTGGTTTTCGTGCAGATCCAGAGCAGTGGAACGGGCATGTTTGACTGCTTCTTCAATACTTCCAAAGACGAAGCATGCAGTAGTTTTGTCTTGGCTCCAAAAAGTGCCAGCGAGAACCTTTTGTACAGAAGTATCTACAGGCGCCTCTTGTCCGTCAGGATCACCATCTTGCTTATACGGATTGTTGCTACAGAAAACTGCCTGATCAAGAACTGGTCTGTTGACATCAGGCTCGTGCTTGAGATTTGCGAGCAAGGTTTTTAGCAGAGCGCTTGCATCTCGATCCTGCTGATTGAAGACAAGCATAGTCTTGACAAGCTTTTCTGATCCATTATGCTGCATCCATCCTGCTTCGATAAGCTTCCGACAATACCATGAAGCGGCTGCTTCAAGACTCTCGTGCGTATGAGCACCATCTATAAGCCAGGTGATCTTCCCGTCCTCGTAGGTCTGGCATCTTCCGGGCCAGCTGACGGTCTCAAGTCCGTCCCTGAACTGCTTAGGAAGTTGGTTTTCGACATCTAAATTTAGGCTGAGGATCCCAAGATTCTGCAGATGAGATGCTGCAACTGAAATCGCCAGACTTGCATTATCCTTTTGGAATTCACCTTCTAAGCCCAGCTTGACTCTCCCCGTGTCCAACAGAGCCATCCTTTCTTGGACTGCAAATGCTGCACCTCTCTCTGCTGCTCTTTGCGTAAGTACAGCCTCGGCTTCAGGGCTCTGCACAACTGAAAAGGCAGGAACGCCATTTTTCATGATTCCAGCTTTATGCCATGCAATCTGCTCAATGGAGTCTCCAAGCATACCCACGTGGTCGATACCCAACTTGGTGATAGCAGTTACAGATACAGCATTGGCGGGTAAGATATTCGTTGAATCATACTCCCCACCAATACCGCACTCAATGACCGCATTTGTGACGCCCTCGCTCATAAAAGTGTGAAAAGCCATAATCGTCAGATAACGAAAATAGCCCGGTCTGGTTTCCATAGAATTGCTATTTGATTGAGCTGAAAACCGATCCCAAAGCTCGAAAAAGTACTTTGCGAAAAGCTCTTCGGAGATAGGATTACCATCAATGCGAATCCTCTCTCGGACTGAGATGAGATGCGGAGAAGTATAAACCCCAATTCTACCCATGTCTCTGTCACCTTGATTCTGGTACTGCCGCAATATGCCTTCCACCATAGCACACACACTGCCCTTCCCTTTTGTTCCAGCCACATGTATACACGACAATCCTGCCTTCACAAAGTCCTCAACTTCGTACCCAGCCTTCCTGGTCCAAGAAATCATCTCGGGGATGGCGAGAGCGTTCATCGATGTGCTAGAATTGGAGATAGAAGAGGTGATGGCGCGATTGGATTGCAAGCCTGTCAGGAGCTCGAGTGCTTCTGTGTACGTCCGGCCATCGTGGTGCCTCCTGGAGGAAGTGCTGAGAATCCTGTGAAGACGGTTTGGGTTGTGTATTCCATTGCGGATGAAAAGGTAGCTGTGCCCCAGCGATGGTGGTCTGCAGCGAGCAAATATCATAGCTACATGGAAAGAGATCTCTCACAGAGCTTCACAGCGCGAGAATCGAAGCTTCCGACAGGTGTTGAGGATGAGACTTTGTTACGGCCAAAGAGACGGATGAGAGAGCTTGCTGCTACCTTTTTGTCAGCCTTGCTCGGGCCAGGCTGAGGGCAAGGGCCAATCAAAAGTGTTCTGTGCTTCAGATTTGCTTGATAGATTGATTTCTAGCAACTTTACCTAAGTATGTATATGTCAATTGGCTGGGATTTCTCTATTACATTGTGTCACATCTTGCGGATTCGAAATGGCAAAAGTTTTCATGTCGATTTTTTCGACGTCTGTTTATCATCACTCTTCACACATAGTCTATGGCCAGGGATTATCCAGTACAAAGCACAACCAGAAGCTCGTACAGCCAAGAAATGTATAAATGCAAATTTCAGTTTTCCAATAAATATCTAACAAAATAACAAATACAAAGCATGCATGCTATAAACGCCATGAGCGAATGTCCCGGGACTTAACACGAACGACGTGCACTTTTTCAACCACCATCTCAGCTCTATTTTCAAGCACCCCCAGAAACCATTGCGATCAGCTTTTCCTTCTCACCACTCTCTTTAATCATGCTGGCAAAGATACCATCCTTTTGCCAAAGTTCCTGCGGCGTGCCAAATTCGCCGACTTTGCCTTCGTCCATAACCAGGATTTTATCGAAGTCAGCGATCGTGCTAAGACGATGTGCGATGACGATCAATGTGCTGTCGTCAAACTCTTCTCGAATACTGCGTTGGATCAATGCGTCTGTGGCCATGTCGACTGCGGATGTGGCCTCGTCGAGCACCATGATCTTTGGTCGTGAGACAATCGCTCGTGCTAGGCAGAGGAGTTGGCGTTGTCCCTGGGAAAGATTTAGTCCACCCTCTGTGATAGGCGATACCAGTGAGTTGAAGATATTTGTATTCTGTTGCTGACCCGGCGATGTAGGTACTGTAAGGTCAGAAGTTGATGGGGCCGAAGATGGTGTGACTAGGTGCACTCTTTCAAGAGCTTCTCGAAGTTCAGTGTCTTCGTGCTCATCAAAAGCATCTAGGTTAGAGCGTACCGTACCGCTGAACAGCACCGGATCTTGAGGGATGATTGCAAGGCGGGATCGAAGGGCCTGGAGCTTGATCTTGGAGATATCCAGTCCGTCGATGTGAATGCTACCTTCGCGGGCTTCAAGGAAACGGAAGAGGGCAAGAGTCAAACTACTTTTGCCAGCTCCTGTACGGCCGACAACTCCGACGCGCTCATTGCGTTCGACATTAAATGTAAGCCCTTTGAGAACGGGTGGTAAGTCGTCTGCATATCCCACAACAAGGCTGTCGACCGAGAGGCGACCCTCAGATGGCCAAGCTGCCGGAGGATCTGCGCCGTCCAAAGACTCGGTCTTGAGGTTCGAATATTCTAGAATGCGCTCTGCGGCGTTCATATCAAGCTCGAGGTTGGTGTAATGGCGAATGGTCCAGATCACCGTCGATGTGTATTCTAAAGCAAATGCAAGGGCAAATCCAGCCAATGATGCATCGATTCCCTCCATGGAAATGATAAAAGCAGCAACAATAGTAGCAAAAAATGATCCAACCATAGACATGCGCCAGCCCATCCAGCGATTGAATGCCCACAAGTGCCAATATGTCGTGGCATGGTCATCAATGCGGGAAAACATGCGAGTAACATATGTGTCTGTCTTGGAGAAAGCACGAATAGTCCCAACACCTGTAAGTGCGCTGCTAAACTGGTCAAAGTACGGAGATTTTGCGTTGGATTCAAGACGTTTTACTTCTCGTGCGCCAGACATGTAAAGCTTCGCAATGTATACACATATCGACAAGAGTGCAAGGGCTAGCAGAAGAATCCAAGGTGATACAAATAAACTTATGACCCATTAGTGAACAATACGATAGATATATATGAGAAAGACTTACCCAGCAACAATGACACCAATAACACGGAAGAGGTTGTTTGATGCGCCAGCAATATCATTTGCCAATCTACCATCAAGGACATTGAAATCAGCGGTGAAGCGATTAAGGATTCTTCCCAGAGGAACAGTATCGATCCATCGTAATGGAGTTCGGAGAATCGTAAAGCTGAGTTTGTCGAAAAGCTTCCTGGAGGCACGGATTGATCCCGTATAGATGTAGAAGTATCGAGCAGTCCCAAGGACAGCTACGATAAGGGATAGGGCAACATAAATGCTCAGGTAAAACCATAAATTGTTCTCCGCCGATGGCATTGTTGATGTGGCATTTCCGGAGGTCAGGTACATCGATGACACGTCTTGAACCTGGAACGCAACATGGAAAGTTTGAACATCACTTGCCGCCTCTTCATAACTTCCTGTCCAGAGTCTCAACCACCAAGCGCGACCTATTGCCTTGTCAGTAAGAGAGCCATGTCATCATTCTATATTGATGCATGTAATAGAATCGCAATCAAGAATGGAGAACCTACCAAGTGTGATAAGCTGGAGAATACTGAAAGCAGCAAGGGCAGTAACCCAGAAGGGGTATCCACCGGAGGATGCTAGGTATCCCGTGTACACAGCGGTCTTAACGCGACCTTTCTCTCGGCTTTCGTCTTCGACAAACTTCTTTGGGCTGGGCTTCTTCGAGTCCACCTTTTTCAGTGGTTCTCCACTGCTTTCTCCATCGCTCGATTCCTCAGAGTTAACCGCCGTAGGATCCTCGTCCGCCTCAATTTCCTGTACCGATTGGTGGCTGATGATATGTTGCAGTGTCCCCATTTCTTCTAGATCTCGTACCAGACCAGCGTTCTCGACAGTTCCTTCTCCAAGCTCAACAATGTAAGTCGTCTTAGGCTTGCAAAGCTCCACATGATGTGTAACCAAAATTCTAGTTCGTCCAACTCCTAGCTCGCCTGTGAGGCCCTTCTCAAAGATGAAGCGCCCAACGTGAGCATCGACAGCGCTGAAAATGTCATCGAGAACTAGTATACCTGCTCTTGAATAGAGAGCTCGCGCGAATGTGACTCTCCATCGCTGGCCACCACTTAGGTTAATTCCGTTGGCTCCAATTTCAGTGCTTTCGCCATCAGTAAGCATTTCCATGTCTTTTGTCAATGCACAGACTTCGATGACCTTCTTATACCGATAATCATCATAAGGTAGTCCGAAGAGAATGTTGTCACGGATACTTGCATTCTCAATCCAGGGAATTTGGGCAACGAATGCAATAGCCGATGGAATGATCCAGTTATCTTTGTTGGCCAAGTGGTCCTTACGATCTTGACTTAAAGGTGGCCTAGGGACGTTGATCTTGCCAGCTAATATATCAACCTCGCCGAGAATTGAGGCTAATAGGAGACTCTTGCCTGTGCCAGTCTTGCCACTTACAACTGATAATTCATTCTCAGGGAAAGCGATGTCCAGATTTCGCAGCACATATCGTTCGGATTCGTCTTCTTTCTCCTCGTCAGACGGCCAGGCGATAGATGCATTTTCGAAGGAGATATTGGGCGAGTCGGTCTTGTTTACGTTGATTTCCGGTGCATTGAGATACTTTTCGATTCTCTCAATCGATACCCATGCGTCAAGAAGATCCGTGGTTAACTCTGGAATGACGGCCAAAGTTACCTCGAGGTTACCAAAGATTCCAATGGCAGTGAAAGCAACAGATGGAGTCAATTCGCCATAAATGATGGAGTAGACAGCCAACGAAGTTGCAGCTAGTACGATGGGACTCGTAATCCAGCAGAAGATCAGGAACGTGTCAGACACGAAAACATTCCACTGCTCAGACAGTTCCTTGCCTCGGACTTTGCCCAATTTTGCGTGCCAATTCGTCTCAAGAGCACTAAATTTGATCTGTCGGATACCTTGAAGAGCTTCCGTGACGACCCCCATCTTCACATCTCTGACCTTCATCAGCCTGTCCTGGGCAGCTGAATATCTTCGACTAAAAAAGATGTTGAGAGGGATTGTGAGAGACATAGCGGCAAATCCAGCCAGTAAGCTCTTCCATCCAATGATGCTAATCAAGAAAGTGAAGGAGACAAGAAGCTTTGCTAAACTTCCAAGAAAGTAATTGTTGAAGGAGCTGAAATCTGCGACTCTAACTGTGTCGACGGCAATCAGATTGACAGTTGATTGTTTTCCCTTGATTTCCTCCTCCTCCTCTTCAATTTCGGGTTTGTCACCTGCAGCTATCGACGTGTCAATTTACTTCCTTACTGAATTGTGAGAACTTACTTGATTCTGGAACATTTGCAATATCCGAGGGATTTGCAGATTCTGCACTTTTGCTCGATTTGGATGCCCCTTTCACATCCTTGCGGCGCATAGATTTTTGGAAGATCAAAGCAGAAAGTTGGGCTCGAATGGGAATGCCGAGGTGGCACCAAGAAATCCAAAAGAGCCATGCTTCAATAACTCCGGCTGCGAGAGTAGCAAAGCAAAGCCCTAGGACCCAAATCCATGCATCTGAAGTAATGGCCTTACCGGCATCTCGCATTTCCAAATTTCGCAGAATGTGCAGGAGGCAGAACTGAGGGGCAAAATTTGTGAAAGCAGTGAGCGTAGTCAAGAACCATTGAAGGACAAACGCCATTTTATGTTCCAAAAAGGTTTCAAACCAAAGTCTCCGGGTGTGCTTCCTGGCTGCCCAACGTTCACTTAGATCTTTGGAACGGGTATTGTGGTCCATCTTAGGCAAATCTTCAAGATTGAGTCGCTGCTTTTTTCTTGAAAGCTTGAGCAAATGCTCAACCCATGTGAAGCTGTAACGGCTAAAAGCTGAAACCGTGTACATGCCATCTACAGGCTTGCCATCCAGAAATACGGCAGGGCGTCGTGGAATCGAAATTCCGGCGAAGAACACAGTGAGAGTCAACGCCAATTGCACAATGTGGAGAGAGAAGGGCGCTGTGGAACCCAGACCAGACTCTTTTTGAGCAAGATTAGCATCTTGGACCAGAAATACAACCAGGAGGACTGTGGCACAGATGGAAGCGTGAAGGCCAAGAGTGTAGGATTTTGTGGACTCTTTTATAATTGATGCAACAATCACCTGGACCAGAAGCAGGAACTAGAGGCCGTCAGCATTTGGCATCATGGGATCACGTGTAGACATACCCAAGCAGCAACATTGAGCCAGGACTCCAAAATGAGTCCATCTTCAGTTATATTCAAGACCTCCAGAACCGCTAAAGCTATTGAGACAGAAAGCCCAGCAACGATGAACAGAAAGAGGAAAACCTTGGGCAGTCTGGCTGAGAACTGCTCAATTGACTCCTTCGAAGCCACCCCATCTCTGTCTTCATAAGTGGCGGATTTGGGCTTCTTCTGTCGGAAATGGCAGAAGAGGGCGAAAAGCGCTGGAATGGTTAAGAGGCCCACGACCACGAGTCCCGCGAGCCCTGATGCCAGCGAAGCCGAGATGTTCTCGGTCATGATTCTTGTCGTGCTGTGGTTAGTAAAGGATTGCCGCAGAGACGGACGGGATCATCTCGAAAGCGATGGTGGAGCAGGCTTTTATGGCGAGCGCAGAAAATAAGTACGGAGTAAGTCGGACGGTACTTCCTACCAGGCCGTGACTCGAAAGCGGTGCGGCTTTGTGTGGGAGTGATAGGCGGACCGGTGGATCTTGTCCTGACTCACCCGGGGAGAAGCCATGGCGGTTATGACGAACACAAAAGCCAAAGGTGCACCCAGGTTGAAACCAATTTCGGGGAGGTCATCTCAGCCGACTCTGCTTCAGTTAGTCAGTAGTGGGGGTGCGAGTTCCAACAGAGTGCGAGACTAGACGGCTTTAAGAAGGTGGGATTAATCGGGCAGATACCGCCAGCGAGATTGAGAGAGCGTCAGCACACCCACCGTGATGAGATGTGGTGTGTCAAGCGGCTACAGCCCTTCCGCCGTACGGATATGGTCTACGGCGCACGAGGAGAGCTTCTTATCGCTGGCGCCGCGTACGGTACAGGCGGTGTGCGGGAGGAGAGGGTGTGCAGAGCATGATGGCGTCGTTCTCGTTGGACGAATGCTCACGACTTGGCCGGCCACGCCAGCCAGCCATACTGCACCTCTTCTCGTACACCGGCACGGGCTCGAGTGAAGCTATCCAGCTGCGGTTCGAGACAGCCTTGGTTGGACCAAGGGCATACCCGCCCGCCGTGAGCCTGGCGCTGGAGTCCAGGGCCAGGGCCAGGTACCATCATGGAGAAGTGGATTGATTCCCAGGAGGTCGGGGCTCGTTCTTTCCGCGCGCATTCTCCAGAGCATGATGAGTCCTGGCTGGCCAAACTTGGACGGAGGGTTTGACGCGTGCAGGACCCACGTATGGGCTGCCGTCCGCTGGCGAGAGGCCCTGGATGAGATACAGAGCATGTAAGTCACCTAGGTAGTCAGGTATCTCACCCATCACCCCGTCGTGACTGTACTGCCGTTTGGGGTAAGGATGGATCGGGCCCTTGTGTGCTTTGGCATAACTCGGAAGGTATCGATCGTACTGTTGCTATCTCCCTGCCTCGCTGCCGGGCTGCCTCCAGGCGCCTGAATCGTGGAAGACAGCTTTCTACTGGCCATGGTAAGGTTGCTAAGTCGCTGTGTGTTGCCATGGTAGATGGAGAGACTGGCAATAGCCACGGGCCTGTCTTAGCAATGCAACTTTGCTGCGTCGGATCTCGATATCCCCGTCTATTGCAAACCGACTTGCCTTACCTTACGCTCCTGATTATCCTTGCCCTTGACTCGACGGCAGAAACAGATCAGATCAAATCCCCCATATCTGGAGGATGGTACTTTCTCCTTCTTGCTGCATCTCATACTGTTGACCGAAACAATTAAATTCCTGCTGATCGAGCTATCGTCTCTGAAATCCCCAAGGGTCACGCTTGTCCCCGTCCACGCGATTGCAGCGGGAAGCTTCAAACGACGACCTGTGTACGCCTAATCTGCAGCTTGAGCCAGCACCGGGTCTGCCATTCTGCCTTTGTGCCAACCATCTCTTCGTCGTCCTACTGTTCATTGTTGACCACCTACCGCTCCGCCGTTCAGCTCGAGTACATGCAAACCGATTCCGGCGAATTATTTGAAGAGGTCCGGGGGCCTATCTCCTGTTGTTGGTGTGCCCGCACCTTGCACGACAGCATATCAACAAGATGAAGGCAACACCACTGATTGTAAATTGGCACGACAAGAACAGTCCCATATATTCTGCACATTTCGAACCTCAGGGCAAGGGACGATTGGCAACGGGAGGTGGAGATACCAACGTCCGCGTATGTGAGAACCACGTCGATCGCTGGGCAGAGCTGACTTCTCATAGCTATGGCGGCTGGATTCAGATGGCGAAGGGCGGAAGGTGGAATATCTGAGCACCCTAGCAAAGCATACACAAGCTGTTAATGTGGTCAGATGGGCTCCAAAGGGTATGCTGCGCTCTTTAGGCATTGGGGGACGTCAAGCTAATATTTTGCAGGCGAATTGCTAGCATCTGCCGGCGACGACGGGTAGGTTTGGCTGCTTTCTTTTCGCAGGTAAGAGCTAATATCTTCTCAGAAACGTTATCCTCTGGGTTCCATCCGAAGTCCACAATACAACCCCAGCCTTTGGAGAGGACGGAATCGAAGACAAAGAGACTTGGAGGACGAAGCACATGTGCCGGTCGACCGGTGCAGAAATATACGACTTAGCATGGTCGCCCGATGGTCTATACATCCTGGTGGGAGCAATGGATAATGTGGCCAAGATATATAATGCTCAGACTGGTAGGAATCCTGGTGCAGGACTACGTACGAAAACTGACGAGAACCAGGTCAATTAATGCGTCAAATTGCGGAACACCATCACTATGTTCAGGGTGTGGCATGGGATCCTTTGAACGAATATATAGCGACGCAATCTTCCGATCGATCCGCTCACGTCTATTCTCTGAAAACTAAGGATGGTCAATATGTTTTGGATGGGAGAGAAGACCCTAGGAAGCTAGCAACGAACTTCAAAATGGATCTACCATCTCGAAGAATCTCCTCCAACAGTCCAGCACCTCCGGACATGGCCTTTCGATCGCAAATACCCGCAGAAACTTCGAATACGGCGATTGGGTCGCCAGCACCGTCGTGTCCAGGTACACCAACATCTCTGGCGCTACCTATGAATCCTCCTAGTGCTATCAGCCATAGTAGGAGGTCGTCTTTTGGGTCGTCACCTTCAATGAGACGATCAGCCTCACCAGCTCCTTCGCTGCCACTGCCAGCCGTCATGCCAATGGAGGCTTCTCCAAAGCCCTACACTACCCTTGGTGCCAAGAATGCCAATCTATATGCCAACGACACACTGAAATCGTTCTTTCGTAGGTTGACATTTACCCCGGACGGGAGTCTATTATATACCCCAGCAGGCCAGTATCAGTCTCAGATGAGAGTTGGTGATGAAGCAAACAAGGCATTGTATGAGGTAAGCAATGTAGTATACATTTACACGAGGGGGGGGATCAATCGACCCCCAATTGCACATCTTCCAGGGCACAAGAAACCTTCGGTAGTTGTCAAGTTCTCCCCAATTTTCTACACAACGAGGAAAGCACAGCCTACCAAATACATTACAATTGATACTTCGTCATCAGAAGAGACCATGGCGTCATTACCAGAACCCCTTGGTGCCTCGCCAGCTCCATCGTTAATGGAACCACCGTCCCTGATATCTCAAGCTAGCGAGTCGTCCGAACCAACTTCAGCACCGAAGCACGAGGATGCCAATGCAACCACTCAAGGTCCAACCATGGCCTTCTCGTTGCCCTACCGTATGGTGTGTGCGGTAGCTACCGAAGATTCTGTATATATGTATGATACTCAACAGCAAACTCCACTTTGCATCGTTAGTAATCTACATTGTGCAACGTTCACAGATTTGACTTGGTAAGTCTCCTTATTGAATGCCTCGAACGCTACTAACGCTGCCGTTCCAGGTCCGCGGATGGTCTGACCCTCATAATGACCTCCTCGGATGGGTTCTGCTCCACCCTCACATTCACACCTGGTGAACTTGGTCAAGCCTACTCGGGCGAAGTTCCCACGGCCAAGTATCCCTCACTTAGGACTGGCACTGCAGTCTCGTCATCACAGAATACACCCATGCAAACACCAACCTCTACCATGGCACCGCAGTCACCTTTTGGCAATCCGCCATCGAGTCACCATCACCGGAACTCTTCTTCTTTCTCCGGGTCTCAGTATGCTCCTTCTCCTCCTATCCACCCGTTAAGTCATCCGAATGGCCGACCTTCACCAACGCGCTCGAATTCTACATCTTCCATCGCAACACAATCATCCGTTGCGCCACAGAGTCAACCCACCGTCATCTCGAATCCAACCCTCGTAACCAGTAGCGTCCCATCCATTACAGCAAGCAATGGGCTTATTGGAGGGCTCCCCATAAGCACACCCCCACAAACCCCACGTAGCACCGCCAGTTCTGTGAGTGGGGTGAAGAGGGATGCGTCCGGGTTGAGCGAGAGTGAGAGAGAGGATGGTGGTGGAGAGAAGCCAGGTGAAAAGAAGAGGCGAAGAATTGCACCGACTCTGGTTGGCGGGGGGGATCACGATCCTGGTAGTAGCGGCGCGGGAGCTGCTTGATCTTGCACATAATGGCCTATTTATGAATTATCGGCGTCTAGGGAAGGGAAAATATAAGGCTGAGCAAGTGTATGTCAGCGACACGGCGTTTCTTATGCGTATCAACATTACAATGACCCAAGTTGTACTTTTCTGCTCAAGCTAGATCGCTTTTGCAGTCGTAGGCAGGCCCAGGTATATCTGGCATGGGATGATACTTGGAAGGGATAGGACTGTAAGATAAAGTTCCCAACAATAGGCAGTTAGCTAGGATGGACAGATAGGATGGCAAGTGAAGTTCGAAACCATTTTTATGCTTCAATCCCAATTGGTGGTTGGTGTGTAGTGTGCATGTCCAAATCTTCAAATGTCGGTCACAAAATAACCGTCTGTAAGCCGACCTTGGCACGGCCGAAGCCTCCTGGCCCCCGAAATTCTGCAAGGTGTGTCCGTCGAATGTGCATTCTGCATATGTATGACATGCCATGCAGAATTCTCGAGTCAACTCAGGAGGACGACGGAGTCACCGCTGCCCCTCGGTTAACATCACGGAGTGCCCCAACTGACTCCGGCAAAGTCTAACTTTAAACGGGCTTGCTAGGAGTTGAGTCATCACGAGAAATTGCATCCTTCCTACTGTACGTCTCTGGCTTCCCTGCCTCGGATGATTATCGTGCCTGGCCCTGGATGCTAGGTCTCTCGGGTCTGGAGCTCTGCTGGCGGCCTTCCTCATAGGCCCTTAGCTTCATCAGGGCCGTTAGGTGACGAACAACACCAAGACTCTGAGAAATCCCTTCTCCAAGAACTAGATAAGTATCCGTTGTCCTCAATCCCTCTTGAAGCCCACAGCTACCAAATCTTCAATCTCTCTTGAACCTCAACCCCAGGCCTCTAATTACAAACACCGCCTGCACGGCTCCCTTATTTACTCACGTCCACCAAAATGGACACAGCCAAAATTGCGTCCCAGTTCCTCGAGAAACGGTCACCCGCCGAGCCGGAGGTTTCTTCGCCGTCGCTCAACAGCCAGATCGAGCACCGCATTGCACTTGTGTCCGGCCCGGTTTGGGCGATTCAGAAGGGTAAGAGGGTCCTGGAGATCGGGTGTGGTCAGGGGGATTGTACGATCGTCTTAGCGGACGCTGTGACGGGGTCGGGGGAGGGATGGGTTGATGGGGTGGATCCGGGGAGCCCGGATTATGGTTAGTTGATTCGTTTGCTTCTTGTTAAATTCTTTGGTTGCGTCTTGGGGTTTGGTTCGTTGAGGCTTTCTTTTTGATGTTGATTGTGAACGAATCTTGCGATTTTGGTTGTATAGGTTGCGAATGTTTGGGTTTTGGGCTTGCTCTGTGGGTATGGACGTGCTATGTACGCAGAGTCTTGCCGTCTTGTTCTCGCCCGAGACCTGTTCTCGTTCCCCTACTCTCCTTGGGCAGGCCTGGGCTATATCTTGGTTGCAGAAGCTCTGGCGAATGTCAAAGTGGCCAAGGAATGATCCTGCCTAGTGTACAGGACTGTGATATGATATACGGACTTCCCATAACTCAAACCAAGACTCTGTCTTGCCACAACCTCTTTCTACTATCTTCTTTTTTTTTAATTCAGCGTCTCCTCAAAACCTAACAAGTCACAGGCGCGCCCTTCACCCTCTCACAAGCCCAATCCCATATCCTCTCCGGTCGCTACGGTGGAAACATTGCCTTCCACAACCTCACACCAGAAGCGTACCTCGCCAAGTACCACGGCCCAGTATACGACTACACGGTCCTCAGCCACAGCATCTGGTATTTTGAAAACCCATCAGTAATCAACACAGTCGTTGCCAGCCTAGAAGGCAAATCCCACACGCTCTGCATTGCCGAGTGGTCGCTCCGCGCCTCGTCCAAAGAAGCCGAACCGCACGTACTGGCGGCGCTGATTCTAGCTTCGGTGGAAAGCAAGCGGAAGGAAGCTAGTAGTGGGAATATTCGGACTGTGTTGAGTCCGAAGGGTATTCAGAGCGTTGTGGAGAGGGACGGAAAGTGGAAATTGGTGAAGGAGGAGGTCAGGCAGAGTACGGTGGGATTGCTGGATGCGTTCTGGGAAGTGGATTATGCAATTAAGACTCGGGAGAAGAAACTTGGGGGACTGAGAGCGGACGGGGTGAGTGAGAAGGAACTGGCGGCGTTGGTGGCAATGTATGATTCTTTGGAGAGTGCGGTCTGCCTGTTGCCAGAGGGAGTGAAGAGCGTTAGGTGTATGGATGTGTGGGTTGCAAGATTTGAGGCGGTTTAGATAAATGAATTGCATACAATGCTTTGATATTTTTCTTGCTTTGATTAGATTACATTATAGAGTCCTACTCCTGTTCAAGGAAGACATAATTTTCTCGTTAAAAATGGCCTGTGTACCGTTTTCCCTAACACCAGCCCCTGTCCATAAATTGCCTCTTTCCCCCAAACCCCTCCCAAATGCATGACCAAATCATGTGTGAGAATTCTATAACTGGATGTGATGAGTGAGTCAGCCTGTTAGGAATGGCCCAAGGCCCAAAGCGCCGCCGACGACAAACTCTGGACCAAACATAGAAGAGAAATCGTAAATGTACAAGCCCGTGAAGCCACAACAACATGCAAAGAAGCATTCAGATCTTTGACTTGAATGCCCAACCTCCATGATCCCGCCTCAAAGTTACCTCGGCTTTCCCCACGGCAGTTTCGATACCATTGTGTCTATCAATGTGCTCCTGGCTATGGTTCTTCATCCGATGGTCAGCCTCAAGGAAGAGAAGAGCAAGCGGACTATCCTTCCATGCCATAACAGAGCTGTTATGTGTCTGAGCCACGCAGATGGCCAACCAGATAACGGCTAACAGGACGAGGAGAATAGGCATTGACATCCACTTCCAGCGTACCGAGACAAATGTATCCTGCGTAAATGCTTTGCCGTCGTATTCTGTCGTCGCGTTGCTCGCCACTGCAGAATTTATCATGAAGTTACTTGTCATGCTCCGCGCGAGGTTCGCAACCATTTTTTCCGTGTTGTTCCATGACCAGATTGCTTCAATAAAGGAGCCCTGATAAGCCAACCCTTCAGCGCCACCAGCAGCTGAGCCTGTAAGGATCCCTGAGATGCCTGAATGAAGCGCTATTAGAGATAAGCCGTAGACAGAATAATTCGATGTGGCTTGCGTATGCATCTCTGCTGGCATGCCAGTGAAATTGTGATAGGCTATCACGTTGCTTTGTCCCACTGGTTTAGTGGTATTCCAAGTCATGATTTGTTCCTGTGTCTGGATGTTGTCCCGAACAGTGATATTGTAGGCTTGGACACACATCCATAACGCGCATTCCTTGGCGACCAGTTGATCTTCATTCCAGAATTGTGTTTGCCATGGCATCCCTATGACATCAAAATTGGCAATGTAGGGGATAGTCTCGGAACTGGCATTGTAGATAAGACCAGAGGTGGTGGTAACTTGGAACATGTTGACTTGAATGGAGTTGTCCACAGTGATACTATTGCCATCAGGCATAGTATAATTGCATTGTTTGGCGTAGCCTGTGGAGCACGTCTTGTTCCACGTTGTATCTGTGCAGCCTCCACAGACTCCCAAGGTTGGGACCACGGGGAAAGTACAATTGCCTGATGAGCATGTCGCCGATGGGAACGTAGCGTTTTCCGTGATGATTCCACTTTGTATCGAATTAAGTACTGACCACGTGGGAATGAAAGCTAAACATGTTAGATTGTTTTATATGGTTGTAGATGTACAATTGCTTACAGCTCAAGTTGTTCTCGTGGGTGTAGCTAGCGTACGTCTCACTTCTTGATATCCTGGCAATTCCTGTCACTTCTAGCATGCTCTCGACCTTGGTACCCAAGACCTGTTGCATGAAAGTGTCATAAGATAACGATAAGATTGTGATCAGGGCTCCGATTGAAGCAACGTGACTACAAGACCGTCAGCAATGATAAATCCTAGTTGTAGTGCGCGAGACTAACCATCCTTTAAGTCTCCACAGAAGTCTGAAGCTTCCTAGAGAGCCTCGAGAAGCACTATCGAAAGTCTCTAAATCTTGGAGACGCTTCGGACCAATCAGATTTTTGTCAGACGTGAACCAGAGCCATTTGCTCTGGCTCAGTGCTGTAGCTGTCGGAATCATCAACGCTGTTCGCGTGACCGTAGCCAACGCCGCCACGACACCATTCAGGGTTATTCCGTATGCCCACTGCTGAGTTGGTTTGCCATTATAATGCATCAGCAAGGCGATCACAGTAATTAGCGACGCAACCGATAGGAACATTGCCAACAACTCATAAAGCCACCAGTTCGAGCATGATAATGACTTCTGTAGAAAGGTCGAACTAGCCCTTGGGCCCCGCGATCGAGGCGCATTTTCATCAAAATCCAGAGACTCGGCGGCGATGAAGGTGGAACTTGTTGCCGATTCAGGAGCTCCCTTGTACGAGAAATCTTCGCGGGTATCGTTGCTCCCCAAGTACAACTTGCGTGTAGAGCCTGTACTCGAACGAGAGCCCCAAGGCATACGAGAAGACCTCGTGTGTGGCCATGGTGAAGATTCTAACTGCGGGCTCGGGGCTTCCTCGTCAAAGGATTTCGGGCTCGAGACCCACGGACTGCTGGATTTCGCTTCAGCCTCCATCATTTCTATACGAAGGTTGGAGGATGAGTGAGCATGCGATCACAAACGACAAACAAATAGTCACAACTGGTTGAACTTATTGCGAGCGGGTTGAAAATCCCGATGAGCCAATTCCCCCTGATTTCCTTGGAATGCGCCGGTTTTGGCTTTGCAATCGTCCTTTACCTCGTATTCAGAAGATCAATCCTTCCAGTGTGGATCCATAGCGTCTACCGGATATGCTTGGCACATGGCACTGACATCTGCCCAAGGGAGACACGACCCTGCATCTTGCTCGTTATGCCGTTTCCAAGATCCGTACATATCAAATGCGTTTGTGTTCTTCTCGCTACCAGAGTTGTGGTTTTGGCATCTTTGATTTCACGGGTCTTCTATCTTTATCGTCTCTTTTCAATATGGCTTCGCACTATTTCCCAAACACCGCCTTCCTTGATCTTGCCCTTTCCTCCGTGGATCCCGAATTCTCCGACAGCCTTGCCCATCCACCATGGCCTTGACTTGTTGATCTTCGTCGTGTCTCTGGAGTAATTTGCAAGGCCAAATCGTGCCTTGGATGGGAACAGTTCCCCAATCTTGACACGGCTAACCACGGGCTTCCCAAAGGAATTCATGGTTGTGATTTCAAGAACGGCATCTTTAGGGAGTGCTTTGGCATATCTGAACAAGAGCTCTCGAGACTGTCGCGCAAATTGTGGCAGCAGCAGATGAACATAAGTCACAAATGGTTTCGTGGTGTATGCCACGAAAACCAAGGGTAGCAAGCCAGACAGCGTTACTAAAATCCAAATCAGTCAACCCAGCCGGAGGAAAGCAGATGCGCATGAGCATACCTGCAGGAGCAACCCAGTTTGGCTGCTCGTCTGAGTAGAAGTGAATAGGTGCTACGATCAGGGTGAAAAAGGTGAATATAAACACGGTCGTGACTTTCATACAACCGATGAATACAGCTCGCCCTGTTCCCGCATGATAGATGAGCATTCTCACGGGATATACTGCAACTTATCAGTCCAAGAAGCTCCCCTGAGACTACACGGGGACGTACGAAGTTTCTTTTGCGTTCGGTAAGTGGACGCCGTCGTGCTTTGGCTCCTGGCAAATAAACATCTTGAAATTCTAGGGGGATTCGATACAACCACTCTGCACGGTCGAATCAAGCTCGAAGCATGCCTACTGGCAACTCGCCAGGAGAGCATGATGCCGATTGTATGTCGCGTTAGCAAACTCCGCAACGTCCGAAGATTCCAATTCAAAGGGACGAACGCATCACCGACAGCATTAGAGACGAATGTACTTAGTATGATGCTTCTAGATGTTCATCTCTAGTACCCTGTTGAAGTTTGATAGAAATTTAGCCTACTTTCCCAGAGGACGCGCTAAGACGCGCCTGTACGATTCCTTAGACGAGCATCCCAGTCCTCAGCCCGGTAGACGATCATCCTGCCAGGTGGTTTCACCACAACTCGGTTTCCAGAGTGCAATTGAACGACGGTACAACTTCACATTTCGAACATGATCCTGCGGTGTGGTCGGTGATAGATTACAGGCTGTTGGCCATTTCATTCATTCCCACCGCGAAAATGGTGTCTGCGCAATCTATTCTTTTCCTCGCATGCACTCTCTTTCTTCTCCATGTCCGAGGCTACACTACCTTGTCCGATGAGACCCTTCGCAGTATTCCAGCGGCTGGGGCAGATTTCGACATCAAGACCGGTGCTTTACTCGCTCCTATTCTGATCCCAAGAGTTCCGGGTACACCAGGGTCTACGAAAGTCCTGCAGCACTTTGTAGACTTCTTCACGACCCAGCTCCCAAAATGGCGTATCGAGTACCAGAACTCAACATCGAAAACTCCTGCAACGGGGAATAAAGATGTCCCCTTCGCGAACCTGATCATTACACGAGATCCGCCATGGACAGAACCGGGTAATGTTGGAAGGCTTGCCTTAGTTGCGCATTATGATAGCAAGCTCAGTCCCGCGGGGTTCATCGGTGCAACCGATAGTGCAGCACCATGCGCCATGATTTTGCATGCAGCACGGAGTGTCGATGTGGCATTGACAAAGAAATGGGAGGCTATGGAGGCTGCCGGACTTGGTGATAGGGAGCTCGAGGAAGAGGTCGGAGTGCAGATCATTCTGCTGGATGGCGAGGAGGCCTTCATATCATGGACCAACGAAGACTCCCTCTATGGTGCAAGGTAATACTACATCGCGGTGCAGGAGACAAGCATGCTAAATATACGCAGGTCTTTGGCTGAGACTTGGGAAAGTACACCCAATCCTGCCCTCTCGAACTACCGATCTGCCTTGAGCTCCATTACCCTCTTCTTCCTTCTCGATCTCCTGGGAGCTTCGAAGCCCCGAATTCCATCATATTTCAAGACTACACATTGGGCATATCAGCATCTAGCATCTATAGAGGCTAGATTTCGATCGTTATCTCTATTAGAATCCACTGTAGACCAACCGTTTCTACCTGAGAGCGCCAAACATGCCGATCAGTTCAATGCGGCATGGATGGTGCAAGATGACCACATCCCATTCATGGCGCGCGGGGTGGAAGTGCTCCATATCATCCCTACTCCGTTCCCTCGGGTTTGGCACCAAATTACCGACGACGGGGAGCATCTAGACATGCCAACGACGCAGGACTGGGCCAAGATAGTCACGGCCTTTGTAGCTGAATGGATGGATCTGGAAGGCCATTTCCCACCTGCATCACCCATTGCACAGGAGAAGAGAGCAGTGACTAGCAAAACTGAGCTGTGAGTTGAGAACTCGGGCCATGTGGAATATGTCATACTCATTTTGTATTCTAGCAAAGAATGAGACTCAGTGTCTATCATAAGCCAGCCACATAGGATAAAAGTAGGGAGGAATAAAATCAACTCCGCAACGGAGTCAGGCGTGACGAATAATGTAAAAGCCTCTAAACACCACGTGGCTGTCCAATAATACAAACATAAAGAACTTGGCCACCTAGGAATGGAGACAGCGCATCTGGCCATACGCCCTGGAAAGCAGAGCCCGAAATTTTGTTGCACATCGGACCCCAAAGGTGGCTTGAAGGAAACATGCTGTGTCCTTGAAGCATCGCAAGAGGGAAAGAGTCGCTAGGACGAAGATCCCTTCCCAAGGCTTCGCTTGGCGCGTACACAGAGCACACGAGTAAGGCATGAAATTCCTCCTGAGGCGAAGCACCTGCTTAGCGCCAAGGCCATGTTTGTGCGCTGCGTCTGCCGTGTCTGCTTCTCGCCGAGGCGCACGCCGCTGATGCAGCAAGTGCCGTCTTCCGAGAGCCCTCCTGTGTTGATGATCGTAATGTGCTTGCGTTGACGCCCTTAGCTCTGTGCAACGGTGGGGGTATTGATTCGTGCTTGAGCGATGGGCCTTCCTTGCCGTTGAGGACTTGCCCGGTTTCAGTCTTCTTACGACTTGCCAGATGCAGTCTGAGGCTTGAGTCTATGAGTAGGTATATTCTAGTGTTTATAGCTCTTAGCACGGATTAGTAGCCAGAACAGCGGGAGAAACGTGCATGCGGCCCCTCTTCTGACAACGGCCTATGGCGGATACAAGTGTTTGACTTCAAACGAGCTACCAGCCGACATAATTGCTGTCTTATATGTCTTAATCTGCGACAACTATAGCACTACTAGTAACATAACCTCACGATATGGTCATACGTGCAATGATGGGACCTCCGGCTACAATACTAAACATTTCTCTTTCCTCAGAGGCGACTCAAAATATCAATGGAAAACTTCAACATTATTCTTTCTTTCGCAGTTCCCCTTGCCTCTTGTGATATTGAACGGGCACTTGCTGGAGATAAACTATAGCTCGAGGGCTAAAAAAGTTCAATCTGCCGACACCGTAACAATCAGCTGATCTGGTTGACGATTGGCTTTTCTTCAAGTCCGATCAATAGCCTGAAATCTGCTGCAGTTGGTGCTTCTCTGTGAGATTAAAACCTGTATACGAATCTTCTGCGAGCTGGAGCATTAGCTCTTCACACCCTGGTCCTATGCCAGTCTCGCAGGCTTACTCTTTCTACTATGTATTCAAGAGGGGACTAATGACGAGTAAGAACACCGATGGCACTCCTGCAAGCCAAGAAACCCTCTTCGTTCTTGTTACTTTTGTGAATCCCATGTCAGAAAGAGGATCTCGAGGGGATGCAAAGTTATGAGAGAGCCGAGGTGGTGCGTAAAATCATTACAACTCATTCATTTCCCCTTCATTTCGGAGAAATAGGTATGTGAGCAGTTCGGAAAAATGGACAGGCGACGATCATCTTGGGCCGGATTTCCTGCCACGTCATCTTTGGCAGAAATTCAAAGTAAGAATGAAAAAACTTAGGCTATGTCATAATCAAGATTCTTTTTGGACTGCGCTGCACGGCAGTTTTAACGCCAAAATAGGTGTATTATATAAGAATTATATCAAGTTTCTTCAGCCTTTAGCTTATCACCCTGCACAACTCCCAACTTTTTCAGTAATCCAATCCGGCCAATATTTCTCAGTCCCACAATGGTCACCGCCAGCGAGAAGACCATCAACCCAAAAGCCAACCACTCCACAGCTCTCAGTCCCATCAAGAATGCTTGTTTTGTTCCACTCTCCCCTTGCACAGCCGTCTGGATAGCCGCGGCGATGACCAGCCCGATCGCCCGCCCGATACTCGCAAACGTCTGGAACATGGCCCCCGCCACACTTTGGTCTTTCCGGGGGAGTGACTGCGTTGTGAAGAGTCCAAGGCATGGGTAGATCGTGTCGGCGCCGAAGGCGGCAAGCACCATGGACGGGAAGCCAAAGGCCCAGTAGGTTGTTGTGGGGGGAATGGGCACGGCGAAGAGGAGGTTGGCGATGGTTGCGCTAACAAGTCCGAAGATCAGGATGTAGTTTCCCCTCACACGATCAAGCAGGAATCCGGACATAAACGTTGTCAGGAGCCCAACGATACCGAGTGGAATGAAGCGTATGGTTGTTTGAATATTACTTTTGCCTTGGTAATCTTGGTAGCTGTTTTGATGTGGTTAATTTGGTTTGGATAAAGTGAATTGTCTAGGTCTGGTGAGAAAGACTTACTAGTATGTAGAATAGATGAGGAAGATGGTAAACCCTGCCGAGAAAAACATTACGATCACCATCGCACACGAGAAACGGCCGTGTCGGAATGTAGAAATTCGCATCATCGGCTCCCGAGTTGTTCTTGTCTCCAGGTAATGCTCCCAGCATGTGAATGCCGTGAGCAACAAAGGGGAAACAACGATGAATGCAACGAATACTGGTGTGTTCCAACCACTTGAAACTCCTTCTGACAGAGCAATCAAGAGAAGGAGTAATCCAATGGTGAAAAGAGCAGCGCCGGTCCAGTCAACGCCTGAAGCTCGCGGTGCGTCAGGTCCCTTCGCTGGCTCTTTGGGGATGATAAAGAAGGCTGTCACGCCAATGACGAACGATGCACCTGCAATAACGAAAAAGACGACCTTCCAGCTGGTGTATTGCGATATCAATCCTCCCTATTCTAAAAATCAGGCCTTGTAATTTTCAAGTCGTTGGTACCATTTGGCGAGAAATTCTTACCATGATATTTCCCATGACTTGACCAGTTGGCGCCCCTCCTGAGTAGAATGCGAAAGCATAGTTCTTTATTCTTCCAGGTGGAATCGTATACCCGATAATACCTATAGCAGTCGGAATAGTAAAAGCACAAGCCTAGCGACAGCATCAGAAACTCTCCTTTGCTGTTGAGCCGAACACAACTTACGACGCCATGAAGTGCACGCATCACATACAAGCAAATCTCGGTCGGAGAAAATGCCGTTCCAAGTGCAAAAGCAGTGATGCATACACAACCCAGGATGAAAAGAAGTCGTCTCCCATATACATCTCCCAGCTTTCCAGCTAGCAGAAGAAAACAGCCTGAAGTAAGAGCGAATGCCGAAACAATCCATTGCTGTCTCACTTCTGGGATATTTAGCTCGCTACACATATCCGGCAAGATAATGACCACGGCTTGAGCTGCCAGGGTCTATATCATTCGATCAGCCCCCGTTCATAAACAGTCAAGAATGCTGTCATTTACCATGAGAAATGTTGCGCCCGTCAGAATTAGCACTAACGGCGCAATCTGGCGAACCGTGACCGGCCTTGCCTCACTGCTCTGGGTCATCGTTCTAACCGCCTCGTCGCCCGGAGCACGTTTTCCGAACACCTCCTTCTCAATATCTCTAACCTCCAGAGACTCGACCTTTGGCAGAGCATTGACCGCGGCCTCAACGTTCGAGGCTACCCGTTCAGCCATCTTTGCAAGTTCCCCGGTTGTCGATGGTTGATGGCCATCTCTTGTGCAAAGAGCGGAGCGGCGATGCTTTAAAGTCCCCCAATTATAGTGGCGTACGGATACGGAGTTGATCCAATCCTTAGGGAGTCTCTTAAGACCCAAAATTTGATGGCCCTTGCCCACCACTGATGGGGTCTTCTGTTGCCGTCGGCCCAGTTCAAGCGAACAATTATAGCCGTAGAAGTGCCATCCGGCGGCCTTAGCCGGACTGCGACGGACAAATGGCGCAATTGACTTGAACACTGCAGGAATTCACCGACTGCCATATGGCACATTCGAATGCTTACATGCTTCTGTCCCTACCAGAGACTCGGTGATCCTGGTTCGGGCCAATACTGTGCCACACAGGGCCCTCGTTGGTGGCACTGTATCATGTAGTCCTCATGCTTCCTTGCAAGTCGTCGTCTCGGGCTCTCCACTTCAATTCCGTCTGCGAGGTAATAGTGGGGCCGAGTTGAATTGTTGCAGCCACACGTGAAGATGCACAAAGACTTCATAGCAATGATGGTTCTTTTCTAAACTGATGTGGAGGTGGTGTTCTGGCAACCATCGATCGAGAGAGGGCCATCGAACATGGAATTGGGTAAAGGAAGGTCTCTAGTCAACCACGTGAGACCTATCCAGTGGTCACATGTAACTTGTGCTGTATCATCATAAGTACCGCCAGAAATACTATAACTTACGAAGTTTCTTCGTGAGCAGGTTTGATGGATATAGTTAGCTGCTTTCCTCGAGAAAATATTGCATAAAAACAGCAAAGCATTGTACAATAACAGTTGATCGGCCTGATAACGAAAGATTAGATCCAATGCCTGAGGCAAATCACGTTCCCTCGCTAAGCTCCCGTCACGAGCATGATCTGCAAACCACGGATTAATACCTGCAACATAAACACAAGCAACGCTTTCGTTGTTTACTCTTAGCATGATAGTCCTACGGGACAAGCCGGCCTACTCCAAGCTTGGCACAAGCATTCCGTGGGCATTGGCAAGGTCTCGAAATGTGGATGTTTGGCGAAGGTCCTTCTCCTCCGTGAAGACGGCAAGGAGCTACGATGTCAGTACCCATCCTGAATACCCTGTTGTATCACGGACTGATTGGATGCAGGATGCCATCGAAGCGTTAAACAGTCTACAGACGCCATATGAAATTCTGGAAGCGCGTCGGAAGGCTGGTATCAGGCTTGACAAAAATGTCAACGCCCAGATGAAAGACTGTCTTGCTCGTATCGGCTACAGTGTAAGTCCGACCAAACCATCACTTGACAGCAATAGCTAATCTACTGCCAGCAAAGAGATCTCGACAAACTCAACATAGTCCATGTAGCAGGGACTAAAGGCAAAGGAAGCACCAGCGCCTTCGTCGACTCGATTCTATCACAATATCGCAAATCACATGACCAACCCCAGAACATTGGCCTCTACACTTCTCCCCATTTAATAGCAGTACGTGAGCGGTTCCGCATCAATTCTCAGCCCATTACACCTGCGAAGTTTGCACGGTACTTTTTTGATGTTTGGGATGCTCTGGAATCCTCCGCGAAAGGAGCAGAAGTCCCGCTTGAGAAGCCGGTTTATTTCCGTTATCTTACGCTCATGAGTTACCACGTCTTTCTGAGTGAGGGCGTTAATGCTGCTGTGTATGAAACCGGAGTAGGGGGTGAGTATGACGCAACGAATATCGTCGAGAGACCGGCTGTGACGGGCATTTCGACCTTGGGCATTGATCATGTCTTTACACTCGGGAATACGGTAGAAAAGATTGCCTGGCATAAAGCGGGGATTTTCAAAGCAGGCACTCCTGCCTTCTCCGTAAACCAAGTTCCTGGGGCGATGGAAGTGGTGAAACAAAGAGCAGCCGAGACTGGTGTGAAGTCGTTGTCGATCGTTGGCATTGATAAGCGTCTTCGAAATGTGAAAATCCGCCCAGATGCTGAGTTTCAAAAAGGGAACGCCAGCCTTGCCATCCACTTGGCTGAGACGGTTCTGAAGGCTATAGATCCAAAGTTTGACCTTCCTGCTGACCATCTTCCTAAGTCATTCGTTGATGGACTTGAGCAAGTAGTCTGGCGCGGACGCTGCGAACTCAAGGTTGAGGGGAATATTCGTTGGTATTTTGACGGGGCGCATACCAATGATAGCATCCAAGTGGCGGCAAAATGGTTTGGTGACGAATCATCAGAGAGGTATTGATTTTATCCCGAGGTCTCTCTTCATCGTTGAAGCTAATTATTCGGCATACAGACCGACTCACGGGCCTCGAATCCTGATTTTCAATCAGCAAGGAGAGCACGAAGCACTCCAGATCCTAGAAGTCCTGTACAACACCATTGCCAGATACGGAGCGGTTCAATTTGACCATGTAATATTCTGTACTAATGCTGGCAGTATAGTAAAAAAAGGTTTGAACTTCCTGATCTATGTTTCTATGTTATTTTTTCTTTTCGAGATACCAACATGCTGATAATTCACTTAGATAATGTAAATCATACGCACGATTCGACATCTATCGAAAACCTCAGCTTACAGAAGTCATTTGCTGAGGCGTGGAAAAAGATGGATGAATCGCCATCAACGACGATTAGGGTCCTTGCAAGCATTGAGGAGGCTTTCGAGTATGTGCGGGGATTAGAGACCAGTAGCAATAAGACACGAGATGGCAAGAATACAGAGATCCATACTCTGATCACGGGGAGTTTGCATCTGGTTGGTCGGGCCTTAGGGGTTTTAGAAGGACCGGCTGCTTTGTAAAGCATCCGCAAAAAAGCTTGAAGGGATATAGGGATACGACTAAAGAATCGAATTAGCGAACATTAATTCCTACAGTCCCTTTCCCTGTACGATGCAACATGTTACTAGATGCCTTATGCCATGCAGTCCCCGCCTGAAAATTCAAAACGTCCTTCAATGGGCGCTGAAAATGCCAAAAAAAAAGGTAAAAGTGATAGAGTGTATTGAGCCACCAGGATCATCTCGTATATCTGGAAGGTAGTCGCCTCTGCCGCTTCCGACTATTCCTTCCATTTTCCTTCTCTTCTTCCGCCTCATCACTCTCTTCCTCTGCTTCATCAGCTACATTCTCAGCCACAAAATCGGGATCCATTTCCTCATCGTCCTGAACCTCGAACGTAAATACTGATTTCTGACGTGAGGGGATCGGTGGAGGTGAGCTGAGCTTTTGTAACTTCCTCGGCTTCTTGCTTCGCCCCCCAACACCTCCAAGGGCACCTCGAATAACGGTCCTACTGTTGCGATCCTCTCCTGTCTTCTGGGCCATATCATCCAAAGCTTTTTCTGCTCCCGCAACATCTTCCAAAATCTTGCGGGTTCGACTTTTCTTCGAATTTGGAATAGGTCTGTTCCTGTCAAGACCAGCCTTGGTTACGAATTCTTCACCATAGTCGAAAAGTAGTTCTTCGCCTTCAGTAATCGGCCGAGCTGCGTTAAATTTTATTCGATGAACGCCTCCAACCCACATCACCCTTGCGTCACAGTTCCGAGCTGGGACACCGTTATCAGCATGGTTAATATAGCGTGTTTTGTTCGCTAGGCGGTCGCCGTCTATTGCTCCATCTGCGTTGATATCGAACAGATAAGAGGTGTCCTTCAAGCCGTTGTATATTCCACGACGAGCAACTTCACTCCATGTGATATCCTGAAGTTAATTATTAGCAAATGCGGGAAAGAAGCCCGAGGCTTGGAGTAATATGCTATAACTTACCTCGCCCACATACTCACCAATGAAATCGCCCTTCTTTGCAGTCTCACCTATAAAGAGTCCGTAGCCAGCTCCCTTAATTTTGCTTTCCCCAACGAAAAGTCTTTTCCCAACTGCTCGCTGCAGCGCCACGTTCTGGCACCCATGTAAGAATAAACTCTCATTGTACTTATTCGCAGGATCAAGCCTCTCTACGGCTCCACAAGAAGAACATTCCGGACCGCATTCCCGATTCATTTGAATACAGATACAAATGTCCGAGGCGCAATTGAGGCCCTTTGAATGACAACTGCAGCCAGTGAATGTTCGCTGGCATTCATCCGAGCACAAGCAATTGGCCTCGCAGAGAAGGTTTGCCTCGAAACAAGGACATCCTTTTTGACACGGTCCAGAATGAATGCACTGTATCATTAGCATTATGGAATTTCTCTGTTGAGAACGCGGAAGAAACACTTACTGGCTCCATGTGAGCTCGGGCCTGATGGTTATGAGCCTGTGTCCATTCTCTCCACTTGTCGTGCAGAACTTTTGCCTTGTTATCGTACCACTTCCGATTGTCTTGCCAATTGATTCCAGTCCCACTTAAGGTTTGCGGTTTTGGTAGTCGCACCTTTGTGCCTAGAGCAAGCATCTGCTGCTGGACTTGCCAGCATGGACGTTTCAATGCGAACGACAGGTAGCAGGAGCGTTGCCTTTGGTCTTTCTGTGAGAAGCGACTGACAGTAATGGCTTTAAGTAAGTCTTCCTCCTCGCTTGACCACAAAAAGAGTTCTCCGGCGTGCTTATTTACCAAATAGCAGCCTTCTGAGCACGGAGAAGGATCCGGCAAGGAACCTTCGTTGACATCTAGATTACTGTAGTTTCTTCTTGCATAACTCTGCAGGGTTTCTTCCAGAAGCCGAACGATATGTTGACGGTAGTGATATTTGGGCTTTTTGTGGCCTTCAATGTCAAGATCTTCTTCGTCTGTCTCACTACTCCTGCCTTCAGCATACCAGCCGTGAATCTGGCAATGGATCGTGTTGCATATGACGCAGCATATATCTGTATACGTTCCTATAACCTGGGAAGACTCTTCCTGATGTGAGATCTCAGTGGATCTGGTAAGATCCTTAAGACGTTCTTTGGTGAAGATCACACTTCGAAGCGGAGATGAGAAAAAGGACTCCCAAGCCTCATATATGCTGGCCAAATCCTTATCATTCTCCGGAGAAGGAGGAGCTGGATCACTTTTCAGCGATTCGAATAGCGTTTTTATCATCTTATTGCTGAGATAGTACTCTTCTTGTAGTACTTTCTTGTCTCGCTCAGCAACATATAATGATAATGCTTGCAACTCGATACCGAAGTGACGCAATAGAGCTGTAAGGTAAAACCTGTCTCTCAGGTCATTCTCACTATCTAGACTTGAGGACGAGGAGAATACTTCGATTGACTCAAAAGCATCTCTCAAATCTTGATCTAATTTCTCCGCAGCCCGCTTTGATTTGTTCTCATTCTCGTCATCAAGACCTCCAAAGTGAGGAAAATACTTCAGCTTGCCATCATCGCCTTCCAAAATGCTCGTTTTTAAGGAAGTGTGATGTGTATAACCCGGGACGCTGCTGGTGCTACCTTGTACTGGTGTGACCGGGACCTTTTTGTAAGACCTGTTGAGTTTTTTCTTATATGTCTACCTGCTATCAGCAAATTTACATCATGTGATTAGAATGCTAGGCAAGGACGTACATAATTGATAACGTTTTCGTTATTCTTAGCTACGACGGCGTGCTTGCCTTGTAGGTCATTATCCAGATCTGCGAATGGCGATTTGGCGCTTGCGAATGCCGCAACAGGATCATGACATGTGAGGCGGGCGTTCCGGATCGTAACAAAACAGCCATGCGAGGTTTCATAGGACTGTTTAGCAGAAAATTGTCTTAGCCAAGTCTTCGCAGATTCTGGCCTCAATTTCAAGCCAACAACTGGCTCTTCTGCTTCTGGTTGGAGAGAGATATCTGGCAAGGCATCAGATGAGTTATGATCGTCTTTTCGCTGTCTGGCTGCAAGATAAGGTAGAGCTATGAGAAGTGGGGATTCAAGCCCTGTTGACAATGGTATGTTAAGAGGTGAAGCATCGGGAAGATAGTCGTTAGGTAACGATCCAAGGACCTCAGGAGGTGCATTTCCACCATTTGCTTTTGGCGGATGACTCTTCTTTGCAGATTCGGGAATCTTGATAAGCGTTTTGGTGGGAGTTTTTTGTGATACATGAATTGAGTCGGCTTGAAGCTGTTTTTTGTTCTTCTCAGTGGACGTCGGGTGCGAAGCTGCTTGGCTTGGCTCCTGACCTGATGCTTGGCTGAGTAGAGCCTCGGGAATAGGAAACCCATCCTCCGGCTCAGCTTCGACTCCAGCTCCAGAACGTGGCTTTGATCGACGACAGCCGTTAGGGAGGTGCGAAACTTCTTTCTGAGAGGCATCCCAAGCGTGACCTCTCGCGGTTGACCTCCGTTCATCTTCTGAGTCCGCTATCTCAAGGAACGACTCGCGTCTTTTATGGTTGTTAGAAGCGTTAGAGCCCAAAGGGAAACCTCTGGCTGCATTACTCTGCCTAGTCAGAGGAGAGCCTCTAAATTTTTTCCCACGACTGGCCTCACTACTTCCCGGGACTGTGGAGGTGCTTGGTCTCCGACGCGTCTCTAGTCCTGGCAATGACCCGCGCGTGCCAGGTCGATCTGCTCGTCTTACAAAATTCGGGCGCCGATTTGCACCCGCCCTTTCTGGTGGTATTTCATGATTGCTTGACAAGTCCAGGTCGTTAGTCAAGTTAATCACATCGCCAGGCTTCGACCTTGGCAATGGTGTCTCGTTGTCGGATAGGGTCAGGTCGATTGTAGTGACTTGCCGCGCCATTTTGAAGCATTAGCAGTGTTGGATGTCTAAATGGTAGATCTCAATATCTACAACAATCGCGATCATCTCATATGAATTAGGGGCAACACTAGATCGTCGCGAATGAAGTTGAGTTTCTTTCCAGAAAGACTGCTTGGAAGGTCATTTCACGTGACCCAAAAACATCTCTTGGGGTATCGTCGGAAGCCCCGGATCAAAGTAGATAGCACGGCCTGCGTTGTTGGTCGGGAAAAGAGTGTCTGATGGGCGAGCCTTGCAGGTGAAGGATCGAAATGGTCGCGAGAGGCTGGAAAAACGCGTCGGCGTGGTTGAAGGGTCAAAGAGTCAAGGAAGAGACCATCAAGAACTAAGGGAATGTTTCAAAGACCGGGACACGGTAACAGAATGAAGGAGCAAAAGATCAGAATTACTCGAAGCAGTTGAAGGCTGGTGTTTTGAAGGTAGCAGTAAGTAAGCAATCATCTAAACAGCGTCTTGATAGTCTAGGCTTTTAGACGCGCGGATATTTAGCGCGACAAAATCACGAGTCAACTGAGGCGGATTAGTGCCCGAATATGCAGGCATCATCATCCAATCTCCTCAAAGTTCGTAAAGGCACGCAACGGGTTAGATGATTACTGTACTATTTCAGCGCTGGTGTGTAGTGGATTCTCCATTTAGGTCAACTTCGGTCGCAAATCGTCACATGGATTATGACGCAGACTGCCATTGCTTAGTGGAGCGCCCACAGCACCAAAATAAAATTCGAGGCTGATGTTGTTTGACCTTGGTGTTGCAGCCGAAAACAGCTCTCAGAGCCCCTGGGCCAGCTCAATTCAGCACAGGGTTTGGAAGAAGCGAGCAAACAAGACTCGTCTACCATCAGATATGCAAAAGTGATAATAAGGAACCCAATAGTTGGGATCGTGCAAATCCAGGGTCCAAGGTGCAGGGAACTTGGAGCAGAACTCCATGATGTTCCCTGTGACAATCCCAAGAATGTGGAGTGAGCTTGTATGACCACGATCCGGAACGCACCTTTGTTCGCACGCGAACTACGTCATTGTAGACGATCCGAGCTATCTTCAGTTTCTGGTTGTCCCGGCGCCCCTTCCCTACACGCTACGACACCTACACTCCCTGTTCGTCCACACCAACGAGAGCGTCTTCTTTCCACATAAGAACCATCATCCCAATTCCTCCATCGCAATCATCCTGCACCCTCTCCCTCCACTCCTATCCAGAATCAATCCACAATCGTATGTTGTCACCTAGCATGCTGAGCAGATCCCCGCCTCTAACCCCATCAACAGAACATCCAAGATGCATCGCACATATTCCATGAGACAGTCGCGCGCTCCTACTGTAAGTTGCCTCGTTCTCTGTGCGCAGAATTGTCGCAAACATGAACAACACGTACTAATTCTACTCGCAGGCGTCGCAGCTCCAGGTACTTCGATCCGCACCCGGCCCATTTCTCCAAACCTAACACATCGCAGAATCCTCCTCCACCATCCTCCAGCACAAAGTCTGGCAGACTCTTTGGCAGAGGCGGTCTTGGTTAGTTTACAATCCCTTCCGTATCCACCCTGCTGGTTCGATAGCTGTCAGCTGGCATAGGGGGAACTTCTGCAAGTCGCATAGTAGCACTGTTGGCCTGCGTCAACATATGCATTCAAGTGTTGTTGACGTTGCACGAAATGTTCTCCCAGTCAGATTGGATCATCCGTCATGTTAGATCATTATCTTGCACTCCGACTAATACCCTTTCCAGGCCATGCCCTTCGTCATAAGACTGCCGGCCAATTCGGCCCTGACCTCGCGAAGAAGCTCTCCCAGCTCGTCAAGATGGAAAAGAACGTTATGCGCAGTATGGAACTCGTCGGAAGAGAACGTATGGAGGTTGCTGTATGTGGCAGAATTATCTACCCGCCGATCCGTGCTGATACCAGAATAGCAACAACTCTCCATTTGGGGCGAGGCATGTGACGAGGACGTCTCAGATGTTACCGACAAGCTTGGTGTCTTACTGTACGAGATTGGTGAGCTCGAGGATCAGTATGTTGATCGTTATGATCAATACCGTGTCACTATCAAGAGCATCCGTAATATCGAAGCTTCCGTCCAACCAAGCAGAGACCGTAAGTCAAACACAACGCGCGCGCATTCAAGTTTTCTACTAACGCTCGCTACAGGCAAGCAAAAGATCACTGATCAAATTGCTCAATTGAAATACAAGGAGCCCAACTCCCCCAAGATCGTCGTTCTTGAGCAAGAGCTTGTTCGTGCCGAGGCAGAGTCTCTTGTCGCCGAGGCTCAACTTTCCAACATCACCCGCGAGAAGCTAAAGGCAGCTTACACTTACCAATTCGATGCTCTTCGTGAGCACTGTGAGAAGTTAGCAATCATTGCTGGTTATGGAAAGCACCTTCTCGAGCTTGTGGATGATACCCCAGTCACCCCTGGTGAGACTCGTGCTGCATACGATGGATACGAAGCCTCCAAGGCGATCATCCAGGATTGCGAGGATGCTCTCACCAACTGGGTCGATGCAAATGCCGCCGTATCCTCCAAACTCTCCACTCGTGCTCGCACTTTGTCTCAAAGAAGACGCAACAACATCCAACGTAATGCAGATGGCCATGATCTCACTGGACAAGACGCTCCAATGAATGACCGAGAGTCTGGCCTATGGATTCCAGCCAGCGAGCACAAGGGTGACGAATATGATGATGAAGAGGACGAGGAGGAGGTTGGTGCTCACTCCATCAATGAGAGCGATGTGAATGGCGAGAGCAGGGGTCGTCAAGAAGCTGTTGCTGCATAACTTGCGACCGTCACGATACCACGTTCTCGGAGTTGAGGCTTGTCAATTCAAATGCGGGTATACCACTCCCACGCTGCGTTCACGTTTTCCTTTTTCGACCCTGGATTATTAATGTTTGTTTTCGAGCGAGGTGAGGAGACAGAGGGTGAAAATGCGAGGAAAATGAAATGTTTGAATGTACTTCTAGTCTCAGCTTTTTGCAACTAATAACAAGAATTAAATGTTCACACTGACACAATCCATTCACTGATGTCAATCTTACCAATGAGCAAGCTAAACCAATGCGCCTTTGCATATTGATTTAATCACCAAATCTACATAAGAGAAAGTGATTCTGTCATTTGCAGGTGCTAATGCTTACTATTATCATCTATTTGATGACTGGTCTTATTTTAGGAATTGTAGTATCAATACCCTTGATATAATTTGAGTTATCCACAACTTGTGGCACACACTGGCGCACCCTACTAATACCAAACCATGGTTTGGCACCGTGGAGATGATGCCTTCTAGAACGACTTCCTGGCGATATTCACCCCTCTATCGTATTCCCCTGCCCTCTGCTGCCGTGAAATAGAATTTGAGTAAGTGGCTCTTTCACCACAAGGAACATCTAATAGGTGGACCATCTGCTCTGGACACACTGGCAAGCTAGCCTAGCCCGGTATGTCTCATACAACATGCTTGAAAATTGTCGTCAGGCAGTGGAGATTTTTTTGCCTGTGCAGAGGGTCTGTGTCTCAGACCTCTCACTTCCGTTGCATCTGGCTTGCAAACTCTTCAAGCTCGATCTTCTCAATGTATATACCCGGCACAACGACCAGTCCCAGATACCGACTTGTCATCTCCTTCACAACCTTGCCCGCTTCCACCTCGAATTCACTTGCTTTGGGTGGTGGTGGGATTCGATACTCAAACGTATGTGCGAGGATTATGTTCCGATCCTGGGTAAAATTGTTAGATAGGCTTGTTGTTGTGGAGGGACAGAGAGAAGAAGGATCCTTACGGAGTCGGTGCATTTGAATTGCCCCAGGAACATGCGCGTGTCGTTGGTATGTACTCGCAGCGTTTTATTGAGTAATGATGCCAAGTAGTCCTCAGCCTGGGCTTTCTCCATCTTGAGTGAGTTGTCCTAGGCCAGAACTTCGCTGGAGAGTGAGTCGGATTGATTCAAGAGCATGCGATAAGAAGAACTTATCGCAATATCTACACACGTGACCTGGCGTCAAAAGATCTCGTCATAGGCAGCGACTCAGTATTCTTGCATCATTGATGCAAATAACCCTCCCTTTACTGTATCTCTTCAGTACTCTGTTTAAGATGCTCGCATCTATTTCTTTCAGGAAGTCTCAAACCGATACCTCGCCCTGCGTCCAAAATTGCAAAGGTCTATCAAGATACTCGATGGCGTAATTCCATTTCGCATAGCCAACGCGTCGGATCTTCTCGAGATGGGTGTCACAGGACTCTGGTCCATCGTTCAGCCATGCGCACGACCGATCAAGCTTGAGACGCTGAATCGAAAACGCCTTGCCGTCGATGCATCGATTTGGATTTATCAATTTCTGAAAGCCGTCCGCGACAAAGAAGGAAACGCTCTACGAAACTCCCACGTCGTGGGGTTCTTCCGAAGAATATGCAAGCTCTTATTTTTTGGCATCAAACCCGTGTTCGTCTTTGATGGTGGAGCGCCGGTGCTGAAGAGGCAGACTATATTGGGCAGAAAGAAGAGGCGAGAGGGAAGGAGAGAGGATGCTGTTAGAACTGCTGGAAAACTGCTGGCGGTGCAGATGCAGAGGAGAGGGGAGGAAGAGGCGGAAAAAAGAAAAAAGGAAAGAGGGTTAGCTCAAGCGCGTACCACGGTCGAGGATGGTGAAGAACCATTGCCAGCAGATCTAGTCTATGTGGACGAGATTGGCATGTCCAATACTGAGCGGCAAAAGACCAGGCAGTTTCGCAAGACGGACGCATATCATCTACCGGACTTGACAAATGGCATTGAGGGCATGGGCCAGCCAAACGATCCTCGTATTATGAGTGCGGAGGAATTGGAGGACTACGCAAGACAATTTCACAACGGAGAAGATGTTAATCTTTACGACTTCAGCAAGATCGACTTCAACGGGGAATTCTTCATGAGTCTGCCAGCTGGAGACAGATACAATATCTTGAACGCTGCTCGCTTGAGGAGTAGGCTCAGAATGGGTCTTTCTAAGGAACAGTTGGAAGAGATGTTTCCTGATCGGATGGCATTCAGTCGTTTCCAGATTGAAAGAGTTCGCGAACGAAACGAGTTGACTCAGCGCTTGATGAACCTCAATGGCATGAATGACGTAGATACCCTAAGTGGCAGTGGTAGAATTGCAGGGGAAAGGGGAAGAGAATATGTACTTGTCAAGAATGATGGCGTGGAAGGAGGTTGGGCTTTAGGTGTAGTCAGCACCGATAAGAGCGCGGGCGAGAGGAATAAACCAATTGATGTTGATGCTTTGCATCAGGAAGTGAAAAGGGACGAGGCCGAAGAATCTGAGGACGATTTTGAGGATGTGCCCGTGGAGGGGTTGAACAGGCTCCCAAAAATGAAGACTGATGGGCCACAAAATCCTACGTATGATTCGTTTCAAGCACAAGAACTCGCGAGGCAGAGAAAGCAATTATATAATTCCCGAAATGAGGCAGGCCCTTCGAAACGGCAAAGGACAGAGGCTGAGGACACCGATTCTTTGTTCGTCGATTCTGAAATGCCGACTGTATCTAATCCTGTCTACGACTCTGAAGAAGAGGATTTGAATCGGGCCATCGCCATGTCACTACAAAAGGAAGATTCACCAGCCGGTGACTCGGATGAAAACCACCTTAATGAAGCAATTGCTTTATCACTTCAAAAGAACCATCGTCAGGTGTTCGAACCAGAAGATGACTTCGAAGAAATTATGATGCCACAGTATGAGCAGCGTGCGGTTGAAGCACCCAAGCCGATAGTCAACAACAGTGGTAGAATGGTCGCGCATATCGTAAACAACAGAGCCAATGCTGCGGTGCCGAAACGAAGATCTGCTGAAAGTGATGACAGTGACAGTGATATGGATCTTCAGTCCGCTTTAGCCGCTGCCAGGAAACAAAAGGCCCCAGCTAGGAGATCAAAACCCGCACCAGTACCAACCAACCAAAAGAACCCATTTGACGGACCATTACCATTTGAGAAACTTGATTTCAAGAGCTCTATATTCGGAAGGAAGTTGCACGGTCCAAAAGCCGTGGTGAAAGCTCCCGAAGGAGAGGATGTCGATGATGAAGCAGGAGGATTTGAGAATGGGCCTGCAGAGGATGCGCCTAAACCTCTTCCTCCGTGGCTTGTGGGAAGTGGTGATATCAGATCCCAGGTCGAGGAACAACAAAAAAGGGATCTTGAGTTGAATATCGCTGACAGGGAGAGAGCAATGGAAGAGGATAGAATATTCCAACGTGATCATGGCATCATTGAACTGGAGTCATCAGATGACAATGATAGCGACGTCGAGATCGTTAGTGCACCCTCGCCCAGGCTACCGGCCGCTGCTACTACGAAAGACGTTGCTGAAGTCGCAAGGGCTAGCCTGATAACGGAGGAAATTGCTGAGGATGTGCAAGGCGCCTTGGAAAAGGACGAAGTGCTGCCTCAGATTGAAATGAATGGCAATGATGGCAAAGCTGTGGACTGGTCAGAGAGCGAGTATGAAGACACTGTTGTGAAAGAAAGAAAGACCATTGATGATACTCCGCTCACGGAGGAGCATGCTGGCAAAAGTTCCTCACAATCTCCGTTGCCTGAATTTGAAGATGTCGAAGTTCCAGAACCAGCGTCTAACATGGAGAACAGTCTGAATCCTGCGCTAAGACCCAGCAGTATCTCACCGGAGTTTGAAGATGTTAGCATGCCGGATGCCGGTGCCGCCTTTTCGTCGAGTTTGCACGAAATTCCGGCTCTGCCAAATGAGGACACTTTCGATCGTCAAGATAACGACGGAGAACACGTTGACTTTGGTGACTTTAGTGATCCTGAAGATGAAGAGCTGTTGGCCCAGCTCGCTACAGAGGCAGAAGAGCACGCTCGATTTGCAAGCACACTGAATAATAAGTCAGAACGTGAAAACCAAGAAGCTTACGAGCGGGAACTCAAGCAATTGCGATCACAACAGAAGAAGGATCGCCGGGATGCAGATGAAGTCTCTCACATTATGGTCACTGAATGCCAAGCCCTTTTGCGTTTGTTTGGTATTCCATATATCACTGCGCCAATGGAGGCCGAAGCACAATGTGCTGAGCTTGTCAGTCTTGGCCTGGTTGACGGCATCGTGACTGACGATTCTGATATTTTCTTGTTCGGCGGAACTCGTGTTTACAAGAATATGTTCAATAGCAACAAATTTGTCGAATGCTACCTCTCCGCCGATTTGGAGAAGGAGCTGTCCTTGTCGCGGGAGCAGCTTATAGCAGTAGCTCATCTCTTAGGCTCGGATTACACAGAAGGACTGCCTGGTGTAGGACCAGTCACCGCCTTGGAAATCATTTCCGAGTTTCCTTCCGCAGAAGGTCTTCAGAGCTTCAAAGAATGGTGGGCAGCAAGCCAGCACTCCAAGAAACCCTTACCAGAAGACATAGGCTCTACATTTCGCAAGAAGTTTCGCCGCTCCCAAGCTACTAAGCTTTTCCTGCCGCCTGCCTTCCCATCTCCTGCGGTCACAGAAGCATATATGAAACCAGACGTGGACTCCACGCCAGAGCCCTTTCAATGGGGCGTTCCAGACTTAGACCGACTGCGCGACTTCCTCATGGCTACGATAGGATGGTCACAAGAAAGGACTGACGAGGTTCTCGTACCTGTTATCCGTGATATGAATCGCCGAGAAACTGAAGGAACACAGAGTAATATCACTCGTTTCTTTGATGGTGGTGTCGGGCTTGGTGCTCAAAGTATCGCTCGCGAGAAGGATATTGGAAGTAAGCGTATGAAGGATGCAGTTAGTAAATTGAGAGCCAGAAAGAGTGGTAGTGCACGAGGGTCAACTCCAGCATTGAGCAGCACTTTTGGCGATGAGGCTGCTCAATGGGCAAAAACGAACGATTTAAGTTTCACGGAGCGAGAGAGAGAAAAGTCGATGAAGGGCCGAGGAAAGAAAGGCAAGAAGACCGCCTCTGTTGCTCCAGAGATTGAGACTGAGGATGCAGACGATGAGAGTCTTGGTGTTGAAAATGACGACGTTGAAGCCGAGAATCGCAGCGTAGGAAAGGATAAAGCGTCTGGGAAAAGGAAAAGGACGACGTCATGAAAAGTTATATCACTGTCAGAAAGGAAGCTGGGCATAGCTATAAGACATATGATGTTCGAACAATGCCTATATACGTGGCATTCACTTTATTTTTGCTGACGACCGTACCTTGGAGGCCGAGAAGCCCCTCTAAGTATCCATCTGCATCTTAAAATTTTATAAATTCATTGTCGTCAGTCATCAAACTCCCCACACAATGTGCATGTCCAACTATGACCCAATGCTCACCATTGCCGTCCCCGTAACCCTCAAATCTCTTGAGCTTGCTCCAACCGCAAACGTATACAGCCCGGAAGCAACGGCCCATTCCTGGGCCACGACATCCCAAAAGCTCACATCGCGCCTCCGCACCTCGAACGTGACACGCTGCTCCGCACCACTCTGCACAAGCACCCGCTCAAAGCCTCGCAGCTGTCGAAGCGGCTGCTCTGCTTCATCAGGAAAGCTGATATACAACTGCACGACCTCGTGGCCCTCCACGGCGCCGGAATTGCCGATGGTGACGGAGACGTTGAAGACTTGGTCCCAGAGGTCGGCTCGTCCACCCTGCGTCACGGGCGCAGTGGCATATGTGTTATTCAAGACCAAGGTCTGGGTGATGTCCAGAGCCGAATAGGAGAACGAGGTATAGGATAGTCCGTGGCCGAACGGATACGAAGGCGTGATGTTCTTCGCGTCGAACCACTTATAGTCGATTAGGTTGCCCTCGGTGAATTCGCATTGCTGCGTCGCGCACACGCGGGCTGGGTAGTCGTCTTCTGATGCTGCAAGGGTGTGGATGAGCCTTCCAGATGGGTTGACGTCGCCGTAGAGCACATCGACGATGCTCAGGCCGGAATTTTGGCCGAGCAGGCCGCTGTACAGGATCGCAGTCACGTTCTCGTGCGAGCTCCAAGCCGAAACGATTCGTGGGCCAACGGTTGTCACGACCACGATGGTGTTGTTGCAATATGATGCCACCTCTAGAATCAAGGCGTCCTGGTCCTCGTTCCTGAGCTCGACTCGATCCGAGCCCTCGCCTGACCAGGCATTGATGAATACAATGCATACTTCGGTGTTAGAGGCATACATGGGGATGGTCACATTTTGGTTGGTACCACCGCCAAAGACCCAGGCCATGGATGCATTGCCAAGGTACTGCTCAATAGGTGCATAGGCCCCTGTTGGTTGCGTCCAGGTATCGGCCATGATCCAGCTGAACATGGTACCATCCGTCATGGCGCGCATGTTCAGCACTTCGTACGGTGTCATCAAGTAAGGAAGCGTGGCCGTTCCACTTCCTGTCGATGTTGCAAGGTGGCCGGGATATGTTGGGTAACTACCGTTAATAGAGAATCCGACACTGTGAATCGCAATTAGTATCCTATTCCAAAGGATTTTAAAGTAAAGCTCACTTTGGTCCACCAGCAACGGGACCTGCATTCGCGCCGAAGATAGCCATTGTATGAGGAGCTTTCAATGGCAAAGCACCATTGACATTTTTCAACAGAGAAATGGTTGCCGAACCTACTTCTCGAATAATCTTACTATGGTTAGCTCTCACATCTCGGTACATCCTATTATCGGCCAAACTAGGTTGCTTGACACTGTCTAGACCAGCATAATACCAAGCCATGACATTACGGATTGCCATATCATCCAATCTTTCTTGTGAGACAGAACCATTCTTCAGTCCTGCCAAAACGATATCTTGAGCCCAGAGAGTGGAAGAACCAAAATCCTCGCCGCTGTTTAAGGAGCCAAAGGACGTGAATTGGGCCCAAAGGTCAGCAAGAACTGCACCTGGAAAGCCGATTTGCAGCTTTAGGAGCCCATTTAACAGGGCGCTACTCTCGCAGGCGTGTGTTCCGTTTACTTGCGGCATCGCACACATTGCCGACCCCACCCCAGCTTTGACAGCGTCATAAAATGGCCACATGTACGTCTCATGGATAGTCTTGTCATCTGCATTGCTTGAGTAGACAGCATAAGCTCCAGGGAGTGTGTCAACAATCGTTCGATTGCTCTCTTGCTCATTTAGCAGAAAATGCTCAGTAGTGGTCAGCTTTGATCGGTGCACTAGTAGAGATTCAAATCTCACCTTGGCTTGAACAATGATTCCTGCATCACTTAGGCCGGACACTGCTCTACCAGTCACTATGCCATTCAGATAAGGATCATTTCCTAATCCTTCAGCCAGCCTACCACCCCAAGCTACCCGTCCAAGAGGACCTGAAGTTGGACCGTTGATCAACTGCTTTAGTCAGTCACCAACATCTGAATCTTAATCAAAAAGCTCACCTGATATCCTTTACCAAAACTACGCACATTAGTCAATGATGTTTATGTACAGGGTCGGACTAACTAACTATTCATCACCAACTGCTTTCATCTGAGTATATATCAAATCACGATCCCAGGTAGCAGCCAAAGATGAAGGCTCAGAGAAACCAGAGGCATAGAGATAGCTGATGAGACCCTGGGCACCGTCTTTCGTATTCAATGGTGTATAACTTGAAGTAGAAAGTCCAGTGGTGACATTAATCTTTGCCTCATTTGACATGGCGTCAACCATAGTCTTGGCCTTCTCGTAAGCTACACTCCATCTTTCGTTGAGGATGACTACACAGGGTAAGCTTGATGGGAATACAGAAAGCCAGACATGCTTTACCATTTCCTGATGATAAGAGTGCCCTAGAGGTAAGGTTGCTTGACGAAACAGCTTGCGCCAAGCAGGAGACTGGAGCCCCAGCAACCCACAAGACGAGTGAGAAACGCATCTTGACAAGGATCTCTAGCTAGCTACGAGTTCAAAGCTTTTGCAGAATCAAAGGAAGGCTTGACTGGAAAGTCTGAACACGTACAAAACACCACAATAAAATGAAGCGTGCAAAGACCTACGCTATATATTACTTACACGGTCCTCGATCCTTCCCGCCATACTGTTGAAATGTGCAAAAGAGCCTTGACATACAAAAGACCCGCTTGTTGCAAAGAATGGAGGAGTCTCTATCGAGAATATGTGCTCCATAGAAGAACCCACGTCCTAGGAGCATGTCCATCAGTTCTCGGAGCCCTGCCCGAAAAGACATGTAGTAGCATGCAAGTCTTTTGGGGTGTGATGAATGACTTTGTCACCACCAGAAAGATCGGCTTTATTGCGGAATGTATCTTAGTAGGAGAAGAGTTTGCAACGTTGTCAACAGAACCAGGGGTGAAGTATCTGCATCTCTCACGGCTCATCAATCACTAGATTGCGAGAGCCGTCTTTGAGGACAAGAGCAACCTCGAACCACAGTGTGATTCTGCAAGCATGTTTTCTTCCCTTGGCCTATGCCTAACCACCCCCAGCCCCGCTAAGGTCCGGACCGCTGCAACTAGAAGTGCAATACAGGGTTATTATCGTCGTCGCCGAAGGTGAATATCCGCCCGAGAATAATCCATTCTGCTAGATATTTCATCGAGAATCGATATCGGTATGGTCTCCGAGAAAAGGTGGGCTTTAAGTTTCGATAACTGTCCCTCTGCGCATCTCTCTATCTTTCTCCACAGCTATGACCAAGCAAAGAAATAATATGCAGGAGCATACCCTCTAGGCTAAGAACTCCACGTGACCGAGGTAAGGAATCTGAGATGATTGATGCTCTTCGACCGTTAAATTCGATCTGGTTTGGGCAATGGTCCGAATAGCCGCAGTCGCGAGTGAAGTTCAAGCGCATACGTTGCGATCATCGGTTGCATCCAGATGATCGGCCAGACGATGGTTCATTCTGACGAGAGCTATCTCGGTCGATAAACGCGGCATTCCAATCCCGGGACTGCACCTCCTAGCAGGACTGACCAACCCTCCGTGACTTCGCTCGTAAGATAATTGTCCCCTGGGCCCTGGATATCATGAGATGATTTTGGATCCACACAGAAGTACTGTGGCAAGGGCAAATAAAGCAGGCGTAGCGCGGTAACTGAGATATGAACAAGGTCGGGCGACCATTCCTATACAACGGACTAGGTCCACGCTATTGAGTGCCCATTCTTCTGTCCATTGCAGAATACAATGCAAGCCAAAGCACAAAAGTGATGACGCTACGCGGGAGGCAAGATCCGCTGTCTTCCCCATTCGCTTCCGCTCGACTTCGAACACCCACTCTCGCACCGGAACGAAAGACAAAGGGTTCCGGGTATTTCTGGACTCCCAGAAATGAGCTTCGATCATCTTTTGTTGTACTTCCTTCGATTGACTCGTCTGCGCGACTACGCAGCGAGAGTATTGTATCGAGTCATTATTGTCAAGACGGAGGGATGAGCACCGTAACGCAATGCAAGAAAGGAGTGCCGTGTCGCGCACAAACACGGTCGTGCTGAGGATTAGTCGCGATTGACCAAATCTTAAACCAAGGAAAGCAAAACAAGGAAAGCAAAAATGGACCTCCTCGGGAGTGAAGAAGAAGAAGAGGAGGAGAAATTGTTGGCAAATATATGGATGAAGTATCAAAAGAAAGAGGCTGCAGCTCTTATGTATCTGCCGGGTCCGACTGTCTGACGTGAGACGTTGGCCGAACGCTTTTGGAAACTGACGAAAAGCTGCATGCACGCAGATGCAGAATGGTCTTGGGCCGCCGCTTCTAACCACCACTACCATACCTGTCTGTCTCCAGCGTCCGTTGCGGTGGGTATATATATACATGATGTCAAGATCCATAGATGCAGGAACATGCAGCAGGGAGGAGTGTTAGGGGTGCTTGTTTAAATACTGTACCTGATCGAGATGTGAATGTGTCGCGTTCTGATTGATCTGGATCGATATACACTGGGTTGAGGGGTGTATTAGGGGTTTCAAATCAGGTAGTCAAGCCATTCAGTCACTCGGAAAGAGTGTCTGATTACAAAGGGGCGCTCATCACCGATAAATCGACAAATAGATACGTCTAAGATGGGTTGAACACAGCGAGGGAATTCCAAGCTTTCATTTAAGTGCTAATTAAAGATGTTTGAGAGGAAGTGCGTTCTAGAGCGTAAAGTTGATAGATACAATAAGTACAAGAGGATACAGCAAAAACAAAAATAAAGAAGGCAAGAAACGCCAGGCCTTTACGTTTTCTGCATATTCCAAACATCCATCGTAAACACAAGAACAAAAAGAGACGGTGCAAAGAAAAGGGAGGAGGGCAAATCATGATAGCCATCAATCCATCCCTGACAAAACCGGTATATGCTAATTCTATAAAAGGGAATAACTGTGCGAAGCCTTTTCGGCCCGCGTGACATTTCCACATGCTTGCTGAAATATTTTTTCATCGATCAAAACCACCCAAGACAATATTGCACACCTCGAGTCATTTCTATCATGCTTCGTTCGGTTCGTATCTCGATCTTCTCGAGTAAGAGACAGAAGAACAATTAAGGCTTGCTCAACTGCTCCTTTCTGAAGAAGGTAAAGAAACCACCACAGATGGCCAATTGGAAAAGAAGGCCGATCCAGAACCAAGCCTTGGTGATACCAGGGTATGCGCCAAGACTGAAGTCAGGGAAAACATCACCAGGACCGGTATTATTGTTCGCCCAGGCACGCGCAATGATGGTAAAGATAGAACCGATTACTTGTGCAGCAATGAGCGTGAATGCAATATGTAGACGTGTCAATGTCTGAAGCAGGATCATTCCGAAACCAGCACCTTGTAGGGCATCGAGAACTCCAAGCCAAAGCCAGAGTGATCGAGAGAAGAGTGCAGATCCAAGTGGGGATCCGGCCCATGGCACGTACTGTCCGATAGGGGTACAGGCCCATAGTTGTTGGCACCATCGAGGGGCACCAAGTCCAATTGCGAAAATGGGTAAGATCCAGGAGTGATCTTTGGAAAGCATTCCGAAGAACCAAAGAAAGAGTGCCCAAACACCTCCAAAGAACAAGATAATGAGTAGGATGATTTCCCATGCTGTGGCGTTGTTGGAACTAAAGAGGTACATCCAATTCCGGCCGTAATTAGTGGAAAGGAAGAAGTTTTGAATCATGACCGTGACGAAGAACCACATAACAATCTTTCGTCGGAATAAAGAAGTGTAAAAGGATGGAACCTTTCCTGGCTTTTGGCGATAGTAATCCGGTAAACCCAAGAAGAGAATGACTCCGCAAGCCCAGATAAGACACGCAACAGGAATGGTTATCATTGACATGGTGGTGGATGCTGTGGTAAATGTGGCACTAAGACCGTCCGCGGACCGCTTATTGAGGTAGTCACCCCACCACCAGAGCACCACATTGTATGCTTGCTGTGTACCTTGGATCAAACAAGCTCTGTAGACCCAGGACTTGATGGGAGATCCTCCTTCGTCACCAAAGTTGAGCGCAAAAAAGATAGATCCTGACGAAGCTGCAACAGAGTAGAATCCTGTTGCTACGTTCTGAATCCATCCCCTGCTGGCGGTACCACTAACAAAGGGTGCCATGCCAAGCAAGAAGAATGCCATACCGTAGAAGAAGAAAGGGCATGAAAGGACATAGATAGACTTTAGGCGAATAAAGACCATCCACCAGAAGATCGATGAGACAAGATAGATGGCAGCAGTAATGTAAAGCTTCTCAGCCGTCTGTCCAACTGTCCCACTCAAGAGAGTAATTTGATAACTGTTGGCCGCGATGATTTGACCAAAAGCAAGGAAGAAACTGTATACTGGCCAATCTGAATATCGGTATTGCATGATTAGGCGGAGACCAGTTGGTGGCTTATAATCCTTTCCGAGCAAGAACTGATCATTCTCCTCTTGGCTGCCTCCGTGGCCGTCGTTTTCGGAGTTCTGTCGTGAGTGAACAATAGTTTCATTCATGAAACTGTCAGATACACTTCCTCTTCTTGATCCAGCGCCAAGGGCAGATGGGGTTGGAGGTACGAAAGATCCACGACCTAGCTTTGCATCTCGGAACTTATCGAACCATTTCTTTTCAGACTTGACCAAGTAGTCCTCGATACATAGCAGCTGCTCACTATTCTTTCCGTTAAGATTGTCCAAGGACCTGGCGAAAGCCTCGTAGTATTCTCCTTGTGTATCGGTGAAGAAAGGATCAACCTTCTGGAGCTTAAAGTCGGTCTTGTCGCCAACGACGGAGCTCAGACTGAGCATAGAAGCACGATGGGAGGCTTGGTCGGATCCAAACGGCGCAGGTGGCAAGAGAACATCATCGGCACCCGGCGAATCTGCGCCAGATGGGGATGGTGGGCCGCTGTAAATGGCTGAGCCTCGAGCCGCAATAGGAAGTGAGTAATCGGATTCAGGCTGCCCAGAAAGCATCCGCTGTGTGACTCGAGGTGAGTTTGCGAAGGAAGTTCGTGGCGATCCGGAGAAGGAGTTGCCATGTGGTGACAACAGGCCCCCATGACCTGGCAAGCCAGGGCTTTGCGCATGGAAGTGTTGTTGTTCACGTTGTCGCTCTGCTTCCAGTTCCTCGGGCGAGAGTACATACTCATCATAGATGGACATTGTTCGGTCCTCGAAATCAGTGTCCTCGTCCACGTCCGTAATCGGCTCGTTTGCGAGGCCCATACCTAAAGATGCACTGCTATCGTTTGCTCTTCCTCGCTTCATGACTCTGTGGCCTGGTCCAGCTCTGTAACCCAAAGATAGCTTTCGGCTCAATCCTGCATTTGCTGCTGGAGGCTCGATTGTCCCTGATGGACTCGAAGGTCTTGTGCTGTTGCTGATAGTAGAAACATCTATTTGGGACTCGCTGGCATTCATGCCCAACATATGCCTTGAAACCCGTCTGTTCGAAGCAAAGAGGGATCGCGAATCGTTGCCTCTCGACGAAGGTCGGCCAGATGACTTTCCTTCCTCCTTCAAATGGATCTTGATGGCTTTGCCTTGCAAGGTTTCGAGATCGTGCACCCACTGTGCCACTGGGAAACGTTGCTTGGCACTTCTCGCTCTCATCATCTGGCGAGTCTCCAATTTTGAAGACAAAGCTTCCTTGATAGCCATCTTGAACTGATGTAGCAGATGGGTTGTCGTTGTAGACTCGACCGTGAACCACCAACCAGGCATTTGTCCAAGACCACCAACACGGGCACCGATACCCAAGGCACCCTTTCTACCAAACTCCACAGCAACCAGACCTGTTCATTTCGTTAGCATGGTTCGTGGGACAGGGGTAGCTAGAACTCACCGAATGGCTCATCTCTTGAGGGAATAAGAGCGAACTCAGCACCGGAGAAAATGAAGGGGGGGAGTGCGGTGAACTCAGGTTTACTGAAAACGCGGCCTTTGTACTTCTTCATCATAACATCAAGCTTCAAAGCCGCAAACTTTCCGTACAAATCAATAACTGGGCCGACACAGATCAGCTGAACGTTAGGGTTTTCTTCCAAGACTGCAGGCATGACATCGGCAATAAGATCGATACCCTTCTGCATAGACCAACGACCAACGAATACAAGTAAGTCGGCTTTAGGGTTTTGGTCCAGTCCAGCCCATTCCTGGGCTTGTCTCTTCAACTCGCCACGGTTGGCTTCAAAATCCTGATTGACCACGGCCTCCTCCTTATCCTGCTCTCCAGTCCACTCGCCAGTGTCGGAAGGATCAGGGTTAGGGAGGTTACCGATCTTGTTGAGACCCCAGAAAATAGGGTAGCGGGCCCAAGAACGTTTTCCGTACTTCTTACTAACACCAACAGCACCAAAGCCTTTTTGATGGACTCGAAGATAAGAAGCACCAGCATGCAATAAGTTGAAGACGTCACCAAATTGAACATACTTCGTAACAACTTCTTCTGACAGGTTGTACACAGCGCAAACTTCGGCTCTTTCCTTCTTTGTTCGCATAGGCCAGAGACCCTGAAATTCGGCATTATGGAGAGAAAGACAGCAGGGAATTGTACGTGGCAGAAGATGAACAGGAGCGAGAGATCCATGGTAATCGTTGATGTGGTAAAGGTCGATAGGAAATCTTTGGATGGCCAGCGCAATACACTGGTTCCAAGCACTGTAATAAACGGCAGAGTCTAAATCGTCCATACGGGCTGGGTAAGGCTCAGATTTGGATTGTGCTCGGAAGACCGGCGCGTCGAGAAGAACGTATGTGATGTTGCGGAGGGTGTGATATTGGACCTGGATCTCATATGGCTTTCCAAGAATAGTAACGTCCATGGAGGCTGCAGGCGTATCAACCGGATAGTCAATGCCTCCAACACAAGGAACAACCCAAATAAGATCTTGATGTCCCAAGTTCTTACCCATCAATTGAGCCATGACACCAAGACCACCGATCTTGATCTTGATTTCCCAATCCTCGATATCGTACTCCATGGTAGCAATGAGAACTGTTCGGCGTCTACCTCCACCTGCATCTGCACTGAGACCAACATTGGAAGGATTGTCGTGCATCATAATTGGGCTTGGAACACCCAGAGCCATATCCTTCTCGCCCTTTTCTTGCCGCTTGAGCTTTCGTCGAATTGCGAGTGGGATGAAGTGATGGGGTTCGCTGATACCGACAGCGTTGAACTTGACGGCGTAAAACGATTTCATGAACAACCAGATACTCAATCCGCCAGTGAAGACAGGAATAATGATCATCAAGAAAGCGAGAATCATCTGTTGAGCACGGCTCCCATATGGAACCAAGCCATAGGCATAATCTCCATCATTGAGGACAACCTTGTAACCCAGGTATGGAGCTGGTGGGTAAATGAAGTCGCCGATCAAGTGCTTGCCAGTGTCTGCTCTGTAGGTATAATTTACCAGAGTCGTTGAGAGGGACGACGGAGGCATACGATCTAGGACACCGTCTAAATCAACGTCTCCAAGGATAACAGTCTTGTCAGGCTCCCCGTCAGGGTTCATTCCCCATACGTTAATTTGAAAGACACCAGGCCACTCAGTCATGAAATAGGCTTCCCAAAGTCCAGTTATCTTGTTCTTTGTCATCTCGTTCTTGAGACCGGCATCGTATCCGTAAAGATTGAAAGGACCCTCGATGAACAAATGGGGAAAGCGACGTGCTTGTTGCGAAGCGTCGAGGTCGGCGTGTTGTGTGTAGGAGCTACTACCAGTCAAGTTGCTGAAGTACTGCATAATCACATGTTCGCCATCCCATTTCTGCTTAGAGGTTCCGGTCCATGGCTGCGTTTCCAATGTTGTGTTTCCACCAGTATAAGTAGTCCAGTTGGACCAAGTTGATTCCCAGTTTAGAGAGTAGCGGAATCTATCAGCACCGGCGGCTTTGTGGCTGACATACAATGAACCATCAGTGTTTTGGTGAAGCAGTCCCAGGGTGTAGTTGGCAAGACGAGGGAAAACAACTGGATTGTCAGTCTGTCCTACGCGGAAGAGGAATTTATCAACAGATTTGGTGGTATCGTTGCCGCTGTTGGTAGACACGTTGGTGAGAGTAATAGAGTGGATTCCGTTAGACACATTTGTCAAATTTGCTGTAAACTTCCAGGTGGTTGGAATGGATCCAATGTAATCCGTTACTGCTTCGGTTGGAACAACGTTGCAAGTGGCAGTGTTACTGTCCAATTGAGCAACTTTTCCATCTTCCGTGGTTGAAGTGATCTTCATATTCGCCATGAGCGCAGTGCAATTCATCTCTTGACTGAAGTGGAATTCGATGGGGATTGATTCTTGTTCTCCTGGCTTGACAGCGGACTGCACACTAACGTCATGGCCTGGGGAGAATTTGGTGATCATGGGTCCAGGACCGACCCAGGTATCTGCTGGCACGTAGGCCTTGAACTCCCAGGCAGACATCGTCAAACTGTCCAAGCATCCGTTGTACCCAGTCTGATTTGCAATCCCAAGCTTTTGGCTACTAGCCTTCAAAGTCACCGTGTCAAAGGGATAGAAAAGATTTCGGACGGTCGTTCCGGAGTCAAAAGGTGCAATCAGAGCAGTGTCGTTATCCGAACAAGTGAAAGAATAGGTTTTGCTCGTGTTTCCGTTTTGATAGACTAGCCACACGGACTGGTTGCCCGCCCCAGTGCCACTGAGATCTTGTATATTTTCAAACCCACTTCTCATGGTACTCCAAAGTCCGGTCTCTGTCTTGGTAGTCCCAGAACCAGGGTATTGGATCCAGCCCGTCATATTTGACAATTGCTGCAAGAACCATCCATCTTGAAGGGATGGGTAGTTTTCACGCATCTGGTACATGTGCTTGATGATATTGCGGATTGGTGCTGCAGGATCTCGGTGATCACGCATGTTCCAGTCGTCAGTGCATCCAGTCGTGGCTGACTCTACTGGGAACTGATAGTAACTGCTGGATCCGAGGAGATAGCATCCGTGGGTTTGCCAAGCTGTAGCGGCGGACATGGCTTGACGACCGAAAATGTAATTGGATGCGGTGTTGTCGAGAACGTAGAAAGCTTGCTCTTCGCCCCAAAGAAGCAACGGTATGCCAGGCATATGGAGCGTTGTGATGAACAGGCCAAGCAACAACTTCTCCGTGCCATTCTTGATTGCAGGCCATCTGAACACATCTTGATTTGCTGTACCGTACATGTGTCGCGGGTCAAATACGCCGGTGTTTGGGTTGATAAAATCATTAGTGAGTAGCATCTCATTCCAAGCATCAACCCAGTTCACTGGTGTATCGTATCCACTGGCTAGGTTTCCATCCATACCCAAGAATCTGGTCAAAGATCGATAGATACTGTAGTGGAAAGCACCTGCGTCAAGAGCATTGTAGTCGGCATCTCGAATGAAGTACTCGAGGCTGGAATTGGTAGTCATCTGAACCGCGCTGGAAATCGTGCTCGGTTGCATATCTGGTTGACGTCCTCGTCCAATGTAGATGGCTCCAAAAGTATTACCTCCAGTAATTTCTCCGGGGATGAAGAAGTTCTCTTTCCCAAGCGCTCGGGCACATTCTCGGGTTGCGTGGGCGAAGTCACCCAGCGCGTCAATGGTAATCTGAGTAGCTTTATCCAAACGAATTCCATCAATATCGAGCTGGGCAATCTGCATACAAGTGAAAAGGTCGATTTTGGTTCGTACGGAAGGGAGCCATTCTCTCAGACGATCTTGGACGGAGGCGAACTTGGACAATTGACGTTGCCAATCAGGAAACACACCGAAAGCCTCAGTATCTCCATACTGGTCGAATTCGGAGTTATAACATCCATTCATCAGATCGGTGACCGATGTGCCTACAGGGTAACCAGTTTCCAGCCAAAATCGAGGGTAGTCGCAAGTAGTATTATACTCCTCGCCGAAGGCAAAATCGAGATACTGTCGGTTGGGATCTCGCCATTGCACCTTGTGCTCGGTCAACTGGAAAGGGGTCGAGGAGTTCAAGTAACCGTCAAAGGCGATCAAATCACCCATGGTTCCCATCGTGTTGTCCAATACCACGTACATACCTCGGTCATGAACCGCTTGGGTCATTTCTCTCCACTTAGAAATGTCTCCGAAATGTGCGTCCAAAAGGGTTAAATCGAGCGGCGAGTATGCATCAGATCCCCACGGTTGATTGATCATGATACTACCTGCGATATAAATGGCTTTGATGCCCATACCCTGAATGTAGTCCAAACTGTCAATAAGACCCTGCAAATCACCGCCATGGCGTAATTGTGTTTGCATGACATCTTGTTCAAAGGCAGTACCATTGGCATTGTCATTCGTTGGGTCACCATTGACGAATCTGTCTAGGAAAAGGGTGTAGAAGGGAAATCTCCAGTTTGTAGGAGAGGGCATGTATGTGTGCTGCTTGGGTGTTAGCTATTACCCTTTCCCGGTAGAGCACAAGGGAATTGTTCGGTATGCTGCAAGGGGAAAATATGGACGTTTGACATACCCCTTCCCATTCTCCCCAATAATCATGCGGACTGGTCGCGGTTTTGTTGGTGTTCAAATTATATCCCACATACTGCTCGTCATAGACCAAGGCAGAGACTCTGGAAGTTGAACTCCAAAGGCTGAGCCAGGCCAGAGCAGCCCCCCGAAACCCGAACATCCTAAGGAGAAACGAGCAAAGCTGCGTGTGGCAGACAATACATTAGCTGTCCAACCGCGTCGAGTATATAATGGAAGGGTCGTGAGGTCGTGACAAGATGGGCTCAGGTGCCGATCACTAGAGGGCTCGATAATGAGGTGTCGAGGTGCCGCGGGCAAAGTGGTTCGACGGGTGGTGGGAGATGTTGCACGCTGGATAAAAGTTGGCAGGCGTGTCGAGCGTGGTGGGAAGAGTAACGAGCGTGAGGGTCGACTGAGTGGAAATCAGACGCCTGCAGTGGTGGGGGAATATGCTGCACAAGCAAAGGGCACGAAGAATGAGGTATAAGATGGAAACAGCAACGGCAGCAAGAGCAGGAAAGAAGGCGGCGGGACTAAAAGAGGGAAGGGTAGGGGAGGAGAAGGAGGAGAGAGAGAAAGTTGAAGATTCCCGAACACAAAACCAGCAGAATATCTCGTACGCCGAAGCGATCAGCAAGTCATGGTGGTCCATGATCCCCCCTACACTTACACCAACACCAATGCCCGTACTTTCTCCTTTCGCCGGCGTTGACTGGCTGCTGGGAGCTGTGTCGACTGCAGCTTCAGTGTGAGCCTTGAGCCAAGCCAAGTGTTGCCTGAGCCTTCGGCGCCATCTCCACTGTCACGAATTGAGGGGCTATGCTTCATCGGGTATATGTGTAGCCCGATGGGGAAGGGCTTACTATTTTTGACTCCTGGCTGGGTGCGGCAGGACGCCATGCCTGGTTATCAGTCAGCGCCCGGCTCAGGGGATCCCTGCCAGCCTAGTCGCCAGGATCCAGCGAGGGCGGCATCTTTGGCAGCTGTGGGTGGTGTGCGATGGCGGGAGATTTCCTCAGGAGCGCGAACAGGACGCACCTAACACTGCACCGCACGGGGAGGACGGTGCGAAGGAGAATGCCCGCCAGCACTGCCGTTGCCCTGGAGGATGCCTCTCCCTCCCTCACTCTCGGTGCCAGCATCGGGGGTCGCGGGGCCCGGGACGGAGCACGCCATGAGTCGAGCAGCGGGCGACTTGGGGGTTGCTTTTGCTTCTGGCCCCGTCCAGTGCCTCCGTCGTTGTGCCTATTGCTTCGTTGATGGAGGCTCGCCCTATGCTTCCAAAGCCGGTCAAGGCAAATCCGTCAGGGGCAAGTGCGAGCCATGCTAAGCCGAATCCAAGCCCTCGCGTTATCCACTACTCGCTACTCGGTGCAAATTACTACGCAGCGCTGGATCTAATCACGAAAGGGGTAGGCCACAGTACACTTCAACGGGCCTGACGATAGACTCCTGCTGGAGGACACACTTTCGGGCGCTTGGCTTGGCTGGCCTTGCCTCGAGGAGATGTACGGAGCATCATCGCCACACGGCAGAGGGCCTTCTCAAACGACGGCACTAACGCGCCCGCCGTACCTTACTTGGCCTTACTTACCTAATCCCCCTTCTACTCGGTCGCGTGGTGCAGCATCCGACTCCAGCTACTTCACCCGCTGGAGAGGAAATCAATAATCCGTATCTCTGACGTTGCAGTATCGATCGGAGTCATCTGCCACCCTTTGTCGGCCGGACGCTCACTAATACGACCATCAACGCTGTGGTGATGCCGTGATAAACACTGACAGAGGGACGCCTCTTCGTATTCATGCTGACTACCCACCACCACCAAGTCGCTTAGACTGGCCATCCTGCCGGGATCATCTCATAATTATTGTGAAATTGTGGGGTGTTGTCCGTGTGATGCTAGTCTGATGGAAAGCTTGGCGTGCAGGGAAGCCCGTTAGAGCCGAGCCTGTACAAAGATCATGGAATCCGCGCACGATACGGCCGCCAACGCACAACTCGGCACGCACGAAGGACTGAACGGCCTTGGGGTCCTGCGAGAACGAGGGCGGCTCCGTGGTATAAAGCTCGACGCCTGCCAGCCAGCTGCGAATCCCCTCGACTGGTCCAGTTTGGAGGCTGCGTCGATTGCGTGCGGCTGTTAGCGACCTGCGGCGGCTACCGTGGTCGCCCAGGTCCCCGACACCACCCACGCGGAAAAGTCTCTGAACTGAGCCCGCGTCGAGGATGTCCCGACAGCTGCTTGCGCACGAATATCCTCGCCCTCTGCCGGCCGAACGAGTCTCACATCGTAGAAGCCATGGCCCTTCTCCTGCTGGCCGACCTCGTCATGGAGTGGATAAGCGACGCGCAAGAGAGCGTCGGTCTGGAGAAGGCGACAGCGATGCCTCCGATAAGAGTCTGACTCCTGCGCTGTGCCCCCTACCGTTCAGTAAGGTACAGCGCACCACCACACGCTATGTGCGGCACTCCAAGGGCTTTGTTTGCGCCGCTTCCCTGAGTTAACGCGCCTTAATAATCTTCTTGCTGCTGGTCACCGATCCTTCCTTTGCCTCACAGGCTGAATGAATAAGTTAAGCTATGTTTCTTATCATCCAGGATTGCTATCTATGCTGGTTGGGCCGTACGGATTTCTCAATCTCCCATCCATTGTGGCTCTGGCTGATCCCTCGACTCCGCAGCTCCATATTACTAATTATATTTTGCGCCCTCTTCTCGAAACTCCGGTCGTGGTCCAGGACATTATTACTGTCGCCAGGGCCGGTCAGGGGCAGTCGACCAAAACAATCCGAGGCGCAGCACCGCCTTTTTTTTTCTATCGCGGGCCGATGATTAGTCAGGAAGGCCACAAGTGGAGCGGCCTTTCTTGCCCCTCTTGGTCAAATAGGGGTTCGTGTTCAGTGACTTAGTGAATTTCCCCTTCTAAGGCCAACCTCCAACACGACCTCATACCGTCGAGCCAGCGCTCCTCAGGCAGCGACTGGACAGGATGGGAAATTGCACTGTTTTGTTATGGAAGCATCCACGTCCAATACGATGGTCGAGCAGGAGGTAAAGTTTATACGATGGAACCGGGAAATCTGCCCATCCTTTCTCATCTAGTATCGAAGGCGAAAGAAGACACGAAGAATTAATTGCCCTCCGATCCTTCGGGAAGCATTTTTATGGAGAAACGAATTTAATGGGCTGGGTCCTGACCGACCCAGCCCTTGGCTCACTCCAGGTCCAGCTTAAGGCGACCTAATGGTGCGCGACGTACATGCATTCGGCGTAGAGAGCATAGACTTGATTCAAGCACGGTTGGGCGCCTTTTGCAAACCAGCTAATATGAAAATCTGGGCTTGCATCATCGTGCACTATGGCATAACCGGCGAACGAAGGGAAAAAACGAGAACATCTATTTAGAGTGTGGCTTCGCCCTCTATTGGCGCGCTAGCGGTTAAGCACTGGTCGGCTGGATAGGCTGGGCCCCAGTACACCCAGGTCCCAGGCTCTTCCTTCAAGGTCGCTGCCGAGTGCGTCGAACAAAACATACTGTACATTATTATCTGACTAATAAACCGTAGCACCAGATCGCGATACTCGATACTCGGGGGCCGGTCTACCTTGCGCTATTCCGGGGGTTGTGTGTCAAGCGCAGGGAATTTGGAGCGGGTAAGAGGCAGAGACGCAATCGGAAAGTAGGAGAGCCAAAAATTTCCGAGGTCGTATTCCCACAGCACACTGACGGTGTGTTGTCACGTGAGCTCTATGTTGGCTTCGAGATTCCAGGTCCCCAAGAGGTGAGTGCCCACATGCTGCGCCGTTCGTCCCTGGGAAGATCATCCTAAACACCCGCCCGTCCACCTCACACCAGACATCGGAGCTCGGAGGTATGCCATGGCATGCCATGGCATGGCATGGCACGTTATGGAGATGCTGAGCCCGTGTCAGGCCGTAGAAACTGAGGCAGTGGGTAGAATACGGGCGTGCTTAATCTTATAGAGCCGGAGGGGTGAGGAGGGCGGGTTCTGTTATGCCTCATGCTCTGCAGATCCGGTGGCAAACAAAGGCAGAGGGGCAGAAAGAAGGTTCAGCGTATTCCCGTCATCTTCCCCTTCTCCGCAGCGAACAGATAATGTAACACGCAAGGAGAAAGGCTGCTCACTCGTGCTAAGGCTGCTTTGGGCAATGGCTCAGGGGGATCCTACGCTGCTTCGGCGCTGGAGGTGACACTGTGATCCCTCCCTCCTGACGGGCTCCATCTTACAGCCTCTTTCCCCCTGACTTAACCAACAGACTTTTGCCGGGAGCCCGTGGCACAGCACAACGTCGTGACGGTCGCTTGTTGGCTGAGGAGCCTTTGGGGACGAGAAATGAGCAGCAGGAACACGACGGACCAACTGCTTAAGCCGGCTTGGCTACTCACTAGCACTTCTCGATGTCGGCTCGTGTTTGGCTGTGATCGTCACCAGCACCGGCCGCTTATCACACGCCATTATTGGCCTATGGCGTTGTGTGCTGCCAGTCCTACCTCCCAGCATCATGCGTGCGCCATCCCCCATGCTCCAACCGGACGGCAGAGAACACCATCAACAAGGAAGACGCCAGAAAAACAAGACTTGTTGTCGGGCGTCCCTCGAGGAACCGACAGCTGCACGACTTCATCATCATCCCGCCCGCCAAAGAAGGTTATCAAAACAATCACCGGGCGAGGGGGCGATGGTGGGTGGTGAGTGGTGGGTGGTGAGCGGCCGGTGGGGAAGTGGCCGTCGGAGTGGTACAGGACTGTACTCGTAGTGGCATTCGTAGTGGCAGCCGCCATCGTCGGGAGCAAGTCCTTCCTGTAGTCGGTGGTGGTAAGCGGTGACAAGTGCTGGAAATGAAGCGCGCGACTGAAGGACTAGTCGGTCCAGCCAACAAACCCATCACGCGCATGTGCAAACAAGCCATCCTTCAGCGTCACCGATCGTGTGCAGAGACCGGACGCTGGACATAGGGGCAGCAGGGCAGGGAAGGGTCTTGGCCCTCCCACCGTGGACCTTGAACTGGCCATGCGACAATGGTTCAACGTCCTCTCAGCATGCGATGCAGTGCATCTCGATTCCCAACCGCCGCCCGCCCGTCCAGTTCGTCCCATCGTGCGTGATTGCTGGAGGTGTACCCCTCTTACCCTCAATGGTAAGTCATCGTCGCATCCGCCGGCGGGCCATGGGATTGGCTCCTTCGACTGCCTAGTCAACACCACCGCCTGCCTCATCTTAGATCTGCTCCTGCGCGAGGCGCACCCTTACCCTGTCGAAGCCGTCTCTCGCATCTCCGACCTTTCCCAAAACGGACTGCTTTTCTGCGGCAATCCCTCTCCCCACTCAGTCCGCGCCAATCGCACCCTCGTCGCCTACACTCGGCCAAGCCTGCTGCCCACTCCACCACTAAATGGGAGTTGCTAATCTCCAGGAGCAGGTCCAAAAGCAAGGCAAGCCAAGTTTCCCCAGCTTCTTTCTTGTAGCCCGACCTTCCTTTGCCTTGCTTCTGCCCTACCGTCCAGCCAGCCAGCAAGCAACTCTTCCTTTTTGTGCCCTCCCGTCCCGGATCGCATCACTTCGTCAACGACGCAAAGCTTCGATCTCTCGTGGCGCTCCTCTCGTTCTCGACCTCCGCGTCGCTGTCTCTGCTTCCTCTCTTCATCCTTTAATCATGTTCGCATCCTCGACCTCGCCGTCAACGGCTCTCGTTTCGGCCTACTGCCTTACCTTTGCTTTTCTCTCCTCGCTCCTTCTTACCCCAACCAATGCAGCCACCGAAGATGAATGGCGGTCGCGGTCGATTTATCAAATTATTACCGATCGCTTTGCGCGTCCGGACAACTCAACATCCTACGCGTGCAATGTAACGGCTGAATTGTACTGTGGGGGAACTTTTGGGGGAATCATGAACCAGTTAGACTATATACAGGGAATGGGTTTCACTGCTGTGAGTTTGGATGAACCCGCACCGCGAAAACCCCCTCCGACGAATACGAGTTCTCAGAAACTGATCGATGCAATGCATTCTCTAGATTTGGATTTCACCCGTCGTTCAAAACATTAATCAGACCACCGCGTATGGTCAGGGCTACCATGGCTTCTGGACACAGGATATTACCAAGATCAACGAACATTTCGGCGGTGCCGACGAGTTGAAAGCTCTCTCGACCGAGCTGCACCGAAGGGACATGGTACGCGAGGCCGACTGGTCCACCACGAGAAACCAAAATGCTAATGTTTCACAGTATTTGATGATTGATGTTGTGGTCAACGATATGGCATATGCTGGAAAGGGTGCCGACACGGATTACTCCACGCTGGTCCCATTCAACAAAGAGGAATACTTCCACCCGTTCTGCCTCATCACCAACTACGGCAATCAGACGGATGCTCAAGACTGCTGGCTGGGAGATGACACTGTCGCGCTGCCAGATTTAAAAACGGAGTTGCCTTTTGTCCAAGATACGTGGAACACTTGGATTACGGAGATGGTAGCCAACTATTCGCGTACGTGCTAACTTCCCCTACTTAAATCCCTGGCTTGATCTGATGACCTACAGTTGATGGATTACGTATTGATGCCGCCAAGCATGTCGACAAGCCTTTCTGGCCTGGCTTCCAAAAGGCTGCAGGAGTATTCACGCTTGGAGAAGTTTTCGATGCCGATGCGACGAGTGCATGCTCCTGGGCCGTCAACGCTTTGAATTCCGTTCTCAACTATCCGAACTGGTACTACATCGTCTCGATTCTAGGAAATTCGTCCAATGCCATGGGCGGACTTGAGTATGAGTTTGGAATTGTCGCGCAAGATTGTTATGACAGCACTCTCTTGGGTACTTTCAGTGAGAATCACGATGTTGCCCGCTTCGCTTCCGTGTCCGACGATCTATCTCGCCAAAAAAATGCTTTGGCATTCAACTTCATGTCGGACGGAATTCCAACGGTTTACTATGGTGCCGAGCAGAGATTCAATGGTGGAAACGATCCCAACAATAGAGAAGCCCTGTGGCTCAATGCCAAGGGATACGACACCACGTCGCCTCTATACCTCGAAGTCAAAGCCCTCAACGCGGCACGTTCAGCCGTAGGAAACTATATGAAGACTACGAACTATTCAGGATGGTCGCCGTATTGGGCATACAAAGCCCAGTCCATCTACGTTACCGATGATGTGGTTGTTTTCCGCAAGGGATATGTGAATTCGATAGTAACAGCGCTCACCAATGTTGGCGTTGGGGCTGCAAACGTTGGACCATATAATGTCTCAGATACGAATTTCTCCGAAGGAATCGAAATCATTGAGGTGTTGAATTGTACAAAGCAGACCGCTGGATACGGCGGTTCTTTCAACATCACACTGATAAATGGAGAGCCTCAAGTAAGTTTACTCTCCTGTTGCCAAGCAGCCAAACTCTCTCCCCGCAAAACCTAATGAGCCCGAAACTCTTTCTACATTCTTTGAATTTTAAAAGGCTACTTGAGACAAGCACTAATCTATTTGCTCTAGGTTTGGATTCCAGGGGCACTCCTCGTCAATACCACCGACATATGCACAGATTTGGTCAAGAAGGTCACCGACCGCATCGGAAACAGCGGTTCTGTGACATCTTCCTCCACACCACGACCGTCGTTACACCTGGCATCATTATTGCTCTCGGTGATAATGTGCACCACAATAGCCTTAATCTCATCATAATAACGAAAGTCAAACGAAAATGACGACCGCCACATTTCTCTTTGGATCTTTGCTCGAAGAATTTGGTGGCGACTAAAACCAGCACAAATCGAAAATCATCAGCCTGCTTTACTTCAGACATTTAAGTGGTTCAGGACACTTAATGACTAGTGTGTGTATGGGCGTCTATATCTCTGGGGTGTTGGTGTTCCTGCTCTTTTCTTTCCTGGGATCGGAATGCATCAAAAGGTTTCTGGTACTCTCTCTCCTGTTTCTTTCTAGGCTTCCCTCTCTAGTCAAACCCACCCTCTCTGTGGTGCAGGCGTTCAAGCCCTCTGGCTCGTCAAATACGGTGTCTCCAACTGCTTGTTTTAATTTCTTAACACATTTGTAAATAAGGGTCTTCTGTCCGTTTAAGGTCTCTGTACATTCATTATTGTTATTTCGGGGAGCATTGCAGGTAACAAGTTCTGATATTTTTGGTTTTCTGATTGTAGAGGGAAGGAGGATAAGAGAGAAGAGACAAATGTGGGGTCCATGGAGTTAAAGAAAGAAATAATCCATTGGTACATAGTATATATTGAAAGATAGGAAAATAAAGTACGACGTGTACAGCTCAACCATTCGATTGAAATGCTAGTGTGAGGAGTATCAGTTCGTGAGCATTCTGTGAATATGTTCATGGTAGGGGGGGTCTAGATTTTTAAGGTAACTTAAGAAACGCCATGGTTGAAAATTTTAAATTGTTTTTGAACACAAATCTTCTGTTTGTATGGTATTCTCCCTGTCTTCAACGCCATGTCAGACAATGCACTCGTAACGTAGGTAATAATTAGGAAACTTTCTTTGTGTATTTCTAAGGCATACTGTTGTTCAAAAATTATTTTTGTTCTGCAGCTTTGCAGTCTACAGATCAAGAAATAGGATTCCTCGAGTCTTAACGCGGGTTTCTCTAGATACTTTGGATAATCTCTAATGTGTAGGACGCTAGTTTTATTACGAAAGACTGTTTAGTACACTGGGGGTTGAAATCTCGAGATTGTGTTCTGGACGAAGATCGCTCATTCTTTCCTACCTCGGATAATTGGAATTTCTGTTTTTTCATGTATATATCTCCGATGAATCGACGTAGCATCACTGTCTATTTTGAACCTGGAGGGTAGTGTTCAGCTGTGTCTCTCTCTACAACCTTCACCAAGTCTTTCTTCCAAATGTGTCTCCCTCTGCCACCATCCTCAACGGCAGCCCCAAGGCATCTGCCGTCTCAAAGACCGTAACATTTCCCCACCAGTTCAGACTCACGCCGGGATAATACAAGCAGAAGAAGATAAAGAAAGTCGTTATCGCGAGTCCCGCGTCGAGCGCTGCGGATAAGAGGTAGTTGTATTTTGCCCACCAACCGGCATATCGGTTCTTGATGTAATAGTTGAAGAGCAAGCCGACAATTGCCCAGGGAATGTAGTTCCCGGCGGTCGCTGGTGGGATGGCTCCTGTGGAAGAGAGAATGAGGGGAATGTGTATCTGTTTGGTTGGAAGGTTAGTAGGTGAGTTTGAATTTTTCTTCTGGAGGCTGTTTGGACTTAAAGCCTGAGGAGAAAAGGGGGGGGGGGTGTTGAGGTGGAAGCCTGCTTAGCCGGACAATTATCTAGATGAGTTTGAACACCCAGAAGAAAAAATGATGTAGGAAAGACCAAATAAGAATACAAAGGGAGAGGGGGGAAAGAAAGGCACGAGAAATTGGGACTTACATTCCCCCAGAGCCTACCCGGCCATACTCTCCCCGCCCACCAAACCACGACGGGGGCCACAGCGCCAACGGCAAAGAACGACAACATGGACGTATACAACGCGCCACTCGAGAAAAGCTTTTGCGGTCCGATTAGACCCCAAAAGATGATGCTTGTCTTGTACGCCGATGCGAGCGGGCACTGGAACCCGCCGGTTGCTTCGGCAGTGCAGATGCCTTGAACGTTGGATAGGGCCCAGATGTTGACGGCCGACTGTACGAGCCAGCTTACCAGGATGCCAACTATCTGTGCTAGGAACACGGTGCGGGGTGGGATTTTCTGGCCAGAGATGCGAGTTAGAGAATCATTATGGAACGACATATTCGATGTACTTTGGGGGAGGGGGGATTGTGCTCACCATGTAGTGACCGAGTTTCATATCTCGCAAGACTATAAGTGCTGTGGCCGTGGTGTTGAACGTCATGATCTTGAAAATCACAACGGCTACCATCCTGCCCGGCCAGATGAATCCACCGAGTAGCGCGGCGAAGATATTCGTGGACACCGAGACGTTGCAGAGTGCACTCATGATCCCCGTTGGAATGATGACAATCAGATTGATGACGATGCTGAGGATAACTCCCCACCAGGGTAAGCCAGTGTCGAAGTACTCGACAAAGAGGATGGTAAGTCCTGTCATGAGGAGGAAGGTTGCAAGGTACCACCATACTGGGACGGAACGGTATTTCTGCATTAGCTAATAGGAGGAGATTTATTAGTACTATGCTCGTGGAAGGGCCGATTTTCATATAACATGGGAAGGGATTGCTGACTTTTGTATGAATATCATCTTTTTCTAATGCTGTATCACTCTTCCATGTTGCTTTCAAGCCATTCCAGATCTCAATTCGATGGTTCAGGAATGCGTGGACTATCACGGATGTTACAGCTCCAAACCCGAGACCATAGGATAGTATGGATGTTGTTGAGAGATAGATGGGTGAGTAGGCGTGATAGGCTTCTTCGTTAAGAGTGAAGTCTGCGTTTAGAATGCGAGACGTGTTATAAGATGCGCCTGTAGAAAAAATGTGAGATTCGTCCCGATCAAATCGAATAGGAATGTTAAGTCACCAGTATTATCAAATGTTCCAGACGAAGAAAACGGCATGTACATTCCATCCCAAACATTAGTCCAATGCAAAGCCGGAGCTACAATCCAGAGAAAGAAGACGCTCCCAGCAAAGCAATTCAAAATTGCCCACGTAGGTATCATCAACGGAGAACTGAGATAACCAGTGATTTGGTTCCAATCAAGAGTGAGCGGCAGCAGGTCCATTCCCGTCGTTGCACCAAAGACCTGATTCAACGGCACGTTATTCGGTGCAATCCTTTCCTCAATTAGCAGGTGGCAAACGAGACAAGTACACATTGACACATACCATGTAACCCAGGCAAAGGTTGTCAAGCCCGTGAAAACATAGCCCGGAATAAACTGGTATAGCGTAGCGCCGGCGAGGACAACCCAGAAAAAGTTCATCCTCGACACTTTCCAGCCATTTGCAATCTGGTCCTGGAAATGCTTGTCGTGCATGCCGTAAAGAAGGGAGCAGGTCGGCAGGTTGGCGGGCCAGATGCAATATGCTGGATCCACCAAGATCTTGGAGAATATGCCTGCCATGCCGAAGCAGAGTGCTTGGCTTGTGAGTAGGAACATTAGCTTGTAGCCTGTCGAGATTGGGATACCGAATTTGGTTATCAGGGATGTCCATACGTCGGAGGCGACGGAGCCGTTGTCGAAGGAGGACACTCCTATTCCCATTATTGCAATAATGGTATGCTCTTTACGGTTGAAGGGTCCAGGGTTGAGTGTAAAACTGTGGCCAAAGAAGCTCCATTGCCTAGTTGGCAGGTACTGTGCCATTACCCTTCCACATGGTAAAGATAGGAGAATGATCAAGTATGCAGAGAGGCCGACTTTAAGAAATTCAATATATTATACACATATCGTGTTCTATGTCAACTTACTAGGAGGATTATGCATTTGAAAGAATTGGTTCAGACCACAGAGAACAATGATCCAGAAAACCCCGAGGAACCATGCCCGGAAAGTATTCACAGGAAGATCTTCGTCGAAGGGGGGTACTGAGGCTCGAACTTCAGGGTAGATGCTTCATATATTATATGTTAGCGAGTCCTCTCTCTCGAGAATTGTTGAACTCACGAGTCTTCACCCGCGGCTAATGATTCGGACTCGACTTCAATCTCATCCTCACTAAGGACGGGCCGTCCCTTGGGGCCCGGCAGATTGGGATCATGTCCTGGTTCTTGTAGAGCTAGGAAATGTGCTTCCTGGCTCTCTTCTGAGATTGGAGTGAGTTTCTCGTTCATTATGGCACGTATACCGCCTTATGGCGTTGCGAAGCAGGATACCGCTAAATTGTTTATATGGGTTCTTCTGTTTCTTGGGGTATCGAGGCGAATTTATGAATGAGTGACCTGAGACTGATAAGAATGATAGTCTTTGATAAGCTCCTTGTATATGTCGATATGCCTCCACTTTCTACCTGCAATAACTATGCCTAACTGGGCTCACGGCTGCGAAGTTACAATGCTCCAATAAGAACGAGTAGTAATCATATCTCTCTGATCTTTGAATAGGAACACGTCAGAGTATTGTATAATCGATTCTAATGCTATAACTTCCACGAGTCCAATGCTCATCGAGCTCGATCTGATGTTAGTTTCTGCATCTGTAACTCCTCAAGCAGTCCTAGAAACGTCTCAAACCTACCCTTTTGCATACTGTAGGTTAATTTCCAGCGCTTGTGAGCTCTTCCATAGTTTTAGACAACTCAACATCGCCTAGTTAAAGTTCTGGTACAGAACGAACTCAATGAGCTTAGTTTCACGTAACGTTGCACTGTTTATGTTAAAAAAAAAAATCAGCTTTGTTACTTATGTATTCCGTGTCTGCCTACTTCTAAGTAGTTCAAACTACTGAGGTGAGTCCTGCCATTCGAGAGAATATGAGCATGATGCTCTTGCTATTTACTCTTTGGCCTTTGAGGCATGTATTTCAAGGCTCGTTGGTAGAGATTAATGTTGAATCGTGTATACAAACTTTGGAATACCCCTCACGACCCTGCATGCAATCCTGTAGTAATGCTCAGTTTTCTTCCTCTTACGGATTGCCGATTATGACCCTACCCGCCGATGCAACAATTCTAGCGATGAATCAATAAGAGGCGGCGGACTGACGAGCACGGAGCGAACAGTCAGCTTTGTACGTCGCACTATGCCTATGTGGCAGCCAGATGCATAAAGCACAGTGCAAGGGCATAAGATACTTTATACATCACACACCCTGAGGTCAGTAGCGCTTCTAACCGCGCCGGAGTTCGTGAACTTATCGGTTTCCCTCGGCCAGGCGGTGCAGGATAAAGTTTGGCCCTCCTTTAAATCGTGTGGCTTCCTTGCAATCGACAGCTCTAGACCTAGAAACTTCATTGATCACTTGGCCAGTGCTAATCATGATTGCAAAAGTGGTGGTGAAGTAAATGAAGGGGAGATAAGACCTGGCCATCCGTTTAAGCGAGGGAAGGTCTTGGTGCAAAGACCAGTGACTGCTGTGATGGTCTTGTACTCCTGCTTCTAATTCAACGCCCCTCCTGGAAAATCTGATACCAGTTTGAGTTCAGGTTGGTGCATAATCATCTTCATCCCTGGTTCAAGATGGTCAAATCATGTTTTCAGTGCCAAAATGCCATGATTTGGAACACCTCATACTATAAAATACCCCAAAGATTAACACCCATATTGGGGTACCATGGACGCCGCTAAGTGCGGAGCAAGGTATCGTAGAGAGAACTACTCCGGTCCAAGAAAGGAAGGTCTAATGGTGGTAAGTAAGGTACGATGTTACGCCGAGGCGCAATTGCCTGAATTGTCGTCGCCACGTTAAGACGAAGGAAGGCGAGCATATATAAGCTCTTCGTGAGAAGCAACAGAGTCAATTGATAGTCGTGCACCAATGATGGGTCTTCCAACACTACAAGAGCCTGTGTCCCACAGGCATCGAAAGCGCGGCCATTTTCGACTGCCATTGTCGATTGTCTCCGCCGTCGGAGTCATCCTATTTCTACAATTCTCAATCCTTCCCCGCTATATCTCCAAGAGTTCACCGGAAGCTCTCGCTGTATCACAGCTTCAATTGCAACGATTGGATGCGGGCCTCGCAAAATGTGCAGAATTCAATGCACCGGTGGTGCAGTATGAGAAGCCTGTATCCGCCGCAAGGGAGAACTCTCGATGGAATTCGAAGAGTGGGCAAAATGACACGATTATGCTTCGTAACGCGACGGTGTTTGATGGAGAGAGCTTTGTGAAAGGGCCGGTTGATATTGTGTTCCAAAAAGGAGTTGTCGTTTCTGTCATGCCAGCTTCATCAACAGAGGTCGAAGGAATGATGACTGTTATCGATTTAGGAGGAAAATTTGTCACACCAGGCTTGGTAGATATGCATTCGCATCATCTTGATGGTGGTTGGCCAATTCTTAAGGCCACGAGCGATGAAAATGAGATGTTGGCAAAGGCATGGGGACCATTAACTCCCTTTGTCCGGGCGCTGGACTCTATGCATGCCTACGATATCGCTACTACCATCATTGCCTCTGGTGGTGTTACTTCGTCGTTGATCCTTCCTGGTTCCGCAAACATCATGGGCGGGGAAGGTTTCATGGTCAAGAACATTCTCAGAAGTGGGCCTAACGGCGAAGAAGTTGTGGAAGAGATACTGCTCGAGCATGGTATTCCTGTAACGGAACGCAGACGTTACATGAAAATGGCGTGTGGTGAAAACCCGCAAGGCCTTTACGGCCACACACGCATGGGTAATGCATTTATCTTTAGAGAACAGATGGCTACAGCAGAGGATCTTCGACAGAAGCAGGATATGTGGTGTAAAAATGCCATGGCTGCGCGATCATCGGGAGACTCTGAGGCGATTGCAAGGCTTACTGTCAATGGTGGCCTTCCAGAATCCTTGAAGCTTGACTCTACTGTTGCAATGCTTCGAGGAAAGATTGGGATTAACGTGCATTGCTATGAAACGGAGGATATGTGGGATATGATACAGCATAGTAAAGAGTTCAACTTCCGCATCCAAGCCTTCCATCACGCTCTTGAAGCTTGGAAGGTCCCAGAGATGCTCAAAGACAGTGGGGAGTAAGTCAACATCAAGCACGTTTTGTCGACCAAGTTCTGACTGATTGGGTTTATATAGGAATATTACTGTTGCGACCTTTTCTGATTTTAGTCTTTACAAGAAAGAGGCTTATGGCGCAAATCTTTATGCTGGCAAGATCTTGGCAGAGCACAGAGTTCCTATTGCATACAAATCGGTGAGTTTGAAGGTTGTTCGAGCGAGAACTTTACTGAAGCCCACAGGACCATGGCGAAGAACAGACCAATGCAAAATATCTATTGTAGTTTGACCCGGCTATTTAAGGAAAATATTTTGCTAACCTCTGATTTACAGATTTCAAGCCGCAAACGGTCATGCATTTGGCCTGCCAGCTGATCTTGCACTTCAGTCAGTGACCAGTGTTCCTGCGAAATCTTTGGAGATGGATCATAGAATTGGCTACCTTCGTCCCGGTTACGATGCCGACATCGCGGTCTGGGATTCTCATCCACTTTCTCTTGGAGCAACGCCTTTACAAGTGTACATTGACGGTAAAGCAACACTGGATCCTGTTCAAGTGGAAAAGAGTCGGTCAAAAGTCAAGTTACAGAACACGAAGATTCAAGAATCACCTGTTTCCCGACCTACCCTTGACACGGACGTCAAAGAAAAATTATGTCAAAATGTAGAGACCCCTGGATCCAAGGTTGTTATCACAGGCATTACACGCTCTTATCTTGGCTCATCGAAGACAAAGTCATCAAGCTCTGGCAATTATACCATGGTTATGACTGGTGGCGAAATCTCTTGCTTCGGAATACACGATGAATGTCTTTCTGCGAGTAAAGGCGGCACCATTATTGAACTCAAGAATGGCCACGTTCTACCCGGGCTAACAGCAATGACTGTAAACCTTGGGTTGAGTGAGATTACTGCAGAACCCAGCACTAGCGATGGAGGTATACCAAAGGGAGATGTAATGGACCCTGAAGCTGTAAGCTACGCAAAGTACGGAGTACACCTTGAAGGGAGAGCCTTTAAGCGTGCGAAAATCGGAGGAGTCACAAGAGCTATTACTCCGCCCTTGATAGATACCTGGTCAGAGCAGAAGTCATTCCTCAGCGGTGTTAGCGTGGGTATCAAGACCAGCGAGAAGAAAACTCTCTTGGATGGTGGAATATTCAAAGATGATGTAGCCCTCCATGTTACTATCGGACAGGACTCAAAGAGTAAGGAAATCTCACCAGGTTATTTGAAATCTAGCTGATACTAATAATGTGCAGGCGAACAGTTCCCCTCTATCTCTAGCGTCATTGCAAAACTTCGTAAACTCCTGACCGTTTCGGCAGGGAAAGACACTATATATGGAAAGGTTGCCAATGGAACATTTCCTCTAGTAGTTACTGTGGAGAATAAGGTGAGCACCACCCGATATTAAAAATCGAAGTGCTGAATTGACATTTCTAGTACGATATAATGCAGCTCATTAAGATCAAACAAGATCATCCAAATATAAATTTGGTCCTCAAAGGTGGAGCAGGAATGCCGTTTGTAAGTCATATCGATAGTATTTCCAAGTGAAAATACTGCTAACGGCAATACCAGGTAGCAGAGGAGCTGGCAGCTGCAAACATCCCAGTCATTTTGACTTCTCATCGCGGTGCCCCGGACAGTTTCGAGAAACTAGACACTCTTATAGGCCCCCCACTAACCCGCTCTCCCGCATCGATTCTTACCGATGCTGGTGTGACCTTTGCATTGGCAATCAATGGATTTAGTAAGATTTTATTCAACCTTGTAAAAGGGAGCATGAGCTAATCGCCTATCATATAGGCGACCCGTATATTCATAATCTCCCACTAGAAGCAGGATGGGTAGCAAAATATTCTGGTCTCGATGACGATGCTGCTGTCAATCTTGTCTCAAGAAACGTGGAGAAGATATTAGGATTGAACGTTGATGAAGAGACAAGGGATTGGGTGGTATATGAAGGGAACCCATTGGAATTCGGTGCCAGTGTTGTCCTTGCTGTAGATGGCTTGGATAAAGAAATTGTGAGCTGCTGGCCGTACTCTGAGTAGGTGCCAACAGCGTATCAGAATGCCAATGAGATCTTGACCCTGAGGGGTTGAATCTATGTATTGATAAAGAATTTCTGAAATAGGATCACTTTTTAAATGTAACAAACTCATTACAAGAAACACCAAGGAATAAACAAAGCAGGGTACCACTTACCAACAAACCTTTGACTTGCTTATATAACGTGTTGGTTCATCTCATGCAGTCAGCAGGCACAGGCTCGGAACAATAATCCACCTCCTTATCTTGGCGCCGTGGAGGGCCCCCACCAACTCAGTGTGGAAACAGTGTATATAAGAGAACCACATTAGCGACACAATTGATCTTAACCTCCAAGCAATCTTCCCATAACCGTACGCAATCAACATCAATTGATCAAATGGCGAAGAAATTCCTTCTCTTGTTGCTCACCCTGCTGAGTAGCCTCGCACTTGTGATGAGCTCTCCCATAAAGCAAAGCCCACTCGGCCATATTGACAATGATTACAATGTACTGGCTGAGAGCACCAAGAAGGCCTATACGATTGTCGAGCAGGGCGAAGATATCTGTCGAGCGGGTACCAAACAGTATACGGGCATGATTGACGTATCGGAGTCCAATTCTCTGTTTTATTGTTCGTCAATTCCCCTCTAGCCGTCTGGCGGCGAGGAGGATGGAGTACTGATAAGTTTGTACGACTAGGGTTTTTTGAGAGCAGGAATGATCCGGAGAATGATCCGGTCGTGGTTTGGATCAATGGGTCCTCCCTTCCGCCTTGGACAAAGCAGAGTCGTCGTTACTAATATAGATCCAGCGGACCTGGCGGCTCTTCTCTTTTCGGCCTTTTCAGAGAGATTGGACCATGCTTGGTGAATAGCTTCGGGAATGACACGACATTTAATGCAGCGAGTTGGAACAATTACTCCAACATGCTTTTCATTGAGTAAGACCTGGGCCACCTTCCAGGTGGAGCAAAATTGACCATCTATCCAGCCAACCCGCAGGCGTCGGCTTCTCGTCCGTAAACGGCAGCATTGAAGGCGGTCCCGCAACGCTCCTTGGAGCAGCAGCGGACTTTGAGAAATTCTTGACCATTTTCTTCACTGAGGCGTTCCCGCGATTCTCCACACAGCCGTTCCACCTGACGGGTGAATCATTTGCGGGTCACTACCTCCCGGCATTCGCCAAGTATATTGGGGAACGACAGAAGATGCTGGCGAAAGATCGCCTGCCCGTTCCAATCCAATCCCTCGTACTTGTGGATGCTGCAGTCGACTTAACAATGAATGTTATTGGTGGGCTTTATGATCACTTCTGCAGTCGTGACGAGGCCGGGCATTTGAACAAGCCGAATGGATTCAACCAAACGGCTTGTACAGCAATGGAGGAATCCTTGCCAGCCTGTGAAAAGCTGATGCACCACTGCGACGATACCTATGATAAGAATGTCTGCAAGTACGCGGTAACATACTGCGAGGAGGAGGTTGGAAAGTGGCTCTTCTATGACATTGTGGAAGGAGGAAGGGATCCGTACGATGATCGAAAGGTGTGCGAGGATCCGCCCCTTTGTGAAGACTTCGAAAACGGCACGACCATCACATATCTGAATTCAAAGCGGGTGCATGATGCCTTGGAAATTCCGTTAAATTTCACATACTATGGTCTTAATATGGAGCTGAACGAGCGATTTTGCGCCAGTGGTGATTGCGCAGTCCCCACGACGAGAGAGCTGCAGTATGTCCTGGAGGAGATGGATACGAAAGTGTTGGTGATCAACGGAAATAATGACGCTCTAGTGTGAGGCTGTACTGGTTTCTTAAAGAAGACATATATGAATGCTAACTCTATACAGGACCACAGAAGGCAACATAAGGTTTTACGAAAGTCTCTCCTGGAACAAGCAGGCACTATTCCGTGTGCAGCATTTCGTAGACTGGTTTTGGCCCAATGGGAAAATCGGCGGAATGAAAGGTGGGCAAGCTAAGAGTGCTGGAAAGTTGAGCTTCGCGACAGTTGATGAGGCCGGCCACACCTCACCGGGGGATCAGCCGGAAGCTGTGGCCTTTCTCATCGAATGCTGGGTGAACGGTGCGTCTGTAAGCGGCAGTCCTTGTCCAATCTGAATTCTGTACCGCCTATAGTTGTGGTGAGTGACAATCAGGAGGGCAGTTACTTTCTCTGGTCATGAGCAACACAACTTGTATTTGCATATTTAAATACAGAAGCAGCATGGTATCAACATAGCACCTAAAATCTGCAGCCAATCCCATTAACTCCACGACCAAACCAACTATGAACGCCTTCATTAACATCAGGGTACTTGGTATCCAAGCCTGCCTAAACACTCCTATACAATCGCCCAAAGCCGTGATGGTTCTATCATTTACTTTTTGCCTCTTGCTAGAAGTTTTTCTGCAAGTTCGGCAACAGCTCCAGCCCAGGTCTCCTTGTCTCCACTACCTTTCTCTGTTACACGGTTGCCAAGTCTGTTCAACAGAAACTCTCTGATCTTTGGCTCATTGAATTTCTCTCCATACACAACATACGCGTTTGGATTGATCTCCACCTCAAGACCACTCTCACCGCTTTGGCTCAATAGCTCAAAGGCAATCTTGACCTTTGTCTCCAGTTGAGCAATCAAGAGCGATGACTGAATTACAATAGACGAGTCTGAAGTCTTGCTGATATCGGTAAGACAGCTGGTGTTGAGAAGGCGGATATCGTCGACAACAGCATTGGCCTTGTTCCAAGCTATACTGACCGAGTCGAGCATCGACTTCACCGACGTCTGAGACTGCGGAAGTCCCCGGACGTGATCTCGAATGCTTTGTAAGAAAAACTCTCTCTCCGCCGTTAGGGGAAGTGGATTTGGTTCTCGATTGGCAGCAATGTACCATAAATCAATCCGGGAGCTCATAGGCTGAGCTGCAGAGCCGTTGTGTGACATGAATGAGGATGCATCAAATACCAGCTCTATTTCTTTGCGATAAGTCATGGAGATGGTAGACCCCGAAACGCCGGTTATTGTCCATCCATGTTCCTCTTCAATTTTATCGACTCTGGCTGCACAGGTGTTAGCTTTGCTCCATGTATCGGATCCGAAGACTTGCCTTTGAGAGCACTAATTTCGTTTGTGGTCCACCCACGACACTCTTCTCTAATTTTCTCGGCCTCAGAAATCTCATCCAGGCAGGCCTGTTTCTTTGCTGTGCCAAGCTCGATTTCTGCTTCCCTCTCTTTCAACTCTGTCTGAAGATCCGCGATCATCTTTTGCTTCAGCTGGATTTCTTCATCAAGGCTAACCAGCTTATGGCGAGCATCAGCAAGGTCATTGGGATCACAGCTTGCAAGTTCGTCGGCAGATTGTTGCAGATCAGCTTCCTCCACTGACAGCTTTGTTGTCCTTTCTTGAAGATCTGGTAAAACGGTATCAATGAGAGCCTGTTGCTGATCCATAATCTCCTCGTCTTGGACCATGCCATCTGCGATCCTCAACAGGCCATCATTTAACAGAGTGCGAAGCAACTTCAGACGCCACTCATACCACATCCCTTTACTTTCAAGTCTGGCATGTGTTTTGACATTTTTGAGCTGGTTGTCCATGACAATCTTCATTTCTGGAGTTGCAGATATATATTCTCGGAAAAGTGGAGGATTCTCTTCAAATGTCTCGGCCTCAATCTCCTTGAAAGTCTTGCGACCTTGCGAGATATAGGACTTTAGCTCTCGGCATTGCTATCAAAGTCAGCGATGAGCATAGAGAAAACATGTGTAACTTACGTGTTGGAAAAGCTCAAGCATCTGAACAGTGCTTGCCCCAACTGCAACACAATCCTCAAATGATGGTGCTGCTTCTTCGGGCGTGGAGCCTATCAAGGAATCCGTCTTTGGGGCGACTGTGTGTCTACGCTTGGTAGTTGTGAGTTCCATAAATCTAATGCTCGTCATATTGAGGAAGTCTTGCAGATGAATACGATCTTCCGGTAAATTAGTTTCCTCGATCTGAGGCTCGTCGACTGGTTCTTTTTCTGCCGGAGGTGGAATCTTAACAAGGCTGGTATTTGCTTCTGCATCTTTGAAACGACCTTGCCCATGCGGAGTGCTAAGACTAGCATTCTTGACGGGAGAGATGGAAGTAGTGGGAGTAATAATAGTGGTGCTTGCGTCTTCGAGACTTTTGCGGGCAGCACGCGTCAAGCGACCGTTAGTAGTCTCTGCTTTCGAGGGTGGAAATGGGAGCCTGATATTCTTGACGGGACTCCCTTGAATGTCCTTCAGACGCTTGAAATCGTCTTCATCATCGTCCTCGTCGTCGAGTTCTGCTGGTCGTTTACCTAGAATACCCTTTGCGGCTCCAACGTGAAGGCTTTTACGGCCCTTGAGGGACTTCTTTTTGGGTGTCATGCTTTGGATTAACTCCTTCAGATTCAAGGTTGTATCGTTTTCTTGGGTGTTGTCTGCCTCACGTTCCAGAATCTTTCTACCATTCTCGCGGTCTTCCTCTTGTTGTCTCTCATTATCAACTTCTTCTTCCATCGCCCTAGGACTGTTGAATCGAACACCACGAGAGCCCTGATCCAAGGTACTTGGCTGGAAGGAACAAGCTTGTTCACCAATTGATATCCTTCGATCAAGGAGAGCAGCAATACGTGGAGAGCCCAGTCCCTCTCGGTCAAGTCCAATGCCAGTAGAGATTCGTCTACGTGGGGTCAAAACAATACTTGGAGTCGTCGCTCCTGTGCCAAGATTTTTGGAGAAGAGTCGATTGGGTGTAGTAGCTTTGTTACTTCGAGCAGATTTTGGAGTGGTCGATGCAGCCTCAATCTCATGCTTGAAGAGCCTTTTGGGTGAGGATGTCCGCATGACAACATTCTTTGATGGAGGTGTTTTGCCAGGGGTTGTGGGTTTCAAAGGTTGAGGAGTCAATTGCTTCGATGGCGTTGTTGGTTTTTTAATCGGCGTACTCGAGTTCAGCTTTGACTTTGGAGTTGTAGAAGTTCGAGCTTCTGCACTCCTACGTAGACCCTTGCCTTTGAATGCTGCGAGGCTGGGACTACCCGTCTCAGATGCCATGGCCATGGTCAGTACAGGTGCGATGGGTTTGGGAGGCGAAGAAGTGATTTCATTCCGGAAAGGCGAACTTCCTATATCAGTCTCCAATTCCATCAATCTTTTCGCCTCAGCACGATTTCCAGGGCTCGGTTGCGGTGGTAAGATCCCTCCAAGAGCAGTTGTGATATCCATGCCAATTGTTGCATCTGCAGGCTCATCATTGACTTCACCGACGGATGGCATGATGCGGCCCATTGCGACAGTCATATCCATGGTCTCATCGGCGGTAGCTGAATCCAGACTCTCACGAGCTCGCCTGTTCTGTGCCACTACTGATGACTGTCTACGACTCTTAGAAGCCGCGGCTCGCCCTGCGGGAAGGACACCACCAATCACAGATGTGAACTCCATAGTCATATCCTCCTCGTCATTAGACTCTTCTGCGTCGTGAGGAGCTTGAATACCTCCAATGGCCATGGTGAGGTCCATCGTCTCATCTCCAAGGGACTCTGAACCACCAGACGACCTCCTTATATTGCTCTGGCGCCGATCGGCAGCCAGGGATTTCCGCCCTCCGGATGGCTTTGACCTGTTTGTAGCCTCATTCGAGATAATACCCCCGAATGCGCGCGTGACATCCATAGACATCTCGTCATCTTGCTGATCGGCCAGAATACCACCTACAGCACTCGTCATGTCCATCGTCATATCCATCGTCATGTCGTCGCCATCAGATTGGTTTGCTGCGTCGGAAATCTCAGCTTCGAAAGCTGGTGAGAATGGATTTCGGTTTTCCTGATCTTCAACCGACTCCAAATTTGCCGCAATCCCTTTCTTAGACCATGGTGTAAAAGAGGCAACAATCTCTTCATCCTCAGCCATATTCGCGTCCCCTTGCTCGTCAAATTTCAAGTCCTGAGTGCCGGCTTGACGTGCAGCGACTTTCAAAGCCTCGTCCAATCGAGCATTGGACCCTGTGCTTAAACTCGACTGCACTGACGCCATTGACATATCCGTGGTGTTTCCTCCATCCAGGCTCATGGCCGTCCCGTCACCATCATCAGAATCACTGTTCGATTCGGACTCGTCATCTTCCTCGACAACTTCGTCGACTTCGCTACCATCCGCTGAGCTACTGCCACTATAGGGACTGGATGATATTGCCTCATCAGGATTGTTGAAGTTCATGGGAGGAATACCGGAGCTTCTGCGGCGTTTCTTCTGGTGTAAATCGCGTTGGTGAGCTGGCGAGACGGCAGTCGTGTCTTCCTCGACCTGTTCAGGTGGAGTAGATGGAAGTTCTGCGGGATCCGAGCTTGTCAGCTCAGGAGCTCGTGCCTGAGGAGTTCCTAGATCTCCTTGTGAGGCTGAAGAAGCTCGCCGAGTCGAGTTTGTAGCAGCAGAAGAGGTCGTGGAGTCCTGGTATTCCAATACTACGTCCCAGGTATGTAGTGTTGCTTCTGGTGCAAAAGATACTCGACGATTGGCGAGGGATTTCCGTCGCGCGTCTCGGCGTAACTTGATGTCCTTCTCGAGTTGTTCTCTTTCTTTCTCCTCCCGCTCTCTTGCTGCGGCTTGTTGCTCCTCCTCCGTCCGCAGGGTTACTCTTGTCTCATTCACCGCAGGACTCCCCGGGACATGAAACGGGTTGGCTAAGCGCTCACTGCCAGTAATTGGTGCTGGTAGTGCAGCAGGTGCGTCTAAGCTGAAGTCTATCAAAAGGTTCGAATTCGGGGCGGGTGGAGCTGGCGGTATCGATGGAGCCGACTTCTTTGGGCTGCGCATGGAACTATGCGCCGGTATCTCTCTCAATGGTGGCATCGTGGGCTTCAAAATTGATCGCGGAGTCAGTGGGGGTATAGATGCCAAAGACTACATAGCATTCATTAGCCGGACTCAATGAACTTCCACTTCACATAGTTTACCTTGCGCCTGTTCCCTGAACTATCTCCCAGCGCATCTAGTCCCCCTGGACCTATGCTCTTGCTTCTTGACTTTTTCCCTGGCTTTTCGCCAGCTGCGCTTCTCTTCCCACGCAATGCGCCCAAGTCTGCCGTCATATTTTCTTGGTCTGATTGCGGGATGCCTCCGATTGACTTGCGCGACTTGGGGCGGCGTGCCGCAGGAAGCGTGACTTCATCTCGAGAAGCCATAGTGATGTTGGAGAAGGAGCTGAACGCTCGAAATCTCTGATGCGTAACAACGTCTTAAGATTACATACAGGTTCTGACGTCGTGAAGTGGTGGTGTTTTTCTGATGCGGAAGCTAGTATCCTTGTCAACCTTGAAGTAAACAAACCGACGCGTCTGGTCGCTTCCGAATTTGCAGCTTCCGCACTTCATGCCTTAGGCCGCGATAGCCTTTTTAGACCCTTACCGCTTCTAGCTAGATATCTCGCTTAGCCCACAGCACAATCTTTCGAAAAACTTCAGTGCAGCGCATTTGTGAGAGATCAAGAGACCATCGACAACAACTCCACGACTTGCGACTCGACATACCGCAGCCATGGCCACCGAACTTACCGTGCAATCTGAGCGCGCTTTCCAGAAGCAGCCTCACATCTTCCTTAACTCCAAGTCAAAGGCCAAGTCCAGCAGAGTCGGCAAGGGAGGACGAAGATGGTACAAGGACGTTGGTTTGGGATTCAGAACACCAAAGACCGCCATTGAGGGTACCTACATTGGTATGTGGATTTCTGGATCTTGAATTCGTGGCTCGTTGGGCGCAATAGCTGCTAGGTGTGGAAATATACTCGAAGCAGTTGCGCGAGCCCCGGCCAGCGCTCAAAGTTGCATATACTTCTTGGGGGGCTGAGATTCCGGAGAAAGATATGCTAACACTGGTTTTTTTATAGACAAGAAGTGCCCATTCACTGGTCTTGTTTCCATCCGTGGCCGTATCTTGACCGGTACCGTCGTCTCCACCAAGATGCACCGCACTCTCATCATCCGCCGAGAATACCTTCACTTCATCCCAAAATACGCCCGTTACGAGAAGAGACACAAGAACCTCGCTGCACACGTCTCCCCAGCTTTCCGTGTTGAGGAGGGTGACCAAGTTACCGTTGGACAATGCAGACCTTTGAGCAAGACCGTACGTTTGAATCAGCAATTTCAAGAGGTTGCAGATGCGTAGCATACCTACAGCATTCGCAGACTTTCCCGGGCAATGGCTGACATTAATATTTTCAGGTCCGATTCAACGTTCTCCGCGTGCTTCCACGAACTGGCAAGGCCGTCAAGGCTTTCAGCAAGTTCTAAACGATTTTTCTACGGGGTTACTTGATTTGATACGGTTGCATTGGGTTATGGGTTGCAGATCAGATTAAAGGGTCGTGATCAAAAGGAATTGCGAAAGACTATACGGACACGATGTGCAAATAGCTCCAGAAAATCTGAATGCATCAACCACTTCTAAAGGCCACTCACTCTTCGATGGTAGCAACGTGATAGGCCGGACTTGACAATACTGATATTGGGGTCTTGTGTAGGGATGGTTAAGTACTAGGTTAGCGAAAATCGGTTTAATATTCCTGAGACCAACTCTGGGTGATACAGATAGAGCCTTGGTAGATGTCACGATCCGGATCAGTCGAACTTCGTAGTGATGAAGCTAGAAGAATCCTCTAAGCGTCCTGCCATGTACTTTTCCCCCAAAATCTCACGTTCTGCCAGGTAAACACAGGCATATAGAATAGGTAGGAAATGCTTTCAAGTTACTCAAGCAAGTGCTTAACTCTCTTATCAGAACACTTCTGTATCAAACGTCATGGCTTGGAATACAGGACCTCTGGTTTAGTATTTCTAGACTCCACAGGCTACCATCTATTGCCTCAGCCTGCACTCTATCACCGTCTGAGGTCCGATCTTAGATCTCCAAATCTTCACAAGTTCCAGTCCGGCAGAAGAGAGTAATATTGTGAACTCCTTCTCAGATCTTTCTTTTCCTCCAATGATGAGCATACAGAGGTCCATCCAGTACACCGTCCTATCCACTCCTTCTGGCTGGCTTGGTACGATCATCTCGCCTATCAGAAGCCTCGAGTCAGATGCCATGGCATCGGCAATATTCTTGAGGATAGTCCTCGCTTCTGTGTCTTGCCAGTTATGCATGATTCGGCGTAGATAGTAGATATGAGCATCTGTCATTTGTCAGCGACGGCTCATCAGTGGCAAACGAATAGATAGCTGCGGGCTCACTCTTTACAGGCTGCGGGGTGAAGAAGTCAATAGCCATTTTCTCCACGTTAGGAAGTTGCTCGGCGGAGATAGCATCGAGCACAGGCTTTCTGTCTTGCAAAATTAACTTTCCAAGGCCAACTACACCAGCTTCATCCATCTCCTTCTTGATCTGCAACAGGCTTTGTCCTCTGCCTCCAGCTACATCAACAAGAAAAACTCTTTCCGGGTCACTTAAGTCAACCGAAGTAGCCAACGAGGAGAAAGGAAACATTCCCAGGACCGGAAGAGCTGCTTCCTGCGTCGTCATGGCTCTATTGAACCGAGCCAGTCGATCGGGGAAGTCTAGAAGCACTTCGTAGAAGCTTTTACCTTCCTTGTTGTTGGCCCATGAGTATGGAGAGCGCTTGGGGTCAATAATTGAATTTGGTTCGTGTGTTGCAACATACTCGGGAATTTTGTGTGCCACAGGTGATATTTCGTCCACACTTCCAATTCCAAGTCAGTATTTCCGCACTTTTGCGAAGATTTATCCTCAAAAATAATTGAGGCTTACCAAAGCTCGTAAAAGTCGACCTCTGATCCCTCCAGATATGCGAGAGAAAATGGGGTGTGAGCATAGAGATCTTCTCCAGCTGACTCGATGATGCCAGTTGCACTTATGATCCTCATCAAGCGAGCTGCGAAACGCACGAGATTAGTACAGAAAACTTGGTCTCTTATCCCATGTGGCTGGTTTACTCAAGACTTCTTCATTGGCATCAATACTTAAGGCCAGCTCCTTCGCAGTAATAGCACCATCACGAGGCATCTTCTCCAGAGCACCCATCCGTAGCAGAGTCGTCACTGCTGCAGTCTCAGAATACTTCGCTCTGTTAGTCAACATCACTCGCTGCAAGATATCATTACAACTCACGTTAGTAAGCTGGCGAAACATTGCCTCAGCAGGAGTGTCTAACTTGTGATGCAGCGCCTCAAGCTTTTCGATGAGATCCAGTCGAGTGGCTCGATCAGGATTCTTGACATCATATGACTTCGCTGTTGCGAGCAACGCTTCGATATCTCCTACAATATCTGGATTGGAAGACATATCTGATTGAAAAGTTTTGTTCCCTTTGTATCAGTGAAGGCTTGACAATGGGACCAACCTGCAAGAAAGAGACAAAGGTATATGAGTCTTGGCCCGCTCTATCGCACCTACACCAGAAGTCGTATCTGGGCCCACTTCCGGGTGTACATCCCCGCCTGCATGTTGCTTCCTCCAATAGGCTTCACGGTAAGTAACATGCTTTCCAGCGCTAACGGGCTTTACAGCGAAGTGCAGCTTACTCTGTTGTATTCAAAGCCAAACCAAGCCGCCTCGTCGACGCATTCTCCAGGATTATTCGCTGCCTCCAGCAATTGCCAATCGCTTATCAACTCCACAAACTTAGAAAGGTAAGTATTTCCAAACCCACTTGGGAAGGTATCAAGACGGAAAGATAACAGCGTTGATATATGGCAAGCCTTGGATTAATAAGCGCTTTGGGAAGAGTGAGAATTTCTCTGCACCATTACATGGTTCAGAGCACGATGAATTTACTGGTAGCGAGCACCAGTCCTACACGAACAGTTAGCACGATAAAAGCTGAAGGAGACAGGGTCTGTGAAACACCTTCATATGGCCAATGTTGAGATCACGACAGCTCGCGCTAGACTTGACCATCCAAGATGAGTTGGGTATTGTAGAGCTATAAGCTTAAAACAAAAGTCGTTGGCTGACATAGTCTCAGAGCCTGATGATTACCATTGGCTTGCAAGTATATTGATAGAAGTTAGTCTCAATGACCAAACTAAGTCCGTTCGTCTAAATGCTTTGCTTCTTTGTTTTATCACAGCCCAACGTTTGGATCCTCTCGCTTCAGCACTTGATGCACAACAGCCAAAGCCAAGGTACAATAGCAAGGCAATAGGACAATAGCAATGGATTATGTAACCTATTGAGCCATTGATTGTATTGAATGTTTATCTTCCAATTAACATTGGGATTCTCTATATCTTTTCAAGAACGTGCACCTATCTATCCCTCTCCTATGCTTCTCCAGATCTACAACATGCTAGATCGAAGACCAAATCGAGCAACGAAATACTTCTAGCACTTCTTTTTCATGGCTCAGATATCTGACTTGGAGTCGTGAGATAAATTACACTGCCTTGCTTAAATAATCCACAGATTTCTCAACGATGAGGCCCCACATCCCTTGCATGGAAAATACATTCCAATAGCACCCCCAAAAGAGCCCTCAAGGATTTGTCATTCAGAACAACGCGAGCAAACGACAAATAAACAATCCGAATAACCCTTGGGAGTGCTTGGGGAATTGAAGAGGACATAACATGTGCCACACCTAGCCCCCAACGTCCATCACTTTCGGAAACCAGGCCCAAAAGAAAGTAGTCGCCTCAGCATTCCTCCCGATCCTCTAAATTCTGGCAAAGCTGCACTGCACCAGAAAACTTCACCACATCTTGGAGATCTCTGCAAATGGAGCTTTCCAAGGACGACTGAATCGTTGCATTTTCTCGCTAGGGTGCATGACCGGGTACCTGCAGCGGCGCCGAGAACAGTTTTTGGAAGAGGTGAACGGAGAAAGTTGCTCGGAGCCAGGGAGGGATGGCTTACCATCGCCCTAGATTGACGACGCGAAACTTGAAGCAGTTCACGAAGGCCAATACCCAGGTTGCGGTGATGGGGATCGAGGCGAGGGATAAGAAGAAGAAAGGCAGGAAGCTGGCATCATCGGACACGGAGCAGATCTTCGGGGCGTGGAACATGTCTTCTGGAAACCAGTCCACTCCATCAGACATTGGCATCGCTATTTCCACGGAGATTGTCGAGACATGGTTTCAGCAATGTGAACATACCTTGGCGGGCAGGTACAACGATAGCAATGATTCTGTGGTTTCAGTTCATCAGCGCATGGCTCAGAGAAGGCCAGCTTCTGATGTCGAGGATTGGAAACCAATTCCAAGACGCAGAATCTCTCGCTTCTCAGCAAATACACCTTATTCAAAGGGCCAGAAAGCTCACTCGGAGAACCCACTTGGCCAGGGAGACATCCCATGGAATTCTTTGCAGGAAGAGAGAGCTGGACAGATCAAGGATCACGTGTACGACGAACCTGCTTCACGTCTTACTTTGTACAAGAAGAAGTACGACGTCACTTTGCAGTATGCCAGGCGGTTACTCCCGGCCCAGAAGCAGCGCAAGCAGACGGATATTCTAATGTCTGGGGGACGAAGTCCTGGCCCAAGACACCAATTCTGCGTTTGGGATGGGAAAGTCAGAGATATCGATACGGATTCAGCTAGTATCAGCGAAGGGGAGAACAGTGAATCCGTTCGTCTCCTATCCTCTCCAATCGGAAAGAAGGAGGTCATCACTCCACTGACAATGACCTCCACGCCGTCAAGACTTCCTTCATCGCGAAAGATGCCTGCAACTTTGCCTCAAACACCCAAGATAAATCTACCGTTTTTGGACGCCCCAAGAGATGGAAAATCGCACTTCCTGGATTCAACCCCCTCCTCTGACACGAAGTCCGTATCTCTGCTCAGTAGTGGCTCGTCACCCACAAACTGGGGGAGCATTCTCAAACAACACGTTGTCTCTGATGTTCGAGAAGCTAAGGCAGACGGCGATAAGAAATTCTTTAGGGGAATGCCAACGTCCGAATCCACAGCAGAGATGCTGCCTCGATCAAAGGAAAGGTATATGGTGCCACGACTACTCAGCCAAAGCGGACATCATACACAACAAAGCAAGAAATCCGTTCCCGTGGGCAAGCATACCGCCACTGTGCTCACTCAGCGCGAGGGAAACATTGGCCGAAGACACAATTCGAACATGGAGCTCAAAGAGCACCGTCGCTTCACGCCAACACATTCGGAGAAAATGTATAAAAGACCTGAGGTCGAACAGAGACAGGACACCACCGAAGCCGAGATGAATCGCAGACGGAGACGGGCGGAACGGCGGGCTCCACCAACTAATTTTTACCGATAGAATGAGCGAAGGCATTGTGGACGACAAGGAATCGAATGCATATAGATAAGTAATTTATGATTACTTTGCTGGAACGCGGAACGATAGATTTTGGTCTCACAAACTTTTGCTTTGGCAGGTAGCAACTTTGCTAGATAGAAAGGTATCTTTACTTCAAAGCATTCATTCGGCAGGTTGCCAACGAGTCTCGATTTAATAAAAGCTGTTATCCTATGATTCTTCTTGGGAAATGATTCCGATGGCCGTAATAGCATCGGTTTCTGGGCAAATAGAAACCAAACTGCTCTCTGCAGCACAGCGAAGTGCCTGAGGTCAGTATGTCTCCGCGGTTGGTGCAAGACCAGATCAAAGTGAGCCTTTACGATGTGTCTCACAAGGATAGAATCAACTTTGGAAAACGCTTAAAGCGTGGCTGTGGTCCTTTAACAAGGAGAAAACATTAATCGAAGGAGTTTGGAAGATCCAAAATTACTTAAGAAAACTCCCGTTACTCTTAGCCAGCTGTTCATCGTAATACCCTTGGAAAGCAAGCCAGCCCTTCGCGGAAGCTAGATTGGCATTAGCAACAAACAAGTGAGATGCAATATAGGGTGATATACATACTTCCAACATTATTATACGTATAGGCCGCCTCTTCCTCTGGGATGAATATCTTAGGATGCCCTGAGCCCGCGCTCGCAGCGTCGACCAAAAGCTGCGCATGACAGGTCTTATCCAAGCTAATGAACCAAAACGCAGCTTCATCCACACTTCCGCCTACGGTCAGGAGGCCATGATTCTGCAAGATACAAGCTTTGCCGTCGCCCAGGTATTTTGCAATTTGCTTTCCTTCCTCGCGGTCCAGGACGATGCCGCCAAATTGCGGGTACACAGCATGTGATTTGTAGAAGCGCAGCGCGTCTTGGGTGATCATGTCGAGTTCGCGGCCGAAGACCGAGAACGCTTTGCCGTAGACTGAGTGTGCATGGCACGCGGCATGGACGTCGGGGCGAGCTTTGTGAACTGGCTGCGGATTAGCACGATTCGATGACGGGCCACGCGCCTCTGACGTACTCTCCGAGTGGATAGCAAATGCAGCGGCATTGATGGGCTCATCGCCCTCTACTACATCACCATCCTCATTCACCAAGATCAGATCAGAAACGCAGATCTGCGAGAAGTGCTGGGAGAGGGGATTGAGCCAGAAATGATCGGTTAGGATTGGATCGCGGACACTGATATGGCCTGCGACACCCTCATCGAAGCCTCGTTCCTACCAACGATCAATGTCATGTCTATGAGAGTAGGATTTAAGAACGGCTTTTACGGCAAAGATACGGAATGCTGCTGCAAGATGCTGCTTCCGATAAAGACGCTCCTCCTCTAAACTCGAGAATTCAGGATATGATCGGATCTTAAGCTTCTTGCCTGATACAGTCTTCCCTAGTGCACCGACTCGTACATTGCTCTCGGACTCACCGATGAGTTCTGTTGCCGTTGGAGCCATCGTGAGTGTGATAAGTTGAAGAGGAGGTGCTTGGCAATCATAATAGAGGGGTTATATTTCCCCCACTCTGGGGTAGTTAGTTCCAGATTATGCCAAGGCCACGAAGGCTCATTCAGATAGTCAGAGATACTAAGCTATCCTTGTGCGTCTCTACCTCTATGGAAATTATGAGTCAAACTTCATAGTCACTTGCACGATGAAGTTCCCTAAACTACACTCAACGCTCCTCTACGCTAAGCCTTCGCCAATTGGCTCCAGGCAAACTGGCAACATCAACAACACTGACCCAGATATTCTCCTTGTTTTCCGAGTAAGCAGTGACCAGCGTCGTTCCAACTTGCACGGCAACAGGATATGAAAACCCCTGGTTTTTGTAGTCTGCGAAATCAAATCAATCTTACTATGTCTTGCTTCCTGCGAGTTTGACGAGACATACCTCTAGTGTCTGGAACGATGTTAGAGGAGGCGTTTGTCCTCAATACTCCTACACTTGTGTATGACAAGTCACTACCACGAGACATGGCAATGGTGAGGGGTTGTCTGATCAGCTCGGAATTATATCTTGGATTAGATATCAGGTATCGATCAGTACCACCGGTAAGGGCGCCTAGGAACTGCTTTGTCTTCGCGTCGGGAATGTTGGTTTCGAAGATCTACTTTTCTGTCAGCATACCATACCCGTCGGGAAAGAAAAGCTTGGTGGAACTTCACAGTACCTTATTTCCATACTGCTCCAACACCACAGGATACCAATCCGACCCTTCTACATTGTAAGTGATCTCCGTCCAGACCTTTTCAGAATTGTTAGTTGCGGTGATATCTCTCCAATGTCTCTGCCAGTAGCCCGTTCCATTCCCAGTATCAATCCAAACTGCATGGGTATTCTCTTGCAAACTGGTTGTCGAGTTCTCAGCATACAAAGGATTGTTGTACAGCCACGCACTGTACGGCGGCACCGAAGCTGGCTCATCCAAGATCGCATTCAACGCTGGCGCCTGCTCGCAGATTTTCATTCCATATTCAGTCCCGTACACCGTCTCATTGTAGAGTGTGATATACGCATACTCAGTCTGATCCAACCAGCACGGATCGCCGACCGTCGAGCCATTACTCGCGAGTCTCCTTGCGATGCGTCCGGCGCCTCGGGTCCCCGAGCCGATCGTGCCCCAGCAGAAGAAATTCGTCGTCTCGGCCACGGCCCAAACCTCGGCATCGAGTTCCAACAGGGTCAAGCCGCCAATTGCGCGTTGCCAGATGGCTTCGTTGCACCAGTAGCTGAAGTTGGCGACGTTGGTTTGATTGGGCAGGAGTGCGGCGGGCAGGATGCTAGCACTGGGGGTCCAGGTATATCCGCCATCGTGGGATACCGCGCCCCAGAGTTCCATGCCCATGGAATCTTCATCAATCACGGCGCTCGAGTGTACGATGTAGACGGTCTCTCCCACCGCGAGGAGGGCTGGGTGATGTGCGTACTGGGTACATTTTAGCGAGGAGGAAGTGAGAGGGAGAAGGAAGCGTGCTCACGGTTCGCCCAATTGCGCTTCCATTGTAAACCAGAACTTCCTTCTCGAAGGGGATTTGCTCCCATCCTGCGTACAGCGCATCGGAGTAATTCAGCGCTGGCGTTACCTGCCAATATTCATCCGGGGGGAGAAGTGCGAAGACCCCCGAGAGCGAAAGCAAGAGCAGAAAACAAGAAAAGCGCAACATGATCGGCTTGGCCTCTTCATAGTAACAATACCGTCATTTATATACTCGTAATAAACCCCACAAAATATCTGTTTACGCTTTGTACCTTGGTATTAAATCCTAGGTGATTTGGTCTGTTTGAGGTAACGTTGCATTATAAATGCTGATGAGTGGAGTGGAAGACACTATATCTTATCACTCTCGCGATTCTGAAGGCAAAGAGTGGGAATGTTCGTCTGAGAAACGCGTCTCTAGACATGGCTTGTAGCATTGCTTGGTTGTACTTCGCCTTATCTGGCACCACAATCTCTCTGTCCCTCTCTTTTTGTATCCGAAGCATCTCTTGCTCCTCCTTGCGAAAGTCTGACCACTTCCTTATCATTCGGGAAAACGAAAGTTGCCTAAAGAACGTCATCGGTTCACTGAATTGATGACTAGCACTTGCTAGATCTCTCCCTTAAGGCTAGTATGTAGTAAAGATGTTTCCAAACGATAAATAGAAGTCTTCAAGAAAAGACAGCCTGCTTATCGCTATCTGCAATAATTAAAGAGTCAATCAGAAAACTTGAAGGTATGAAGAGAAAGGAAAAAAACAAAGGAAGACCAGAGCACACAGTCGAAACGAATAGAACATCAGAACCGGCCTCACTCAAGACCCCCTGCGACAAGATATTTCATTGTCTGATCCTGGAGAAGGTACCCCATCCTCTCCAGACCGAATCGAAAGCGAACAATCTCCTCGCGAGATAATCCCCGTCGATAAACCCCAGAACCTCAGAAAAATATACTTTTTCCTCTAGCACGATCAGAGAGTCATCCCAAGGAGAACAAAAAACAAGCCTAGCGCCTCTCCCTCTCCCAATGCTTAAAAGAAGCCCACGTTAGTTAGTGGCGCTGGTTCGAAGCACGCATTGCCAAGCCTCTTGGGGTAACGGGGGCCATGGAATCGAAAGCTTAATATAACAGCGACGACCATGTCTCTGAACCCCCTTCGTCCGGTCGCAGCACTTTTTCCCCGCCAATGTCAGACCATGGAGTGCATGGCAAAGGACCCTTGGGGAAGGATCCTGAGCAATCTCGATGACCGCCGAGGAGCGTCTCTGGGGAACCAGCTGGGGGCCAATCATGGGAGGCGTAGATTCCTGTAAATGGGTGGCGTTCAATTCAGCCGGAGGTGCCCTGCCGACGGACGGATGGGTGGTGGGTGAGTCGCCTGGGGAACTCGTATCTGGTGACGGTGCAAGTCAAGTCATGCCACTAAAGAGAGGGTGTGGCGGGGAGCGATTCAGCATTGATTTTGTGGGGAATGATGGGGTATAGCGAGGTGCGATATGATCGCATTTAAAATGAGATTTTCGAGAGCACAATGATTTTGTGCGCATAGAAATTGAAAGAACTGTGTTGGTACCAGTGGTTTACCAAACTAGGGTTCTTATTTGGCCTCTCGTATGTGCAAAAACCCTGACAGAAACCGCAATCATTGCCTTCCTAAACTATGCCCTGCAACAATACGACATGGCTCCTCTCCACCAAGTGGAGATTGAATGCTACCCACTGCCACGTCTATGCCAATTGCAACTCGCCTTGCTCAAGGGCTCGCGAACAACCTGCCGCACTGTGCCTTATCTACTACATAAGCCAGTGCCATCCATCCAAGATACTGCACAACTAGTACTGTACATGCGCCAAATGCTGGAAGATTACGGATGACGAGAGAAATCCCAACAATCAAATTTCCCAAGATGTCGGGGGTTTTCCCTTCCTTTTCTTTTAGTGCTTTCTTAATAATAAATTTGTTTTTTTTTTGTCGCGGTCTGTGTGCTCAATAACCCAGCACACAATTGAGATGCGAGGGAAGGCCCTTGTACGTGATCGCGAATCTAGTGGTGGAGACAAACCTTCCGGCACCCGTCTTGGAAGAGACACGGAAGGACTTTACTCCTCCTTCCAAAGTCGGTGCCGAACTAGTTTGGACTCGCCTGACGTTTGTACATTTTGGCGCTTCCTGCAATCAGACACTGCGAGATTGAAGTTCGGAGTAAGAGATGGCGGAAAGACTGGAGACCCGAAGGCACCGGAGACGAGTGTGATGCGAGTCCGGAATTGAGTATGCTGTCTGGCGAACCGATGACTTCAGAAAGTAACTAAGTGAGTAGGCTAGATCAACGTCATACGATTGCGGGGTGCGACAGGATGCGATCCGCTAGACTCGTGGAGAGTCATGAATCATGAACGAACAAGAATCCTGCTGGTCTCGTGAACCACTCTGCTGGTTGATCGTCCAATTTGACAATAACTTGCGACATGACCTCGTAAAACGAAGGCTTCTCTCTGACAGTTTCCCGGAGATACATGCTCTCAGTGGCTTTCGCCGGGTCGGGTTTCGGGGGGACTAGTTGGTACTTGTGTAGAGCGACGCCGGTCTTTCATCTCGGACTCAGGCTACAGATCTCTATTTGCAGTTCCGAAAACGATCGTTGCGTTTACGGATGAGATGGGCGTGGGAAAATAAGGCTTCCTTATGGCGGACGTCCGAAGGCCACGATGACTGCAGCGGTTATGTGTCTCGGGTGTGATGGCTGCATGCTATGCTTACCACCGACGCTGCGCCCATGTAAGGCACGGCTGAGGGGCAATCAAGCTCCGACTCAAAAGCAAGCGCTCAAACTCGGCCGGAAGGAGAACCGTACAGAGGAAGGTTGCGAGGCATTCGTGGCGTGGGCGGACAAGGATGCATCCGGGGAAGAGGGACGACGTGGATTTCGAATATGCTGGGGTACAGTACGACCAGCGATGGCGGGCTCGTGGGCTTGGCTGCTGCTGCTTGTGCCGCTCTGGGGTCGTCGCCCTTCACCGGTGCCATGCTCTCTCGGCCAACGAGCCAGTCTCGCTATGACGAGCTTCACAATGCCATTCGTCCCAACCCTCCTGGCGTGCGAGCAGGCCGACAGGGCCGTAGGACGCCATGCATGCAGGAGCTGTTGATATTATTCTCGACCGACTCCATACCTTATTTCCCTCACAGCCTACGCCGCGTTGCTTTTATCCGCAAGACGAAGCTCACCGGCATAGTTGATTCGCACTTGGCGGCATCTTAACTCTGACCTTCCGTTGCCATTTGTAAAACATGTCCAGAACCGAGGCCGTGTCGATGATCCAGCCCAGCCTAAAGCAGCCTGGCGGGGCGATCGTCTAACACTTTCCGTCACTGGTCATCCTGATGGACCGTCATGATTCCTTTCAGCTACAACTTGCAGAGTGTTTCTCATCGGTCACTAGCTCACCAGCCTGGATGGGGGACTGAGCTCATAGTGACGCCAGTGATGACCCGTGGACCGTAGTTGTCCCGCATCTGCTCCATCTACACACTGTTCCGAAAAGTGTGCTCCGGCTCCAACGGTCGCGGCACCCGTACGGCATGTCAGTCAAACCCCAGAAGCGCTCGTCAGAAGAGCGCAGTGGTACCCATGGGGGCAAGGTAAAAGGGGGACCGCGACAAGTGGTGATGGGCATGGAGCTGACCCGTTGGAGCCTAGCGGGGGAGCGGCAAAGTTGCAGTAATCACAGAGGGAGGATGTGGAGTTGGGGGATGGAGAACAAGACAAAGAAAGGACTAGGGCCAGTGCAGGTCGAGTCGTGTCGCGGCAAGTTGAAGATGTCCCAAAGCTGTTTGTCATCATATTGTGGTTCCCGCCTTCCCCATGTCCAGAGGCATGCCCATGCCCATGCCCCAAAAAAAGCTTGCATGCAGGAGGGTGGAGCCCACGCTTACTGCGATCCAGCGTCGCCCTCCCCGTTGGGAGGAGAGGTTCACACGTCCAACGCCTTTTCAACCACTGCGCTTTCGAGCTCCGGCTGTTGCTCCAGCTCGTACTTGCTTGCTAACTTATCGTAGCTGCTCTCGTCGGGGTCAGGCCATCCATTACGCATCTCCCGTGCCCCGATCCCCGTTCCCCATTCCACCCTCCCCTCCCCTCCCCTCCCCTTCCCATCTTCCCCCAGGCCGGAGAGTGAGTGAGTGAGAGTCCTCTTTTGATGACCCACAGCCAACCCATGACCCTGGTCGCGGGCTTGGACTGGGCTACTAAGGCATCATCGACTTCGACCTACCCTACCCTACTTCATTCCTACCTGCAAGCTTCTCCCATCCATTGGTCCTAGTCTAGGCTCTCTGGCTCACCTACCTATATCTTCCCCCTCCTCCCCTCACTTTTCTTCCCCTTTGCTTCCGCTACCACTTCTCCCGAGCGCCATCCCAGCACCCCATCAATTGACTTGAAGCTGCCTGAGTGCCGTAGTTGCTTGCGCCCATACAAATATCATCGTCGCTTCCTGCACTACCGAATACTTTTAGCTGTTGGTCGGCAACCATCACCATGGCTACAACCACAGAAACGGCAGACCACACGCTGAACAAGGAATATGCCGCGACGGGTCATCAGGATCATGCTCCGGTCAACGGTGCAAACGAAGCCACCCATCGTGCCGCCTACGGCCCTTTTGGAGGAAACCCACTAGCTCGCGTCGATACCCACGAGTCTGCCCGCTTCCCAGCATTTGGTGGTGATTTCCAGCCGGGCGCCTACCGGCCTCCCAAGAAGTCAATTGCCAACCCAGCGCCCTTGGGTTTGAGTGCTTTCGCCTTGACGACCTTTGTGCTCTCGCTCATCAACTTGGATACGCGGCATGTTGCAACCCCCAACATTGTGGTCTCGCTGGCATTCGGATATGGAGGTTTGGTTCAACTGCTCGCCGGCATGTGGTAAGTGCTGTACAACGTCGGGGCGCCCACTTGTTCCTAGCTAATTCGCCCGCGCTAGGGAAATGGCCGTTGGCAACACCTTTGGTGCTACTGCGCTCTCATCCTACGGCGGTTTCTGGATTTCTTATGCCATCATCTTGACCCCCGGTGGATTTGACATTGTTGCCGCATACACCGTTGACTCGGCTGGCAAAGAGATTCCAGGCGGCGCGACGGCTTTGGACAACGCCCTTGGATTCTTTCTGATCGGCTGGTTCATCTTCACCACCATACTCCTTTTCTGCACCTTGCGATCGACCGTGGCTTTCTTCTCACTGTTTTTCACGCTTGATCTCGCCTTCCTTTTCCTTGCCATCGCCAAATTCCAACCTGGCTCTGCCGATGGACTTAACAAGGCGGGTGGCGTTTTTGGCTTGTTTGCCGCTTTCTTAGCTTGGTACAACGCTCTAGCTGGTATTGCAGATTCATCGTAAGTGTACCCAAGCGTCTTGAACGTTTTGCAGGTCTCAACCGATGGCTAACTCGAATGCAGGAATTCATTTTTCGTGATTCCGGTCGCTCACTTCCCATGGTCGGACAAGGGCCGTGAGAAGAGAGGAATCAAGAGCGAGCGCGAGACGGTTTAAACTTATTCGACCATGCAAATGGCGTTCATGGGCAGTCAGCTTTTGCGCTGCGAACGGCGCACCAAGGCAGGTGCCCACGGGATTGCGCGGAGGGGGATATAAAGCGGAGGAAGATCAGTCGCCTTTTGGTTAATGATTCTCACCGATCTACAGGCTGATTGTATATTCTTTCGCCAATATTTTACTTTAATAATACCATTTTTTATTCAGTTCTCAACAAGCTGACCTATCACTTCACCGTTCGGCCAGTATATACCGCAGCACTAGTGAAAGAGCGAGGCCGATATGAAGGCCAAAACACCACGGCTCACGCGCTGTCTACCTGACACCGGAAACCTTCCAGAAAAAAAGCAGATCAATCTCAAGAGGTCAAACAGGCGTCACATCTATATCCGACGCACCTTTACCGTTTCCCCTGAAATCCGATTTATCTCGAGGAAATGACCCTTCCTTGTGCCTCTCCTCCAACCCAACCCAACAACACTGCCCCGAAAGAGCCAGAGAGACAACACTAAGCGCCGGTGCATATGGACCGCCCCACTGAATTGATTGTAGATCCCGTCGTTGCGACTGCAGTGGCAGCCCCCATCCGACCGACCCACCTTTTCCAGTCGCTCGCCTTGCTGTTTTGGTGCAGGCAGGCAGCCAGGCATGGGGGGAGGGGGGCGCCCTCGTCAAGTAAATGTGTGTGTGTGGGGGAGGTTTCTTTTCTTTTTTGCTCGCTCTTTCTACCACTCTGTTTTTTTTTTATCTTTCGTCAGATACTGGCGCTGGTGTAGGGTGTGGAAAAAAAACTAGGAGGGTTTTGGATTGAGGGGTTTGAGTGGGAGAGCGGGAGAGCAAAAGGTCGATTTTGTTGGGAAAACTGGCTTGGGTGGATTGTGTGGATGGAGAGACACAGAGAGTGATGGGCCTCGTTTTGGTCGAGTCATGATGGGGGAAATGAGGCGCCGCTCGCAATCGCACTCTTGGACGTTGCTGCTCGGCGAGTAAGTACCGAGAGCTGGTGCGGCTGAGAAGTTGCACCTATATCCGGACATAGATGGTGCGTACCATAGATATTTCCCTGCTTGCTCGACGTACCTAGGCGCTTTCGAACGACTAAGTCCGCTTCTTTTCCTCTCGTCCTCTCGGACCCTACAAGTCCGCCTCCCTCTCTCCCTCTCTGCCTCGTATTTTCTTCTCCTCTTCTCTCTCGCGCCGGGCCTAGCAGGCATCCAGACGAGCAGCCTAGATCCCTTCTCCGCGCGAACCGGCACAAATCCGATAACAAATACTAGCCATGCAGTGTAATCAAGTACCTAGTAGTAAGTGGAGGTCGACCGAGCAGCGCAAGGCAGGCTTTGTTTCACGTGCCAAGAAGAGTGAGGCGACGGCTCGCTACTTCTTGTCCCTTCCCGCCCTTGCTCTTGTTCCTTTTTCTTCGGCGGTTTCGCTGCGCTTGCTGCTACGGTTTAAGGGTGGGCTTGGATGTATTTACGTACGGACGGTTTCATTGGGTGCTGCTTGATTGTGAGCAGAGGGAAAGTTGAAAGGGCTTAGGAAGTGGTTTTGGAGAGTTTGATCTGCTGGTGGATGGGATATCGAATCCGTTTCAAGTCCGAGTAGGCGGGGAAGTTTAGCGAGCGAGCGAGCGAGCGCTTTGTGATGGTTGAGTCCATCTATCCTCAGGAGGGAGGCAGGAAGGAAAGGAAACTTTTGTTTTCTTAAGCTGGAGCCCTTTGGTGTGACAAATTATAACAAGTAGGATAAGGTTTAAAAAAATGCGATTAAAAGTGCATTACAATACTGAGAAGAAAAGTACTCAGATACTAGTGCAAGCCTTTCTTCCTCCGCTTGCTACCAAGGAGAGAGATCGGATTACAACAGGTTACGTTACACCGTAGGCAATTTAATCATTCCAGAGAATGCATTCAAGGCACCGCGCCACCATCAGTAACCCTCATTCCGTTCCCTCCTACAGCCCTCGTGTTCCTAGTCCCAGAATTAGTTGCTGCCGCCTCCAGCTCCTCACGAGTGACCTCGACAACCGACATACCAGTAGAGCCTCTTTTCGGGTCGCCTCCCAACTCGTTTTCAGCCCTCCTCTTCTGACCACCTATAAACCTAATCAGTAAACAAATGTGTTGCCATATCGGCCTTTTTGTCACACGCTAGGGATTCTCACGTCGAGTCTCGCCGTCCCTCCGCTTCTCCTCTTCCTTCCACGCTGCAATCAACGCATTACCCTCCGGCCCAAAGACATTCAGATCATACGCAACACTCCCGGGTCCAACCGCGGCAAAGAGATCCTTATCCTCGTAGATCTTGCGTACCGCATCCCTCCACGCAACCGAGGAGTCGACGGATCTCGGCTTCCAGCCCTTGGGCAGGGGAGGAAGCGCGTAAGGGTCTGTAGGGGGTGTGCACGACCCTGATCCAGAGGGAGAGGATGGTGGTGTGGTGGGGGCTTGGATAGGCGTGCCGACGCGGTTGCCGTCTAGATCGACATGCTGGCCGGCCTCGTTGATGAGATTCATATGCTCGTCGACGAGGTACCCGGCTGAATTGATGAGGTTGCCGTGCGGGTCTCGGGGCATGAAATCAGGATCTAAGAGTCTTAATACAGGGACTTGCAAACACATCAGACGGGGGTAGACTTTACTGTTCCGCAGTTCTCGCTCCATTCTGAAGCTTTGCCACGCTTGCTGAAATGGTGTCTCGCCAAATGGGAAATGGGGAGGTTGTCCTTGCCCGACGTGGATCTCCCGTGGTCGTCGAGCATCAGCCGCGTGATCGTGATTGTGATCAGGCTGCGTTGTTGGTGCGGGTTTCTCATCTACAATAGGCCCACTGCTTATGATACTCAGTTGTTGTGCAGGGATCTGCACTTCGACTGGCCATCGGAACATCGAGAAGAACTGTCTCGGTTTTGGCTTCGCCTTGCCGAGATAATCTTCATCGTCGACTATCTGTTTCTGGAGCGTTAACAGCTGGTTATATTTGCCGCGACACCATGTTTCAGGTGAGCGGGTTTTCTGGTCTTGCAGGTGTTGGATTGTGGTTCTATCACTGTCAATAAGCTTCTGAACTTTGGCCGCCTCTTTCGGAGAGGGTTTGACATATGAAGGGGATCTCGTCCGGCTCAGTCTCGACGCAGCGAATGACCAAACCTCGTCTTTCTCAGGGAAGACAAGATCCCAGTTGTTGTTGGCTTCTTCAATAATCTGCATCTGAATCATCCTGGCTTGACAGCTAAGCGTAGCATGGGTTCTGTCTACGCCCGCTTCCTTGGTGAGATCCGGCGCGATTTGATCAAGTTCTCTTGCGATGGCTCGCAAGCTCAACGGCCGCTCCGGCTGCTCGAAATCGTTGCCCTTAGCCCATACCTTGCGACGTTGAGTATTATAAAGATCGTCCGCATCAGTACCACAGTTGATTTCGGCCATCTTCAACTCGAATTCGCGCAGCAGGTTCCTCCCTCGGTTTTGTGGCTCCCCCAAACGCCAGATCTCAAGACCGAATCGATATGCGAGATGATAGAAGAAGTCCAGCCTGTCACCAATGCGATGCCAGTCGCATGGTTGTCCAAGAACCATATGAGGCCGGCAGACAGCCTTGGCTTCCTCGACTTCAGCTTGTGTGACAAGGTAGATATTTTCTGGGAACCAGGAGACGTCACTTGATCTAGAGACCATTCTATCATCTCCATAACTAATCCTGTTAGCCTGAAATATACGTTCTCAGTAGATTCACTCACCAAATACTTCCGTGGCTCGACAGGAAACATAAAATGTCCTCCCCTTCTATGCCTGTGATGTCTTGTTGACTGTCGTCCATAGACTGCCCATCTCTTCCAAGATGGTCTGGGGCAAATCCTCTTGATTCTACAAAATCTGACAATAAGTCTTCATTGCTCCTTGGGAGCTCATACTCGCGATCCATGACGAAGTCGGCGAATCCCTGTCCCACAGTTGAGAAGCTCTCTATATATTCAAGCGAGTCTTTTTTCAACTTGTAATGCACCCAAGAAGCCGTATGGGCAGGCTTACACAACTCTTCAAGTAGATTGATGTGCTCTTGGCCAAAATCGTGGACCACAAGGTCATTGATATTTTCCATGCAACGCCTAGCAGTTTTTTCCTCCGAGATATCCTCTTGATTGTCGAGGTTCGCATTAAAACCGGTCCAGTCATTCATGGCTCCAAGTCCGATAAATAAATAGATTCTCTTAAGAAATTCCCTCGATAAAGGCACTGCTGGGTCGTCGCTTTTTGCAGCTTTTTCAATTTTGTTAAACAGCTCTAGGTAGTCGACCCTCCTCTGGTTGATGGCCGTGTCTATATCAATATCCTCGCGATCCAAAGGCAAAATACATGGCCCATGGAAGTTTGGAGGGGACACAAGATCGTTGAAGATTGTCAACCGATCCTCTTGCGTTCGGCTCAGGCTATAATCCCACTGCATACTACGCCGCCAGTCCAGCATTATTTTGGTGAAATGGAAGGTGTCCAGTTCCAGAGGTCGTTCGGTTGGACAGAGCGCTTTTGCAACAGGTGTTTGTTGTTTAGGTGCACGCCATGGCCTTGCTAACTCCAAGGTGCGAAATCGATCTTCGCGTCGATCTTGCTCGGAATTTCGACAAAGGGTATTGAGAGCTAGCTCTAGGGCTGCTCGTTGGGTACCTCTCTGACGAGCTTTCGTTTTGACACAGCTGCGGGCCATTTCTTCGTATTGTTGCATGGTAACTGGAATTATCGATGCATCTGCAATAGCGGCAGCGTATGCCTGGTTTTCAAGCTCATAGAGAGTATCGTCCTTAGTCTTGGCTGTTGCTCGTGCAAGCTGACTGTTGAATGTCCGCACATACGTTGCATGGTTGGCTCCAGTCTTGATATCAAGATCATAGTCTTCCCACATTTGCGTAAATTTCTCGGCTGGGTCAATTAATCTAGTGGTCGGACTGGTAGCCGCCGTGCCTTGAGCTGGTTTCGGTGGCAAATCAACAAAGATGACGGGAAACTGGCTTCTTGGTTGATCTCCTGCAGACCACAGTCTGTGGGTATCATACATGGCCATGGCCTCTCGATGGAGATTCTCGTCATAGTCGTAACACTTTTCTCCTCTCTCGTGTCTGCTGGTTCTCTTCTCGGCTAGATCTTGCAGGTATTCGTGGATCTGTTCGCACCTCTCGTTGAAGTCTATCCCACGATGTTCGTCTTCATCAGCCAGGTAATTGATCACTTCCTGAAGTCTTTGATTCGGTGCTGGCTGCTCGTGTCCCTTGAAGAGTGGTACTGTCTTTTGGGACTCATCATCTGCAAGCGCTGTTTTTTTTATCGCCTCTAGAAGTTTTTGATATTCGTTTGATTGCTCGGAATCATTATATGACTGTTGAAGCGCACTTTCTATTCGCGCTAGTGCCTTTTGAAATGCTTCGTTCTCAAGTCGTGCTTCCGTTTTTGAGTTACTGTGCCTATCAGTATACCGTTAGAGGCTGTTGTAGAATGACCCACGAAGAACTTCCTGCGGACATTTTCTTCACTGTAGTTCGGATCAAACTTCAATCCGAAGATAATAAGAACAAACGGGTTGGTGTTCAGATGGTAACAGCGAAAGCATTGCAAGAACGAACTTGGGGATTGTCACATTTTGGCGAGTTCGGAATATGTCTTAGAGGAACATTCCTAGCTAAAAATGAGTGTATAACAACAACATTGAGAATGTAAGCAGTAGTAAGGGTGCAACGTATTGTCTCATATCCACCTCGGTGCCCCTGACTAATGGTGGTGGGCGTAGACTTCTCCATCCGCCAAGATCTCTTTGTGATGTTGGCGTACGGGAGCTCCTCGAGTCTGCATCTGGTAACTCTGACTTGAAGACCTCGCAGTAAGTGAAAGAAAAGACCCGCTCTACCATTACCGAAGTACCTTTCAACAAAGGGCTTCATTCTGCAAACAGTCAAATGCCTCCCAAATAGAGCTGCTTTATCTGTTGAGGAGCATAAAGTGAGAATCAAATCATGGCCTCGAAAGGACAGCTCGTTGTGCAATCGTCCCTGTTGAGGTTTCGTATAACAGGATATTTCAGTAGTGTCAAGTAGTGATTCAACATGGTTACCACCCGCTCTCAAAGTGGTGTACTTGACCGGCAAAAGTATGACCTCAAAACTCTTGAGCAGAATAGTGTCACCCGTTCAAATTCAGCTGCCTCAGGGTCGTCCAAGGTTCAAAAGGCTCGCGGAAAGACCAGAAAAAATGGCAAGAGAAGTGCGAAAGGGGCTAGTAAAAAAGGAAAAAAGATCCGCTCAGAGCGAAGCCAACAAAGTTCTGACGATGAAGATCAAGAAGTCGAAGAACTAGTCACGCAGACGGAAGACTACGAACTGCTTGAAAACACTTTCCCCGAGTTTGATCTTACTGAAGGAATTCCCAACTTCTTCCCAAAAACGATCATAGGAGCTCGCGAGGAAAGCGGAAAGAGTAACATTGAACGTGCTGAAGAGCAGGTTCTCAAATGGAGGGAGATTCGCGAGGCTCACGAGGAGCATTATCCGAAGATTCTCCCTTTCATTGATGGCAGGATCCAGGAGGCCGAGCGAGCCCGAGCTGAGTTGGAAGACAACGAAGAGAACAATCGCGTTGGGTGAGTTTTCTCTTCTTGAACGGCATAGATGAGTAGTTGATATCTCTAGCTCGACTGACCCTGCTGGCGACGCAATCGCCCAACGCCTAGCAGTCCTTCAAGAGGGCCTCAGGAGATCCAAATTCGGGCCCGAGATGGACAATATCCAGGCAGCCATTGATGGCTATCAGTCAGGAGCCATCCAGTATTCGGACAAATACACCATTATCTATGCAGGACAGATTGTCGACCAGGCCTCGAGCTACGCTGATTTTACAGCTGATCGCCAAGCGAGACTGGATCGGTATTTCGAAAAATACGGGACTCACTGGCTCTACTATGAGCCTCCACTAGTCATCCACCCCGAAGCGGCCCCAAAGGTGGCGGGCTGTGTTTCTCTTGGACAAAGTGGTTCGCACTGGTACGTCACCCTGGGCGTCTGGAAAAGGAGTGGGTGGGTATATCGAGTGTTTGGTGATCAAGACCAGGCCCTTCCGTTCCCGGTGGTAAATGGGCAGGTCAGCTGTCAGTCCGATGGCCCCAAACTAGGGTTCAGAACTCTTGCCGATACGGGATCTACTTATCCAACTCTGTATAAAGAGGATTTTCAAGATCTTGGTATTGATGAAACCCTCTACGCGTGCCAGAGCTTTGTCGTCGCCAATACAGCCAACGGACGGCTTATATACCGGCAGTATGAAGTCTTCGTGCAGGTGTTAAGAGACGATGCCACAGTTCCGGTAGACCCGAACGATCGCGTGTATCCAAATCACCCAGCTTATCTTGGAGGACTCTTCCCTGTATCGGAGATCCTTACTGCGCGCGGTGCAGTAGATCAAAATGGCATCGTGTCAAACCATAGGCTTTCTGGGATGGTGCCCTTCGACTGTTGCTATCTCTCATCAACACCGGGCTCCTCGTACTTGTATCTTGGCGAGGACCGAAAAGATGTACTTGGTATCCATAAGATGCCCGGGCAGATGAGATACGCAGTGAATGTTCAGCGAAGGTGGAATATCTTCAATCAGGATCAAGTGCGTGACCCACTGGTAAGATTCAATCATCGACAAGGCGATCTGATCGACGAGGATCATCTTACAATACCACATTCCAGTATTGAGACCAGCTTTGGAGCTACAAATCCAGCCTATTCAAGCCTCTGGCGACCAGCAACACAGATCCAGGGCATGCAAATGCCACCACCACCAGCAGGGCCATTTCGAGTAGTTGGGAATCCGGCCGCTGCAGCACCTCCAGCAGTTCCATAGCTTCCAGATAGTGCAGCAGCCTTCGCTGCGATATGTCTAGGTCCGGGTACACTCTGAAAAGCTGGGATCTCGCGAATATCTCGTATAATGATGTTTGAAGCAGTGTTGCGGCAGTATAATTACCCCTAGATAGCAGGCTGCTGCATTTCTTATCCTCAGTAATAATATGAAGTACAATATCTACTATGATTTGATCTTTCTTCCTGTGTCCGAGTTGGTAAAAGAGTTCAGTATGCACAACTATGTGGTTACTGAAAGTCTTGATGCCGAGACCACCTAATGTCCGGTATTCTGGGGAGAAACTATGTTTTGAGGGTAGAAACTCGTATTCATTACCACTTGTAACGGACATCAGCACCTAGAGCAACAACAACAAGCCATAACGTCGGAAGATACGGCGGTGACGGAGGTGAGTAGAGCGACTCGCTGGACGTTGGAAATTGGTCTTAATGGGGATTAGCTTGGCGCGAAAGCTAAAGTGGATCACGGTTTCGCGATCTCTCGCTCCGTCCGTGTCGCGTCTTCAGCCTCCTGGAATCTTGCAACACCATTCAAAACTTCACAATTGAACTTCAGTCCCGTTGTTTTAAACATCCCACCGCTCACTACCTTCTTTCTCGCGACCTAGACTTAGTCAAGATGCAACTCAAACGCAAGCGCTCCGACTCCGAGATCTCGACAACCTCGTCGCTACTCTCCTCGCCTCCTGGCGCATACAATATGAGTCTGGATATAGATACACAAATCAGCACACCTTCTCTTTTCTCCTCTCGGACACGGAAACGCTATCGCGATAACAGACCAGATGAGAATGCCATTCACCGTATGTCCCGCGCTCCATGTCAATAGCTATCCTAACACATGCAGAAAATACTCTGTCGCTGCTTTTCTCCGCGCAACAATCACAATCGCAACCACATGCACAACCACAACCACAACCACAACCTCAATCTCAAAGCAGACCATTAAACCTCCCACCGCGCGCATTCCAAAATCTCGCAAATGTACCCGTTCCTGCTACACAGGCATCTCTGCATTCGTTCTGGACCCTCCCAAAAGCCCGTTCCGCAAGCAACGATTTCAGCTCCTCGAGCGCTTCCTCCACACCTTCCCACGCACCTTTCATCCAGGCTACCAATTGTGAAGATTGTGATGCCGCGCTCTCTTTGGATCACGACGCAATGGATGTGGATATGGATATCGATGTGATGACTGCTGGAGGTGGAGCCGAGAATTGGGGATGCGCCGCTTGTGGGAAGCAGGTGTGTAGGAATTGTGCGGTCAGCAATTTAGGGGATATGCGTTGTTGTCTTGGCTGTGCGGGTAGGAGGGCGGGCCACAGAGGGCGAAGATGGGAAGGTGGAATTGGCTGGGTTGAGGCTTGAGCTTGATGATATTGTTTGGAGTTGGATTGGTTTGAACTGGGTAAGAAACTTGACTCGGGTTGCATGGTGTTTGGGATCACGGATTTGGAAGATTTACACATGGTCGCTTACTTTAATACCCAATTTATGAACTATCTTCACTACCTGTTGTGTGTCCATGTGTGTTCTGTGCTATAAAATTGGAATTGCATGGTTGTGGAGAAAGTCCACAATCAAGACTTGGTACATGCTAGCAACTAACCCACAAATTCGAGATGTTACTAGCTGATTGAACAAGGAAAATCGATCATCAGAACCATGCCAGCCATACTATGCCAAGCATTAAGAGCTTTGAAGTTCCCTCCAAATCGTCAACTGAGAGCACAGGTAACGAGGTTTGCTATTGACGGAGTAAGAAAATAGACAAAGCAGAAGAACAGGGAATATATCTCTCGGTGCTGGGTAATCCCTGAAGCTCGAGCGTGCTTGCTTCAAAAAAAAAAGAAACTACCAGATGCAGTCTTGCCCATCGCGCTTTAAAGACCAGGCCAAGATCCGGGTAACCCTTATCAATAATTCAGGTTCCCAAAGAACAAACCTGAAGCACGCTCCAGAGGACTGGACTCAACGTAGCCTTCGTTCGAGGCTCTCAGATGTTCGATGGGATTCCTCAATCCATACGGTTTCTCTTCCTCTTTCCCTTCGCCCTCCCCCCCCCCTCCCGCTATTCACCTACAAAATCTTAACGTTGCACATCTGCAGATATACTTTAGACACGATTGATATCACCACTAGAGATGTTCAGTAAATATATTAGGAGCCATGCCCGCAAAGAATCTCCTAGAGAACTCTTTACTATTCGTCTGTGCAATATCTCGATGTAGTAATGACAAAGAAAGCCAGGAAGGAAAAGAAGAGCACGCGAGATTTCGAGGATTGATACTATCACAGATATCTTCAAGTCTACACGACTGATAATCCGAGTCAGATTCATGTGCAGCTAGAGTCAAATAAACTCGAAATTACAGCGTGTTTCCTGTAAGATAAAATGGCCCCTTCCACAATAGATCATCTCGACCCTAAAGAATGGAGAAGTGCAGAAGCTACCCATTGCGAACCCTTCAGAAAGATCGTCAGTATAGTCCTGCTCGAAACCTCGAGAAAAGTACTTAAAGCCTACCTACAGGCCAGACTCCTCAAGACCACGAACCAACCAGAGCTACAGGATCTTTCGGGGCACGGCTACCTAACCACAGCAGAATCACCTTTCTTCTGCCAATATACTCCTCCCTCTACCTAGCTAGCCGATACTCCGAAAGCAAGCTCAATCCAACCCCGAACGCTCACAGACAGAAAAAGGAACCCAAGCTGCAGCTTCTCAAGGGAAAAAACCAGTCCCTGACCGCAACGGCGGCTGGTCCTCACCGCATGTAATTAAGGACTCAAGACTAGTAGTATCAAACTCTAAATGCCAGAATGCGCGCGAGAGGGAGCGAGATCGGGAGCGCGAGCGACGTCGATGTGAAAAATATAATAAATAAAAAACCCAACAAGAATAAAAAGCCATACAAGCATGAATCCCGAAAGCCAAAAGAGATAAAATAAATTAAAACCCGAAAGAAAATCCCAGCAGAGAAAGGAAGTAAGGTACTGGTGAAAATGGGAAGTGCCTCCGATACCACATGTCATATTCGTCCCGTCATTGGGGGGTTGGGGAGTTTCCTTTTCAGGGGGGGGGGGAGTTTCTTTCTTTTGGAGAGGCAAAAAACGGGGACCATGCGAGGAGATATCAAATCTCCAAAAAATGGATCGAGATCCAGGAGGAGAGAGGGAGGGAGAAAGACAAGAAGGCGCGTCGCGTTTACAATTTGGGTTCCTGGGCTTACATTGCTCTAAAAGGGACTCAGAGCGGACAAGAGGTGATAGAAATCCATGCAAGCGGATGGAAAGTAGCAAGCGAAGCTTGCCTACGGATGCATCTGTGTGTAGGGGAGGAGCAGAGGATCTCGATTGTCACCAGCGAAGGATTTCGTGATACTGCTGCTGCTGGCTGCTGCTGCGGTGGAAGGAAGGAAGATGTATGGATAGATAAGATATATGGAATTATATCGCATGCGCGCCACCTTATCAAGATTCCTCCAATCCGGTACGCCAGAGAAGTCCAAACAAGTTTATGGGTAGGTGTGGAAACGGGAATAGCATGCGGTGCATATATACAGACCAGTACATGCGTATATGCAGATTATCTACATACATACCTGCACGCATGGCCCAAAACGGCACAGGAACGGGGGAATGAAACCGTTCACTTCTGCCAAAAGATTGTAGAGCGCCCAATACGGTACCGGTGTTGGCAACACACCAAGATGGACCGACGTGCGTTGCATGGCATATACACACACACTTTCTCTCGTTTTCGCAAAGATGAGGAAAAATTGCCATGAGAGGGTGTAGTGGCAATCCTTCAGATTCATCCTCAGCATGGCTCCCGTTCATGTAGCCGTGGATGCGTTGGCACCTATAGCCACCACGGTCATGGCCATCCAAAAACCAGGGCAGGCGGGATTAAAAGGTGGCTTGCGCCGGTGGAGCGGAGAGGCCAGCCCTGGCCGAGTTGCATCTCCAAGATTGGGACGCGATGGACAGGACGCGTTTTCGTGATTCACGTGTCATTGGTATTGTGTAGAGCGATGGAATTTCCAAGGAAAGGGTTGGGATGTTCTCATTGGGTGGATGGGATTATTGGTCTCGCTGCGGCGAAGATTGGCCGGTGTCCCTTCTCGTTCGTGTTCCTGCTTCTCCAAGGGGTCGAAAAATACGGGCTGCCTTGTTCGAGCTGAGGTCAGACAGGAGTTGCCAGAGAGGGATCCGGGCAAAGAGGAAGAGGGCTGCGATAGAATCCATACGAAGAAGAAGTAGCCTTGCACAGCACCTACCTACAACACAGTGGACATATACCTACGTGAGGCTGAGCCAGAGGCAGAGACCAGGCCGAGCACTGGCAATAATATGACAGTCACTAAAGCAGTCAAGCTGCTGTCATGGTCATCTTGCAGCGTCTTGGACCTTCTGCTTCGGGCATACCTTCCCCGCAATTCTGCGAGTCTCTTCTCCAGCCTCAGGCTCAGGGACAGAAACAGGGACAGATAAGCAGGAGACAAGACTGTCTGGACCAGATTATTCGCTCTGGTGCACGTAGCATTAGGAACGGAGCTGAATCCTCAACCGACGGCTAAGCAGTCCAATATTGCCATTAATTCGGCGGAGACCCCTAGGTGCTTAGCCCGGCGTTCGTGTTGCGCAGTGTCCTCATCTTGGATAAGTTGGCTATCCTCCAGTCAACGAAATCCTCCCGGAGATTTCGCATCACGAAAAGAGGGGGGGGATGATAAATCAGGCTGAGCCGGCACCGATACGATTGGTGATGCTGAGACTCTTGCTCTTTTCATCCTCAGCACTTCAGCCCAGATCGGCAGGGAAAAATGAGGGTGGGGGGGATTTGGATTCCCTGGATTCCAATGAAGGTAACGCTTGCGGCTCGTCATCATTGATCTGGGAAGATCTTACGACGGTCGCGCGGAGAAAGGATGATTTTTGGGATGAGAGTTCGGAGGGTACTTTGGGCTTGCAGTTGCAGGTACGGCTTCTGCTCTCTTTGAGCTGCCCTTGACGTAATGTGATGTGCGTAATCTTGGCCTTGCCATTGTGGTGGCGGAGGGCTTTCGAACTATACGATGTTTGCCCTCTTGCACTATGGAGACCACAGGTTCGAGAGCTATATTAGCTGCAGTATATCTTCAACTTGGCACTCCGAATCAGGGAGGTTGGTTCGGGATGCCGTTACCCTTCACCATAGGAGATCTTAGTATAGGGGCTGGTTGGGGATGCTGAGACTATCCCACCTCTGACATGTCACGGGTAGCGATACAGCGCCGCACGACCGTGTACCACCGATATTGCTATCTCAGCCATGCTATCCGAGCAGGAAGGTCCATTTCCTCATGTGCAGATGATTTGATAGTCTGGCTCGGAGGTCGGTCTCTCACGGTACCACCGTACCTCATTTGATATTGACATCCATTGGATATGCCCGAGCTGAGTGAGACATGCGTCGCTGAAGCCCACGCCGACGCCGTTATGGATAAGGTATTCATAATCATCATAGCGGCACTGGTCCCCTTTTCCCCGACCACTTTCCAATCAACGCGAGAAGTTTGACATTTCGCGTGTTCCAACAGAACGCGACTTGCTCCTCCGCCTTGGACTGGGCCGCGCGCTCCTGTTTGCCCTGGAGGGGCGAAAGCGCGTGTCCTTTCTAACTTTTCTCTTACATGAGCCCGGATTTTTAGAAGCAGCTGAAGGTCCGAAACCCCAGTCGAAGACAATGGTGTAGGATCTTTTTTTTGGGTCCTGCATAAGCCAAAAAAAAAAAGAAGCTGAACCTTTTTTGTCTCTGGTCAGGTATCCATTGCGCGGGGCTGGATCTTGATGATGGAATCTGGAGTCTTTGGACATAGCTGGCGTGGAGGGGTGGTGCATAGTCATTACTACATACCGTACAGCAGCCCATCGTGATCTTCTGACCGGGCGCTTTAGTCGATGGATCTGGGGACCCTTAGCTGCGAGCTTGGATGTATGATGTGAAACTACTGCACTGCAGAGCACAGCCAGAACCTCATGCGGAGGAATCCCCAATTGAACGTTTTTTCCCAGCATGCTTTCCAATCGTGACGATGTTCAAAGGCGCGAGCAAGCGGAGTCGGATCCAAGCGAGAGAGCTTAGGCTTCGTGTCTAGTGGTGAGGTGACCAGACAGCAAGGTTTAGCTATTGGCACCGACCGTCTGCATAGCCTTTCAACTTGTTTCTTGATATGCTTTGCTTTGCTTTACGGTGCCATGCTATGCCATGCCATGCCATGCTATGTCACAGCCGTGGCCCGAATCCATGATGAATCCACACTTGGCGGCTGGTCTGGCTCTGTGTGATCTCCTTACTCCGGAAGGACGAGCTGTGTTACACCCGTCTTAGCCTCCGATGTGATGGATGTTGCATGGCGAGCCTTGCAACCTCGCCTGTATGATGCTATCCGATCGTCACATTTCCGGCCTAACACCCAGGATACGCGTGAGGGCGGCGTTGCGCGCGCGCGCCTTCAGCCTCTCGCTCCCATCTGATAAGCACGGATCAGGTCATGTACGTACCACCGCAGTTTGATCACTTTATGACGAGATGTGCAGTGCAGAGACATCTCATGGCCGTTTGCACTAATCCCCCTCCCCCCAAATCCAGCAGTCTGGTCCTGTTCTTATGCATGTCTCTCTTCGGGACCTTTTGGAGCAAGATCATGGACCAGACCATGCCTGCTTTGGGCGAAGGGAGGCTCGCGGGATGCATAAGCTTGTGTATGTATAATGGGCTAGTGCGTCTTTCACAAAACGCGGGGTCCTCGCTTAAGACAAAGCACAGGCTTCATAACCTGTTATGTTCGGCATCCCGTCCGCTTCATAAAACCCTGGTCCATCTCCAGTCCTAGTCCCTGGCCGGTCAACCCAGCCTCGCAACTACTGTAGCTAGCAAAGAACGACCAAGAAAATTGAAAATCCCCTCTTCCCCTCTCACCTTCCCTTTGGCGCTAGAGGGCTCCATTCAATCCATAGTCGACTCTGCAAATGCAGAAGAAAAAAAAAGCGCAAGGCCGGCATGGCGGGCGGCGGTCAGAGAAGAAAGATGCCGAAGTTAAGGGAGCATCGGGTCGGAATGGGGCCGATAGACCAAGGCCCCCGGGCTAAGGCAGAAAAGGAAGAAATTTGCCTGTCGTTCTCAGCCATTGACAGTACAAAACATCTAGCCTCGCCGATGCGTCGTCTTCATTGGCCCAAGCTACTAAAGACCAGGTAATCCAAATGCCACTGATTGGTTGCCCACTTTGTGTACTATGTGAGGCTGAGAAAAAAGACTCGGCGTGGGACCGTATAGCTCCTTGCCTTACGTATCTTTTGCGGGGAGGCTATAGAGAAGCTCGGAGGAGCAGGATTTTTTCTTTCGTTCCTGCTGCCACCGCTGCCTGTTGATGCGGTGATGGCGGATGTGGATGGAGATCTGCAGGACCTAATGCGTCGAGTTGAGAGGACAGGAAGGACGAGGCGGGACGAGGGTCCTTGGTGTATGATCGTGTGTCAACTCCTCACGACATTATTGAGCTTGCGAACCAGCTCCACGCCGACGAATCAATGTTTTTGCTGCGGTAGTGACCAGCGGTGGCATGATGTAGACGACGTAAAGCTTGCTGAGGCTAGAAGTCGGGAACTCTGTTCCGTACGATGATGCGTTGACTCAGGGTGAGGCAGCGAGGCAAAGCCTTGTGGAAGGTTGCGTGAGACTATCAAAGAACCAAGAGGAGCGGTTGAAACCCGCTTCGTGCGCTCGCTCATCATCTTTTATGGAGTTCAGAGTTTAACTTAGGTCAAGTTACTCTCGTACCGGTGTCTGTGGAAAAGAAGGCAGGCAGAGTGTCAGGGCCAGGGGAGAAACGCGTCGGAGCGAGACATTCTTTGACACCGCTGTCGCGTGGTCAGGAGTCCTAGCTTAATTGATTCTGAAAGGGCTCTCTCGCAATGGAACCCGTTCGTGCGATCATGTCCTCATCTCGTCCATGCCCATCAATCCTACGCAATACCAGGCAAGAATGCTATTTCGAGTTGCATTCGCAATGTTAATGCCGCCAAGGGAGAGGGACCAGAAATTATGGTTAATATGCGGCTGGTCCAAGTGTGGCAAATCACACTCAAGCCATTCTATTCCTGACGCCAAAAAACGCGTCTCCAGCATCATGGTCATATTTCGGATTAGAGTCGGGCCCGAACCCCTGAACCCTCTTTAGCCTCATGTACCTGCGGAGGAAACGTACCGACTCTGTGCCTCCCGAGTTACATGCTACGGTGCCAATGATCTCGTCGCGCTCGGCGGAGGGTCGCGGACCAGGGCGCCAGGGAAATCAAGGCTCCCTACTATTCTCGCGGCGTCTCAAGCTAAAGAGAGGCTCACGCGTTGGTGTTTGATACCAACGGTCTCGCTTGCTACCCAGCCATTTCCGAAGTTAATGAAAGCCCGGTAAGATGTAACCGTGGCCCTTTCGAGGCGCACTCGGCCGGCTCAATAATATGACGAGAGGTAAGTGTTAGCATACAGCCTCTGGCCGTGGAATGGCTACGAGGGCAATCGTGGTAATTGCTGTACCAAGTACTTCACCCAGTGGAAAAGGGGAAATGGGGAAATGAGCCATGGGAAATGACGCAAGTGCAGGATTTATGCGAGCGAGAGATATGCATCGCGCTGTCCTTCCTATGCATGCGCATCTCCCAACGATCTATCTTCTTCTAGAAGGAAAGAGTGGGGTCGAGCTATTCCGGGCCTGGCGCGAGATTGGGATTTTATGCAGCTCCCAGATATACCATTCTATACCCCCCGATTCTCACCATGGCTCTGCCTATTATACATGGACCGCTCCAGGATCCTTTGCTTCCCGGGTTGGGCGCAGGTGTCTCCTTTCTTGGGGGCTGGCTTTCTTACTCAGGGAAGTGCATTATTGCGGCGTCGAGGAAACAACCCCCGCAAGCAATAAATGGCCCCCTCACTCATGATTCATGTTTGGACCTGCAGCAACGGCAGCTGCTCGAGGAACCGCAGAGCCGAGCCAGCCAAAAGGAAAGAAAAAGCGACAAATTTCTTTGTTTTCGCTTTGCCTAGAGCGGTTTGGCGATTCTCGTCGTCAGAGTGATAAACCTGTACCACTCTCGATTTTCTGCACATCATGTCATATGAGTATCCGCTTTCTGCTTCGAGGCGACAACGGTAGGGCAAGGGTGGGACTAAGCTTCTGCAAATTGTGGGGTGGGGGCCTCGTGAGGGTCGCTGAGGTTCCGAGATTTGGGTTGCTGAACATCTTCGCCTGCGTTGCGGGCTCGGAAGCCTGGGAAACCTTGGGCTTCGTGACTCTAGTGACTGGCCGCGGACGATCCTTACATCGCTTTCAGAAGCATAGAGGCATGGGTACATCAGGTCGCAGTGGTCTGGGTTGGTTTCTGTTTCTCGGTCACGTATCGTGATACAGCGTAGGTTCAGTAAAGTGCTTGCAGGAAGCGTCTTAGGCGGACTCACGTCCCCAGCGCGGACCGGACACGTCCTGGCGCGCGTGTCACAGAGATAGCTCTCTTCAGAGCACGCGAGACAGGTCGCGAAGAGACATTGCATGTATGAGGCCCTGATGTCTGTGTCCCGAAGGACAAGCCTGGGCGCAAGCTAAGCGGAATTCGCTGATGGTGATATTCATGAGAGGGTACAAGTATAGAAATAGGAGAGATCTGGAAAGGCAATAGAAGCGTTTCACAGGATTCGGATTTATTGGCTGGTGGAGCTGGTCGCGATTGGCCGGTTTCCCTGCAGGCTGGCGAGCCCGTTTGGATGGCGTTGGACTCGACTCTACGTGCCAAGCGATGATGGAAGGCAAAGGACCGAGTGACTTCCTGTACGCCCACCAAGGTTTGGATGCGGAGAGCCATGGAACAGACATTGGATGACTGAGTCGGTGACGGGATCGCCAGTCGTGGGAAAGGAGCCTTCGCAGAAGACATTGCAGCGGGGACATCCATTGGCTTACGACGGCTCGAAAGCCGGTCGGCGAAGGGGTCGTGTGTTTTATGTCAGTGGTATTTATGAAGATATAATGACCCGAGGTACGTACAATCCTCGGGCAAGGCCAGGCGGACCACAAAAAAAGGAACGCCAGGGAAGAAAGGGCTCCTTCCATCTCCCCTCGTCCCTGGTAAAGTGCACCGCCGGAGTCTTCTCAGTGAAACCTCGCGGCGCACAGCACAGCACAGCACAGCACAGCACACGCCAAATTGTCTCGCGATCTTTGGGTTTCCGAGGCAGCGTCGCATGATGATCCTCCTCTCCTCCTCATCTGTCAGTCCACGGATCCGCAGGTTGATCGGTTAATTTGGCCCTGCTTTGCCTTTTCTATTACCTTGCGTGTATGATGTCTAATACCGGCCAGCACTTCGGACGAGAAAGAGGCTGGGGATGGTCTGTGGTGGTACCTTGACGCGTCCTGTAACCAAATGCGCTGCAATGCACGATACGATATGATGGTGATGGGCGGATGGCAGCCCTGGTAGGACAGCGTCGAGCCACCGAATCTTGAATTGCGTATCTTACCGTGGACATGCAGCTTTCAGCCGGTAATGCTGTACGCGACAGTACCTACAGGCGGCCTACGGGCTACGGGCGACACCAGCAGCCTTGGAAGATCGCCTCCCAGCCAGCCCTTTCCATTCATCTCCGTCACTGGGGGCCTATCCGATGCAGTGCTGGAGGTGAGCTTCGTGAAGATTACTCGACTACTGCACGCGACATGGTTGCGGGTTATGCACGCCCGCCAGAAACCATGATGATCCCTTGGAGCAGCGCCGCATCGCGAAGCCGGGCACGGCGAGGTTTAGAAACGGGCACAGCTCAGCAACCTTTAGGGACTGGCCATGGTGGCGTGGACGTGGTGTCTTAGGGTAGCATAGGGTAGGGTAGGGTAGGGCAGGGGAGGGGAAAATAGGTTCACGCTGCTAGTCAGCGTGCAGTGTCCAGGACGTGTGGTGCTGGCGTTGTGCTTATTTATTTATGCTGGACGCGGAGGGCCAGTCAGATCGCCCGACGCGTGAGTTATGAAGGGGGCTAATCTTGTTTGGGCCGTAGCGGCCTGGTCGAGGTCTCCACCGGCGTGATGTGTTGGTGAGTGGCCTCCCGAACTGGGCTTGGACTGTACCTTATTTGATGTGGCCGTCGTGGAGTGGTGGTGATGCTGGCCGAGGATTGGACTGGAGAGCCCGGCCGGCGGCGGATTGGCTGGCGGCGTCGACGGATTGCGCTGGCTGGCTGGCTGGCTGGCTGGACCAGCTCTTGCTGGGAGGAGAACTAAGGACGAGGGAACTAATGATGAATATCGATTCCGCGCACTCTACTCTACTCTACTCTACACTACACTACACGCAAATGGGTGGTACGGTCGACGTCCACTCCACGCCTGGTCCTGGCCTGGCCTGCCTGGTGGGTGCATCTCGTCCCCGTCCCCGTCCCCTTCCCCTTTCCCCTGTCACTCGCTGGCCACCCATCCCAATCCCAGGGCCAACTCCGTAGTCCCGTACCTACGCGACCCATGAGCAGCGAGCAAGGCAAGGTGCTGGGATCCGCGTGAGAGGCCAGTGGCTGGACGACAGCTCATTTGGTGGCCACGACGTGGGTGCTGGCTGCATCTTGCTACACCTGCATCTGTGGGCGGATGTGGGTTTGTGGATGTGGATGACACTCTACTCGATGGGAGGAGGAGGCCCTTACTACGGCCCGTCGTGTGCTTTGCTATTACCACCATCGGTCTGTTCGTTCGTTTGACGCTCCCATGCTCTCAGGCTCCGTACCCGACCGTCCTATCCTGTCCATCCTTACGCCTTGAACCTCATACTCGTCTAAATCCATCTACTTTCCTTTTCCTCCTCCATCTTCTCTTTTCATCCCCCTCTCTCCCGTCTCTGTCTCTCTCTCCCTCTCTCCTCTCCTCTGCCCTCTTCAAAACATTGTCTCATCCATCAGAGAGTAGAAGGAGGAAAGAAAGAAGAAAGAACAACAATTGACACCGTGTTACCGACAAGCCGACTGGTGTGATTTCGAAGCTGCAATTCCTGCAACCACACGAAATCTTCGTCTTGGTCCGTAACTGTCAACCCATCCCAACCCACGACATCCTCTCCGCCGCCTCGAATTCATCCTTGGGATATCCTCTCCCCTCACTCGTCAAACCCTGACTACATCGCCTACTCACGCGTGCTCCCGAAACTTTCGAGCCTTCCCCCCTTTAAGCACCCGCTACCCTCGAAAGGACCCTTCGTTGAAGCTTCAAGGACGTCATTTCACCCTCTGAGGAAAGATCTCTTCTCCCTGCGATTACTTCCTCCCCCTTTAGATCCTCCCCTTTTCAGCATCTGTCTAGGAGAGCGAGCTCAAGGATTTGGATTGGCACGAGATTTAAGATTGCACTCCAACGCGAACAGAGGTCGACAATATAAAGGTGAGCCTTTTAATCCCCCCTCTTCCCTCTCCCCGAATTGCCTTCTTTGCAGGGACTCTGGATCACCGAGAAGGTCTGGGCTAATTCTGAGATCCCTTACGTAGCCTTTGCATGCCAAACAGCTTCAATCAATCTTCGACATTCTCCACAGTTTTCCCCTTCGACATTGACCCGGCACGCACCACCGCCACGAGAACAACACCTACCAATTCGCGAATATCAAAGCTGGAGACGTTCACTCGTTCATCCATCTTCCCACTCGCCCGAAAATCACTGTCCAGAAGGCATCGCACAGCTGGCGGATCAAGCTCTAACCGGCCAATCAGAGATACATGACTCGACCCTTCTAGACGTTTGCAATCTCCTACTGGTAAGCCACCCCTCGTGACGGAGCATTCTCTATGTGTGCCTCCTGCAATCGTACTATGACAATGGCGTCCTGGGCATCCTCCCTCGCGGCTTCTGGAGATGAGATCCGCGCTAACTGTCGCGCTTGCGTGCCCTAGATCTCCGGTAACGACAATCCTCTATAAGTGATATTCACCCACCATTTCGGTCCACTTGGAATCTCATCCAAGTCTATCTCGCCGGCAGTCTCGACTAGCCAACGTCATTCCTTTACAGTCATAATAATTGTTGTCAAGACGCTCTCTAATCACTTTAATCGACCATCAAAGAGTATTGTTCATTTGAACGATACGTACACTCCTTTTTAAACCCTTCGTTCGATCCGTCGGACACTCTTTAGGTCGAAGCTCCTGGCGAACTTGACATCCACTCTTTCATCTCCACCTAACCACCGTACGCTTTCAGCCTCGATACTACACCAACTCTTCCAATATGGCCGCCCCACAAATTCGATCACAACCATGTGATACCTACTTCGTCGAGTCTGATGACTTTACCCAAGAAGAACCACGACGCGATTACGCAAAGATGATCTCGACCAACCAGCGTGAAATCATGGCAAACGAGCTTTCTAGGCAAGCTGCCGAGGCTTATGGAGAGGATATCATACAACACATGAAGTTTATGGAGGTCAAGATACCTTGACCCCAGTGTTGCTCAGCTCATACTGACTTCGAACAGGACGAGACACTACCAGACGTCGCCTCTATTGACATACAACAGGAAATTCAATGGTTCATGAGACCTTACCTTATCGACTTCCTTATTGAGGCTCACGCTTCCTTCTCCCTCCTCCCAGAAACCCTATTCCTCGCCGTCAACCTCCTAGACCGATACTGCTCAAGACGGGTTGTGTATAAGAGACACTACCAACTGGTTGGATGCGCTGCTTTATTGATCGCTGCGAAGTATGGAGACAAGAAAGAGAAGGTACCCCTAATCAGAGAACTCAAGTCGATGTGCTGCTCGTTGTATGAGGAGGAGATGTTCACCCAAATGGAATGGCACGTTCTCAACACGTTGGACTGGATCATTGGACATCCAACCGTGGACTCATTCATGCAGGTGGCTTTGACGGAGGAGGATGAGGATTTGGAGGTGGAGCATATGGCCTGGTACATTTCAGAGATTGCTCTTTACCACAAGGAGTTCGTATCAACAAGACCCTCGACCATGGCGCGTGCCTCCCTGGCACTGGCAAGAGGTATCCTAGGTAGGCCTGAAGAGAACGATCGTACTTGGGATCACAACGACAACCTGATCTTGATCAGCCTTTCTCAGCAACTGCACCGACCGTCATCAGTTCTTGCACGCAAGTATGCCTCCCCGCACATGTCGAGAGTATCCGTCAGCCTGGAGAACTTCCTTGCTCAGCAAGCTGCCATTCAAAGACGTGCCAGCCCTCCAACCCCACCTTGTGAACCTACCCAGCTACTCAAGCCCGTTCCAAGCAACGGTTACGGCTATGACACTCCACAAAAGGCACAGGGCCAGATGGCATACGGGTACCCAACTCCACCAATCACCCCGGAAGGAGAATACTTTGTGGCAGGAAAGGATGTGAACGGATATCAAGCAACTGCACCACGATGCCCAGTCACTCCAACTCCAACCCACAACAACCCCTATGCTGAACAACAACACTACCAGCCATATCAACAAACCGATGTGATCATGCAATAGTCTGTTGTTGTCTCCGTCATATCCGTTACCAGCTTTGATATACAATGCTGGCGATGGGAACCTCTCCTTTGTATCACATTGTTTGGGTCTACCTGGACACAAACGGACTCGGGAAAATGGAACAACTCCTCTCCAGTCCAGCAAATTATTTCCTCAATCTCGTCACTGGCATTAGCGAATTTCTACCTCTTTGTTGTCTAGCGATTTCGTCACCATTGTGGTTTTTCATTTTCCTTTTATTATCATCTTTCATATGTTCACCATGTTTCCTCGACCCGATTTGGGGAGGACAAAAGAGAAAAATCATACCCCTGCACAGCACAATATTTCGGAAGTAAATTGATTCCTTCGAAATTTCTGTTTCGGAAAAGCACATGGCCGGTTTTGAGGAATTTGGGGTTTTGCGAAAAGGAAAATTTCTCGTCCCAAATGATCGACACGGATCAGGATAGACTGTCTTGACGGAATCAGCTACAGATGGAAAGGAAGGAAATGGGTTGGGAGGGGTTGATAGAGGGAAGGGGGTGCGGTTTTTCGGTTGTTGGTTGGCTTTGCATAATCCGTAATGCTGCATAGCGGTGGTTGGAGATACCCAGAAAGAATTGGACAGACAGAATCAGACAAGTCGAGTCAGTTGAAGGAAAAGAACAATTTTTCTTTCCTATTTTTTTTTTATCTCAAGATGCAGTGGGAAGTGACGACGTTGACTTTGCTTATTCTTTCGCACTTATGCCTGGGCTCCTGATTCCGAAGAGGAATGGGGTTTCCAGGGGAAGTAGTAGCTAGAAAAATAAATCTTCGAGAGCTCTATGGAGTAAATAAGAAAAGCTCTTTCGAAACAACGCCCCGAGTATCTTCTGCATACGTGAAGTCTTGGACTATTTTTACTGTTAGTTGCCCATTATCGTCTTTATGTCAATCATATTCCTTCTAACTCTCGATCTTGCCATTTTGCCCCCTTACCCAAGTCCTTAGGAATGCCATCCATCTCTCTGTTTCGTAGTCGGCGTCGGACTTATTTTCTCCCGCGAGATGATGGTCAGCGAAATTGGGCAGAAATAGGGGATCGAGATGAGCGAAAAGCCTGCTGCGTCAAGGGCGCAGAGGGTTTAGATGGCGCAGAGTTTATATAAGTTCTGGGAAAGGGAAGTACCGAGAGTCCTGGTTTGATGGGTTAGGGGAGTTTTGCTTCGTTGGCTACCCCTTGGGTAGGCGTGCTTGTGCGTGAGGAATGTATATATCAGGCATACGTAACTTGCTACCTTTCTGGTACATACTCACCTAGACATCTCATCCCTTTGCTTTAATATATGGGTGAAATTGATGTCATCAGATCTCGTCATCATCTTTTAATGTTCTCTCTGCGAAATGTCATTTATCTCATATCCTCCTTTTTGTCTTCCTGGGTTGGTTTTTATATTTCAATGCCGTCACTTCTACCCTTGAACGGGAAACGGCAAAACTTCTTTGCCACCTAAAGCCTGTTCAGAACTTTACCCCGTTGTACTCAGGGAGAAGCTTATTCATGCGCCGGACAAGTATTCATTTTATCTAGCATGTTACGGAATGGGTCTCCAGACCACTAATGTCACTGTCTTGGTCCCGAGCTGCCTGTCTGCGAATACCATACGTACTTGGAAGAAATCATCATTGATGATTCTATACAAAGGCACTCTGCCGGCGTTTGACTATAAACCGTAAACACGGTCCTTGTATTGAGCCTGTTTGGTTTTATTTTTCAACTCGTGCCGCCCACGTTGTAACAGAGCCTGGGCTTCCTCAACCTTCGAAAGTCGAGACAAAAATGGCAAGCTCTAACACCGACTGCTTCAAGACCTTCAAGCAAGGTGATATAATCCTCAGCGCCGCCCTCCTGCTCCAGGAAAAGGTTAAAAACTGGTTCCGAGGGAAATATGTTCAGTGCAGTCAGAAATCGCTCATCAACTCTTTTCACCCTTCGGGGCAAGGACCAAGTAGGCAGCATCGTAAAAGTCCTCTCTCTCATATGCACATATCCGTGACATGTAACCTCAACATAGCGAGCGCTTCAGAAACGGATCAGGACTTAGACACCCACTGAAATGGGAGCAAGCCTTCCACTCGACCTCTTCATACTTCACAGGGTAGCGGTCCTGGGAGCAACGAAACGCTCGCTCGGGTGCCAGGAGTTCCGAGCAAAACATTAACCTCGGCCATGGAGTGCAATACGCACGCAAGGGTTTGGTGGACTAGCTTTTGGGCCCAGTCCTGACAGCGATATAAGCAGCTAGGCAGCGGAGATGGATGCAATCAATTGGGGGCCGGAATACAGCCCGCGGGGCATGGCTGCGCGATATTACCCACTTCAACCCTGGAGTTCACTAGGATCCTTCCTCATGGCATTCAGTATGACGTCTCTAAAAGGCTTCTTCTTTGGAGGCTTGCTTACAGAGATCGAAGGTTGGGCTGGACTCCAATCTCCACGAAATGCCTTCAGCTAGAAGGATACATGTTCGGTGGTGTACGAGGCGGCATTAGTGTTAGAGAGATTACCATTGCAGCCAGGAAGGTCACCCATCCCCATAGATGGCCCCAGGAAGTAGGAAACCAACCCAGAAGTTTAAATTTAGCAGTGGGCGGTTGTCAACAAGCGCTAGATGAAGTTCGGGCTTCTATCAATAACGTCGCTAGATAGCGAGGAACATCTAAGCTAGAAGCGTCCGAAACCCAGCCCAGACTTTGGGAGCGGCCACTTGGGCGGACGATAGTGCCCTGCCAGTGAACAATCCGTCAATCCAGGCCGGAGATGCTATGGAAAGTGTGTAGCTTTCTTTCCTGCTGAGGGATGGGACCGGCGTCTGCGCTCGTACGAATGACCTTTGGTCCTGGAAGCCAGAGAGCTTGTATAATTTGGGGTAGGTGCAGGCTCGTCAACATCTAGCCGTACTGAGCTCGACTGTTTCCTACTCAGTGGCTGAAATACCACTCGCCTTGATTAAAGACGGTGAATGCCTTCTACTGCTGTTCTTAGCAACGACTTCTGGAGCAATCGTTTCCGTGCTCGCAGTCAAATGTACAGGCACTTATGCAAAAAACATCCCAGATCAGTGTGCGTACCCAGTCTCAGACACTGCACCGAGCTCTCGAATATCAAGGTTGCTTTTGCTTTATTGGTTGTGTATGACAGGTTCGAACGAGCTACTGTAACTTCTAAGCAATGCGAAAGCATACGCTGAGCTTGCCGATGACTACGTAGAAGAAAATGAGACCCAAAGAGAGAACTATGTGGACAAAAGAAATGAAACTAATATAGATTAAAATTGAAAGGGTATCACTAAGGGGTTCAATCCCTACTTCTCTATATCCAAGGCACGTTTCACAGCCATAATAGCCATCTTAAAAAAGTCCACAAACCCTTGAAGACACCAAATACGATTTTGGCCAAGACGACCATAAACCAAACATACCACATAATCCCAACCAAAGCCCATTCCACAAGAACCCAGCCACCCCTGCGCAACCATCTGAAACGTCTACGGCGACGTCGGAGCATTTTATTCATCATGTCTGTAAGTCGCTTGACCGCTAACATATGGCTGGTAACAAGCTCCTTACTGACATCATCGCAATCATCAGAAGCTTTCCGGGCCATAGGCGCCAGATTTTGAACAATGTGATTCTGCATCGATACGGCACGAGACATCAACTCTCCTACAGTCTTATCGCAGAAGTTGTCGGTGGTGGACTGTAACATGCGAGCGGACAAATGGATGTCATTCGAGAGAATACGCGCTGCAAGATTGTGCTCCTGAGACTTAGGCACGGGTTCATTTGGGTCTTCCGCAAGTGCAGCAATTTCTACGAAGAGTTTTTGCTTCGACTCTTTCAGGCTGCGAGCCTCTTCACTGCGACGTGTGATCTCTTTGGCTTTGATTCCAGAGCTGAGTAGCAGAGCTCTTACGCGCGCAATTTCACGCTTAGTCATTGGACCACGATGCAAAGACACCCCCCTGTCAGATATACTCCATTGACGTTTACCCTCAAGAGAGGGACGATGATCGTGGCTAGTCTCCAGTTTTGTTAGGCCGGTGATAGGAAGCTGATCTCGGCGTTTACCCGGAAAGCCAAGGATTGCATTTAGTCGAACATCGGCACCATGAACTCCATTAGAATAGCCATTTCTCAGTGACTCTAAGTCTGAGACATCTGATTCGAGGCGTAATCTGCCATTCATTTCAGCATTTGGTGATTCTCTTGGCGAAGCATCTTGAACGTCAATTCTGGGAGCCTCATCTCTATGCTCTTTGGTCTGCTGTCCCTGAAGCGTATTGTCTTCCTCTACATCGATGACATCTGTACGAGAGGCTCTCTCTCGCCCTCGTCGCTCAAATGGCAAGGCAAAATTTGGCATGGATGTGAGGAATGACGGCCTTTCTTTTCTTGGTGATGCATCCTCAACATCACTTGGAGGAATAGATCTGGCGCGCGAACCGTTCACAAAGGTGCGCTTGGTGATATCGTCATCGCTGTCCGACTCATCTGATGAGACGCCAGAGGACAAACCAGGCGAAGCATCTTTCTTCCATAATGCATCGCTTACTTTTGAAACAGCACCACGCCCGCTCTTGAAGAGTCCTCGAATACCGGAGGTCTCTTCACCACTCTTCCCTCTTAAACTACCAGCCCTGCTTTTGATTGAGACTTGGCTATCATCGGTCCTTCGAGTCATTATGAGTTTGACAGGGCTATTCGATCTCTTCTGTTTTTCGGGTGTAGATGGGCTCTCCTTGCCTTCGGGCGCATCGAGTGAATTTCTTGAAAAGAAGCCGTCTTCATTACCATTGGCATCCAGGCTTTCAGATGCGTTACGTTCTTGCAATCTATTGATTTTAGACCTGACTCTTGATAACGGATTGCGTGTTGGCGAGCTTTGTCGACTAGGTGCTGGGGAGAGCTCCATTCCAAGAGCCGGAATAAAAGCGCCAGAAATCTTCGAAGCTCTAATCTCTGGTGAATTTGGGGCCGTACTATCAAATCCGTCGATCGAGCTCCGTGGGTTGCTACCAGGTACTTCCAGACTAGCTCTCCCAGAAGATGTATTTCGCGTGGAATCTTGTTTGCGATGCCTTTTGAACACTTTAGAAGCTGTCCGGCTGTGACCTTTTGATTCCGATGTTTCCAGATCCTCTCGTAATATAGGTTTCTGGGCCTCAATGGATTCAACAATCTCCTGACTTCTCACATCATGTGGGCCATGATACTCGCTTTCCCTGGTTTCCTTCTCAAGCATCTCCATCATTTGCTTCTCCAGTATATCACTACTAATTACATCCTGGCTATCTGCGGTTCCACTACGCCTGCGAGAGACTCGGCGACGACTATCAGCATCACTGTCTGACGAGTCAGAGGAAGACCTTGACCTAGAGAGCACACGACGGTGATGCGACCCGTTGTGACCATGGTGGAAACGAGTTGCGTCTCGCAGTTTAAGCTTCGCCCTCGAAATTGCATGATCAGATTGTCGCTCGATGTCAGCCTTGACAGACTTGAATTCTGGGAGCATTTTTGTATCGATGCGGAGATCTGGTGTACCATTGTCCCTTGGCGGAGACTTTTGGGGAGTCGTCTCATCCTTTTGCTGGGACAAAGGCCTGCTGAGCTCTGAGTGCCGGGGAAAGATTTTCCTACCATGGCGATCTTCGATAAGCCTCTTGTTCTCCTCTTGCTCCAGCCAGAAGACATCAGCTATCATGTCTGCAGGATGTGTAATCCAGTCAATGCGCGGTCTCTTTGATTTCGATGCTGCAGACCTGCTTTGTGATTGAGGAGATGTATGAGGAGAGGCAGCATCCTTGGCGACTAGCGAAAATGTTGGCACTGGTAGCGGACTTGAATTTTGACGGTCATCTAAGGTTTCCATCGAGATTCGATCGATCCAGGCAGAAACTTCCCCTAGATCTCCAAACCCTTGAGCTTCACCATCAACCACTTTCCGCTCCCTCGCCCGCACCTTTCGGTTCCGTATATACTGCAAAGGATTATATTCTCTCCCTAGAGTACGCGATGAATTCACGCTCGAGGCTGTTTGTGTTGGAGAAAAGGTTGCCGCAGTTGGTGACCCAGGAGCTGTACTAGCTGGTGTTACTGTAGAAGATCTTTCGTTCTTGGCTGGCTTTAGGGGAGGTAAATATTGAAGTAGTCGACGATATTGCCCCATAAGCTCTATTGTAGTCCTTGCCTTCTCTGCTCGTGCTAATGTGGAAGCCGAGAAGTGGTAATCGTAGGTAACGTCCATATTTGACTCAAATGCCGCTTGCAATGGGCTGCCAATCTTCTGTCCTGAAAGCAATCGCGGAGAAGCGGCAATGGTACGCTCTCCTTTGTCTGGCTTTGGTGAAATATTCCTAGACGTTCGCCTCTGTTGTTGTAAATGCTGCCTCAAACTACTACTGCCCATTCCCTCGGTGAAGCCTGCACCAAGGGAAAGCGGGACCGAGATGTTTCGTCTGGCCGCAACACGCCTACTCTCGCTGAGATTCAAGGCAAGATGTACAATTTGTGCAGAATCCACATCGAGCGTATTCGAAGGCGCTTTATCATCCATCGTATGTGCACGCCCAGCATCAACATCCTCGCCCATGTGAACAGCAGCGGTCGTGACGTTTGAAGCCAGTGGGCTACTCTCGAGTGCCGAACTCAGATTTGAGCGCTTCCTAGAGTGTTTTTTCTCCGGGCTCTGAAGCTTCCCCTTTCCTTTGTGATCATCGTGAGATTCGTGCGTCGTGATCGATGACTTCGGTTTGGGCTTCGCATGAGCTCGATCGAACACATTGTTTGATAACAGGAACCCCCCAGACCTACTCCTATGGCTTCGATGACTGCTGTCTTTGGCTGGATGAACATCGTCATTGGAGTTCCGCCCGTTCTTTTCCATCATGGAATCGGCCGTGTTGAGAGCCAGATTGCTTCTTTTACTGCCAGCTGTGCTTGACTCGCCGGTATCATTACTAGCAATGCTATACCGGTCATTTGAGCTCGGGGTCGCACGGCGTTGAAGAGGAGCAGTGAAGCCATCTTTGCTCACGGGCGTGTCGCGTCCAGAGGCTGCGGCCACATCGTTCGACATCTGGAACTGAGACCAGAACCGCTCCTACAGCAGTCCGTGACCATCAGCATGAGCGGCAGTGTATTTGCGAGGACATGTCGAAGAATAAAGGAAGCAGATTGTTGAGCTGGTTGAAGGTTGGCTCGCGGTGTGCTTTGCTCCAGTTGACAGGAAGAAAGACAGGATTTCATCGATGATCTAATTCTGGGGTAGGTGCCCCCTGTCGGTGCCAAGGTATCTAGGACGCTAAAGCAAGACTTCCCGTCGCGTCTAGAAATAAAACGCGATTCTAGGTTCCTTCTTGCCTTCGTTCCTACGAGTGCATTGTAAACCTCCTAGATACGACTTTCGACAACGGACGATACTGGTCTTCCATTACATTGTTCATCAATGTTACTTCCACTCTACTCTACGTGTTGTTGCCGAACTCCCTATCCTTCTGCTGTGACAACGATTCGCGAACGCGCAGCCACGCCGCACTACCAAGCTAGACGATAGATTCTACGCCCGGCCACGGCTTGCATCGAACATATTAGCCCAAAGGCTTATGCTTTTCAGATCTACCAGAGGAAGTTACCCATGTGATAGCGGAAGCTGTGCTCGTGCCACGAATTATACACTTGAGGTTGGAGATATGAGATTCGAGAGAGGATAAAATGGCGGCGACCTGTCAAAGCCAGATAAAGCTATGCGAGAATTGTGATTGTTATCAAGGAGGATGAGCTGAGGTCCAGTAAGTGAAAAGACCGGCGTTCAAGATCTGACAACCAGGAATTCGACAACTTCGAGATTGATGAGGATGATATTACAAGATTGGACAGGGAGACTGCGGAAGGACTCGCCGATGAGAAACTCCTGAGACAAGTTAAACCCTAACCAGCACGGTTCGGATGGAATTGTCTCAACCACAAGTCTTCCTCGCACGCTTCCGAAGCAGGGAGCATTATGCAGACCTATAGCATGAGTTTATCGAAAACGGGAAAGCAATTGTAATGAAGAGCTCACGGCTCACAGAGCACACCCACCTCGGTAGAGTAGACAGCACTGTGATACAGCTGTGACAATTGTAACTTTTGGCAGAGATGATGGAGGTTCATATTACGACGATGACAACGACAACTGTTATGTCTATAAACCATCAAATCTGGAAACATAGAGCACCTTAATATCTCTCACTTCTCATGAGGGTTGCAATGTTGCATCCAAACATTATGACCTAGCCTTGAATATCTACTTTGGTTTGCTTCAAATGCTCGTTGATTTCGGATCAAATGCCTTCCAACTCACAATCGCCCAACGGCTATATCGGCGCGGATGCTAGAAAAGTAAGTTGGGCGCGATTCATGGCCTATGTAGACCCGGAACATTGTGATTCAATTCAAGTTGCTTTGCCAATGTAACGTCTGGATCCAAATTGTAGCTCGGCACGAGCATCGACAGAGATCGCAGGTCAAGTCCCTTTCGATTTCAAGGACCGGCTGTCATCGACCGCGTCATCCATGGCCGCAAACCAAGCTGCTGAATTACAAGAAGTTTGATACTGGAGGGGGTAAAAGTTGAGTTGTTCGCAGCTGTCGCAGTCTAAAACTGCGATGCCGAGAAGTATGGCGCGGGATAGCAGTTGCAGTGTAGCACCCGAAACACTGTAAGTATTGTTTACCATCAGCACCGAATCATATTCTGGGATGGTTGCCTGATGCCCCTCGGTCCCTCTGCCATCTCAAGATCGCAAGAGTTTAGGCAATCGATGTTCTCGCTCTGCAACTCTTATGGCAAGACGGGCTGGTAGAAGCATCGCAATTAGTAACGTCAGTTGACGTACAGACACTACACGCTACTATGCACTCCACTTTGATGGGACTCGACTTAGTGAAGAGGCAAAAATGGGAACCGAATTTCCGGTGGCTATTGAGAAGCATCGAACCATTAATGTGATATCAGATACCAGAGGGGACGTGCGATGACCAGAAAAGCAGGCATCCGCTCGGGTTGCCGGGATGCTGCTGTCTTACAGTGGAGAGCGAGCCAGTCTAGGGAAGTCGACAGGCAGCTTAACTTGCTTAAGCCTAAACACCGATCGCCTCCCTGGCCGATGCGGGGCCAATAAGCTTTTCTGGGACTGTAGCAACAATAATGCTCCTACAGCAGCAGGCAGTAGTGCATCTCTGCTGTGCCCCCTCGTATCGTCCGGCCTGGCTTGGGCCCGTCTGGGTATAGCGACTCTCGCAGGCTGTCACTCTACTCGTTCCCGTGCCTTCCTGTTTACCACACCACGCCCTCCATAACACGCCAATCTGCCTTGCTTTTAATTCGCGTTTCGCAAGACCTCAACGCTCTCTCCTTCCCTCTCCCCCAGAGTCGTCATTGCTGCTCCATAGCAATTCCATTGCTTCATATCTGCCGTCTTTCTCCTTTGCTCTATCCCGTAGCACCTGTGATTTGCTTATCACCGTCACATCAGGAGCGGTCACTGTCAGCATTACTTTGCCGCTATAGAAAGTGCGTTGTTGGGTAATCTCCCCGATTCTCCTGCATCGCCAATTCATAACACTCGTTCTCCCAATCCATCATCAAGATGTTGCAAACCCCCCGCTCGATCGTCTCTTCGCTGTCGCTCTTTGTTCTCGGTGCTTCTGCCGCCTTGCAGCCGGTGACCATCAAGGTAGGGAGCTCCCAATGCCGAAGGAGTGAGCATATTAGGGGACTGACGTTGCACAGGGCTCGAAATTCTTCTACTCCAATGGCACTCAATTCTATATCAAAGGCGTTGCTTATCAACAAGATGGATCCTCAACATCCCAGGGGTACATCGACCCTCTTGCTGATGTAACATCTTGCACTCGCGATATCCCATTACTCCAAAAAGCGGGAGCCAACCTCATTCGAACATATGCCATTGATCCAACAGCCGACCACTCTACTTGCATGGGACTCCTAGATACGGCTGGTATCTATGTCATTAGTGATCTTTCAGAACCAAACCTCTCCATATCCCGAACTAGTCCGGCTTGGAACACAGAGCTATACACCCGATACACTGCTGTCGTCGATGCATTGGCTCCATACAACAATGTGATTGGTTTCTTTGCTGGTAATGAGGTCACCAATAACGTCTCATACACTGAAGCATCTGCTTTCGTCAAGGCTGCAGTCCGCGATACCAAGGCATATATTAAGCAGAAGAACTATCATTCCATGGGTGTTGGATATGCTGCCGATGACGACGCGACCGTTCGCTTTGACGTAGCTAACTACTTCAACTGCGGTGACCAAGCTGATATCATCGATTTTTGGGGCTATAACATTTACGAATGGTGTGGAAATTCTGATTACCAGACCTCTGGATACGCGGCCAGAACAGCCGAATTTGCAAATTACTCTGTGCCTGTCTTCTTTGCAGAATATGGCTGCAACACCCAGCCAGGTGGAGCTGCTACCCGAAAGTTCACCGAAGTCGCGGCTTTATACGGCTCTCAGATGACTCCAGTTTTCAGCGGAGGAATTGTCTTTGAGTACTTTGAGGAGACCAACGATTTTGGTAGGATATCCAGTGTTTAACTATGACTTTCTTACCCCCATACTGACACTACTAGGTCTCGTATCGGTTTCTGGAGCAAGTGCCACGCCGCTGGCCGATTACAGTGCTTGGAGCAGTGAGATTGCTGCCGTGACACCTTCCATTGTCAGCTCTGCAGCCTACACTCCAACAAACACGGTGCAGCAAGATTGTCCAGCCGTTGCGTCAACTTGGCTGGTTGCTGCAACTGGACTCCCACCAACCCCTAATCAGGGTAAGCTGCCTCTATTTGGCCACAAAAGTCCACGCTAACAAGAACAGCTCTGTGTGACTGCATGATGGCATCTCTTACATGCAAAACCTCGTCAAGTCTCAAGGCTAGCGATGTTGGAACTCTGTTCGGTCAAGTATGCGCCTATAATAACGGCCGCCCTTGCGCTGGCATCACCACCAACACCACGACGGGTGTCTATGGCGCATATTCCATGTGTAACGCCACCGAGCAACTATCATACGCCTTCAATGCTTATTATCAAGAGCAAGGCAGTAGCTCCCAAGCTTGCGACTTCGCTGGAAATGCTGTAACAGTGAAAGCAGCTGCAACAGCAGCATCCTGCTCTTCAGCCTTTGCCCAAGCTAGTGTCACAGGTTCCAGCGGTACCTCCGGTGGAAGCGCTGCAGCCAGTAGCACCAAGAAGAGTTCAGCAGATGCTCTCTACGTTCCAAAGTCGATCACTATGGGTAGCTACTACTTGGTCGCATACATGGCAGGAATGGGATTGCTCGGAGGAGCAATGGTATTGTTGTAAGAAGGTGGCAGGTATAGTGTAACTATTGGATTCTCACAGGCGCTCACTTCATATCATTCTTGCTGCTGCAAGTAAAGAGATGCATATGCGCTCAAACAAGACCAGACCGACAGCTTTATCTCTAATGTACTATTTAATTCGTGGGGTATTCGAAAATTGAACACGCGCTGAACTTGATATGCGTTAGCTCTCACAAAGACTTTTTTAAGCACACACAACCCCTGTACAACTGGACTTGACTTAGCTCTAACTTAACAGGCTGTGGCTGAGGTGCTTCATGATCCGGACTGAGCTTACGAAGACCCCTTCGCCGTACAATGCACCTTCTCCAAAAGTCATTTGCTTTTTGACGTCAAATACGCGAGGCGAGCGCACCGGTTACTGTTAGTACATCTGATCCCGGCTGGTGATCTTGGGACGTGAGCTCGGTGATCATTGGGAGATCGTCGTCATAACCCCTGCACACGAGGTCTGTTCCCGCCTCCCCCTCCCGCAACTTCCAGCCTCCTCCTCCCGCAACGGCAGCAGCATCATGGAAAAAGATTTAACTCTCGAAGTGTACCAGCTTGCTATGTGCTGGTACCAAAGCAGCGCAACCGCAGTTCTCCTTGCACAAGGGTTTTCGGGCCTTTGTCCAAGGAAAGGGCTGACGCAGGTGGGAAGACAACCGAGGGGATTTTTTGGGTTTCGTGGGATTGAGGGATCAGGGATCGAAAGGGAGAGGCGACGTTCCTTGGAACGTCATGGGATGATGATGCTTTTGCGAATTGGGTGATGGGGATTGGACGCATGCAGTGTAACGACAGCAAATGGAAAAGAAAAGAGGCAAAGGTAACATTTACACGAGGCTTGTGCATGTAGCGAAGATATGGGCTGGAAGTGAGGGCTGAGCTCGATAGGTATAAATATATATCTTGGGATTTGTGTACATGTATATAAGTCCCGATGTTGGCACTCGTAAAAATCGTACTTATAGGTATATCAACTTGGGATTACCGACATCACGCATCACACTCGATCTAGAACCTACTGCAAAAATGCTCGTCACCTGCTACCTCGCCTTCGCGATGGTTGCTTCCGGAATCGTCCAAGGGCAGCCATGGACCGGCGGTGAAAACGGGAGATTTGCGAGGAGCCGTCCGAGAGCTCTGGCGCAGCGGCAGCAGGGCACAGGAAATGTAATGGACGCATCCTCTTCTGCGATGGAGAATGGGTTGCTAAATCCCCGAAAATAGGTAATCATGTGTACTGATCCAGACTACACCGGCACATGCGTCAACATGACCGTCGACCTTGGCTACAATGTTTGTACCACACTCTCGCCGCCGTGGATCTACAATGTCTCGGCGTTGCAGCCCCAGGAGGGGGTCGCGTGTTGGTTGCAAAGGTGAGATTAATCTCCTTCTATCTATCTATCTCCTCACTTTTCCCTTGCATGAGCCGGGGATTGCCGTTGACAACTGTGGATATCAGAACGACCAATTGTACGGATATATGCAGAAGTCCTTCGGGCTGCAGTAAGATCGTTGAATATCCGGGCTATGCCAATTTGAGTACGTACGGCTCTCCGCGTTGGACAGACAATATTGGGAGCTTTACATGCGAGAGGACTTCATAGGCGAATGGACGGAGCAGGTATGGTTGAGATGGAGCATGCGTGCCTTGTTTTTTTAATGAATTCCGCTTTTCGAGTTGTTGAGCGACATTTCTGATTTATATGAAACCATGCCCGCGTTGGCTTATAGTGAAAATTGAAAAATTCTGCGGATGCAGTTTCATCGTCATCAGTGTCAGTAAGGACTTCAGGTGCTAGTTTCTTCGATATCTGCAGGCCTAACTACCTATTCTGTGAGGTCAATAGTTGTCCTTGGAGTTGAAGAAGCTGTCAGTACAGAGCTCAAAAACATGACCAGGCAAGGTGATATAAGGAATTTTTAGGACTTTAAGTTCAAGCAACGTTAACGGTGACAGGATACAGCCAATTCAGCACGAATACCATCGATTTTGTGCCATCTTAAAAATCTCCGTACATGCTTCATCGCATTGCAGGCTCGTATTGGCAGAACGATCCGGCAGCAGGAATCCCCAGGAGTCTACCATGTAAATTCTGAAGTTAACATTCGATTGTACGGTCGGCTTGGATCAGTTTACAATGAAAGCAGAATCTCGGGCTCGTCTAGCTCAGGGAGTAAAAACGTGTTTCGCTGCGTCTCCGAGAGCTCGCTACCTCGGCAGTCGCGATTTATGCTCAAACGGGTAATAGTAGAGATTCGAGGTGGAAAATATCAACAGAGTTGACTTGGCTAAAAATGCCAGCCGCGCATCAATAAAGGTCGAAAAACCTCGTACTTGACAAGTATTTCTAGACTGAGGTCCAGCAGGATACGCCGAGAGAACAGAAGACATGATTGAAATCATGGAAGAAGTCGGTCTGGTAAACACTTTGCCGCTCGTCTTCATGCGAATACCCGACATCCATGTATACAAGCACACAAGGTCACCGATCTCGAGGTGTACCTGAAGCAAGACACCTTCAGAGAAGCTTTATTTCTGCATTTCTGCGCCTCATAGACCATTGAAGCTGCCCCCAAGGGTCTTGGACCTTTACACCAAGCAAAAACAAGACTACATCCAAGACTTCCCAAGGACTTGGGTGTTTTGAGGACGCGGCTAATGGCAGTGTAGATCACGTGTTAACCTCCCAAGCTCTCGCATGGCATGAATCAGCCCGAGTTACAGCAGAGCTTGCAACCATCAAAGCCCAAGTGCCCTCTGACCGCAAACCCATGCCTAGATGCAGGTTTGGCAGCCAACCAGAATCCAGATCTCGGTTTCCCGAACTAGGAGAAGAGTTCCGATTCGCAGGTGAACTAAAAACCGGAAGCCACATCACATGTAAGAGAGAAATTGTCTAAATCCACGGCCTAGAAGCATCAGCACTCTCACTCAACATCACGACTCTCCGATGGCGTTTCAACGCATAGCAAGTCCTCGCATTCCTATGCCCCACGCCCCAAGTACCAGAATCAGCTTGATCTACGAGAACATGTCGAGTCCTAAATGAGCTGAGCGACACCACCTGCTCATGGGAACTGTGATTTGACGATACGAGCCGGGGCTTTCTGGCACGGCAAATAAATCGTTAGTACAGCAAATAAACCCAACCTCCCCATCGTTCAGCTTGGCTTTTTTGCAGACGTGCAACAAACAGCTGTGCACCACTCTTTACAGGGGATTAGGATAGGAAGACAGGCTAGACTTGACGGGAATAAGAGGAACAAGGTCCCCAATTCGAAGTCCAATGCCTAACACTTGGGTGAGGCGATGCCTCGAGGCGAGTCATTGCAAGAAGCCGACTTGAAGGCGGGAAGTGAAGAACCGCCAGGCCCCCCCTTCCCGGTGTATCGCCTCGCGGGCCGCGGACTCATCTAATGGGACAATTCAAACAGGTCCGATTAAGAAGGATGAAAAAAAAAAACAACCATGAGAAGATCCTCCCGAGGCAAAAACTCTGCTCGTCTGCGATGCTCCCCCATCGTTGGTGGACGGGCCGTCTTGGCCTGCTAGTGTTTCTTTCTGCTCCTCTCCTGGCCCACGGATTGCTATTTCGTCTAATGTCTATGGCTACCCGCTTGCGTCGGCAACGCTCTTAGATCCTCTGGGCGCTTTGTCCGACGTGCAACAAAGCCTTGGTCCAACCCGGTGATGATGTCGGTCAAGAGAACAGGAGAAGCCGATTGCAGACAAACATCAGACCGGGCTGAATATGGGGCGGTCGAATCTCTCGGCGCTTTTTCAGACGTGCAACAAAGCCTTGGAGTGATGATTTTGGTGTAGAGATACGAATGGATACCAAGGATCAAGGAGCAGACCACGGTTGCAAACCTTGCGTGCCATGCTCCATGCCGAGAAACCGTCTCTCGGCGTTCATTCAGATGTGCAACAAAGCCCTCATCGAGACGTTTTGCAAGAAAGGGTAGGAATGCTAACTTAGAGGGAAAGCATATTCGCAGCCAGTGATATGGTGGTTGAGTCATTCCCTTCATATTTTGATGTGCTTACATACTACATTATTTTTGCAATGGCTGCTCATTACCGCCATAGGTAATCATCTTGGTCACTTGGTAATCCCCAACTCCGTACTTGCTTCCCTCTCTCCCGAAACCGGACTCCTTCACACCACCGAATGGTGCTGCCGGATCACTGATAAGCCCAGTGTTAACACCAACCATACCCACCTCCAATGCTTCAGCTACTCTGGTCACTCTTTGGATGTCTTTGGAAAAGAAGTATCCAGCCAAACCAACCTCAGTATTGTTGGCAAGTCGAACCACCTCTTCCTCGGTTTCGAACTTGAACAGACCAGCAACAGGGCCGAATGTTTCTTCCGATGCCAGATCCATATCCGTTGTCATCCCGGAGATAACCGTTGGTTGGTAGAAGTTGTCGCCGAGCTCAGGCATCTTCTGTCCTCCAACAAGAACCTTGCCTCCCTTCTTCTCAGCATCGCGGACATGAGCGTCGACCTTGCTAATAGCCCGATCGTGAATGAGTGGACCATGAGTAACTCCATCCGTGTAACCACCTCCGACCTTAAACTCCTTGACCTTCGCAGCAAAGCTCTCTGCGAACTTATCATAGATGCCAGACTGGATGTAGAGTCGGTTTGCGCAGACACAGGTCTGGCCGGATGATCTGAATTTACTGGCAATAGCACCAGCCACAGCAGTGTCGAGATCTGCATCATCAAAAACGATGAATGGGGCATTTCCTCCGAGCTCGAATGACAGCTTCTTCAAAGTAGACGAAGATTGTTTCATAAGAAGCTTGCCTACAGGAGTGGAACCAGTGAAAGACACCTTCTTAACGACAGGTGATGTCGTAAGCAACTCGCCAACCTCAGGAGTGTTCTTAAGGGCAGAAATAATGTTGATAACTCCTTTTGGAACGCCCGCTCGATGTGCCAACTCGGCCAGAGCAAGGGCTGTGAAGGGAGTCTCACCAGGAGACTTTGCGACGACTGTACATCCAGCTGCCAGAGCTGGACCAATTTTACGAGTAATCATTGCTGCAGGAAAGTTCCATCTTACACCCGTATTAGCAGTGCCTCCAAAAACGAAGAAGACCAACTCACGGGGTAATAAGTGCACAAACTCCAATTGGCTCCTTGATTGTCACCACACGGTTTCCTGGAACAGAGGCTGGAATCGTGTCGCCGTATAATCTCGGCGCCTCCTCGCTGAACCATTCAAAGAAATTCGCAGCGTATGTAGCCTCACCCTTCGCATCAGCGAACGGCTTTCCATTCTCCCATGTAATAAGTCGGGCGATATCTTCCGAGTTCTCTACACATAAGTCGTACCATCTTCTCAACAACTTTGACCGCTCTCGACCTGTCTTTTTTCGGAATTCTGGGAACGCAGCTGCCGCTGCATCGATCGCGAGCTTGGTATCTTCGGCATCCATCTCTGGGGCAACGCCAATTGTCTTTCCGGTTGAGGGATCTAGGCAATTGAGTATCAGCGCTTAATTGGAGACAATAGCAGAGCTCCCGCATCTTACCAGTCACCTCGAAGGTCTTCCCAGACTTTGCCTGCACCCATTCTCCGTTGACATATGCGACATTCGTCTTGAGCAGAGAAGGATCGTTGAGCTTCGGCACGGTGTGATGCATTGTGGAGGCGTTCCGTGAGTATATCGCGGGTAAACTGGATCTCTGGAATCGTGATAGGACCCGGGTTGCTGAACTTGTTGATCTTAAGAGGTTGGCCATTTTATAGATGTGTTGTATAGTGGGATTTGGGCTGCAATTGATTTATAACTGTCGACTCCACCCGGGTGAACTGGTATTTATCACGTCAGCTTGCGCCGATGCTCAAATGGCTGACCGATCGGATTATAGTATTGCGCTGGTTGTAGTTGAGGGTCCTGATCATGACGATAACTACACGGGGAGGGGAGCTCTTTAAACAATTTCTTGCGTCACTTTCGGCTCGCCCATGACGCCTCAACTCCGATTCCTTATCGCCGGCCCAAATGAGAAAGCTCAGGTCAGAGGCGTTACTAGCTTTCGCGGGGACTTCATGATTGGATCAGGAGATCCTCTTGGGAATGATTCATTTCAAGTCCAGATCGAACATTTCTATACAATGGGCAAACATTAATCCCTTCTTGTAATAATGCTAGAGCTATGTAAGCAGATAGAAGTATGCTACGGTATAACGTTTTCCCGATGCGGCGGGTTATCTTGCGACAGCATCATAATCTCCACAAGACTGTAACACTCGCTCCCCAACTCAACATCTTGTTTTGTTTTCATTGCTTTTTATTTATAGGCCTGGATTTGCGATCTGTTTGTGACCTAAATTTAACCTTATATTTTTGACGAGTTGTTTGGCTCAAGCATATGTGATTAGTCCAATTAGTAGCCCGTCAAATGGGACTCGCAAGAAACATTAGAATCTGGATGGACGAATATTAAAGTTATTATTGATTACCACAACTCCAGCAAGATCCGTAGATCTATTTTGACCAACTAATATTACAATCATGCAGCTAGTTTCAACCAAGTCACAAGCAGTCAACATGCGAAGTAACAAACTTAACTAACCACCAACACCACCATCACCATCACCACCAACACCACCATCACCATCACCACCACTACCACCGCCATCACCACCACCAGTAGCAGAGCCTTCGGCATCTGGTTCAGTCTTCAAGCCCTGCAGCAATGAATCTATTTTCCGGTTCAACAGACTGACCCTTCGTTCTATTTTCCGCTCTTCAGGAATACCCTCCTTCAACCACAGCGGCCGCAAGACATCCGAGGATTGCCTATGCTCGACACTGTCCCGGTTGCTGAAACCGCTTGTTACGCTGGTTCGGAATGTCGTACGCCGTCCATCAAGCGTGGAAAACGTACTATCTCGAGCCGTTGTATCAACGGTGTTTGTTGACAAGGTGCTGCTTCGTGATCGTCGCACTATTGGCGTGCGGCTTGACCAGGCACGCTCAATTCTTTCTTGAATACGTGCTTCATCTTGAATTTCTGGCTCTGGGTCTTGGAAGATGGAAAATGCTGACTGGGGACGGGGTCGTATTCGTCGGGAAAGGGTGGGTTCCTGTTCCCTAGCATCGCCATCATCGAGTGGCATTGACGGACGTTCTTCAGTGGTAGGATCCAAAGCTGCCTGTGAGCGAGTTGCCTCGTCACCGTCCCCTCTCACTACCTCGAGATCCATGTCATTTTCTGAATTGTGCCAGGTTTCTGTTCCAAGCCATGAATGTGGTCGTATGAGTATGTTGGAATTCCGCCTGGGTGTGGGCACAGAGAGGGTGTCATCATCGCTATAGAGCCCAGACTCAACAGCACTAATTCTCGATTCTGCCGGCGATGGTTCCACGATCCTGTCAGAGGGATCGAGTTCCCATAGCCGTGTTGGCCTGACTTGCAGCAGATTTTGCACTGCGGGTTCTTCAATATTGTTGGCAACTTGATTGTCTGCAGAGGATAAGTTGTCAAGCGCTGGCGAATTCCACGCGGATCTTGCGGGCGATGTTACTTCCTGTGGTCCATCTGATAACACGATAGGTACAGGCGTAGTCTGGGCGGAATCATCAACGGCAGGAATCGTCGTTTGAATTGAAACCGCCCTCTGCCACTCTGCAACATCTGCAGTGGAAGTGTTTGCTGGAGTAGATGTACTAAACACTCTTGAAAAGAAACCCCCCTGCGTCTCTGGGATCTGGTCTGGTGCTAGAATGGCTTTTGGGTCGCCGGCAGTGTCTGTTGTATCGGAGGTAGTTGGAAGAGCTAATGGTGGCTCTTGTCTTATTGTAGGAACAGAGTCATTGACCCCATCCCCAGAATTCTTTATGTTGGCCAGAGAGGCCGTGGCGTTTGGTGTAGCATTTTGTGCATCTTTACCGTTTCCCCCCCGGTCAATTGACGCAGGCAGTACTTGGACATGATGGGTGGTAGAAGAAATAGAAGCACTATTGCGAGAAGGTGCAGACCTCCACGCAGATGGTGTAAATCTACGATCACCGACCATTCGCACTGCCCCTCGGGGGCCCAAGAAAGGACACTTGACGGCCTCTGGCAGGCTTCACGGGCATAGCAATGACCTTTGCGAAAGCCTCCATGCTGGCCTCATGGTCCCGCACCATCCTCTCATGCTCGCGCACTCTTTCTGCTTTAATGGTCACCATCAGTTCATATGACACATTTATACGTTGAAAACTTCGAAATAAATACCTTGGTGTCGCCGCACTTCTTCTTGGTGGATGCGCATTTCGTCGGCGTGTTTTAGGGCTTCTGCTTCGTAGTACTGCTCCATCTCATATTGCTCCTGGGCAATGCGCTCCTGTTCTTCTTGCATACGGGCCTGCTCCTCCAGCATCCGTTCTTGCTCAGCTTCCATGATCTCTTGCTCCCTCGCGCGAGCCTCGGCCTGCCGCTCAAACTCGAGCATTTTGGGCGTCATGGTGCCCTTGATCCCGTTTTGAGACATGGTTGCTGTTGGTATAGGGTGTTACTGATGCGCGCTCGCTAAAAGGACAAAAACATTAAAGAGGAAAGACAGGCAATGAAGGATCTTGGAGATTGTGACCACCGGCAGAGAAGTAGAAAAGACACGAGCAAGAAATCCGGGAGGCTGGTCGGTTTTGACGTTGCTAGAGACTGGTCAAGGAGGTTCATTCGTAACGTGGCCGGAAGGTCCAATGTTTGAGGGGCCGTGAGCTTCCGGTCACACTGCCGCGGATAGGAGGATTTTATTAGCCTTTGCGCTGATGTTAACCTTGTCCAGCCAGGGTTTGCAGGAAGGGCAAACAAATGTTTCGTCGGTTTCGAGTGCTTTCGAGGACCAGCCCGCAGGCTTGGGCGTGGGCGTGGGCGCGGGCGCGGATATACCTGATACGTGAGTTGCTTCAAGACAGTGCACCGCTCTGACCCCCTGTCGCTAAGATCTCGAAAATATCCCAGAATGGAGGAGTCGTGGCAGAGGAGCTGAAAGCTCTCAGAAATTGCGCCATGCCTTCGGAGGAAAGGGGCTTGCCCTCTGACAAAGGGGCGATAGATGCATGCCTTGTATGATCAGCAGAAGAGCAACCTCGTATGCATGCCGTTGCAAAAGGGATCCCTGCACGTGATACCTGGAAGCGCGCGCTATGATGGGGTGATGCAAACGAAAGACAAGAATTGAGACGATCGTGAATCATGGTCCAAGCGCATGTCAGTGGCAGTCACCGAGACAAATGCCCCGAGAAACATACAAGGATGCGCTCTTCTAGGTGAGTACCAGCACCTGGATAGCTCAATGAAAAGTTATGGCTTCACAGTAGGATCACTTGCCAGAATGATGGACTTCGGTGCAGAATAGAATACATGTATACCATTGTATCTCATACGAGCTGCTAGCTAGAGCTACATATGACTAAAAGTACAAAAGAAATGCGTCGTTTATTCGACCTTCAAGCTTTGTAGCCTCGCCTCCGTAGCAATTACCTGCGAGTACGTTAGCAACTCTGTGCGTGTATATGGACAATAGAAACTTACGTCAAGAGCCTGTTGAACTTCTAGAACTTTTCGTACTTCACCCAACCAGTCTCTGCTCAGGGTCTTCGCCCATCCATTCAAACCATTCATTTCTCTCGCTGCAGCATCGAGATCACCTTCCTCGAGGAAGGTCTCGGTTCTTGTAAGAATGCTCTCGACATCATCTCCAGTAGCCAAACCGTTCTTCTTGAAGAGCAGCTTGCTCAGGACATAGCTTGATGCATGGCTAGCAACACCAGCCTCTTCTGGCAAAAGGGAAGCCTTGCGGACTTCTGTAGCAACACGACGGAAACGATCAATGAGTTGTGCTGAGCTGGGGATCCCACGTTGGTAAGAAATAGGGTTGATCGAAGCAATGGCTGCGTTGACGACGGGGTCATCAGACGCAATCTCTTTTAAGGCTGCAAGTTCTTTGGTAAATGGTCTTGGGACCTGGCTCTTCTCAAGGTTGGCCCGGACTGCTTCGACAGCTACGTGGAGGTGTTGAGTCTTGAGATTTGTGTCAATGACGGAGTTCCAATCGGTGGTCAGTTTCTCGAGTTCGGTGACTGTGTTGGATAAGTCAGAGAGCTTGCCCAATCTTCCCTCTCGCTCCTCCTCAACACGGGCTTTGACTTCGGCAATAAACTGCTCCTTCATCTTCACTGCCTGCTCCAACAATTGATTCTTCAAGCGCTGCTCGTTGACCTCGTTAGCTCGGTCAACCTCAGCCTTCAGTTTTTGCTCGTAACTTTGCTGAATCTTTTGGCGCTCAGACTCAAACTCTTCTTTCCACCGCAACTCTTGACCCTGCATCTCACCCTCCAGACGACGGACCAATTCCTTGGCAGCTCGGTCAAATTCCTCGTGCGAAGCGACGACTTTGCTTTCGGCATCTTTCAAAGAAGCATCTTTCAGAACCTGGATCTTGCCACCAACCTTGGCCAACTCGCTCTTAGCCTTTTCAATTGTTGCAGAGAACTTAGCGTTGGAGTTATCAGCATTGACAACCGTGATGATATCATTGATGATCTTGACCAAATCTTGGACCAATGGCTCCTTAGCATCTTTGATGTTGATAGGATCGATGTGGGTTAGGGCAGGAGGAAATCTCGAGGGCTCATCAACCTCAGGTGCTTTGAAAGCAGTAGATTTAGGTGACTCTTGTGCCACTGGAGTAGCCTTCGCTGCGACTTGGGGTTCTGGTGCCTTTGGTGCAGGAGCTGGTGCTGGTGGGTCTTTCTTAACAGACTCGACTGCCTTGGCTTGCTTTGGTGTCTTTGCTTCTGATGGGTTTTGTAATATCTCTGCTGGTTTCTTCTCCTCTGGCTTGGTAGCATCGGAGACCTTCCATGACACTCCGCTCTGGCTTGGGATTCTGACCTGCTCTCCAGAATCTCTTGGGCGTGCTGGATTGCGGTTTGCAGCCCGCGGGAACTTCCTGCGAAATTCCTGCTCTTCAAGGTATAGAACAGCCTCCTCTCCGAAGGGCACGAACTCTGTGAAAAAATCGTGGAAGTTATCGTTGATTCGCGAGTAGTAAACGCCGCCACCAAATCCAAGCGCACCAAGTATGAAGAGCGTGAAGAAGAATCTGCGGATTCTCCTCTTTGGTTTCGGTGCTGGAGGAGGAGGAATGGAGGACGGAGGAGGACCAGCCGACGTAGGAGGAGCAGCCTGGACCTTGGATGGAGACGGAGGCGTCAATGGGACGCTGTCCGCCGGGATCGTAGCGCTTGCTATAGGTGTAGCAGTTGTCGATGGTGTAGTAGCCAATCTTGAACTCGGTGAGGTTGCTACAGCTCCTACGGGGAGAGGCTCAGAAGTTGCATCGCTGGCGGATCCAGGAAGGACAACTGGGTTGGAGTCGTCAATAGTTGGCTTCTTCGCATCGGAGAACCCCCTCTATATAAAAATAACGAGTTAGTATACAATCGCATTAAGCACAGCACTTCCTGGATTGGGAGGCTTCTCACCAGACCACCCGAGACAGCCCGGCCAACCTTAGCAGCGTGCCATTGACGTCCAGCATTGGCTACAACGGGCTTGTAACCAAATACCCTTGCTGACTGAATAGAAGCTCGCAGCATGACGGGCTGCGTTGAGCGACAAGGAGTTGTTGAGGTATGTTGATAGAGAGGCGCGTTGGTCGTCCAAGAAAACCTGTAGTTCCCGAGCTCGCTCGCTCGCTCACACTTTCAATGCCAAGCCATTTTGAGATGCGCGGCTACCCGACCTTAATTGCTATCAGATAAACAAGGCTACGTAGCAGGTCGGGTTAAATTGTGCCTGCTACAACATTCAGACAGATCATCAACATGGAATCTCAATCATCAACATTTCACATCTTTACGGCCAGTCTATAATCAATTGATGTGCTCTATTGCATATCGTACATCCCAAATGCCGCAGAACGAGTAATAAAAAAAGCCTCTCGCGCCTTGCAGAAACCTGCAACTACCATCCCATGACAAGAACTAAGAGAAATCGAGGTATTAAAGGTTGCCCTGATACTCCTGGCATGACCGCCCGAGATCAGCGGTCTCCAAGCAAGCAAATCAATCGAAAGGCGCTATTCATATGATTCTGTCAACATATTGACCTGACATCATCCCCATCTGAGCTAACAGCTAAGCTGCCCAGTTCCAATCCTTAACAACTGCACGCACCCGCACCTTGTGTGCCTGGTGCCTCCGGCCGAAGATCCACGCCTGCTCTTGGTCCCGATCTGGGATTTCTGGGTCCCGCCTGGTCGAGTGGCAGTTTCTTGGCAATGGCTGTGAAAAGCTCCTTTACATTCTCTGAGGTCTTTGCCGATGTCTCGAAAAACAGAAGCCCGGCTTCTCTCGCGTATGCCTCGGCGTCTGCTGCTGGGATGGCACGCTTGTCGGGCTGTTCGGTCACCAAATCGAGCTTGTTGCCTGCAAGGGCAATGATGATGTTCTCGTTTGCCTGTCTCTGAAGTTCCTTTACCCACGCCTTCGCCTTGTCTAGTGAAGACTAAATAACTATTAGCTCAAATTTACTGAATATACCTCAGCATGTCCAGCTTACAGCCTGTGTGATATCATAGACAACTACGGCACAGTTGGCGTTACGGTAGTACATTGGTGCAAGGGACTTGTATCTTTCCTGTCCAGCGGTATCCCATATTTCGAACTTGACGGTCGTGCTGTCATCGAGTGATATCGTTTGAGTGAGGAATGCGGCACCTGATCAAAGTAGTTAGATTGAAGCTCGATGATAATCGGTTTGGACCAATATACCGATTGTCGACTCGCGATAGTCGTCGAACTGGTCTTTCACAAATCGCAGAACCAAAGAACTCTATACCTCCCTGTCAGTATCAAGGGTCGCAGGCCTCTACTGTCGAGTAACTTCATACCTTTCCAACGGCAGATTCCCCTAATAACCCCAAGGATTAGCATACATGACGGCCATCAAGCCATGGGATATTGGATGGGCAAGCATACCAAGCAACACCAACTTAAACTGGGCGAATCTTGAGTTCCCGGCGCGGGAGCCTGGTCCTCGGGCGGCCATATTGAGATGTTGTTGGTGTATGAGTTGAGAGATGTGGTATCGAAGGCCTTTCTTTAAACAAGGCTTCACGCCGTCGGATGAATGCGCAGGGGGGAAAAGGGGTCGCTGAAGTATCTGCAGTGATGAGCGGCTTGAAGTTGGATGGTGGTTGATGAGGCGGCGGCTGACGCTTTCAGGTTAAGATTGTTCACGTGATAGCTCTCAGAGGTGTCCAGTAAGTTATGACGAGGCTCCGAGGCCCAGATATCGCATCTATATGAACGCCTTGTCCTCTTCATGATCGAGGGTCAAAGTTTCTCCTGCACAACCCCATTGCAGAGCCCCTCGAACCATGGCTTCATTACCTTTCCGGGACATTAACGTCCACGCATCGACGGCGCATTATGCCTTCACTTCACCTTCTTCGCCGTCAGCGCCGACGTTGGTTGTCGACCGACCTACAGGCGATCTACGCCTGAATGATGGGGCCTTGCTCGGTGGAAAACGTGTCTCCAGTATTGCAGGAATATTGGGCATGATAAAATTGCGCCTGGGTATATATACGTTGACAGTACCTATCATTTGAGTATGGGCTAACGTTGTGCCAGACAAATATATCATCGTGATCACCAAGGCGCAACCTATGGGAAGATTGAAGGGACACATGATATACAAAGTCATTGCGACGGAATTTCTGCCACTCCGAGAACGACCCCTTCACGATCAGGATGAAGATACCTATTTGGCCCTCTTGAAGACTTTCATTAAGTCTGGGCCAATGTATTTTTCCTACTCCTCTGATATCACAAATACTTTCCAACGACAAGCACAATTAGACGCTTCTCAGCCGCTGTGGAAGCGTGCAGACGATCGGTTCTTCTGGAACAGATTCATTCAGTCAGATCTGATTGACTTTCGAACTTCCGGGTCACGACAGCAACATGGACAGCAGCCAGGTCTTGATGCATATATATTACCTGTTATGTTTGGTATGCTCGAAATCACCTCGACAAAAATCAAATCAACTCCTCTTACTATCGCGTTGATTACTCGACGGTCAAGACACCGAGCCGGTACGAGATACTTTTCCAGAGGAATTGATGAGCAAGGACATGTCTCGAACTTCAACGAAACCGAGCAGATCGTCATTCTGAATGATAGTACCAGTGGGCTCGGCGGGTTTGCTGGCGGTGGAACCATCCAGAATGGCAAAATTGGTGGTTCTGATGGTAGAGAGCTACAAATCCTGTCTTATGTCCAAACCCGAGGTAGTGTACCAGTATACTGGGCAGAGGTCAACACTTTGCACTACACGCCCAAACTTCAAATCCGAGGTGTCGAAACCGCAGTCTCCGCCGCACGAGCCCATTTCTCCGAACAAATCCGATTGTATGGCGACAACTATTTGGTCAACTTAGTCAACCAGAAAGGTCGAGAACTTCGAGTGAAGGAGGCTTACGAGCAGATGGTCAAGCTATTGGTGTCCTCGCCCAAGGAAGGTACCCAACAGGATTCTCTCTCGGACGAGAAGTTCCGGGTTGTGGAGCCCAGCAGTCAGCGACAGGAGTTTGATAGACTACACTATGTTTACTTCGATTTCCACAATGAAACCAAGGGCCTTCAGTGGCATCGAGCCAAACTTCTGCTAGATCAGCTTCATGATGGATTGGAAAAGCAGCAATACTTCCGTGGTGTCGACATGCCTGCAGATATCGAGGGTCGCCTCGAGGTTCGCAACCACCAAACTAGCGTAGTCCGTACGAACTGCATGGACTGTCTCGATCGTACCAACGTGGTGCAGAGCATGCTAGCCCGTTGGACCCTCAACAGGCAACTCACAGACCTGGGTGTTCTGCAACGTGGCCAGACGTTTACTGACGTTGATCCTGCATTTGAAGTGCTATTCCGTAAGTTGTGGGCCGACAATGCAGACGTAGTGTCAAGATCTTACTCTGGCACTGGAGCCTTGAAGACCGACTTTACGCGCACAGGTGTCAGGACCAAGGCCGGTGCCCTTCAAGACCTTCGAAACTCTATCACCAGATATGTAAAGAACAACTTTGCAGATGGCCCTAAGCAGGATTCTTTCGACCTGTTCCTAGGTGCCTACCTGCCTTCAAACAGTAGCAACAAGGTGTTTGTTGACAAACGACCGATTCTTATTCAGTCGATACCGTACATTTTGGCCTTCAGCTTTTTCCTAGTGTTTGTTGGAGCTTTCAGTCCAAGAATGCCCGATGCTGCAGTATTGCCAGTACGAATCTTCATCCTGTTCTGGTTTATGGTCGGAGCATGGTCCTTGAACTTCATCTACAGCAATGGCATGCTATATGTACGAACTCTCTCTCCGGTTTGATTTATGTGGCAAACTAACAATACATAGGTAAACTGGCCTAAACTCAATCCACGGCCGTGGGCTACTGAAGGCTTTAACGAGACTATCAACCACGTGCGTAAAGACAAGATCATCGGACAATTTGTCGCTCGTGGTCATGAGCGAGGTCTCAGCATGGCAAGATATACGAATGCGGAGGAGGGCAAGAAGAGGATAGAGTGAGCAGGGTCATTTTCCTTACCCTCGCACCAAGCATCGTCTGCATTTTGTAAGCTCGTTCTTATAATATTTGTTTCTAGCCACTCAAAGCGCGATTAGACTGGCATAGCCTCTGTGCTCGGATCATAGAGAAGAGTTGTGTCAGGAGGAATAGAAGTCACTATTTTCATTAATAGATGCTCTGGCATCAGGAATAAAACTGCTCATACCCTTGACCATTGAATGTGGGTGTAGGATTCTAATGTTTCTCTATCTATCCCAGGCCTTTCTTGCTTGTATGGTTTTTCCTTATGTCACTGGATTCTATTTCAGAGCATGCTCTCGTAGAGTCAGCGCTAGTAGAAATGCCCCTAACGCACAGGAGAGGGAAAAGACTGCGAAACGAAATTAGCCATGCATTTTCTACTCTCCGGGTCAGATCCGTAGGTCTTACTGTGACTATATTCCAGACTCTTCAGATATGCCTCGACCACCACCCGCCGCACCCGATGATCCAACTTTGCAAGATTTCTCACATCCGAAATTACCATCTTGATGACCTGTCGTCCCAGGTGTCAGCTAGTCCCTCCAAATGCAGAATAGGAGCTCGGCGGCGAAACTCACCTTGTCCCCTCCCTTGCCAACGAGTTTCCGCTCGAGTATCGATCGCAGCCCACTCTGCTGCACGGTACTGCCTACGGCGATACCCCCCACCATCCCCACGCTACTCGCCAGATACATCCCCCCCGTAGCGATCGCTACCTCTGCTTTTTGCACGCTGCTCGTCAGTGCAATGAAGGTCGCTGCGGACGCCATGCCGGTTCCTAATCCGCCGGGGATGATCTCCATACTCTCCAGCCACGTCGTATGTCCGGTCCAGCGCAAGATCATGAGTAGATACGCGACGGCGGACACCAGAGGTGCGATGATGGTTAGGCTCTTGTACTTTCCGGATTTCTGGATGGTGAACCCAGCTGCAAGTCCGCCGATGGTGTTGCCCAACACCGCGGGGAATAAATGGGCTCCGGCGGTGGTGTTGCTTGCACTTTGGGTTACTTGGAAGTACAAGGGGACGGAGAACATCATCTGTTAAGCTTGGGTTAGTATTCTGGCTATTTTATATACGGGAGAGAAAAGAATGCTTACGGAAAGTTGCGCCGCTACTTGCATTGCCATGATTCCGTACGATGTCGCTACATCTCTTTGACAGACCAGACTTAGGGGAAATACTGGCTCAAGAGCATAGTTGCTTTCAAACACAATGAACAGTAATACCAGCCCTACAGATACGCCCAGAAGACCGATCACAGTAGGATGGCTCCATGGTACTATTTGGCCACCAATGGACAGTGCTCCGAGCAACGCAACCAGCGTGCTCGCAAGCAGGCTAGCCCCGATAAAATCAATACGGCGCAATTTCGACGGCTGTCCTTTGAGGGGCAGTGATTCTTCCCGTGTCTGTGATGGCAAGTTGAGTGATACAAGGACGATGGCCAGGAAAATCAAAGGTCCCTGTCCGATGAACGACCATCTCCAGCCAATGGTGTCGGCGAGTAGCCCTCCCAACGGTCCACCAATACTGCGGCCGAGGGTGGAAACCACGTTGACGTAGCTCCTCCAGGCTGCAACTTGGATGAGTGGTACGAGATCTGACTTGCGTTAGCGATCACTCACCAGCCGCGCACGCGAGCACTAACCAGTGATCAGAATAGATACGATGACTGTCATTCCGGCCGAGCCAACTCCACTCACTATCCTTCCCACTATCACCTGCCACATGGATTGAGAAATACCACTTTTAAAAACCCCATCAGCATAGGACTATTGGCAAGCTATGGGCGGGCTGTTTGTGACCGGGCTCACTTACCATATCACTGTCCCCAGACCAAAAAGCACATACGAGGTGATTAACACTCTCTTCCGTCCGTAGATATCACTTAATTTGCCTACAATGGGCTGCACCGCCGTACAAGCCAAAGAATAAGCCGTCGTCAACCAACTCCCGCTGCTAAACGCAGCAAATTCCGAAGAGATGGTGCCGTAAGTAGCGAGCACCAGCGTGGTATCTGCATTTGCAATTAAAACTCCTACAACGGATCAGTGGATGTTCGGTGCCGCGTGGGTCGTGTTGGGACGAGGCATTTACCGATCAGGAGCAGACTGATGGTTGCTACGGGACTTGTTTGGGGTTGGTCGTCTTCTGGCAAACAGTAATCCGGTGCGGCGTCCTGAAGCGACGAAGCATCTGTTCCGCCATATCTTGATGGCCTGCTGTCCACTCTATGTGAGAGTAGCGAGGCGCGTTCTGAAGCGCCAGCGTCGAGTGGGCGGTCGCTGGACGGGGCAACGGTAGCGGCAGCTTCGTGCTCAGGATCTTGTAGTGCCATCGTTGTAGGAGCAAAGCAACATGTCTTTCACGACCGACAAGGTAAGCTATACAAGTATAGATTTCTCATGCAAAACACTTCAATAGTGAACGGGGTGGGTGTTCACTGACTCCAGACAGCCAAGTACTCGCGTAGTGAGGGTTACGAAACAGCGGCCGAGGGGCAGGAGACGTTGGAGGTTATGAATTGACGATGGGGAATTGGCAATGGGCCGCAAGAGGGAGAGGTCAAGAAAGAGGGCAGAGAGGGATCACGGCGGATGAAGCATGTTAGTATGGCTTGGCTAGCAATTTGTATGCCGAGCTTACGCTGCGACAAGAGATACGAAGGGCTAGCTGAACAAGAGGGCAGGTGCCAAAAGGCGGGCCTGGGCATGCGATCGCTATCTCTCGGAAATCTCGAAAAGCTGGGCTCTGGCATGGCAATTTGATTGCTTGAATACGCCACGAGGGTGCAGTGAGGTGCTTTGGCGGAAGATGGCGGCATCAGCACTTGACAGCACGTCAGTCTTAGCGCAGTGTCCATTGCGGTTGTTTGGCAGCAGCGTCGCCAGTCAACCCCACCTTGGCCAGCCCACCTTGCCCGTTTGGCCGGTGTACCTGCACCGGGTGCTGGAGACCCTCATTAACGTATGAGATTGTGCCATCGGTTTTCCTTTCCCTCCGCTGCATAAGGTGCCGGCTTTTCCTCCTGCACTGCCAGCCTTGGCCCGTCGCTCCCGTGCTTTCTGATTAGATCCTGGCCGCTTGACTATCACGTTCGTCGAGGGCTTGATCACGACTAGACTGCATCTTGCTCCTCGCCGCCATGAAGCTTCTCGGCACGGCATTGGCCCTGGCTGCCCTTACGTCCGCGGTAGACCACCAGCATGCACTGAAGCAGGGCGATAGCCGACCAAATATCATTGTCATTCTGACCGATGACCAGGACTTGCATATGCAATCGGTGGAGTATATGCCGCTTCTGAAAAAGCACATGATTGACCAGGGCACGTATTATAAGAAGCATTATTGTACCACGGCCATCTGCTGCCCTTCACGAGTTACGCTATGGACCGGGAAGAATGCTCACAACACCAATGTGACTGATGTCCACCCTCCTTATGGTATCTCTCCCGTCGTCCGTATTCTTTCGAAATATTATCTCTGACGCTCAATTCAGGTGGCTTTCCAAAGTTTGTTTCGGAGGGACTCAATAAGAATTACTTGCCAGTATGGCTTCAGGAGGCAGGCTACAGCACCTTTTACACCGGCAAGCTTTTCAATGCGCACAATGTCCAGAATTGGAATTCTCCTCATCCAGCGGGCTGGACAAGTTCGGATTTCCTATTGGACCCGTTCACCTACGAGTACCTGAATGCGACGTTCCAGCGGAATCAAGATGAGCCCGTTAGTCACGAGGGCGAATATTCTACCGACGTGTTGGCTCAGAAAGCATTTGGCCTCCTGGAGGAAGCAGTAGACTTAGGGAAGCCATTCTTTTTGACCATGGCCCCCATTGCTCCTCACTCAAATGTTGCTGCACAGCAGTTTCCCGAGCCTAGGTCGACTCCTTTTACAGCGGCGGAGCTTATGCAGGTCAAAATGACCACACCTATCCCTGCCCAAAGACATAAAGATCTATTTCCAGGCGCCAAAGTTCCCAGAACTGCCAATTTCAACCCGGACAAGGTCAGTATATTCTCCCATACAGTTTCGTGTCTAACTTTGCTCAGCCGAGTGGAGTGTCCTGGCTTAAGCATCTGGACCAACTCAGTGCCGAGGCTGTTCAATACAACGATGATTATTACCGGGCCCGGCTACAGGCCTTGCAAGCTGTGGATGAGATGGTTGATGAGCTGTTCGAGCGCCTCGCATCTTATGGCCTCCTTGAGAACACTTATGTCATCTACACATCTGATAATGGCTTCCACATCTCACAACACCGTCTTCCGCCAGGAAAGGAATGTGGATTTGAAGAAGATATCAACATTCCCCTGATCATAAGAGGACCAAGTATTCCGGTTGGTGGAGAGACCGATATTGTCACAGCTCACACTGACATTGTCCCAACCATCTTCAAACTCGCTGGAATCAAGCCGAGGGAAGATTTTGATGGCAGCGCGATCCCACTTAACAAGACGGGACTCCAGCAAGCCATTGGCGAGCGGCAAGAGCACGTCAACGTCGAGTACTGGGGAAACGCTCTTCCGGAGGGCAAACATTGGTTCTCCTTGGACGACGGGAAACCTGGTACGTACCTGCAGCCCTTCGGTGTGTCCTCGAATCTAACACAACTCCCGCAGTCTTCTATGTAAACAACAATACCTATAAGGCTTTGCGGTTGATCGGCAAAGACTATAACCTATTTTACTCTGTGTGGTGCACCAACGAGCACGAGCTCTACGATATGGTCGTATGTTTGGCGTCTTGATTCACAGCCATCGCTAATATTTTTAGACTGATCCTTACCAAATCAACAACATCTATCACTCTGCTCCAACCGAGCCAGAGCGGACAATTCTTAACCTTCCGTTAAGCAAAGTGCTCCCACGCCTCGACGCCTTGCTGATGGTCACCAAATCCTGCAAAGGTGCGACTTGTGTCAATCCCTGGAGTGTCCTTCACCCACAAGGAGACGTAAAGTCATTAGGAGATGCGCTAAATACCAATTTTGATGCATTCTACATGCTGGATGTCAAAGAGAAGGTCTCGTTTGATAAGTGCGAGCTTGGCTATATCGTGGAGAGTGAAGGGCCGCAGGCCCTTGGACTACCGGTGTTTGGCCAGCATAAAGAGGACTTATAAGACCCAAATGGATTAGAAGGGGGATTCTCAAGATAGGTATATAGACGAGACGAAAAGGGAAGGTACATAACAAATTTTCACTTTGGACTGTCAACGGCGCCTAACAAAGTCTTTGTTGTGCTTCGGTTTCGCTTGAGGTTCCCAATCTGCTCGCAACTTCTACACCATTATTAAACCCTTCCGATATCAAGCTATTTCAGGCAATCAGATGAGGCTCAGCCATGGCGCTTAAGGCCAATCCCAGTGAGAGAATGAGCACGACGAAATGACAGTCAGCGCACAAGAGAAAACATCATGGTGTGTATGCTCAAACCCTCCCCTATTCTCCAGCAAGGATCGTGGTACCTTGTCCACGCCGCAGCGCAAAGGAAAAAAAGAAGGGGGACGGAGAAGCTAGCCTGGTCTTAAGCGCTTGCTGTTTGATGTTGGGCAACCAGAGCGATCGCTGCAAGTATCTTCATCCGTTCTCGAGTTTGGCTTCTCGAGATGCACGATGCCCCCACCAATTTTGCAGTGTCAGCCCCTGAGCTGAAGGGCAAGCGAGTGGGGCAGCGCCTTCTAGGCTCTCCCGCAGTGCTGACCGTGAGAATCCAAAGCCCCTGAAACGAGAAACAAAACGCCAAGCTGGTCGACAGGAGAACTGCTTCTCTCCTTCAGACGGACGGCCTTGTATCATCGAGGTCGATCAGTGCTGCTTAAAGTTTAGAGATGGGTGATATATCTTGTCTCCCCAAGGCTGGTGGCCCCGAGTTATTCTTGGGCATAAATAAACTTAGGTTCCCTCTCTCTCTCATTCGGTTGCTTGCGCTCAGTTCCGTGTTGGCTGTGCCTTACACTCTGAGTCGGACCGGCGAAGGCAGGCTGTGCCAATATTGCTGCTGCCTGTACGAGATACCACGATCAGCGAGCAGCCCGAGCCCTCCGCAGTTGGTTATTGGCCCCAAAGTGCTTTGCCTTACTTCGCCAATATCCAAGGCCACAGCCAATCTATTTCCAGCAGCCTCCAAATCACATCCACCTGCGCCGCCCGTCGCTTACTGCATTGATTGTTAGCAAAGCCTTTCCGGGTCGGCTGTTTCGATTTGAATATTTATATAATAGAATAATGGCGTCCTTAACGCCTGCGCAACTCGGTCGGCAACTGCCTTCTCCTGAGCCGCCTCAGTTTCCATTGACGACGCCGAGGATGAACCCTTCCGAAACGGCCGCGTCGTCTACGGAGACGACGTCGGAGTGTAGTAATAGTATCAATAGCCACAAGAAAACGAGGATCAGGGTCAGAGAAATCACAGATGAGGTATGCAGTTATTTTAAGTTTCCTCTTTTTATTATCCTTCTCTATGTTCCCCCTTCCTGGTCAAGATTTTGAGCCTCAAAGAGTTGCGGTTTTCTTTGGATTTTGTTAGTGCTTTTTCATTCTCCGTCAAGTCATGTGCATGGCTCGATCTCAATGGTACCATGGACTCCTTCAATTCTCTCGATGCTATTCACAACACATAAATGGACGAGCAGGACGCTAACCACTGGTATAGCAGTCACAAACGTCTTTACCTCCCAAGGAAAAATGGCGAGCAAGGACATTTTTCCACCAGTGCGTAAGGCATTGGGTAATCACAGGATCAGCGATTCTGAGTGTAATCCTACTGGCATTGACCATCGCCCTGGCCCTTCATTTCACAATTGGTAGAAGGAAAGACCGTGATGCGCCAACAAGCAGTGGCTACAGCGTGACCGTCTCCAGCATAGCACCAAGCAAGAATGACTTTCCCCCTATAGGTCAGGCCTTTGTCAGTTTCGCCATCGAATTCGCCTTCTTTCCAGATTTCGCCGGAAACAACTCAGCGCCAAACACCTTCTCGGATAATCTTTTGAACAACATTGGGAATCTGACCGGCACCAAACCGTATATTCGGGTGGGAGGAGACAGTCAGGATTATGCCATCTTTAACTCCTCTCTTCCGGTTGCTATTCATGGCGTGTATAATTACTCGCACACACAAAACTATCCCACCACGGTAACCATGGGGCCTTCTTTCTTCGAATCCTATAGCACGTGGCCCAACACTAAATTCATCCATGGTTTCAATATGGGTCTTGCAACCACACCGGCAGGTTGGGAATCACTCCTCCAAACCATTCCATTAGCCTGCAGCGCTCTGGAATCGGGGAATCTGCTGTGGTGGGAATATGGCAACGAGCCGGATCTTTACCCTACCAGCCCGGCGAGAGTGCTGAGGACTGGCGCTTGGAACTATAGTATCTATTTAGATCAGTGGAAAAACGGAACTGCAGCAATCGAAGCGGGAATTAAGACGAGCTGCCCCAACCTGACGAGTACGGAGGAGTATGGTTATGTGGGACCTAGTTATGCATACCGAGGGCTCGATCCATCGGCGACGTTTGCCAGCGGGTTGAATGAGAATGGGACGATCAAGCAGATTACCATGCACCAGTAAGTCTCCGAAGCACCAAGAAAACGAATCAACAAGGCAGACCCAACTTTCTAACTCCACATTAGTTACATGGGAGACACTCGAGACCCCGGGATCTCACTCCAGAACAAGCTCATGAACCACACATCCGTAGCCCTCACCCTAGGAAGCCAACTGCGCAACGAAGCCATCGACCTCTCCAACGCCACGCTCGTGAACCCGCTCGCGCCCACGCAGCAAATCCCCATGGTCCTCAACGAAGCCAACTCGCTCACCAGCAACACCTTCGGCCCCAAGGACATGCTGGACGTCTTCGGCAACGCCCTCTGGACCCTCGACTACATGCTGTACTGCGCCACGCTCGGCTTCTCGCGCGTCCACATGCAGCTCGGCACCGACTTCAGGTACAGCAGCTGGCAGCCCGTCACCACCGCCAACATGACCAAGGGCACCCTGCCGCCCTACTACGGCAACGTCGCCGTCGCCGCCATGCTAGGCAATGTGAGCGCCGCCGCCCCACAGATCGTGAACCTCGCGCTGGAGCACGATCTCGAAGCCGCCTATGCGGCCTACACCAACGGAACGCTGGCGCGCGTCGCCTTGATCAATCTCAAGCAGTGGAACGTGAGTATGAGCGGCAACAACACCGCGCGGCCCAACCGCACGTACACGCTCGACTTGGGCTTGAAGAACGGCCGGGAAGTCAAGGTGCAGCGCCTGCTCGCTGCGGGAAGCGATGCCAAGCGAGGGATCTCGTGGGATGGCTGGAGCTACGAGATGGATCTGGACGAAGGGCGGCCGGTGCGGCTGCCGAACGTCACGGTGGGCGAGGTGTTGAAAGCTAGGAATGGCTCCGTGGAGGTGGTGGTGCCGGATAGCAGTGCGGTGATCCTCACCTTTTGAATTGGGAGAGGTACGGATGATTGAGAATAGAGGCTGGGTTGGGTTTGCGGGAGTTTTTTTTATGGATGATGGTGTTGGGTTGAGATACCACTTTGGAGGGATCTGTCTAGATTAGGAAGCATCAAGCGTGGCGTTGGGGAATCTTTTGATAAATCTAATGAAATGACAAGCAGCTTCAAGAGCTAGGATTGAATGTTAGTCTATTTTGCCTCGGATGGATTGTGAGCTTTATTGGTTCATATACTTGCGGTTGGGATTTTAAGCAGGTGACTTCCTCTTACACACATTTCCCTCTTTGAACACGCCCGATCGCACAGGAAGAAGTGTGATATGCCAGATCTTAACGAGAATGAGTAGAACTTGATGTTTTGATTGAGTAGCATCTCATGATATATATTACAGAACGCCGGTCCAATGCAATGGCTCGCCAGCCAATACCGAGGCCTGCAACATCGCTTTCTAACTTTTGGCATCAAACATCCAATCTTGGTATATCCATATAAACGCCCATTATGCAACATGCATATCTTAATCCAAACTCCTCGCTGCAGAAACCGTATCAAAAACCATCAAGAAAATTTATTCTTCGCCGAAAAAACTCGTCGATTCTGAATGGATATTAAGGCCCGTGCGGCTCTTTCTCTTCGTTCTCTATGCTGTCGTTCTTCTTCAGTGACCTCGGCTGCTTGCGCAGCTCTTGGAAGCCATGGACTGATCCAAGGTCTCGTCTCGGCATCAATCAGGGACTTCAGCTTTGGTGGTAGTAACAATGGTGCTTGCTGGGTTGGAACAGGCTCTTGGGACTTTGGCTGAGCAGATACAAAACGAGCATAAGACTCTGCCATCGCCTTGGTGACTTGCGGTTCTTCCTCTGGCTGGCTGTACACCTTGTGTGCCTTGTCCTGGGACAGTAATGCTCGAGAGCCCGATTTTGGTCGGTCTATTCGCTGGCCAATATAAGATCCTGGGAAATGGCTCATTTGACCTTTTGAAATGATGTAGTCCGGATGCCACGACATATTGGTCCAAACTCGCCGACCCTGTTTGTCTATCTTGTACATAACTTCCTCAATAAAACGTCGCTGGGCAGGCTCAATCGCTTTATGATAATAATATGGACGACGGTCTTTTTGTTGCAACCTAGCACGAATTTGAGCATAGGTACATGATTTTGGAATATCTAATTTACATTTGTACTGATTGGAGATAACTTACGCATCAGCTTTGCCCTCGATGATTGCTTGCACCCTCTCAAACTTTGCATCCGAATCATTGACTGGTTCCTCTGCCGTGTCTGTCTGTGCTTTCGTAGGTTCGATCGTACGCAGCTCCTTGATGGACTCCATTCCAGGGAAGGAGAGCCCTTCCTCGACGTATAGCTGATCTTCCACAACCTCTATAATTCTGACGTTATGCTTTCCACGTCTCAGAAGAAGTAGCTTATCATCCACAAGGAACGATCTGGTCTCTTCCGGGACCCAGAATTTAACTGGAGTAAAGCTGACCATGCCCTTATCCATCGACTCTTTCTTCTTTTCTGAATGATAGCCTCCAATATAGACGGATTGTTGTGACACCAATCGGTGGCCTTCTGATGCGGACGTTGCAAGCCCTGCTGCATACAAGACTTTGCCCATTCCATAATTGTAGATAAGAGTTCGCGGAAGCTTTATGTTCGCTTTGGGAGCGTTGTTGAGAGTGATGGGCTCTGAGGATACAGTGGCCAACCCACTTGAAGAATTTGATAATTCGGGGTCTGAAATCGTGCTTGACTTATTGAACATAAGTCGGTGCTGTAGTTCAGCTGCTTTTGCTTCCTCGGGCCCATGGATAAGCTCCAAAAACTCGCGGGCGAGAAGATGCTGTGCTTTACGTTCCTTGGCCGATTCCATGTGCTCTTTGACTACAGTCTCGATTTGCTCGATTGGTAGGAATGTGAAAAGCTTCAAATACCTTTCGACATCTGCATCTGCGGTCCTTAGAAAGAAGCCGTACAGATCGAAAGTGCTGGTCTGCTCTTTGTCTAGCCAGATCGCGTTTCCAGCACTTTTACCGAACTTCGTCCCAGCAGCCGTTGTGAGAAGTGGAACAGTGAAGCCTGTTGGTGTCGGAAATTTCTCAACCATTTGACGCACACTCGGGTCTGGATGATTCTTTGTGATGTACTTGACAGCATCTACGCCTGCTGTGATATTTCCGTATTGATCTGAGCCACCTATTTGCATATGGATGCCCTTAGTGTGATACATATGCCACCAGTCCCAACCTTGTAATAATGGGTAAGTGAACTCAGCAAACGACATGCCATCACCTTTCGACATCTTATTTTTTACGCTATATGATATTAGCATTAATCTGAGGACCATATCGAAAATGACTCACGTATCTCGTGCAAGCATGGGACCTAGTCGTACACCATGACCAAGAATCTGGAGCATCTCTATAAGAGTCAAGTTGTTCATCCAGGTATTGTTATTGACCAATTCCCTCTTCCATCCGAAATCGCGTTCATATCCGTGCTTTCTACCATAGGCTTGTACATTTACCCACAACCTTTTCAGTTGGTAATGCATAGCAGTCATATTTGCCACTCTCACTGAGGAAGCTTGCGCTTCTCGAGTTGTCAAACGATCACTTGGGTCTCCGATCTTTGAAGTGGCGCCACCGAGCAGCGATACTGCATGATATCCATTGACGTACATCCAGAAGAGAGACATGAGAGGAAGGAGATGGCCGACATGTAAAGACGAAGCAGTTGGGTCAATGCCAACATATGCGCCGAGTCGGTTCTCCGTGAGAGCTAGGTCGAGTTCGTCGCGCTTGCTAAAGGTATGTCAACGAATGTCAATGTGCAGCACTGCGACCTGCCCTTACCCAGCGATACTGTGAACCAGGCCTCTTTCTTCAAGACGAGTAAGCATGCTCTTCTTGGTGCCAGCCGTTATCTCTTTGGCAAGCGCCTGCCACTGCTTTGCAGCCTCTCTCTGCTTCTCAATAGTGCTCCGATGGATCGCACGCCGAGCAGTATTGCCGGGGAGCTTGGATGCCCGAAGAGTACATCTTGCGCATACGTAGAGCTCTTGTCGCGTAGTGCTTCGGAATAAGGAGGGACTTGCCATTGTGACTAGCTGGCTGTGCTAATTGAGATCATGAAACTCCCCGATACACACGCAAGAAAACTACAAATACATAATTAAAGGAAGAAATAGTGTCGCACGCAGATGCAACATGAAGCTATCGTACGGGAGAAAAAAGGTACGGCAGGCGAAACGGCCCGGTTTGTGAACAAATGCACTAGTCCCAGAATGGAAAGAGCGCGCCCATGATGACGAGGGGTAGCAGCATGCGGCATGTACGAGACGTATGTGACCCAAGAAATCCCCACGTTGGGGGAGAATTGCTGTTACTGAGTGATTGTGTGGATGGATGGCTGAATAAGTGAGCGTCTGTATGCTGGTACATATTTCTATAAATTATTCGCATCTCTGTAAGTGCATCCGCTCCTCATTCATCTCCTCTTCATTTATCTTCCAACTCCCAAATCCAGAGAATAAGTTATTGCAATGGCTGAAGACTCCTTCATTACTTCTGACGGCATGGATGTCTTTCAGGCTAAATATATCCCCAAGCAGAAGTCACACTCGTCGGATTACACCGCTGCCATGAAGGCTTATATATCTACTTACCCTTCTATGGGTCGGATTACCCAAATTGGCGAAAGCACAACTCCTTTCACGGCTTTATTGGAAGTCGACGAAAGCCGTGCCTCAGATCCATGGGAAGTCTCCATCTGGCATTCTGATGGCTCAGGTTGGAAAGAATCTCCAATGGTTCCATTGAAGGCAGCTTTGCATCCGTTCTCTCTCGGTTCGCCTTCAACTAAAGGATTGACGAGGCTTTACTTCTCAACCCCTTTGGCAATTCAATTGCCAACAACGTTCACTATCAAGTTTCGACAAGGCCCAGCTCAGTCCTGGAAATGGTTGAGAGATCACCAAGGAACTCAAGATGGTATTGCGCTTCTGCAGACTGTGACAAGTCAAGATACTTTCTCCAGCACTCTTGCGGATTATGTTGAGAATCTCAATCCTGAACTCGACTCGAAGAATTTCCGAAGTCAATCACCTGGAACTACTCTTTGGTCTGTTGAGACACGCATTGATGCAGCTAATGGTGAGGAATCGATGATTAAAGACATCAGATTTGGTCTGCCCTGGGGAAAAGGCAAGTTTTTACGGTAAGGCAATCCTGCAACATATGGAAACCCATGTGTATTGAAGCCTATATCATATTGGGTACCTGACATTCGTTAGATGGTTTGCTTTAGTTCGGATTTGGTCACCTTGGCTGGCACCAAGGCAAGGAAAGGATCATTTCCAGCTTGACAAAGAGGGCATTTTGTGCTCGTTCGTAAGCTCCGAGGGAAAGCACTTAGTCCTGCTTGCCATCAGTGGTGTTGATAATGTCATGACGCTGTTCACCAGTGATAGCGAGGGGAATGTCGTCTTGAAGGTAAGATTGCTGTATACCTGACGCTTGATCTCTCGTCCCTAACTTATTACAGGTTCGCAACGATGGTGAAGACGCGGCCGTGGCCCGAGTTCTGGTCGCAGTAGGCGATGATTTTGAATCAGCGAATGCTGCAGTCATGTATCATGCTCGTGGGGTTGTAGCCACGGCAGAAGAACTTAGTGGGGAAGCTTCGAAAGAGATGGAAGCTTTGAAGGATGGCGTTCGTCCAGAATGGCTGGAAAATTGGTATGACGGGCTTACCTATTGTAAGAGATGTTTGCGCAGAACATACCGCCTTTACTCACAGCTACAGGTACATGGAATGCACTCGGCCAGCAACTCACAGAAGAAAAGGTTATCAAGGCTGTTGACACCTTGGCTGAGCATCAGATTAATATCACAAATCTAATCATTGATGATAATTGGCAAGACATAGATTATCGAGGCCACGGTCAATTTCAGCATGGCTGGAACGGATTTGAAGCAGAGCCAGTCACATTCCCGAATGGCCTTAGGCACACTGTTTCACGCATCCGAGATAAGCATCATAGTATCCAGCATGTTGCCGTATGGCATGCGATTTTAGGATATTGGGGTGGGATTTCACCAGACGGCAAGATAGCCAGAAACTACAAAACTGTCCAGGTCGTCCGAGAAGATGCGGAGAGAAGAAATCTCCCTCTGGGGGGCAAGTTAACAGTCGTTGCTGCAGAAGATGTTCCCAGATTCTACGATGACTTTTATCGTTTTCTTTCTTCGTGTGGCATAGATAGTGTCAAGACTGACGCTCAATTCATGGTTAGTACAGTCTATTATACTTTTTTTTTCATTCCCCTGCTGATTTGTTAGCTTGACACGATTGTCTCTGCTAAAGCACGACGAGAACTCATACCAGCTTATCTTGATGCGTGGAATATATCAACACTACGGCACTTCAGTGTGAAAGCCATTTCCTGCATGTCACAAACGCCTCAGATCCTATTCCATTCGCAATTGCCTCAGAACAAGCCTCCCGTGATGGTTCGAAACTCCGATGATTTCTTTCCCGAAATCCCAGCTAGTCACCCATGGCATATTTTCTGCAACGCACACAATAGTCTATTTTCCCAGCATCTGAACATTATTCCTGATTGGGACATGTTTCAGACGGTTCATGATTACTCAGGCTTCCATGCAGCTGCTCGATGTGTTAGTGGCGGACCTATATATATTACGGATATCCCAGGGCAACATAACATTGATCTCATCAAGCAAATGACCGGTCCAACAACTCGAGGAAAGACTGTAATATTCAGACCTAGTGTTATTGGGAAGAGTTTAGACCAGTACAATGGTTACGATGATGATAACTTGTTGCTTATTGGAACTTACCATGGTATAGTAATCACATGTGTGTATTAACTCTTCTAATTTGACTATAGGGCCCGCTATAACTGGCGCCGGAATGATTGGAGTATTTAATATCTCGCAGCGACCATTGACTGAGCTCATCTCACTATCTCGCTTCCCAGGTGTAGTAGACTCTCAGTACTATGTCATAAGAGCACACACTAGTGGCAAAGTCTCAAAGCCTTTGCAAGTTAATGACCCGTCTGCTCTCGTACATGTGTCGCTAGATATCAGAGGCTATGATATCTTATCATCCTATCCTCTTCGTGGCTTTGTTGATTCCAAAAGGGATGAAACTTACTGGATTGCAAATCTTGGGCTCATTGGGAAGATGGCAGCTTCTGCAACTATTGTGGACACCACAATGACTATGCAGGATACTGGCAGGATTTCGATTTCGACCAATCTGAAAGCACTTGGTGTACTTGGTAAGCATGTTCTTTTCCACACGTTCATCCTGCTAATGCCGTGAAGGACTCTACATATCTTCCTTGCCGTCGCTTACCATCGACAACAATTTCATGGTCATAATTCTGGACAAAGTGATCCCAGTACACACCGTCTCAATTAGCAAGGCAGATCCCTATGTCCTTGAAATTGATGCAGAGACGGCGTGGAACGAGTTGAAACTTGGCAGCCGTTGGAGTAATGAGCTTGAAGTTAAAGTAACTCTCATTCCGAAGCACTAGGTAAAAGCATGGGTGGTCAGGCTTAGACAAACTAGGCTCCCAATTTGCAAAGCTTTCCTTCATAGTATAAAAATTGAAACAGAGATGCATAATCCAGCTACCTGGCGTGTATGCCGATGGAAAGCCCTAAACGTAGCATTTCTATTTCACCGTGTATGTATGCACGTCCACGTGAACATCACATGATGGGCATCAATATGCATCGGACCTCTCATAACCAATTTTACTATTACGAAATACAACACAACTGCAATGAGAAGCTTTCGTACGGAGTTTCCAAAATTATGACCTGTCAACCTCCAACCGACCATCACGGTTACCCTGCACCACACATCATACCGCCAACAAGCACACATACACACACAATAATCTTACTCCACGGCACCTCAACATCAGGACCGACTTTTGCATCATCCCTCCTCTCGTTTCCCTTCTCAGTCCATGACCCAAAGTCAGCACCAAATCCAACCACCAAAACCCTCCCCCATCTTCTCCCATCAATCCGCTTTGTCTTCCCAACCGGAAAACTACGCACCTCCACCGTCTTTGGCGGTGTGTTAAAGCATGCTTGGTTCGATATCACCACATTCGCAGATAGAACGGTAGGCGAGGATAAACAGATCGAGGGGCTTAAAGAAAGCTGCCTATATCTCGCCGAGTTGGTTGAGGAAGAGGTCAAGCTCCTAGAGGGGAGGAGTGATAGAGTGGTTCTCGGGGGGTTTAGTCAAGGTTGCGCTATGGTGAGTTTTGCGTGCTTGAGTGGGGCCTTACCGCGGGTGAGATTGGGGGCGGTGGTTGGTATGAGTGGTTGGTTGCCTTTTAGGAGGCAGATTGAAGAGGTTGTGGATAGCTGTAAGGACTTGTCTGGGTTTGAAAGGAGAATAGCTGTCCGGGGTTATCTGTTGGATCTACTTGGCCTTGAAGCGAGTAGTGGAGAGGGGCATTCGGTGGGAGAGCAGTGCTTGGACACGGAGTTGTGGTTCGGCCATGGCCTAGCCGACGAGAAAGTTAAACCACAGTGGGCTCTGGAAATGAGTGATGTGATGGAAAGCGTTGGTTGCCAGCGGAGCATGAAGATGTACGACAATTTAGGACACTGGTACTCTGACGCTGAGATGAGAGACATCTTTGATTTCCTGCGACGCATGGGTGTTGGTGAGGGCGAGATAGAGCTAGCGCAGTGAAGTTGGGTTCGAGAAGACAGTATGAATAGATCAATCAACATCAAAGCAGCCGATACGTCTTACCTACTTATTAGACACGATGAATTCAAATAAGCGAGCAAGTAATTGTCTTTTGATACCTTAGTGAGGGTGGCCTCCAGGCCAAAATAGTAAACGAGTGTCGCGATATTTTTCATAAATATCATAAATATATTTCCATCCTGTCATAGACACATATCCATCCTACCCTCCAGACCTGGCCACCTGGAACAAGAAACCAGAAGCACAATCAATAACAGATTCCAAACCCCTTCTGACATCCCACGCCACAGTACGTGGCAGCAGTGCCGCAGTATCCATTCTTGCTGCAGCAGTGCCCTGCTGCACAAGCTGGTGTTCCTGCATAGTGCGCACCACAGCGCCCCGCAGGTGCTGCCGGGAGAGGCAACGAGGTAGATTTGATATTTATAGATGAAGTTTTAACCGTCAACGATGGGATCAATGACGATGTCTTCAGTTTTTGGCCACCACTGGAGGTTGATAGTGAAATCTTCGCCGAGATGCTGCTCGATTTTGATGGCGCTCTGCTGCTTCTTGCAGTGGAAGAGAATGATGCTGATGTAAAGCTCGAATATCTAATCGAAGTAGTTTTCATGACCGTCGTTCTTGTCTGCGTTAGAGTAAAAGAAAGTGTTGTCGTCTTTTCTATACTAGACAGACTCTTACTCAAGCTCGAACTAAAGCTTGCAGTACACGAAGCACCTGTGGTTCCAGCTCCATATCCAACCAGTATATCTTTGACAGCTTGATAATAAGTAAGACCATTTGCAACATTATTTTCAGCATACGTTGCCTCCCAAAGCATGATCCCGCCAAAGTTTGGTCTGCAGAAGTAAGCCTGAGCCAGATTCGCAGCGTCGCTAGTGGTTAGGTAGAAGCTCGGGTTTACAGCAGCCGTGGTAGATGCAGCAAGGCCAATGTAGAGTTTCGCTTTGGAACTTGCGGTGCCGGCAAGAAATGTCGTCCAGGCATCGTAGCTGAATCCACTAGGGAGCTCTTTGTGCGTGCTCGAGTACTGGTAATTTGCTGTTGCCCAATTTCTGGCTGAGCAGGATGCTGTGTTATAGAATTGGATCCAGAGGATGTCAAATTGAGCCCCAGAGATCATGGTGGCCATATTTGGGTCCGGAACTACACACTGTGGAGCGCCAGTGATCAGATACGTCTTTTTGGCGGTGGCAAAATTGCTGCGCAGGCGATTGATCATGGCTATGTATCCAACGGAGCTATCTAGAGAACGATAAATACATGGTGTTCATACGGATTAGGATTCAGGACTTACCGGTTGATGGGAGTTCAATATCGAAATCAAACCCATCTACCTCGACTGCTTGTCCCTTGGCCCCATCAAAAGGTCTCGGCTTACCAGCACCTTTCCATGCAGTAGTTTGCGGACCAAAAGCACCCCACAGAAAATCAGCAAAAGCAATTCCGTTGGCTGCTCCAGTGAGCTGATACCCGTTGGTGCCTCCACCAAGTGAGAGAATGATTTTCTTTCCGTAGGTATTCTGACAAATGGGGATATCAGCAACCATCTGTGGACATACGGCCTGTAACGAGTTGTTGCGGGGCGTATTTCCAGGGCCACTATAGACGTATGGATAACCCCAGCATTGATTGCCAAAATTGGTTCCAGGATATCCATTTCCTTGCGCTGGGAAGACGTCTACGAATGCTAGAGTGATCACATCGATGGTCGCCTGCTGGCAAAAATGAGAGAGTGGGAGTTGGTCAGGTCCTTGGCCCTATTTCCTTGTTAAATATTTAACTTAAACCCATGGAAATCTTTAACTTACCCAGTAGACACCGACATTTGTCTTTGAAGAACCTGTGAAGTTAGCGACAGAAAGATTGACTAAGAATAGTGAGGCAAAGAACGTGGGGGTAAAGAGTGACATATTGCAAAAGAGACCGATCAAGGAAACGATTGGCAAAAAGAGGCAACCATCATGTGCAGAAACTCGTCCATGGCCCCCTCTTCAAGAGCAGAGAGCAATAGAGGGGTTGAAGATAGAAATGAGATACTAGGGATATCGGCAAGGAAAAGCTGTCTCGAAAACCTTATCAACTGTTTTGAAGCAATTCTCACATTCCTCGGGATGAAATTAAGCGACCCCTTTGTGCTCTAAATCGAATTGACTTTGCAAATCCTACACGTTCAGCATGCTCCGGCCTGCAGCATTGATCCTTTGTACGAAGCTTGATTTCTGATGATCATTGGAAACTCGTGCCCGGTTCATAAATAGCGGCCTGATAGTAGTGCTGATCCAATATTCAAAGCCTTATCAAAATTCTTCCGAATCCAATCCTCCTTGAGATACTCGTACTCTCTCAGCTCATCATCCTTGGTACTTACCATAGCATGTTGACCACTAGGACCAAAGCGCATGAATTTTCCCCCGTTGTTCCAGTCCTCCCACGGCTTTTGCCCATGTGCGAAGCCGGTCCAGAGACGTCCCATTTCACGAGATATAGCCTTTCCTCCCTCGCTCATAACTTCGTTGTCAACTTCATTCTGGTGTGTGTACAGCGCACATTGACCATGATAAGCAAGTCCAAGTGTAGGGCCCGGAAATGGAGATTGTTCCTCGAAATGGTAGAGGTAAACTTCCCCTGGAAACTTTTCAGCAACCATCAGGGAAGGGTATTGGAACATGAGAACACCAAGCAAGTTGCGTAGAGCCGCAAAGTACTGGACTTCCGAGATTTCTTGAGAGGTCTTGGAGACGAAGCCGAATCGCTCATAAAATATTTGTGCTTCATCGGCGGCCAGTAGAGAAGTTACACATCTTTTGAAGCCATCAACGGATATCCTCCTGGTCACGCCATCAAATATGATGGCCTCGACCGCAACATCTCCAATAATGATGCTCTTGCAACGAGTTGTTGGATTTTCTTCCCACATGGACCAAGTGGTAGGAAGAAGCTTCCCATCTCCTACGGCTCCCATCGCCTGAGATGTATATTTTTGCGTAAGTTCCAACGCATCCATGGCACGTAGTTTCTCCAGACGTTGCATGGGTTCCTCATCTTGAAGCCCGCATTTATGAAGTAAAGCATCCCATGCAGCTTGGTATCTTGCCATTGGCGAAGGACCAAGTACTGGTGCAGAACCAGACATCAAGATCGCTCGATCAAACAGAGGTGATCCGGACAGAATATGAAAATGGATGCTTGCACTTCCAGCACTAACACCGAATGCAGTCACGTTGGAGGGATCTCCACCAAAATCCCGGATGTGATTCTGCACCCATTGGAAAGCATTTCGTTGGTCAACAAAGCCATAATTTCCATTACAGGACTCTTCGTTCTCGTCCAGCAATTGCGCACCAAGATCCTTTGATGCTGCGTAGCCTAATGGCCCCAAGCGATAGTTGGCCGATACCAGAATAACGGGCGTGCCCTTGCTCATTGCCAGCTGACAAAGTTTCTGGGGGCGATACCGACTTACAGAATTGGCACCGTGAGTGAAGGCACCTCTACATAGGAGTTAGCGGAACGACTATCGCGATGCAACTTTAAGTTCTCTTTTTTTGTTTTTAAGAAAAAAGAGCGACTTACCCGTGTATCCAAACCATGACTGGTAACAGATCCGTGCCATCTAAAGCACCGGTTGGAACGGTAACATTAAGATTTAAACAGTCGAATTCATGATCAATAGGAACAGGATCCAGAACCCCGCTAGACTCAACAAGTGTGGCAGTCTCAGTCTGCACAGCTCTGGGTCCAAATTTTGTAGCATCGAAAGGCGAATCTAGAGAATTGCGGACCTTGCTATGCGTCCAGCGCTTGGAGAGGCTCGCATAAGGGATGCCGCGGAATAGGGCGAGGCCAGCAGCGCTATCATGTTCACCAATAACCGTGGAGTCGAGAGAGGGAACTGCATGATGGATCTTCTTGAGAGACATCTTTGCGCTTGGTCTTGCGAGTGCTTAGTCTTGCGTTCCGACGCGGGGGAATTCTTGGCGAAAGGCTTTAAAGCAGCAGAGGATCGTAGCTATACAAGGAGAAAAGTATAGGTTGACAGTGCTTCTGTCCTTTTTTTTCCTTTGCCTGTCACGAAGGTGGTGCTCGCTCAGATGGAGACACGTCAGCCGGTGTTTAACTAGGATCGGACAATTTGAAGCGAGTGTGAGGTGCTGACTCGAGAGACTCTCGACTAGCGAGCGTCACATCACCCACTATTCAATGCTATCAAGCTGGTAGGTGGACATTGTCACAATTCACAAACCCTTTCAGTGGCAAAGAATGAATTTTTCGGAGTTTTATTAACAGATCCAGTGTTAAAGCTGATTTCAACGAAGCGCTAGCCCATGCATTGTAACTCCTATGGGTGTAGGTGGTCCATTGCTAAATTCTAGGACATGCGAGTGAATTCAGGTTTTCTACAGGCTTGTTAAGCACCGTGTTGTGTCAAATTTGATAGGAGGATAACTCGAGACGATGTTCTTCAGAGCTTACGTTTTGTGGTGGTGCTTGCCTCGAAGGTTTTATTTTAGAATTCTCGGGGAGCTATTGAAAAACGTGGCTCAGCTTGCTATCAGACCACGCATAAGCTCTAGAAAAGGCATGCACGATACAAGGCTCTAAGTAGCATTTGCGCATGTGATTATGTTCCTTGTGAGATATCTGTGATTTAGAGCCAATCGTATCGTTCTGTGCTTCCACTATTCACGTACTTCCAATTCAAACCACAAAATCTAATTCTATAGACGTGAGACTGCAACCCCCACCTTCCACTATCACACTTTCCTCCTGGGCAAAGTTACAGGTTTCTATTTACTTCTCAGCAGCAGGTTTCTGAACGTCGGATTCCGACTTGATAACCTTAGCTCTGGAAGTTGTTTCAACGTCTCTGTTTTTCCTCCAGCCAAAGCTCAACTCTCTACATTGGCACTTGAATGTATATCCTGGGTGGAGGGCAGTTAAGGCAATGGAAGCGATAAATACCATAGTGCCCTCAAGAACCAATTGAGTGACTTCATTATTTGCTGATTTGCTAGAAAACCCCTGAGACAATTCTGCAACGCGGAAAGCTGACCGGACAAGAATAGTGATAATTGCGATAACCAGAGCTAGGGATACGGTTAGCTATATTCTGTCACATATGAGGGTGAGCCGGAACATACCACCAAGGAAAAGTTTCCATCGCTTGGACGACCAGATATCTTGATGGGCTGCCTCCCAGTCTTGTCGATTCTTAAGTTTCTTAAATCCAAAGTCGGCACATAGAACGATGAAAATGACCAAGCTGACAACTTGGAGAGATAAACCAGCAATCATGATATGGATACCAGCCTGAGCCAAAGATTGGTTGTCAGCCGGTGCAATACTAGTGACGGCACCACCTGCAGACTGAGGAAGTCGGAAGCGACGAAGATAAACGTATATGTTGAAGGCGCCAATCGAGATATTCCACCACCATAAGTGACAACAATTCGTCCGAGACAAATATAGATGGCTGCACACATGAAAGCGGGGCCGATGGTAAGAGGAATAGTTTAGAAGGAAAGCAGAGAAGTCAAACGGGTTGTTGCGTTCCATGACGCGGCCGACGTAACCCAAGACCTCGAGGATCAAACCACACACCATAGCAGTAGAGAAGTAGACCGTGCGATATTTGATACAGAGACCAATTTGAGCAATGAGAAGAATCGTAAAGAGTGTTAAGAAGATCACTGTCCCTGCGACATTTGGGAGATGATGAATGAGGGCATATTCGAGGGGGCAGATGGCAAGGGTGCAGCAATCAGTTTGAGGGCATGAAATCGGGTCAATGAGGGAGCCATTCAAGAAATATTGGAGGTCTGACATGTCTGATAATAGAATAGATTATTTGGTTTAGGTGGACCAGTACCGCTGGTATTGGGAGCCGTTGACCAGTTTTATTGCAGAGTATAGTTCTTGAGGCACGGAGAGCTTAATGAATTGTGATACTTGCAGCATGTCGCGTTGAAGTAACGCGTACACTATCCATCGACAAGTCGATGACGAGTCGATACAATCTCATGCTTGCCAGTTTACAGCCACTCCAACACCAAACTGGCCATGTATGTACACTAGTGCCGTACTAAGAGAACCAAGACATTGAAGACTCTCGCATTCGCATCTATGCCATGCAGTCATGGTCTAAGCCATATTGATAAATCTATACCGAGAAATAGCGGGAAGACGACGTTTAAAGTCAGAGACCAAATAATGAGAAAGGGACAAAATGTGAGGAGCTCCTCTCAGAATGTAGTCCAGTATCGCTTTCGTCAAACTGAATTGAGTTTCGCGTTTCAATTGCGCCAGCCTACTATCAAGAGACGGAGCAACTTTCGGCCGTACCGTACCACTTGGCAGACGTGCTCGTAGCATGCGCCAGCTGCACTAGGAATAGAGGGTGTGAAAGCTTACCTAATTTGATTTTCACGGCCTTTACGCAGCTTGGAACCCTTGAATGTTCCTCCGAACAGGCCAATTCATAGTATTGCTACAGCTATGTAGAACGAGAGTTAGCAGAGTCAAGCATGGAGCCAAGCACTGCCATATAGCTATCTTTTGTCCAGTATCTTCCTCACACAGTTTATCTTATGTACATGATTTGAAAACACGGCAGGGAAGCTCATATAGCTTTTGTCCAGTATCTTCCTCACACGGATTTTACATTATATACGTACATGATTGAGAAATACAGTAGAGAAGCTCATGTAGCTTTGTACAGGAAGAGCGATGTATACGTAGGCTTAGGATTGAATCTGACGGACATAAGGTGGAGCAGAACAGCTGCACTTGCAGCGTATGGAATATGCATTAACCGATTATACAAGCAAATTACCGAGACATATGCTTTATCCAACGATAATGTGTTGTTAGTTCATTCAATAGTGTACGATGCAAGTAGCAAGTGGACAATCTGCGGTAGATTGTTTCCTTAATGCCCATAATTCCCCACCAAGCAGGAGCAAAACTTAAAGGATTGCAACAGCAGAAGCGTAGCTCACGGAAGAATCCGAGACTTCTTCTACCTCGCTGCTCCGCTCGTAACGGATAAATTTGAATCTTCCCTTATCCTCTGCGCCAAGCTTTCCATCTTTCTCTAGGACTTCCAATGCAGCCATTACAACGCCAATAGGATGCCTACCACACACTGTGTTGCCAGTTTCCTCGAGATTGTCTAGAAAGTCTTGATGCTTACCCGTCTCAATCGCATCCATAGCCATCTTGTCCAGCCGTCCAATGCTCTCACAAATCCGTGGGTCGGTTGGGTCTTTGTCTCTTCGCTTCAGCTCGTAGCCCGTCGCGTGGGCGGAGGGCGACGCTGGCAGATAATATGTGTATTGGAATCGGAGTCCCCAGTGACAGAAGTCTGAACTGACAACAAAGACCGACGTTGGGTCTGCAAGGTATGGGGCCAACAAGGCGCCGTAATCCTTCTCGACAGAGGCTGAAGTGTTTCCGACCAGAATAGGAATTAAAGGGGGATATTCGTCAGGGGAGCTGAAGGTTTGAGACATGATCTTGTAGATGTATGGGATGTGCATCTCCATACTGTGCTCCGTCTCGTCTGTCTTGGTTGACATGGTGTCGAACTTGCCACTCTCCTTCAGCTCTGCAATAGTCTCGGTGTCAAGAACGAGATCACCAAGCGGTGTAGCCCATCTAGAGTGTTTCGAAAGCGCACATCCAGCCAAGTATAGAGCGTGAGAGGGACCAAGGAGGAAGACACGTTTGGCTTTAGAGAGATCGAGTGACTTATACGCCCAAGCTGCTGCGGGGCCAGAGTAGGAGTAGCCGGCATGACTAGACCCACGTTAGAGAACAGTATAGACTCATATGCTACAACTGCTCACTCACGGCGCAATTATGACTCTTGCGCCAGGAATTGGCAGCTGCTTCCCTTCGATTTCCGAGGGTACTTCCGAAAGCCACTGGTCGAGTTCACGGTTGAGGGTGGATCGAGACGATGAATACCAAGAGCCAGCGTGGCTCGCAACCCTGGTGGACATGTTGGTTCTCGGGAAATGGAGAGGTAGTACAGCCAGTACTTTGGATGACGACTGGCAGGTCAAGGTTGAAGAGGTGAGTGGAGAGTAGTTGTTGGCGTCGTACGGCTTATCTACCATGTTATCGAGCATGCAAGGCTGAAGCTATCCAGAGCAAGGCTGTCGCTTGCCAAGGAAGTCCCACTTGCTCTCTACTGTATCTCAATCAAGGGGTGTGGAACCAGTGACCGTCACAGTGTATATCAAGAACAGCCTTTGTTGATTGGGATTAAGGTAGGCTCTAGGCATACGATACCCGAATTGAGCATAGCTCATGCTCACAGTAAGGAATCTGTAAGGTGGTTCCTACTCTGTCTCTACTGCTATGCAGGCTCTTAGAGGAAGTAGAATTTCTCTGGTGCCTCACAGCCCATCCCGACCACCAACTTGATGACTCGGGCCTTTCGACAAGAAATTCGTGGGTGGTTCAAAGGGCGCATCAAATTAAGGCTATAACTTTGTAAATTCCCTTATACGGATCCCAAAATGCACTTAGGACCCAGAAGGAAAACTGTTAATAACACATCAGAGGGTAGTTAAGAAGGGAGAAGACCGTGGCATGTGTGGCCGTTTGAGAATCATCCCTTACAGCTAATGGCCAGAACAGTAAACGAACCAGTACCCTCTAGGGCATGCCTTGTACAATTGCATCAATCTGCTGACGAGCCCTCGGAACTTAACGTCTGCAATGACGTAAATGAAGTCTATGCACACTATTAACCGCTCTTCTAACCACTTCGGTGGAGATATCTGCCTGCTGATCTGCTGGCCCCCGCGAAGGTAAGTGCGAAAACTGGGTACTTACGGATTACTCCAGAGGCGTTGGGCTAAGAATACTTTTGCTTGGGTTGATGGACCTCAACTCTAGAGGCTGAGATTCTGACAGACCCACGGGTCGACAAATGATAAACTACTCTTCCCGAAGAGCCATCTGATGCGAGGCTTGAACCATTGCATCGTCGAAGGCATTTCCACCATGGAGATAGTTTTTCTACATCTCTAATCATCTCGAATGCCGACTGGCAGATGCCAACAGCATCTATCGAACAAGGGGAAATATCATGGTCGCATGGAAAGAGGTTGTGTTGTGGATCCTCCCTATTCTTGTAGCTTGAACTTTCTCGACCCTATGGGAAAGAAAGTTATCTCTCCCATGTGGAGGAGCAGACTGGGAAGGCGCAATCGAAAAGGCTTTAGTCCCGTGTAGCAGAGTGAGGACCTGGGTGGCAAGACGTCTCAGATAAGGAGACAGTGTCCAATCGTGTCAGGCGATCGGGAAGATCGATGGCATAACAGAGGCGGAAGAGCCGCAATGCCAGACCCTAACGTGACGGTCTGAACCTCGAATGCCATGGCCTGTCCAAGAGTACAATGCAAGGTGGTCGTCACTTCACGGGTTCCCAGTGGCCACTTCTAACGCTATGGGCTATGGGCTATGGGCTCTGGCCGAGCTGCGTTCCTGCTGGCGATTTCTGATGCTTGCACAATGTCACTCTCGAGACGAGACGAGCGTCGGGTTGACGGCGGTAAAGGGCTTCCGGCGGGTGTCGAAAGCACCGGAGCAACAATGTGGCACTGGAGGAGAAATGTTTCGGTGGCTCAGCGCAGAAGCACGAGGAGTCTAGCGGGCTCAGCATGTCCCTCGCCATCCGCAACACGGCTTACGAGATCCGCAGATTGAATATAGAACATTCCGCAGTGCTGCTCCCCCTCCAGCAGGCAATTGGCCACCGCGATCCAAAAATACGGAGGACGGCGGTCATGCAGGTCGATAGGCAGCGAGCTTGTTTGTTGCGAGGGCGAGCGTGGTAGGTGGCCCGCCAATGAAGTTAAGGTTTGCCCCTCGGTCGCCCACCGCAGACATCGAAGTGTCAGGGATGCAAGCGGCTGATGCTCTTGAGTGCCCGTGAAGCTTGAATGCTCCTGGCCTGGCGCTGGCTTCTGACACAGAGACTCGTGCTGATCCTGCATCAAATAATGCTCATGCCCACCTGGCCAGCCAGCGCTCAATTGTTGGAGCCGTAGACTCTCAGCTTCCTTCGTACTCTTGAAACCATCCCCAACAACACGGCTTTCTCAAATTTCAAACCTGATCTCGGATCCGTCCGCTTGCTGTACCACAACAAACAGCTGCTCGCCTAGGCCTGCCTGTTCAGCCTCTGCACGTTTAGGGGTCGGGCACGATGAGTGTAAGTGCTCCCGTTTCATCTTCCCATTGTCACGTTTCAACCATCTTCGAGACATCGTCGATTCTCTGGGGATCACTGTCCATTCTGTTCCTGCTTGACACTATTCTGTCTTGACTCCCTTGGCAGCATAGACTAGCTCGCAGAGTTCCGTGATACACTCTTCTATCGCCCTCGTCGTCTTAGCTCTCCTTTAAGTTCAACTGCACGACATTATTGCCCAACATAAGAAGTATCTCTGGAAGAACTTTGCTAATCAACAATCATGTCGCAGCAATACGGGTCAGTTCCAGTCTCCCCACTATACCCACGACCTTGAGATTCGCATCCATCCACATCTACACGCATATTCCTGCAACCTGCGCAGTACTGACAAAATATGAGCAGATACGGAGGGCAAGCCAATCCCTATGCCCAGCAAGGGGGCGGAGGTGGACTACCATCAGGACCACGCGCCGGAGGACTTCCATCCGGACCACGAGGCGGAAGGGCAAATGCTGGACCACCAGGTGGAGGATTCAGACAAGAATACAACGCACCACAACAATCGCCATCCTATGGAGGATATAGCGACTCTCCCTCAATGGGACGTGACGATTATGGAGGTGAGTGGTCTTAGACGGTGGTTTACGACCTGGGTTAATAGAGTACAGGACAAAACGTTGAGATGGCTCCATTGGCCCAGAACGGACAACGATTCGCCGGAGGTGGAGGAGGAGGAGACCCAAATGCTATTCTCAATGAGTGTCGCGAGATCGATAGGGGCGTAGACAGCATCGAACAGAATCTTGACAGGCTAAAGATGCTTCAACAACAATCTCTCAACGACGCCGATTCCTCTACCAACTCGGCGACCAACAGACAGCTCGATGCCATTTCCTCCGAAACGATGACAATGTACCGAAACTTCGCTGGCCGCATCAAGGCCATTAAATCACAACCAGAATCTGGAACCCCCAAGAATGCCCCCCAGGTTGGCAAGGTTGACAGAAAACTAAAGGCAGCAATCAACAAGTACCAGAATGTCGAATCTGACTTCCGACGAAAGATGCAAGACCAGATGGCACGTCAATACCGAATTGTGCGCCCAGAAGCCTCAGAGGAAGAGGTCAGAGAGGCGGTCGAGGACACCAGTAATCAACAGGTTTTCTCACAAGCTCTGTTGCAGAGCGGTAGACAAGGACAGAGCAGAGCAGCATTGGCTGCCGTTGAGGATCGTCACAGGGCTATCCAGAAGATCGAACAACAGATGATTGAGCTTGCCGAGCTGTTCCAAGACATGGACGTTCTGGTTACGCAACAGGAAGCTGCTGTCGAGAATATCGAGATGAAGGGAGAGGAAGTTGTCGAGAACATGGACAAGGGAACACAGGAAATTGCTGTTGCCATCGAGAGTGCGAAATCACGAAATCGCAAGAAGTGGTGGTGCTTGGGTATCTGTGGTATGTGTAGTGCTGACCCCTCCTCAACCACTAAGCTAACAAAACAGTTGCTATTATTGCTGTCATCGTCATTGTTATTCTCATCTACAAGTTTGTCATTCAAGGAGGGTCCACAACCACGACATCAGCATCTACTACTGGAAAGCGAAGTCTAGCAGCTCAATTCCACGAGAATCGCGTTATTAACCCACACAACACCGTCGCCGAGAAGCGCAATGTAGTCGTCCCAGGTCTCGCATGGCAAGACAACAAGCTGGTCGCCTCAGGTACTGAGTTCAAGGGTGGCAAAAGCAGAATCGCAGCGCCTGTTGCGGAATTCCAAAGCAAGAAGGCCCTTGCTGCTGGAGTAAGATTCAGAGGCGGTGCGGTACGAGCTGGAGTAGACTTTCAAGGGTGAGAACTAGAAGGAGAGCAGTACGAGTAGCTGAGTGGAAAATCTGTATATTGGCGGCGTTCATCCTTCGACTTTCCTATTCTCGGGCCTGGATCTGTTTGTTTACTGTTCCCAAGAAATGGGATGGATAAGGGATATACACAAACCCACATGACTGGGCACTTGTTACTTTGCTTTCGTCTGCATAGGAGGCGTTCTTTCCTTTTGTACTTCCTATTTGGTCGTTTTGTTTCTGTCTGTCAATTGTCATGCAAGCAACATCAACCCTATTGTTGCTGAACCCTGAGGATTGTCTGGCTACATTTCCTTACCTACTATCCTCTTCGCGTCATTATCTCCTCCAAAAGATACCGCCACTACCTCTTTCAAAATACTACCAATTTTTTTCTAACCCTCCCGTGCCCTCTGCAACCTGCGAGCGCCTCTGCTTTCCCTTGCCTGTGACATCTTTCCTGGCGGGCGTGACAGATGGAGTGACAGTTCTCTGAGGAGGATCTCTTAGCGCTGGATTTCCCTGATGGTTTCATCCCCGTTTGCCCACCATTGCCATTGGTTCCTCAGTGCGCTCTGGTCCATCCTCTTATTGGTCCTTGAGCTTAACCCATGTGTTTGGTACCTCACCTCAAGACAAGACATGCGCAGTAGCATGTCAGAAGCAGAAGCAACCATCTGAGGTAGATTGATGGTACAGAAATAGATTGTTCATTCAAAGACCAGATCTGGTACATCCTATCTAGCTGTCAGTCAGAAGTCTGACTCTTTCACAATGCCACTGAGTCGGGCGTATCCTATATATTCAAACAGTCGACCAAGTAGCTCTCCCCTCCTGCTCCATAATGCTTCTGTTCCAGGTGGTTTGGACCTGGCTATCAAAAAGGAAATGGAGGAACGCCTGCACTCATCCCGCGCCTTCTGCCGGCTTCCTTATGCATGCTACTAAATGCCTGATGTGACTCTAGAGGTACTAGTGTTTCGTACCTGTCAACGCCGAGCCCAGAGGGAAAAACGCCTGAAAGATCCCGTACGCCATATATGTCAAATCATGAACCCCTCACGCCTCCTCTTTCTCCTTCCCCTTGCCTTTATCATCTAGAGCTGTCTCTTCTTGGTCTTCGTCTTCGGCTCTCTCCATCACAGCCTTGATTGCGTCCCCGCTCGCACTAGGGCCGCGTTCCATCTCAATGCCACCGCTGTCAACGATCTTGCGTAGCACGCGCATCTTGCGCTCAAAGCCCTCTAGGAGTCCTTGCATCTGGTCTTCGCCCACGAGAGCACTGTTCTCACCCCGCTCAACCACGTCCTCCGCAGTCGGCACCGCCACGCCGTCAATCCTCAACATCATCCCCTTCGCGCCCTGCTCCTCATCCTCCTCGTCCGCTGTCTCCCCCTCCCACGTCGGCGCATTGGCAACCTCACTGCTCAGAATCTGCCACTTTTCACTCAGACTGACGGCTTTCGTGATGCCATCGCCAGTCTCATTAACATCGACAATCACCACCCTTTCCTCCCGTTCTTGCCTGTCCTTTCCTTTCCTAGCTGCGGCCCGTCCTTTGTAGGTCGACCCGGAACTCTCCATATCGTCATCGCCATCGCCTTCCTCGGCATCCTCCTCGGCCGCTTCCCGCTGGTGGATAGCTCGGACACAGGCAGCGGCTAGGACCTCGCTCTCGTCATCGTCGCTGAAGATGTAGTGGATCCGCGAGGGATGGAAAGTATTCTGCGACGTGGAATCATGGACGAGGGTGAAGAACGGGGCGAACGACGGACGCGGCGCCGCTTCTTTACCCACGGTTTTCGAAAAGACGGCGGATTCGTGGGGAGGGATGGATCTTGTTGGGAGATAGACGGCGGACGAGGGCTGCGAGGGATTGATGAGATTCGGCACCGGGGGAGTGGGAGGGAGGGACATGGTGCTGGCGCGGGTGGTTGAGATGATGGGGATCGCTGGGTGGGCGTCTGAGGGCTCGGGGTGCTCTGGGGTGGGCGATGTGGTGGGCGGTGGATCGGGAGACGTCAACGCAGCGGCCGGCGGGTCTTTGCCCTGGATGGAGGGGAGTATTGATGTGGGAGTTGACATTATGATTCAGCCTGCTTGGCTCGCGTAGGTCAAAGGCTGCCTAAGATTCTTGTGCAACGTGAGCCCCAGGCCGACGTTGTCATTGCTGCGAGGCTGTTAAGCTTCCGTTGTGTAACCATCGCTTTGTCTGGGCGGGAGGTGCCTCGATAAGCCTTATCGGTGATGCCCCAACGATGCGGGCTATTCCTGTTTGGGCAATCACCTTCAAATCTACCCGCTCTGGTCACATCGAATTATTGTTTGGAGCATTGGTCTGATGGCAAGTAGGTAGGTAGATCATGGTTTCATCTTCGCTCTCTGAACTGGGTTCATGATTTATACAAGATGCTGCCCCACTCTCTCTATCCTCGACTATCTACATTATCGTCGACTTCGCTGAATTTTCATTCCCAAACTCCGTGCATTGTTCATAGAATCCAAAAGCAACCGGCTCGCTCACAGAGCAAATAAGCCTACGCCAACACCCATTAAGCCCACCGAGATACTCAAAACTGCAACAGGACCCCATCGGAAAGGGGGCTGTACTTGGCCAGCAGCGCTCTTCTTCGTGCTGGTGCTGGAGCTTGAGCCTGTTCCGGTTGCAGTCGAGGCAAATCCGGCTGCTGCGCTGAGAGAAACCTGGGTAGGGTTGAAAGTCGCAACAGCAGTTGCTGTTCCGGTTCCTGTAGCGCTTCCTTGACCACCTCTGACTGGGTCTGTGACGGTCTGGGTGACACCTGGCGTCCCTGTAGCGGTTGTAGCACTTGGGATGGCAGCGCCACTGCTGGCGAAAGCGACGATGTTGGAACCAGTGGAATCAAAGTTGGTTTGGGCAATAGCAATGCGGTTGTTGATCAAGTCGTAAACGACATATGCACTTCGCAGGAATGTATCACCAAAGAGCACGGGAAGGTTGCCAGCAGCTTGGATACCAAGCTGGCATGCGGCAGTACCATCCGAGAACGTTGGTTGGCGGCCAGAACTGGACGTCAGTGGAAGAACGAGCTGAGACATGGGGACCTTGATGGTTGGGCCTCCAGGTCCTCCGAATCCATAGTTCAGAGTGCCCGTGTTGTTGGCCAATGAGCAGGGAACAACAACGGCACCGAGTTGCTCGTCAACCTGAGCTCCGAGTTCCTCGAAAACCACCTGTGCGACATCATTGGGAAGAAGCGTAATGGTGGTTCCAGAGTCGAGGATAGCGGCCTCGGCATAGGTCGGCGCGGTAAACTGGTCACTTCCTGAAGAGCTGGTTGCGCCGAGGGAGGTGAATGCGACAGTGAAAGATGTCGTCACCCCACCACGCGTACTAGGATATACGGGAATGGAGACCAAGCTGCCCGTGAACTTGTCGGTGTCAATACCACCAAAAAGAACCGATCCGGTACTGGACTCTGTTCACTCATTAGCTGAGCAGTCACTGTGTATCAAGGATTGTTGGCTTACGTAGGTCATCCAGCCATAAACTATAGGCATTGGTTTTGATCAAACCTGCATTAACCAAGGCTTCTGGCAGATTGGGGTAGATGGTTCCATTGCCCGTCTGGGTGTTGGCCTCAGAAGTATTATATCCAATTCCCATAATCCCCACGCCAATAGTTGAATCCAAAGCCAGACCCATCTGGAAGTTCTTGATGGTGGAACCTCCAATGGAGAAGGTGTCTTGAAAGTAGTCGCCCGTAGAACCCGTTCCGTCCACATATGAAATATTGAATCCATTTGGCTCGACGTCGAAGAAGCTGCTGGATTTACTGGCATCAACTAGCAAGCCGAAAGTCAGTACACGCTTTTCCGCTAGGTCTTGATCAATAGCTTACAGCTTCCACCCGTACATCCGTTCGAAGTACTGGTCGCGCCATCCAAACATATTTGTGAGGTACTGCTCGGAACCCAAACATCACTACTTCCGGTATCAATCTGCACCTGCAATGCCTGCGCCGGCGTGCCTACTGAAATATTGGCAAAGTACAGACCTGCCTGCACCGCGTTTCCTAAGCTGGCTTGAAGGGTATCTGCTCGCTTGGAAAGAACCATGGACCGGGCCTTGAGTTGGGCGGCGGCGACGGCATTGTCGCGCGTTATGCTCCAATGCACGGTGCCATCAGCGGCAGCGGCGGAGAGCGAGACGAGAGAGCTGCTGGCGAGGATGAGGGATGTGAGCCGGGCCATGGTTCGTAAGGATGTGGATTGGAGAGAGAGGAAGGAGGGCGGGCAGGAGGAGAGTATATTATCTCGCACAGCAAGACAGGGCAGAGCAGAACCGGACACAGAAATAGGCACTGCTTCATACGGCGGGCTGGGGAGGCAGCGCAGTGATGTAGCTTACCATCTAGTGTCACACATTGCACTAGGCCGATCTGCGCCACCACTGCCCTACCGGTTTGTTACAGCAATAGCGGGTGTCGAAGCGAGCTTGGCACTGGTCGAGCTGTAGGTCGTGCAGGGAGCGGAGCTGGGGCGCAGAGCCAGGTATGGTATGGAAGATGGGAGAAGGAGTTGGAGGCAAGAGGACGCAGAGCGTCAATGACAGAGACGATGGTAGGGCGCGTTGGTTTTGGGGGCACCCGAGGAATGGAAGAATGCAAAAGGGGTCGCCGCAAGCACGACAACAGACGAACGGCTGTTGCCTCACCGTACCTTGCTGATAGGCAACATCAGCCAAGCCCAAGCTTAGATCAGCTCAAGTTCCTTCTTCAGACGTTTGACGTGTTTTGGTAAGCGCCAAGGGACCCCGAGGCACAGGCACAGCAAACGACCCGGAATACGAGCCATTCATCAAACCACTTTCCAGGACCGATGGATGTCATCACTCAACAGCGAAGATGCCATGAATGGTGTGCGCCATGTTGGAATCATCTGCTCACAGGACACAAGCGGACGGGACCTTAAAGCCTAACCCAATGCCAAGCTTTTCTCCGCTCAACTCTAAAGTAGCCATTATGCTCCCCTGAGAATCCCCGTAGGTATGCCGCATTCCGGCCACCGCGCTGCCCACCATCACTGCGGAAGTGACTTTCTCGGCCGCGTGGGAAACTCGGTTCCTGGCCTGGCCACCCGTGTTCCTCCTTGCGTGAACGTTCGCCGTGTCGAGACCGAGCCATAGTCTTCGGCGTTGCTCGCGACTCCTGAAATGTTTTCCATCGAAACGGAAAACATCCGAGGCAACAGTTGCAATGGGACTCGCACAAGCTCATACCCGAATGGTGTGATCCTGGGTCCTGTTTGCAGGTATCAGCTTCGCCGAAGGGGCAGTGCAGGTGGTGCTCTTTGAACCGGAGGCGTTACCACCAGTCAAGTCTGGGTCGCTTTCGAACCCTGGAGGGCGCCTGTTTCATCTCTACAGCACCATATCCAGCCAATGTGTCTACGCGCCTTCCACTGATCGCTGTGCGCTGGGGGAGAGGCGGAGTTCAGCCTTTCACAAAGTGCTTTTTTCACGTGCTTTGTCCTCTTGCGGGCGGGCATGCGGACGGATGCGCCAGCGACAGAGATCCAGAACATCCTGCATGCCCAAAAGGACGAAAGAAGCCTTGCTGTTACTGCCAGCTGCTTCAGCCTTCAGCCCCAAATCGCTATGCTTGAAGCTACCCTTCAGTTCAATCGAAATGCAAGACATCGTTGCCCAGCCCGGCATTAAAGAACCGCCTAAACCCTTCAGCCACCTCAAATCTATAGCCAAGGCGGTTCAGGATAGCCTCAAAGCAGTAGTATCCTTTTCCACGTCACATGTTGCGCACTTGTCTCTCACGGACCGGGAGCATGTCCTTCCAAGTATTCTATGTCGCCCACAGGGTGGCTGGCGACAATAGAGTCGTGATTTATCGGTGAGGATGCAGCTCCTCGAGTAGCGCCCAAGATCGCTTGCATACTTAAAAGCTATAATTGACATAAGGTTCAGGATTGGTTCCAGCGAGTTGGTCGCGGGAGTGTTGTGATCCGGATTCGGTCTTGCCCTCATGCAATGTTCATTCAATGGAGGTGTTGAAGTCAGCACCTTCTTTAACTTCCAAAAGGCCAGAAGGCGCTGGCTTTGGCTTCTTAGCTAGAATCAACGAAAGAAATCGATGAGCAAGGAATCTAGTTGGCCACCGATCATCTACTTTGGAACTGCCGATTGGAAGCAATGTCCGGGGTTGATAGTGGCATGACAACCTGTTGCAACTCCCTTCGGAAGGATCGATACGGCCCGCCATACTTACTGTTTCGCACTATGTCCTGCCCCGTTATTTTTGTTCCTCAAGTCCGTGTCAACTGTAGAGCTCGAGAAGTACCCCTGCAAATCACCTGTTGCCACAAAACATCAAGGCCTGATGTGGTCTGAGATGGGATCTCGCAAGACAGCTGAGGCGGTGGCTTGCCGTAGTGGATCCATTCGGCTGTGATTGCTGAAGCTCTTGGGTTTCTCGTGCGGTTTTAAAAAATACTGTCAGACTGTTATCTTATTGCATCCCCCCACAAAAATGGGGAAGACGTACAGTATATGCTGATGTTGCACCAGCCAGCATCAGGACCGTCTCCGTTGCCCACAATCGCTGACCGCTTTGTAAATTCTTTGGCCAGTGGCTTTGTGAACCAGTGAAGTTTTCGGCTCATATATCCTATAAAGCTTCCTCTGTGTCTATTGGATGTCACTTTGAGCGCCATGAGGGTTCGAAGATTTAGTAATCATCGTCAGCTACCCACTTGGAGAAATTAGAATTGAATATACTGGCGAGGCTGCTTCGGTAAAAGGCTGTGCAAAAGTCAGACTCCAGCGTAGCTGTGTTAGCTGTGTTAGCTGTGTTAGCTGTGTTAGCTGTGTTAGCTGTGTTAGCTGTGTTAGCTGTGTTAGCTGTGTGTGCCTAGAAGCAGCCAGGCTCCCATAGGCGGCTTCTCATCTTTACTAGGAACGGCCTAGGTAATGAGTAGTAGTTATATCTTCCAAGCAGCTGCTGCCAACAGCTGTACTAATTCATACCAAGGTGTACTAGTGTTTTAATCTTCTATTTTTCGACCTCATGGAAAGACAGCAGTATAGTCTTTCACCAAATGAGATGTAGAACATCAGGAAAAATAATCCAAGCTCAAATTTGCCTGTATTTTCCGTGCAGATCAGAGAGATGCTGGCTTTTTATCCTTATAGCCATCGCCTCGCTACCGTCTATTGCTGCATGCAGGCGTTGCCCCGAATCCCTAAGACTCACTCATTTTGCTTGCTATTCATTTGCTCCCGTTAGATCTTGAAATTCTTGCTGAATACCAATGGACCTTTGCCTCGCAGTTCTAAGTCCATATATGGTCCTGGTGTTAATCTTGTTGATGTTATGCCCAATGTTAATGTTGACGTAACGCCTCCCCTGCGGCGCTAGCTTAACACTGTCGCCTCAAAGAGACCTTGCCCAGTCTTTACTTCAGCGTCACATAACATTACCTCCATGGTCGCTCCATACAGTCCTCCCGGTTGAATCTGGTGCACCACAAGGACAGAATGATACTTGCCGATTAAGATGTTGGCTTTCACGTCACAAGAAACGTGATTTGGACCAAAGTTATGTGCATGGGAGTCGGCTACCCATATGGACATTGGATTCTATTGCAGGCAAGCAGAAAGCCATACCATATCAAGATGCAACTATCTACAAGAAAATATAGGGCGGAAGAGCTAGGAGGTCGCAAAGCAGACGGTCAGCACAGCTGTCCTTCATTGGTTCTGTCAACCCGAACAGCTTGGCCGCCGCAGGCTTAAATCAGAATTATAGGCGGAAACCTCCAGCACCGAAGGCACCCTTGCCAGTTCCGAATGCACCCTTTCCAGACTTGCCGGATGATCCTGATCCAGAACCGAAGCCTGAGCTTCCACCTGGTGCACTACCGCTGCTGGAAGAGCCGCTGCTGGAGGAGCCGCTGCTGGAGGAGCCGCTGCTGGAGGAGGTGCTCGTGGAAGCTTCGTAGGCAACGCTGAAGGACGAGTCACTAATGAGGGCGACGTTGGTCAAAATGTTGCCAGAGGTGTCTTCGATATCCATGATGGTTGCGGAGCTGACACCCTCGCTGGACTGCGAGGTTGCAGCAATGCAGTCGGTGAAAGTCACGTTGCCAAAGTTGGCCAAGGCGACCAAGCTGGTTCCCTCTTCGAAATCCTCGACAATCCATTCCGCGTTCTCACCACCAAGTGCAGAGGTGGAGCTGAGACTGATAGTGGCGATCTCACCGGTGGTCAAATTCTCGATGGTTGCAGTGCCCGTCGTGCTGGTGGTGGCGATAACGGAAGCGTTGATTTGCTAAGGTCAAGGTTAGTACTCTGATCAGATTCTCTAGAGGGCAAAACTTACGTCTCCGGCCGAGATAGTGATGTTGAAGTTGTAGGCGTAATCTGGGTACCACTCATACCAAGCATCATACGAAACGGCTCCGCTGGTGTCTACGACGAAGTCTACACCAGTCTGCAAGATGGCCGTGCTGTAGGTGTTTCCATCAATACCAACCCAGGCAGACGCAGCATACTCGCTGTAGGTAGACGCAACACCGGATGGGGCCGAAGGCGTAGGAACATTGAAAGTGCCGGAAACTGCATTGAAAGTCTGCCCGGATGGTGGGGTAGTGATGGCAGCACCACTCCAGTTCTCGGAGTATTGAATGCTGGAGTTGGATGTAGCCTGGGTCTTCTTGGACTTGCTCTCGACAACTGCGCTCGTCGAGTCCTTGGATCTCATTGTGGAGCCCTCGAGAATCCTTCCATTGCCATTGTTTGCTCGGCGGGCTGCCATGCGCTGTCCCAGTCTGGTCTTGGAGAAGCGAGGGTTGGGAGCGGCGAGGGCCGAGGTGGCCAACACCACGGTGCTGAGGAGAGCGAGTGAAAACTTCATATTGCGTGTGTAGTGAAAGGGTGTGGGATCTAATGCAGTCTATGCCAAAAAGAAGGGAAAGTTATCTGATGATGTCAAAGATCGAAGGTGGTTGCCGGACACACGCAGTGGAAAGAAGAGAAAGAAGATGGGGTTCAAAGTAGATCCCCGGGAACTTCTTTAGAAGGAGACAAGATGAAAGAAAGGAAGTTGAGATAAGATGAAGATGGTAGAGATCGTTGATGAGAAAAAAAGCCATCATCACGGGGATGGTGCCAAGTACTTGTACTCTTCCCTGCTTGGGAGGGTTCAGGATACTCACGACTCCACACTGACATCTGTGGTATACCTTAAACCTCCCAACTTCGCCAGCTGAGGTCGACAAGTTAGTCTGCGTTCTCCATATTCGACGCCTCTTTTGTTTCAAACACATTAAAGGGTCGACCCAGTCCGGTCGTACGAATCTATTCGTAGGTGCAGCCGCAAGCGCCCCTGCTGGCTGGGTGCTGGTTGGGTGGGCATGACGACTGGAGCGTGGCCCGGCGCACAACTTACGCAAGGCTGAGGAGACCAGGGCATGACGGTCCACGAAAACAGAGGGGACGACGACCGACGTTTGCATGCTACCGAGCATTGTACATCGGGTCAGTGTCACCGTGGTCCTGGACCGGTGCTCACCTCATGCTTGGGATTTGCTGGTACCTCGGACGAAGCTTCGCCACGGCTTGGCCCGAGCTCTTCGCAGATAGAGTGCCAGAGTGGTCAGCAAAGGTGCAGGTTGGTGCCTCGTGGTTCAAGGCCAGCCGCGATGCTGTAGGCTGTGAGTGTCGAGTAGATGGGGAAGTGGAAGTGGATAAGGGGAAACGGTGCTCGTGAAACCGCGTGCACTCGCTTCTAGATGCCTGAGACCGTTGTGGCCCAATTATCGCAGCCGAGGGCGTACGTATGCCCCTGTAGTTCGCCGCTGCCCACGCGATTTGGCTCCCAATCAGACGACTTTGAGGGGCGACGGCGGCGATGATGGCCAGGGACCCTCCGTTTTCGAGGTGGCATCGGGCAATATTTCCCTCGAACGGGTGCTCATCGAGTGCTTGTTTGAGTGGTGGATGGGCCCGAGGACCACTGCAGCCTTTTTATCTGATGCCAAGACTCGCTTGCGCATAAGATGCTGATATGAAGGAGCCGGGGAGATGTCCATGATGGATGCCACTTTCTGCCTCTGCTTCTCCATCGTCCAGCTCGCCCTCGTCGAATGGGATCCAAGGAGAGGAAGGACCGGACGATATCCCACGCCGACATCCGGTCGAGGGCGGCGCTGGCGTAGCTCGTTGGAGGGCACGCAGGCGCTGAGAATGCGTCAAGGCCATGGATGACGACTAACCCCAAAGCCGCGGTGACGCACATGCCGCATCTACAGTATCGATATGTCCGAAGGCCCTACGAAGGCCGGTTGGCACTGCCTGTGGGCTACCATGGTAAACAAGCTGAGCCCAGTCGTGTTATGCCTTTCTTCTCCCGAGCTCGGCTGAGCGTTTCGCCAGTTATTTTTACACCGGCCAGGAGAGAGGTTCAGATGAACGGCGCCCAGCGAACGAACAAACAGCCAGCAGAGACGGCAGCACTCCTAAGTTTCACTGTGCTATATGATCCGAGTAAGATGCGTCACGAAAGGAGGCAAAGGGATCATCAGCAGGAGTTTGGTCAATTTCAATTAAAAATAGCGCTTGTTCGTCTGTTCGTTCCGTCTCACAAACGTCTTCTATAAACAACCCTTCCTTTCAATGCTGCTTGTTTCGTTCCTCCTTCATTCGACCCGTGTTGATTTCCCGTCCGAATAATGCCATACGAATTCGCCTAGGGACCAGCACCAAGTTGTGCAGCATGTTCCTGGTTCGAGCCAATCATGCCCCTTCTTTCTCTTTGGACATATGCTTGTCAGTCATCGGCGGGATTTTGATTTCTCCATCCTGCTCGTGTTGGAGGACCCGTATGCTTGACTATTTGCCGCATACTATATCCTCAACGGCCAATGTTCGGATCAGATGACGCTATCTCCGTCTGCGGTCTTTCGGCGAGTTCTGTTTTGCTTCTTGATTGAGATATACTTAATGTTCTCATGGCCTGAGTATATCATCTATTCGTTAGCCGGAGCTCATGGTCTTGAGGGAGTAAGAATATCTCCGAGGGTTCCCTGTTGATGAAGGCCTAATTCTGGTCCTTAGTCATATTCTGTCGTTACTGAAGTCGTCTCAATCATCCGATGCACATCCCTCCGTGTCGCGTAAGCGTTGAAGCAACTCATAATTGTGCTCCATCAAAGACAGATACTGTCACCCACTCCACCTGCAAGACCACACGAAGCACAAATTGTGGACCAGAAGTTTGTTCCACCACCAATTGCCTTTCCACTGGAGGTGGTATAGAGAAAGTAGTGTTGTCTTGGAGATAGATGTGAGTGGAGGAGGAGAGAGATGACGAGGCGACGTGTCTCGGGTTCGTCTGAACAGGGACCAAGCCTTGTACGCTGCACCCTCCTCCATCCAGCCCGATTGAATAACCAGTAACCATTCAAATGTTATTAATCCCTCATGGCTGAGGCCCGTATCTTGGTCCTCTCCATCTTTCAACGAAGAGGATTAGCAAGTGATATGTGGAGTTGCTGAAGATCCAGAAGTTAACGGTCGGTACCACCCGTTAACCGAGGGTTTTACTTCTGGAGATGTCACTGCATTGCTTGGTCCATGCATGTGCAGTGGACAAAGCACTGTTCCCTCTCGGAGGTTTTATCTCTGATAATAATGGAGTCGTTGTCCCAAACTCCCCCGGTTGAATTGCAGTCCTGCAGCACTTTCTGTCCACCGAGCGCCTTTGCTTCTAGAGATGTCACTGGTTTTGCTTCGGCCGATGCATGCGAAATGGGTAGAGGAAATGCTTCCTTCTAGAGATCTTAATATAGAAAAGACCGTACAGTACTCACATTCAACCCTCTTCAGTTGCACTACCGTAGAGGGGCGCTTCCCCTGCATTTCGCACACTCATTCCATGACATTAGTGTCATGTCGTTCGTTAGAAGGGTATCTTTGGCGATGGGAAAATAACTGCTGTAAACAGAAACTATAAGACGACGTATGTTGATCAAAGTAATAAGTTGGTTTCAGATGTATGCAGTGTGATAAATCAAGGATTTAGTGGTATGTGTAGCGAGTAAAAGTTCCAGTCTCTCCAATAATGTTATATAAGTAGTTCTCGGCGCTTGGGGAAGATAGAGGACGCACTCGAGCGTAGAAGAAAAGCTTGGTTGACGGTTAAGTATACAGTCCTTTTGCAATTCTACTACCTAATGATCCTAGAGCTTAGGCTAAGCATAGATTCCATCATACGGTCCCCATTCCAGGACTCCTAATGCTGTCGAAGCAATTAGCCCTTCTATCATTTGCGGAATTGATATCATTCTTTCGGAACTGCAATAGTGCCTTCTCATCGCAATCACTTAGAAATTCAACTATGACCACCTTGAACAATCTAAGCACGTACAGATATACTCAAGCATTTGCACCCAACTGTCATCTATCGCCAGTCTTCAACCAAGGCTTTTACATCAAGTATCTCCTACCCTGCATTCCTTACTTGGTTCTGTCACCAACCTTGACAACAACAGACTTATGACAGAGTTTCCAGTCGAAGGGTATTTTGCTATACCTCGTAAAGTTGTCTTGGGATCCTAGGATCAAATATCTCGCAAGTCCTTGTACGGATATGACTGCTGAGAGTTAGTGTAGGTTATTTGTGGTTACGACTTTAGAGGTCTTGGAACCATGTATTTCGCGATTCTTTGTACAAATATGATTACTGAGAGATGTTGTGAGTTTTGGTGAATTATGACTTTGGAGGTTTTGTAGCTCGTTACTCGATTGATAGTGTTTCCATATTCCAAAACGATCAATGCTCAGAGTTTTAGGCCTTCTCCAATTAGGATGATGTTCAATGCTGAGTAGTTTATTCTATGACTTGCAAACTGCATATTGGCTAATGACGAGCCAGAGCTCGCTGGCTCAAGTTGGAGTTTTCTGCCTCAGGACTGTATTTCGATCTAGAACACGCTCAGATGACAACTGCTTTTGGATGCCTTCTAGCACTCATTTTCATTTGCAAGAGAAATTACGGGCAAGCCAAGGGATTATGAAGTATCTTCTTATAGTTCTCAAGTCTGCTTTGGACAGAATGGGTTATCACACGCAGAGAGTCTAGCTATGTTAATTACTGAGAAATGTACCTAACAATCTGATCTTTAAGCTATGAGTGTTACATTGAGGATTATGTTCTGAAGTGATTTTGGCGCAAATTATGGGCCTCATTTGATCAGAACGGGTACACAACTCTTGTATGTCTTGAAAGAACCGTGATTAACCAAACAAGCACAAATACCATGACTATCAAGATTCTTTTTTTTTTTCAGAGTCTGAGATACTCAAGGTACATTGATTTGCCAAAGCATTTGAGAATCTTAAACCACTGCACGACTGAAATTGAATGAGTGATTTAAATCTCAAAAGGGATTAGAATCTTATGAGTAATCGAAATCTTCTGAGTGATTGAAATCTTCTGAGTAACCGAAATCTTCTGAGTGACCGAAATCTTCTGAGTGACCGAAATCTTCTAAGTAACCGAAATCTTCTGAGTAACCGAAGCCTCCTGAGTAACCGAAAACTTCTAAGTGATTGAAATCTTCTGAGTAACTGAAATCTTCTGAGTAACCGAAATATTTTGAGTGATTAAGATATCATGAGTAACTGAAATCTTATGAGTGATTCAAAGAGCTCTTGTCACTGACTGCATCACGAATATTGTACAAAGAACATCACAGTACAGAATGCCTCCAAAATTTCAGTATCACTTTTCTGAAAATTGAACGCAGCAAGACAGGTCCAAAACAAATGGCAACCGACTCTGCTTGGGCAAATTTATTACTCGAAGAAAAGGCATTCGATAAGAAACACCGGATACTATGGAGCTTTGATCCATTGCAGACATGAAGAGAATCATGGATTCTCAATCCATGGTTTTGCTCTATGCTAAATGTATAGTGCTGTACACTAATACGCTTCGATCTTCCCCCACAGAAGTGAACCAAATAGTTGATATGACTCTCTCGGACTAGGTCGCTGTTATCTTCGTAAAACATACCAAATTACAGAATTACAGAACTACGACCAGAAGATATTTACATATTACTAGTGTCACTTGAGCACGGCTGGGAAGATGAAAGTCCAGCTAGACAAAACTCACTGGAGCTATTTGAGCTAGCACTCCCCAGGGTCCTTGAAAATCGAACAGAGCTAAAGTGGTGAGATTTCTAGCTGCACAAACACTCTATTCTCCCTAATAGGAAAGAGGGAGATACATGTGGGTCGGCATGACCATAACTAGACACTCATCGCTACTCGCTTTACTTACTGTGCACATCCACGTCGGCCCGACACTGACCACTTTGGTGCCAGTGGAATGCCTGCGCAAAACAATGAACTTCACCATTGATGCACCACCAGTGCTAAGTGGGACACCCCCTCACTACACGAAGTTCTCGATCTGTACAATATGATCAATCGTCGGCATCGAGCCCAGATCCTGGTGGGGGTAAGCAGAGCGGCAGTGGGGAAGTGGACCCACGACAGCTCTCAACACCGCAAGTATTCACCCCCCCTGGCTTTCACTACCGACGCTTGCAGCATCTTTGGTCGACTTATGCCGGCGCTGCTCTGCTCTGTATCACTTATCTTATTAATCTCGTCATGCTTTACTTTAATATATCCCGCTACAATGCGGGTATGGTTTGTACGGGGGACATCGTACTAGATCAGTAGCAACGACCTCGATATAACTCGGAGAGAAAGAAAGTCAAGCTGACAGAAGGGACTAATGTGAAAGGCGACAGCAAGATCGAGCCCTTGGTCTTATTGGGATTAGCAAGGCAGCAGAATGGGGCTCAGACTAACTTCTGTCTGTGAACGGAGCTCCTGCAGGATGCGGGTGCAACCTTTTCTGCTGCTGCACCATTTCCTTGGTCTACGCTTAGTACTGCCATGCAGGTTGTAGATCGCAATAGGGAACCGGTTAGATAAAGGAATTAATCACAATAGACCTGTGTGTCTGAGCTTCATGTGGCTGTCCTAGGTGCTTGTGCTTCTGCTTCTAGGCTGCTTGAGAATTGTGTCTGATCTTGCTCCACAGACGTCCAGAGTGCTGATATGTCGTATTGACACGGCTGCGTATGAGCGTGATATTGGGATCTGGCATCCGAACCAATCCTCGGTCCCCACCAAACTGGCCCGTTGACAGGAAAGTCGAGCAAGAATTCTGGAGCTACCAACACACAACCAACCAGCAGCCGAAGGTCGTCGTCGCTGCCACGGGCTCAGGGTCAGATGCACGCATTGGTACTGTACTAATGAAGCTTCGAGCAATGGCTCGCGTCCGACTCGTATGTGCGAAACGGCCCTTTGCTAGCGGAAGGTCACCGGTGCATTTGTAGAGCCATTCCTGCGATTCCGCTGCTTGCTAGTCCACTAGTTGCATTGTATCTACCAATCTCCAAGTATTCTGAGCTACAGGACTTCTAAAGCCTTGGCAGCAGGGGAAGCGTAATCATTCCTAGACTTTGACCTGGCGGCTACTGTAACGCTAGGCGGATTAATTGTCTGTGGCTCTGTACTATGCCCTTGGAGAAGCCCTGCGCCACTATCACTGACAGCACGGTAGCTTCAGGGAAACAAATGTAGTCTTTCACGTAAAAACAAAAAAAACAAGTCTAATTCAACTAAGGGCCTTTTCAGAGACGGGAAGAACGCCGCAGCATCACGTGTCAGTGTAATGTGCTTTCATGAGTCCCCAGTAGGAGACCTCCCACCACCTATGCAAAATCTAGTCGGGACATACTGAAAGTTGTTGGCCATGAAACCTGTGCCCAGCTAATTGAGACAAGCCTGCGGTAAGGCTTTGCAAAGTTAGCAACGGAGCAACGGATATTTCCTTTCGGGTTTTCCCTACGGAAAATGTCTCCCTATCCCACCCGATCCGAACACAAATCATTGTGAAGTGCGCTTGAAATTTGTTTCTATAGGGCCAGGATTTGCTTGCTGATTACCACTGGATGAAACCGAGGATATCCCTGAACTCTATGAATAGAGAAAGCTGGTAAAGTTTAAGCTTGTAATATACAGTTCGCATGAGGTCATACGGGAGTTTGCGGCTGCGGACACAGGGACGATCTTGCCCGTGGAAAAGTAGCCAAACTCAATCCTGTCTCAAAGCCTGCCAAACCTTCTCGCATTCTTGTGATCATCCCATAGCTTTTCATCGATTGAGTCCGATTTGCCCCCAAAATTTGTTGCTATTCATCGCTTCCTTGCTGCCGAGGCACAAATTTGTCCTGCCAGGGCGTCATGATCAACAGCGCGCGATACCGAGCTATCCGGCCGCGCTTGGTTGTTGCGACGAGCCTCACGCCATTGCGGCGAGTATTGAGCAGCAGAGGAATTTCAACACAAGAACTTGATGCTACGAAAGGAGGTATGGTTACTACAGGATTTGCTAGCGCTTTCGTGCTGATCAAACGCTGTCCCTAGCTAGAGAAAGAGTTGTGATACTAGGCTCAGGATGGTCCGGATTTGTGCTATCCCGACAACTCGACCAGAAGAAATTTCAAACCGTGGTTGTGTCGCCTCGCTCCTACTTCAACTTTACTCCTCTCCTTGCCTCTACCGCCGTGGGGACTCTCGAGTTCCGTACGACGCTCGAATCCGTTCGAGCGCGTGCATCTGGCATTGAGTATTTTCAAGGCTGGGCCGATGACGTGAACTTCAACAAGAAGACACTAAGTATTGAGCAAAATGCCATTCAGAAATCTGGTGGCACAGATGCTCTGCCCCGTCTTGGTGACCCCGAGGCCAAATCTAGATTGAGAAAGAAGGGTCAGGTGTTTGATCTAAGTTATGATAAATTGGTCGTCGCCGTCGGCTGTTACAGTCAGACTTTCGGCACCAAGGGCGTCCGAGAAAATGCCTTCTTTTTGAAAGACGTTGTTGACGCAAGAAAGATCCGGAAGAGGATCTTGGAATGTAAGCATGCCCGGAGTGGTCACGTACTGGAAACTAAGAGCTTCAGGCTTTGAGGTAGCTTCCTTGCCGACCACGTCTAAAGAGTTGCGGAAGCAGCTCCTGAATTTTGCCATTGTAGGAGGAGGACGTAAGTTTGCGGGGGTGGGAAATGACCCCATACTAACTTGCAGATAGCTACGGGGGTTGAGTTCGCAGCTGAACTCTTCGACCTCTGTTATGAGGATCTCCGCAAAATCTACCCATCCCTCATACCGTTTATCCAAATCACCATTTACGATGTAGCGCCGAAGATCTTGCCCATGTTTGATAGCAAGCTTGCTGATTATGCCTTGAAAACGTTCAAGCGTGATGGCATTGCCATCAAGACCGAGCATCACATCCAGGAGCTGCGGCCGGGATTGCCGGGGCAGCAGAATGGCGATGACGGAGGTTGTTTTACGCTGAAGACAAAAGAAGACGGCGAGTTTGGCGTGGGGATGTGCGTCTGGAGTACTGGTTTGTCCCACGGCTCGATTCAAGGGAGCGCTGCTCACTAGTTCAGGGCTGATGATGAACCCCTTCATCCAATCTGCGCTCGACACGGTGCATACGTACCCTATGGCATCAGCACAACTCGCATCACCCATGCCGTCGCCAGCATCCGAGAATTGGATCCTGCAAAGGTCCAAGAGAACCGGTGGACTAATGGTAGATTCAAAGTTCCGCGTGCAACTAAGCACGAGATCAACGGACGAGACTGCGCAGCCAGCTAAGGAAGCTACTATGACTGATGTCTTTGCCATTGGAGATGTTTCCGTGCTTCCAGAAGCCCTCCCGGCGACCGCACAGGTTGCTAACCAACAAGCCAAATGGCTGGGCAAGAACCTCAACCAGGGCAGCCTTGAGCAGAATAGCTTCACCTACCGCAATCTCGGTGTCATGACCTATCTTGGCAGTTGGAAGGCCATCATGCAAACGGGAGGGAAGGGCGAGATCAAAGGGTAAGTTTTTTTCCCCACCGCGTCGAATTCGCAATTTCGACCTCTCTATTCCTCATGATGATCGGTTGGTCAATCCGCTGCAGCTGCTAGCTGAAGGGACATTGCGTTCCGATGCGGGCACGAAACAGCGGTCTGGTGACGCCCAGCGACTCAGTCAGGTCGGATGCGCCAAGAGATAGGTGTATCGTGGGGACTCGTGGTCGGTCTTGGGGAAGACAAAGCACAAAGCAAGAGATGGAACTAATGCTGGAAGCCCAGCGCACGTTCAATGCCTCGTCGATGGCACCACCATCTTCCCTGGGCAATGCAGGTGCAGGTGCAAGTGCAGGCGCTACTCCTTTGTTCGAAGGCACACTACCGCCGACGAAATGCACTAGCTAGTGGAAGAAGCATCTTCAGCCAGCGCTAGAACAGCGAAGAAGAGGGGAAGCACCAAGTAGTGCGGCCGCTTCATTGCTGTGACGTGGCCGCGAGGCGCGAGGGGCCAGTCAACGGTTCACCATTCCCACCCACACCGCTACTTTCGGGACCCTTCGCCGTGCTGCCACAAGCCACATCGCCTCAGCCACACCATCCGGACTTTCTCCTCCGTGGCAGCTTCGTGCTCTGGTTGAAACCAGCGACGAGATGACCAACCGAGATGCTGGATCTGACGAGTGTTCAGATCCGCGTCTGCAAGCATCGATCAGCAATGTCCCATTCCCGTCTGCAAGGCAGCCTTGACCAATCTGGCTAACTCGATCGGTTGTTCTGCAACACATAGGCGAACAGCTTGGTTAGTGTGGCGCGGTGCATATTTGACCCAAACGATATCGTACAGAAACAAAATCTTGATTCCCATCTATTGGTGAGCATCCGTCTCCCCTTACATCCTGAGACTTTGGTTGGCTTCCAGACCTTGGGAAACGCCTCATGTATCGGAGCTTTCGGACACATGGCCGCCTTAATGACCCGCATATCCTTACTTGCATCTAACAGATTCCTGCTCAGCTAACCACTTCTCGCAGGCTGATCAGCTGGCTCTTTGGTCGGGATATATCCCGATTTTAAACCCTCTCGGCATGGAATCTCTCCCCCGTTCAATCGCCGCTGTGGGGATCAAGCTGGCATGCGCCCGCCGGCTAAAGAGCAATCCCCAAAAGAAAAGAAATGCCGTTTTCGATGCGTCTGCCTGTTACCCCAAAGCGGCACATCTGCATGCAAGGGGGTCAAAGAACAAGCACTCTCACGTGTCGAGATCTATATCCCCATCTCATCTCATCTCATCTCATCGCATCTCAGTTCGTCAGCTAATGCAAGCACTAAGCACTAAGTCAACCTATATACTCCTTACCAAACAGGAAAGAAAAAAAAAGAAAAGTATACCTCAACCTTAGAACAGCCACCGAAGAGCCATCCATATATGTATGAACCTACCCCCATGATTTCAACCCTATTTACTTCTCATCCCGCCCCTGATTTCGGACTTGGATACCGCGTCGGTGAGGACCACGCTGTCCGCAAAAGAAAGCGGGGGGAAAGCACGATGAGACGGATGAACACTGCTCTCACTTACACCCGTTCTGTCACATGGAGGTAGGGGGAAGGAGGGTGGCTGCTTGGGTTCGCGTGTAAGGTTTGTCTGTATACGCGGATACGTTGAGTTGGGTTTGTCTTTGTACGCAGATACTTTTGGTGTCCCTCTTCATGTACCAATATGATGTACCGATCGAATGGAAGAAGGACATGGGAGTGGTGGCTTGCTGCCCCTTTGACCGTTTCATACCCATGCCCGGGTCGACGGAATAAAAAAAGTGACATGGAAGGTAAGGTACGATGAGCCCATAAGGTTCCTGTTCACCTGCATTTTGTTTCGGGGGGCCGGAATGCATGCCATCTCCAATACACTCTTACCTCAAAGAAGGAAAACAGAGGGATAGATGCAAGCGCTCCGCTGGGATGGACCAATCATCAGCAACACATGATAATCAATCCCCTACATTCACAAGGAGATAAAACCGGCTCAAGCGACGCAAAGACGTTCTCTATAGTGAGGATGCAATGTTCCATTTTTTCTGATTTGTCTTCCACTTCAAATGAATTCTTGGCAAAGAAATGAATGCTGCCGCACCCCAGATCGCCCTCCCATAGATAATACAGACAAGTGTGTAATGCAGGTAGTAACAATAAAATAATAAGTTTGGAAGGGAGGAAATCTGAAAAGCGTAATTCGGGTATCTATTTGCACACAACGCTCGCCTCAGTCCGAGCCGCTGAAAGGAGTCCCAGAAAGCGCCCAACCCTCCATCCGTAAGTGGTCCGTCCTGTCCAACTCCTTCCCCTTATTCTTGATGGTTGCAGTAATTCGCTGGCCGTTTTTCTCGCTTGGCTTTCGTTTCGTTTCGAAATATGAAGCATGTCCCTGAAATATATTTCTGACTGGTGCCTACGCTTGTTTCCTTTTCTCCGTTCATCCGTATGTGTGCTGTAGATCTTGATCCCCAATACAAGCGAAATGCAAAGGAGAAGTATGAAGATAATACTGAAGATGCAGAAATGAAAGTAACGAGAAATCAAAAACTCCCCGTTTCATGACTTCGTATACCATATACCCATTCCCCTGTCCTGGCTAAACCCCAGGCCTTATATAGATCCTTCCATACACACCCAAAAAACTCCCTCTTCTGCTCAATACTTCCCTGTCAAACACTTCCCATGTGGTAGCGATAAGACGGGAATGAAAGTTGCAGTCCTTTGAACACCCGCAGAAAACAATGAGAAAGGAAGAAAGTTTGAAGGTGACTTCACTCCTCGTCAAATCGGCAAACATCTGCGAATTCTGGGTATTTGTCCGCGAAAGGCTTTCGCATGCTCATGTTGCTAAGGTCGCCCAGGTGTTTCTCCATCTTGGTGCTAACCTTGATCTGGCCATCTTCGAATACTAAAGCTTCCAATCCGTTGCCGGGGAAGTTGACGTTGAGATTCGTGGCATAGCAGTTTTGAAACTCAAGAGTGCCGTATTTGTCTTGGTTCTCGATAATTCTGTCACGGAACTTTCCCCAGGGTGGAAGATCCATCCAGGCTGGATGCGGGATGATGAGCTGCGAAGGTCTTGGTGCTTGCCATTCATGCAAAGCTCCATAAGTCGTCTGCGATGGCGAAATTTGCCACTGCACAAAGCGATACATAGCCATGAACGAAGCCAACTTTTCCGGAATGAGCTGGAATCCACGGTTAGATAAGACCGCTGAATACCGAGCCATTGTTTCGGTAAGAGTAAGAGTGCCTGAATTTAGTGGTTTGGGAGGGCCAGGCTGATTGAAAAGGATGTGTACTGAAGGAAACGCTGGCCCAATAAGATACTGACCGGTGACATCCGCAGTCATGTGGAGATGTCGCTGCGACTGAATAACACCAATCATAAGCTCGTCCACCAATGTGACCGGCGATGAAAGTTTGGTGCTAATTTGCCACGCGTAGACGGAAGGCTGGGCTTGCCAGCATGTCGAGTTCTGAAATCGCTGAACTGGAACCGGAGGGTTTGTGTGGTCGGTCAACTCAAGGCCGCTGCTATTTTTCGTTGTAGGGAATCGAGAGGGTTGCTGGAAAGTCGGCGCAAAGGCAGTCCAGGCTGGGTTGGGTGCGGTGGAGGTCATGGTTGGATCTTCCCACGTTGACGTAGGGATAGGCGTATATAGAGACTCAACGTTGTCCGACTCTGGTAACACAAAGCCCCTGTGTGACTGCGCTTGCGCGGGATAGACTGGAATATCCATAGGGACGAAAGGTGCATTAGGGTCGATCTTGATATGCTGTGGTACGACAATCGGTACCGGCACAGATTCTGATGCATCCCACGGGCACGAAGGCGCGTCTTGCTCTGTCCACTCTCCCATCATCGAGGGGTTTCCTCCGGTCATGCCATTGACGCTGTTAATGAGGTCGTCTCCCTCGGGTGATACCTCCTGCACCTGGACCTGTGCTTTCAGCTTTGCAATCTCGCATTCAAGCTGTCGATTTCTTTCGATCACTCGCTCGACGCTGCTATCGCGTGTACCATGGCCCTGAGCCTCAAGCTCCCTGACCTTCCTCTCGAGGTTCTCGATGTGTTCCTTGGTTCGAGCTCGGATATTGCGTTGGGCTTCACGGTCGTTGGCACGTTTGCGCGCCAGTTGTGCTTTGCTGAGGTGCGTTACGGATCGTTTGCCACCGCGGGCTCCTATATACCGAAACCTCAGATTAGTATCAGGTCTCGCCGCACATCGAGGATGGGGGATTTATGGCAACTTCAGGTTACACGGGTCGGAGCAGACATGAGTCGGCAAGCCAACTCCACTCTATGGGGAATCCTAGATGAGAGGGCCGCGTAGCGCCAGTAACGTACCTTTGGGCCGTGGCTCTGCCTCGTCCTTCAGCTGCTGGTCGACCAGAGCCTCAGGGCTGTTGGAACTGCTGCTGGCCATGGTGGTGTTGTATCTGCTCATCCTACGCGGGAGCAGTGATGGGGAGGGCGTGCAGAGGGAGCCGGAGGTGGATGTATGTTTCGTTTCTGGGAGGGAAGCGACGAACGCTGGATGAAGAAGAACTGGGTCCTCGTATGCGAGGAAATAAGGGCCCGGTAGTGGTCGTCACAAATAATTGGGGGCGACGGTGGCCGAGGGCGAGCTGGAACCTGGGACTATTGTGAGACTGGGCCAGATTTTGGCGGGATGGGATCTGGGCTGGGAGCAGGTCGAGTGAAGAATGATGTAGTCGGGTGGGGCTGGCGAGCAGCTGGAATAAATTGGGTCCTGCGTTCTTCAAATATCCAAGCGCAAGAGCGACCAGGATGGGGCTTCTATCCACAAACACGGTGAAGCCTGAGGGCTGCGGATGCGGAAGGGCGCAGAATGAATGGATGGGTGTGGAAGGTAGGTATGGATGGATGGTATGTGGGAATATGGGGGATCTGAAATGAAGGCTTGGGAGCATCGTGCTTCGGCCAGCCGTAGCTTGACGGCCAACGCTGACCTGACCTGACCAGGCAGGCATGGAACTCAAAAGGCCCCAAGGCGCAAGCAGACAGACTGAGGTGACAGTAGCCGAGCAGAAAGACGTTGTGCTCGTGTCGCATCCCGGCCCTGGATGCCTGGACGGTCAGGCCGGAGAATGCAGCACGGCGGACCAGGCGTGAGGCATGGGGCAGCGTCCTTGCCTGGCGGGACGAATTGGGATGCTCCGTTGGGCATGGCCTGGTCGGTCGCACGCATTATCTCACGGCTGGAAGCCCGTCTTGCTTCGGTAATCGAGCAAGATGCGATGCAGATGCCGCACACCACCACCACCAACCACCACCTACGACCTTTGCGGCTAGGCCTGGAGCGGTAGCACCATCGTCAGCCCTAGCTGCAATATTTCGATGCTGCCATCGTCACTAGCGCAGTTGGGCCTGATGCGGCTAGCCCGGCCAGCAGCCGTCGGTACTTGTGCTTGTGTTGCTTGCCCAGCAGCTGCGTTCTTGATCTGGTGGCGCCCAGCGAGACCGTCAGTTCAGCGACGGCCAGGCCAGACAGACGCCCATGAGCCCTCTTCATTTCCCGGCGCCGTGTCTGTTGTGGCTGGCCAACTCTCCACCTCCGCACGACTTGGGACTGTAACCTCTAGTCGCTTTCACCTGCTCTAGCCATGTTTTACCCTTAGTCACTTGCCCTCCATCCCATAACATAACATAAAACGCCTATACGTCTATAACGGCCCACGGTTCCTCCGGCCGGCCTCCTGCCTGTGGTCACGCCTTTTCTTTTGCCTCCCCCCTCCCCTCGACCAAGCCCTCGCATCATCACCACATATCCTCCCCTTGCCGGAAGGGGCCACCCACCTTACTACGCCAACTGCAGACCTGGGGTAAATCAATGCCATCCATGCTGCCGTACAAATGCAACCAGAGTCTCTGCCGTCTCCCTGTTTTATCTTGGCTTTAGCTTTGGGAGGTTTGCATGGCTTACGCCATCAGACGCAGCGGATCGTCGGATCTGGTAGTCCAGTAGCCGCCGAGATTCTCCCAGCAACTACAGACACAGACGACACACGCCTGCACTCTTCAGGGACTGGAACCCCGACCCAGTGTATTCCATTACCTCTTCTAGCATAGCGGGTCGTCGATGTGTCCCTAGCCCGGCGAGATGACCGTGCTACCACGCAATTCGATGTCCTGTATCGCAATTTCGGATCGTCCATGGGCAATGGGCGACGGCCGACCGACGACCGACAATCATCCTGCTCAAGTCCAAGCGATGTCCTTTCGTAGAGGTGGTTAGCATGCAGCATCTTCGTGCTGCAGGCCTGCGAATCGGCGATAGGCAGCTTTCGTTGGCACGCACCCAGCTTGGATGGAAGGCCTGCCACGGTTGCATGGATATTTAAGGTTCAGACGGTACATTACAGGGCGATCTGCACAATTTGATGAACGTCCACGGCTAGACCGTAACAGGTAGGAATCATGAAAATCTCGTAATCGGCTTGCTCGAGCGGTGCCCCTGCTGCTGGGAATGGTCATCCTCAGCCTAAGCGGCGGGAAACCTGAGCGCTGAGAGGCTGCAGACACCGCAGAGCAGAACACCGACAGAGTCAAATAGAGATGGGGAGGGAAGGAACTGCAACTCTGGCTGGTCTTCCGGCCACCCGTTGGCTCCCATGCTCGTCGGCGTCATCATCATAAGGACTGCAGCGCAATGTACAATCCGTCAGCGCACCACGAACTTACTTTGTACTGTATTGTCAAAAGCGGAGCTACCGTTCGGGTTCGGTATAAGGCCTGACCTCTCCGTGAAACTTGGCAGCAGAGCAAGGGACCTTGGTTTGCAGGTCTGCCGGACCATTGTCTCTCGTCCCACGATTTCGTGGTCGTAACCTTGCCTCGTTTTCACTTGCGGCGGTGGTGGTTTGCAAGCCTGCTTCATAGCCAGTGCAGTGGGCACCGCTTCAAAGCTTGGAGGATTCTGGGTTGAGTCGATCTGAGATCTGACCAGATCTAAACTAAGCCAGGGAAAGTGATAATGTGACGACCACAACCACAATGCAAAATGCACCACAACCGACCGAGAAGGCCAAGCCATATAGCCGTATCCTGTTTGAAACATTCTGCGCCTATGGAAGGCCTCCCTAAAGCGCTGCGGAGCGGTGTGTGTGAGCTTCTTCCAGCTGAGCCTTGCTGAGGCGTCGACCGGAAAACCATAGGAGCTGTCATCAAGCCAACAACATACCACTCTGCATCCGAGCGTGCGCCGCCGCAGAAATTGGAAACTTTGGAAACTTCTCGAACGACTCAGCTCATCTCATCTCATCATTCTGGAACAATGTCCCGAAACCAATGGCAAAGCTAAGAGCAGCATCTAGCTTTCTGCCAAACTTGGCGCGCGCTCTGGCTTTGGCTCTGGCATGAATGAAGCCCTGAGAGCTTAAAGCCCAGATTCCGAGACACGAGGCCAGCCATCATCCACTGGGCGCCCGAAGGAGTAGAAATGCGAGCTCGGGGGTGTCAACTGGCTGTGCGGAGTATGTCGCCTCGTCCCGGGGACACGGCAAGGGGTGGGCCAGATGGCTGGGCTGGTTGTCACGGTTGTTCACATTACAGTATTCAGGGCCGGTCGCTTAGAGATGTTGATGGTATGGTATGGTATGGTATCTACCGCACTGGATTTTCTGGACACTGGCCCGTACTGGGACAGACCGTGATTCCTCGTCTGCCCGTGCATGCAATTCCATTTTCATATGCTTTCGATGAACACTGGGGGATTCCCGGCCATCTGGCTCCTTACCTGGCTTGTTGGTTGGGTGGGAAAAGGCAAGCAAGCATTCTTCTCCCGCGCATGCGACGGTTTTATCTCGTCCTGAGCCATGCCCGTCGTCAGCACACATGCATCTCTCCTGCACCCACGAACGGTCAATCTCCCAGTGGAAAGCCAAAGACCACGAGATTAAAAATGGTCCATTCTAGCCCTACCGTGGCGTTTTCCTGAGATCATCTACCCGCTCTCTCTCCCTTGCGTCGCGTTGAACAGGCATGGCGAGGAAGCTTTACTATTTGCTTTCTTTCCAAGAGTCTGTAGTCGGTTGTAGTCGGAGCCTCCGCCGAACAACCCCGGGATTTTGTTCTCGATCGGCGAAACGGAGTCGCCGTCCGTCCATAGAAGAGGATGTATTCTCCGCTGAAGACCCCTTTTCCCATGCGAAAGTTGTCCGTCACATTTTGTCGATGCGCATGTATTGCGCCCACGACAACCCATACACATCTCTGACTCCTCCGATTCTTGCTGGCATTCTTGAATTGTTCTATACCGCCTTTCTTTCCACGGAACTCTATCAGAAAATATGTTTCTCCTGAAATGCAGCTTGATCATGATACTAATGGTGAATGAAGGCCCGTTCCATTTGTCCGCGCCAGTGATTGCGTTTCAAGCACCGTGAAAATATACTTCCCGTGATTGATTTACTAAGGTTATGTTGCCATGAATGGTGGGTTTGTCTTTACAGTCGCAGAGCAACAGACCACCAAAGCTTTGTGCCCTTCCACCCAGACGCACAAGAAACTTCTCGGCCGCACGCTTGAAAGAGATGTCGGCCTGTCCTTCCTGCATCTGTTATTCACGGATCATTGGCCCTGCGGCAGTATGCCGTCTTCAACTGAAGGCCTAGCCGGGCCTTCTGCTACTCGAGAACGCATTGTGCTGGCAAGCCAAAAGTCAACGATGTCATCAACCACGTCGTCATCGCCATTCTAAAAGAAGATGCAACAGAAGAGCCAAAGGATGGTCATTTTGGGGAGCAGCAGACAATGCGCCTTCACCTTGCATCCCAATTGAATTGGAATCGAGTTTTCGAGCCGCAATTGGGAACCCAAGGAACCGAGGACGCGGTTTTTGTCTTGACTCTTGGTGCCGCTGGACCGCCTATTCTTACCCCACAGTATCCCTAATTTCTCGGGAGATCAACTCAAGGGTGTCGACTCAGAGTCAAGATCACCGCAGATTACCGACCAGAGGCAGAGAAAGCAAAGGTGAAGGTGGCATCGAAATCAAAAGGGCAGCCGCGACACGCCGGACCTAAATTCCTCGACCCAACATCATGCCATCCCTTACCAAACGCATTCAAAATCACGGAGTGGCCTTCCTGGGCGAATTTGTGGGGACCTTCCTCTTCCTGTTCTTCGCTTTTGCCGGCACCCAAACGGCCAACCAGCCCTCGACTCAAACGGCCAACGTCACGGGACCAGACCTCACGCAACTCCTGTACATCTCCCTGATCTTTGGCTTCAGCCTAGCAATAAATGTCTGGGTGTTTTTCCGTATCAGTGGTGGCCTGTTCAATCCTGCAGTGAGTCTCATTTCTCTTCGTCTCTTGCTCGCTCGTCTGAGGGAGTTCACCAGCGAGCATATCGTTCGATCCAGTTTTACTTTTCCCAAGATATTCTCCGACATCTTGACTTCCAATTCTCCGCAGGCCACACCTCTGCCCCTGTAGCGTCTGTTCCGGTCTACTGCATTGACTGACTTTCTCCTGCGTTGTCACAACACAGGTTACACTAGCGTTGTGTATCACAGGAGTCGTACCTATCGTACGATCCGTGGCTGTCTTCATTGCTCAAATCATTGCCGGCATTGCAGCCGCCGCTGCCGTTAAAGGCCTAATCCCCGGAAATGACGTCCTGTTTGTCGTTCACCTTACATCGGGAACTACGGTCACCCAAGGCTTATTCCTCGAGATGTTCTTTACCGTTGAGCTAGTCTTTACCGTCCTTATGCTGGCAGCCGAAGTGAGTCTTTGCATCCTCGGAGAATGCCCCTTCTCCCGTCTCAATTCAGCTTTCATTAATCTGCAACCCCCTTCAGAAAACCAAGGCAACCTTCATAGCACCGATAGGCATTGGGTTGGCGCTCTTCGTTGCCGAGCTTGTCGGCGTTTTCTGGACGGGTGGGACAGTCAATCCAGCACGGGCATTTGGCCCTGCCGTCATCGCCGGCTCATTTGACAGGTATCACTGGCTCTACTGGATCGGTCCTTTCCTCGGCTCGCTTTTGGCAGCTGGATTTTACGGCTTGATGAAGACCCTGGATTACGAGGATGTGAATGGGGACCAGGATAAGACGGCTGGAGAGGAGGCCGAGGAGAAGAGAAAGAAGAGATATCATAATCACGGGCATGATCGCCAGAGACGAGGAAGCATGAGAAGAGAAGGAGCGGACATGGAGATGGGAAATCGGCCCCGCAGTCAAAGACGTAGTGGTGAGGACAGGCCCATCAGTTCCAGTAATGGCGCGGCGGGAAATGGGCATAATGGTCCCGTTAAGACTGCTTATACAAGTAGAATCAAGGGTGAGACTAGAGATGGATATAGACAGGATCCTTATGCGCAAGATAGGATGGTTAGGAACTGAGATGGCTAGTCCACCCTCGTCGCCCTCACCCATTGTGGAGGCACACTTGGTCGCCTCCGTTTTCTTGTCTACGCCACTCGCTAAGCACAGAGACATTGCAGTTCGATACCTAAGAGCAAAAGTATATAGAGAACCTCAATAAATACAAACACAAATCCAACCCCCCACAATCACATCCTCCCCCAACTCCAACAAACAAACAACCGACCAATCGAAAGAAAATAAAATAAACCTACACAAAAAGTTCCGCAGTCTGCAAGTCGAAACCACCTACGTCGTTCAAGGACACCGCAAGCCTAAGCGACAGCCAAGTGGCAATAAGTCTGCTGGAAATCCTCCCGGAAATCCTCCCTTTCCGTCCTTCTATGACGCCCACCCCTCGACCGATCACCACAACAAAAAGCTAACCAAGCCAAAGAAAAAAAGAAGAAGAAGAAAAGAAAAAAAAAAAAAGCAATGGCTGATGCACGCAAGGGGGCCCAGCCCAGCTCGCCGAGATTGGCAGCAAATTCCAGGACGAAGTGACGACAGAGCCACGCGGGGCGCTTGCAAAGCCAGTAGCCATCAGCTAGCCTCCGCTTAATTTATTACGGTATATATCTCGTGTCAGGGATTCAGCGCCGGGCGAGTCACAGCCCTCCAGGGGTGTTACTTTGGGGTGGGTTCTCTGGAATCTGACGGCCAGATTAGGTCCTGATATGATGGTGGCAACTGCACTTTAGAGGGGGGGAAATAAATAAACACAAATGAAGGGTCCATTAGTAAAACTCTAAATGGTAGCATGTCATGCATGTCAACGCCGTACAATAGTTAATTAGCTCAAACATTTCTGTCTTCCATTCCTAGAAAGACTCTGATTCTACAGGACACGGGAAGGAGAAATAACGCCATCATCCGCCCTGCGCACAGTAGAACAAGCTAGAACACCAACATGCAACCCTTTATTCTAATACGCCATGAGTAATGCCAGCACACTTCCCGCTTATTGCAATCCCTAATTCCCCACCCTTACTCGCGTACGCCTATACAAAATCCCGAAACCTTGAAGCTGACGACCTTCACTCCTTCACTCCTTTTCACCGGCCAGATATACTCTCCTCTGCTATGTGCCGCCGCTCCCCCCAGCCGTTCGCGGACTCCTCCTCCGGCCAATGCTTTGCGAAAATGCCGACGGGACGTTCTCGCGGCCCTCTAGCGCCACGACGCTGGGCTTTTTGGTCAATTTGGGCATGGGGATTCTGTTGCTGTTGCTGTTGCTGGAAAATACGCTTTTCTTGAACATGGGTAATTGAGTCATGTTACTACTGTTGCCATCGTCATCGTTGGATTTGACTGTTCCGTTGACTGCGTTTTCGCTGGGGCAGTCCAACGACCCGCCGCTGCTGAGTGTGTTGATGTCGATCTCCCTAAGTCCAATCGTTGGCTTGCCGACTTCTGCTTCTGATGAGGATGGGATCAAAGCTACCTCTTCACCGCCACTCATGACAACATCATTGAAAATTGTCGGGAGGGCGGGCGATTTACTTGGAGAATACACCATCTCCTGGGCGGGACGAACACCAGAGAGGAGTTTTTCATGTGCTTCAGTTCTTGGCAGTACTATCGGGTACTGATACTGCATCTTTTGAGGAGTTTCGCCTGTTGGTACGTATTCCTGAAGCATGGTGTTGGAAATATTTGATCGAAGTTCTGAAAGGGGTTGTCGCAAGCTTTCGTCAAGTGGTGTAAGAGATTCCTGTAGAGTGACAGTCTTTTGAGACATCTCCTCGCCAAGACTCTTTACGCGCTCGAAAGTCGTAGTGAAATGGTTGCCTATATTAGCATATGATGATTTGACTGTGCTCGAAAGTCCTCCTAAAGACCGCACATGGTTGTCATGATGCTCGGCGTTTTGCGACTGAGCTCGGGTGACGAAGTCGTCCAGTGCTTGCATCTGAACGCTGATGTCTTTCATTTGGTTATCGACGATTCTGACGGTCTCCTCATGAACAGCCTTAGTTGTAGTTTGGAGGGATGCATTGTGGTTGTTTGCGGCCTATCGTTCACGTTAACCTTGAATTGGATCATCCTAATTAGTAGACTCACCATCCAGTCTTCCTTTAATTTGCTCTTCAAAGTCTCTCGGGTTCTTGCGACTTCTTCAACAAGCCTGTTCTCTTTTTCGTTCCATGAATTCATGCCCTCAAGATACTCTATTCTAGAGCTCTCAAATACTTCCTTGGCTGTCATAATCTCATTCTGTACAGCAACAATCTTCGTGGTCATTCTCGTGTCCTGAGCTTCGCCTTGAGCCATGACTAGACTTGTAATTTGGGATAGCAAATTATGTCGATCTGCTGCGGCTTGTTCCCGCTCTTCCTTCAGAACTTCTTCAAGTCGATTACTTGAAGCAGCACTTGACTGCATAGCGAGCTCACTTGCGAGATTCAACTGCTGGCGCAAATCATTGGCCTCGATCTTTTGGGCATCAATATGCTTCAACAATTCCTCAAATAGACCTTTAAAGTCTCGGCCAAGCGAGCTGTACGAAGTATGAAGCTGGGAATGGAAAGCGCCAAGCTCACTGATAACTTCGGCAGAGATTCTTTCTGCGGCTACAGAGAGTCCTTGAAGTCCCTCTCCAACTCGCATCTTCACCTCGTCCCGAAGCGATTTGATCTCCTCAAGGACGGCATCCATTTTCTCCTTGGCAGAATTTGTTTGTTCTGAGACCTCTTGCTCAGACCCTTCAAATGCTGTGATGTTTGCCTCCAGGAAGGTTTGGGTAGCAGAAAGCTTTTCCAGCTCCCCATCAACAAATGCCTGCATTCGATTTGATACAGTTGCCATGAGGTCCTGTTGCTGGGATTTGAAGTCCTCAACTCGAGACTCGACCAGATTTGTCACTTCGGCTACTTGTGCCTGTGATAGACCCCATGTGTTTCGATGAAGCATGGATAGGTCCGACTTCCTTCTGTTTTTGGCGTGCAATCCATCAATATCATGCACGGTCCTGCCCAGGGTCGAGATGAGCTCGCTTCCGACAACACTTAGCTGTTCCTCGGTGTGTTGATGCGCCTTTCGCAGAAGGGCTTCCTCTGCCAGGGTTTGCCGAGTATTGGCCAGCACAAACTCTGTTTGATCAAGCACACTCTTCGTTTCGTCCAGGGCCACTTTCGAGTTTTCCGCATCCTTCTTCAACGTCATAAAATTGGACGTCAGCGAAAACAATTCCTGAACCTTATTCCGGAGGTTGGTCTCCATAGTCTCAATCTTGGCTGCTTGCTCTTCGCTCAGAATTCGCCGGGATTCGCTTTCGACAGTCATTTCCTCGTAGCTCTCATTCGACAAGTATACGCCATTGCGGTGTCTCGTCGCAATCAGCTCGCTCTTTAGCCGCTCAATCTCAGCAGTGAATTCTTTGAGTAGCGTCTTCTTATTCACCACTTGATTGACTTGTGGCTTATTTCGAATGTTCTTAGCCCGGAAAGCATAATCCAGAGTGGAAATGGTTTCCTCAAGATTGCTTTTCGCCGGGGAAACCGTGGCGATGATGCAAGTCTTCGTTCGGCCACCTAGAGAATCCTGAAGAAGCCGAGTAAGTTTTGATTCACGGTAGGGAATATGTGATCCCCGATCAACAAGGGCATTGATGACTCGGCCAAGCGTCAGCAAACTCTTGTTGATCAACCCTGCTTCTGCTGCACGTTTGTTTTCGGCTCCACTGCGCTGAATGTTCTCGCTACCGGCCAAATCTACCAAGTTCAGCTTTCCGGCACTGACGTAGTCTTCGCCGTTGTCCCCTGTTCTTTTGATATAGGCCGTGACTGTGAAAACTGTGTGCGATCTGCTACTGAGGTCATTGCACTTGGTTGATGCAACCTGCCTCTTATGGGAACCCGACTGCAAAAGTTTGATGCCATCCACGGCGCTCTTTATATGCGACTCCTCCATACCCTGGACGAGAGTTGTAGAGTGGCCTTTCTTACTGTTGTCATCATAGATCTTGAGTTTCACACTATCGTCTGGAGCGATCAAGTCTCGGAGTTCTTCGTTGTAAAGTTCAATGAATGAGCATTTCACGGAGCTCTCGGCATCGTCAAGCTCAAGCTTGGTGAACAGGGATTGGAGAACTCTTGGAATGATACCGGCAGCATCTGAAAGCATTCCAAAGGTGTCGTTCATGTCGCCAGACATAGTATATGTTTTTCCAGTACCTGTCTGTCCATATGCAAAAATCGTACAATTGTATCCGGAAAGCATCTTTGCAGGTTAGAGAAAATTCATGCAATATAGAATAAGGCGCATACCTCGTCCAGGATAGGAGTAACCACATCGTCATAGATCATGCTCTGATCCGCCGCTGAAGAGAAGACTCTGTCGAAGTGGTACGTCTTGTTGCTGAGTGCGCTGGGTCCCATAGAGAGCTCAAGGCTCTTTCCCTTCACGCCATCAGTCTGGAGAACTACACCACTGTTCTCCCTGACTTCGCGCTCGTTTCGCCCTCTACATCTTACGACAACATTGATGTTGGTCTCCATTCCATCGTCGTGGTCGAAGTCGCGCTCCTTTCTCTTCGTGCCCCCTGCTGTTGTAGCCACAGATATCATCGATTCTGCTGGGGAAACTGCTCCGCTTCGCGATGGAGGTTGCAGAGATTGTGCCCTAACCGATGTTGGCCTTGGTGGTGGGCGCATGCTGTTCTTTCTCGTAGGCGCAGCAATGGCTGGCCGTGGTAATCCTGCCATCCAGTTGGGGACTGTCGCACAGAGAAGTTCGTGTTGATGTTTACTGTCGCGTGGTGGTAAAGTGGCCCCTGATCCTAGATCCGAAAGCCAGAGATGCGAGAAAACCTTGCGGTAGTTCTAGATTAATGATATTCCTACAGCTCCCTTGATCCTAAGCTGCCTCCTTTGTCGAATGTGGTCGTCTTGTTGTCGTTGTGTTGTGAGTTGATTTCAAGAATCTCTGTTCTTTCGTCGCTTCTGGATTTTCCGCTGGTCCAGCGTTGCCCGGCAACGACTTAGCGAAGCTCGGGCATCCTGTGCCTCGTGCTCGTGCTCGTGGTAAGACAGGCCCGCCAGCAACGTCACGCACCGCAATCGCAATCACCATCTCCATCAGAGCCGTTCTGCTTTCCCACCTTATCTTTCCTCCCTTCCGCAGATGTAGTCAACATGTCGTTATTCACTGCTCAAGTCCACCCGGGAAGAGCCTTGGGCTTCCTAGGTTTGTCGTCTTCCAGTTCCTAAAGCTACGTGCCCACCGCTAACCTACCCCTCAGTGCTTGGAGCTTCTCTCCACGACATCTTAACGCGACTGAAAGCTGAACCTCAACGGTTTCCCAAACTTGACCTGATTTACGAACATTCCTCGCCCGTGAAAGATCCTGTTGTCGTCAACCTGCCAGTCAACGGCATTCGTTTGCGATTCGATGGCCCCGAACAGAGGTTACGGTTGATAGAGGTGCTGGACTTTACCAAGAGCAAGCTCACCTATAATGATAGAGAGGTACATAGACCTGCAACAGCTATGCCAGCTGGTACTGCGCCGGCCGAGAGTTTGAGCGGGCCGACCTTTCGACATATTTATAACCGGTTGCTTGGACCGACCTTTCCTGGTGAATATATTGAACCGGAGGCGGACGACGAGACTGGCTTCGGGTTGTATGTCCTCTCATACCCTGGCGTCGCCTTTTCATTCCCAATAAACAGCTCGGCATGGTCTCCAGGAAAGGATGTTGTGTCGTTGCTTTCATCTGCGGGCCAGCCTGCCACATCCATGGCAATATTTAGCGGGGAGTCTTGGCCTGACGCTCGCGACAATCTCTATACCCAGACTTTACAGCCACTGAAGACGTTTACAGCTCTGCCCAAGGGCCGAGAGTCAGTGCCTGAAGAAGTTGGTCTCGTTAAGATCCATGGCGAAGGAAGACTAGAACTGACTCGTCCGTGGGCCTCTGGGCCATTTTGGATCCTTTTGGGGGAGACAACACCGCAGGAGTTGGTAGCCGAGCTTGGACCTCCAGATGCCATATATCGAAAGAATGATCAGAGGATGTCCATACATAAGGCTCGTACGGCAAGTGAGAGCAGGACACGGCGACCTAGCGACGTCCGTGATGACTCGACAGACACAGATCAATCTTCAGCCCATACCGCAACTGATGACTCCGAGGAAGAGAGCGGAGATGGCGAAGCGGCTGGCAATGTGTCAGGTGAATGTTTCTTCAACTATTTCTATCATGGGTTCGACATCTTGATATCAACTCCTAGTCCACCTTCGCGAGCTCCTCCTTCCAAGGCTGCTTTGAATCACGATAGCGATAAAATCATTTTGCCTACCGATACTCCTTCCCGTGTCGTTGCTTCGAAGCTCATTCTTCATTCCAATGTACCGGGGTCTTATCCCTTCAACCGGCATAGACGGTGTCGTTGGGAAATTCAGTATCTCACGAGCAAGGGAAGTGTGGAGGTTATCAACTCTGAGACACCATTTACCGACACTGAGGCGAGACTTCACGAAGAATGGAAGAGTATCTACAAGAATGCCGAAGAAGCAAAGCAGCGTCAACGTGGCATGGTACTGAACCGCGACTGGGGTGACAGTCCTGGTAGCAGTTGCGAGTTGCTAGGGGGCTGGGAGGATAGTATGGGAGGAAAGCGAGCAAGGGGAAGTGGTGTAAACAACGATGATGTCAAGGGTCTAGGCAACACAACTCTCTTTGGATTTCCTGGGCTGGTGTTTGAGGTTTTGCAGAATGATACAGTGAGCGGATTGACTGTATTTTGATACCATGGTCCGGCGCAGCGTAGGAGATCATCAAGTAAAGGGGGGGGGGGGTGGCGTTACTGGATTGCACATTTTTCAGATGGCTGTGAATATTCTGCATAGTATCCTGCATCACCGATTAAGAAGCGGCATTGTGTGCTTGCAAGATAGATTCCATACAACTACCCGCCAGAAGTGTTTCGGCGCAAATGTTTTGGGTTTCGCAGTCGCGGTGACTATCAGCCACTATTGCACGATAGCGCTGTGCGCCACAAACACGTCCGCCAACTCCAACTTCAAAGCACCGGCAGATGTCCATTTGGTCTCGGCCAGGAACGCCGTGAATTGCGCAAGAAGCTCATCCAGCACTTCCTTGAGTATTCCTTTTCTTCTACCAGCCTGCCCACGTATCTTGTGCATTTTTCTACCCCAAGCGAAGGACCGTGCATGCTGGTTGGCCACTCCCGTGTCGCGTGAGAAAAAGGGAGGAGTACTTTGACAGGAGTCGATGAACCCAATATTGACCTTTTCCGACAACATTGGCATCGCCATAACTTTTCAAAAAACACCAAGCAAGTACAGTCTACAGAGCCACTGCAAAGCTATCTGCAAAAATCTACCACGCACATCATGGCGACCGCCAAATCCCAGGGGCTCGTTGAACGTGACCTGACCAGCCGGATTCGTTCCTATCTACCTCCAATGAACTTCATCACCCTTCATTATCTGTACTTTATTTCAGTATGCCTCGTCGCATCAGCTATTTTCTGGGGGGTTTCAGAACCCAAAAAGAGCATTGGCTATACTGACTGCCTCTTTCTCGTCGTTTCCGCCATGACTGAGGCGGGTCTCAACACCGTCAATCTCAGCACAATGACTACTTTCCAGCAGTTCATCCTCTGGTTCCTGATTATCATTGGATCGGCCATATGGGTTAGCATCTTCACTGTGCACACCCGGAAGCGAGTTTTCGAAACTAGATTTAAGTACATGATTAAATCTCAGAGGGATGCCAGGAGATTACGCCGACGCAGTCTGAGTGAGACAAGAGAGGTGCCTGTCCAGACAAGACTGGCCACAAGCCAGAAAGACGCAGAACCTTTGGACAAGTCGGTCTTTGAAAGCCGCCACAGTGAACCAAGAGACCCGATTCAAATCCCTTTGCGTGACGAGGTGACCGCTGGGTCATCTCGTCACGGAGAGAAGGAGGCTGGTGTTGTAGACGGAACGCTCTTGTCTGAGCAAACAGCTAGTATAAGTCTCACAGATCGTGCCGAGTCTGGGCTGAACTTGTCAACTTCCAAGCTTCCCGGAACAAATGCCATTGCGAGAAAAGGATTCAAGCAACAAGGATGTTCGCCAAACCTCGGTATCGAGGATGGGAGTGCAATCGTTGATGAGGATTCTGTGATTGAGTCAAACAACAGCCATGGATTGACTTTTGCGCCTGTTATTGGTCACAAGCCAAACACGTCTGTCTATACTCTGCCAGGCACAATGACAAGGGCTAGGACCGAATCTATTCCCGAGACCGTGGTAGAGAAGGAGTCTAGGCCATGGAAGTATACAAGCTACTTGACTAGATATAATACTGGACGTAATGCTCAGTTCTATGGTCTAACCTACAAGGAGAGAGAGCACCTCGGTGGCGTAGAATATCGAGCGATATCCCTTCTTGCCTGGATTGTGCCTGTGTATTTTGCGTTATGGCAGTTGATTTCATGCCTGAGCTTGGGAGTTTACATGGCGAATAAAAAGCCGAATGTCTCTCTTAGTAATGGAATCAACCCTTGGTAAGTTCATTGCAATGTCCGTATCTTACTTTGTCAACTTACAGGGACAACAGGTGGCTGGGCGCCTTTAATGCTGTCTCGGCATTCAACAACTCTGGAATGTCGTTATTAGATCTGAATATGGTAAGCTTAAAGCTTTGTCGCCCATTGCTCCACTGACCTGTCTCAGATTCCATTCCAGCGAGATCCGTATCCTCTTTTGACTATGGGACTTTTGATCCTGGCCGGAAACACAGCGTAAGGAATGTTCTTCAAGCCAGAACGCAGGACAGCTGACCTCGCTACAGCTACCCCATCTTCCTCCGCCTGATAATATGGACTATGTTGAAGCTCCTTTGTTTCTTCTATCCCGATGAAGCTCGTCATGAAGACCACAAGGAAACCTTGCGCTTTGTACTACAATATCCTCGTCGCGTTTACACAAATCTGTTTCCTAGCGGAGCCACGTGGTGGTTATTGTTCGTCGTCATCGTCCTTAATGGTATCGACTGGGCCGCGTTCGAACTACTTAACATTGGTAACAAGGCTGTACAGGATATCCTAGGGCATTTCCGTGTTCTAGATGGACTATTTCAAGCGGTTGCAGTCCGGTCAGGTGGATTTTATGTGATCTCCATCCCAACTCTTCGTATTGGGCTCCAAGTCCTCTACGTTATCATGATGTATATTTCCGTCTATCCAGTGGTTATCACCATGAGAAACTCAAACGTCTACGAAGAACGCTCACTCGGAATCTATGCCGATGACCCTCCAGCATTTGCCTTCCCAGAGAGACAATTTAACCAAGAGAAGGAGGTGGTCAAATCAACGGTCCCAAAATTTCTCAAACGCACACTCACCGGCGTGGTCAAGACGTCAGGGCCCGGTGGAAAGTCACCCAGTGGAACCGAATTTGTGCGCCAGCAAGTCCGCGGACAACTCTCTCACGACCTTTGGACCATTGTCGTCGCGATTTTGTTCATCTCTTGCATTGAAGTTGCTAATTTTGATCGTGATCCTGCGACTTACTCCGTGTTCAACATCGTGTTTGAGGTCGTGAGTGGCTATGGTTGTGTTGGGATCAGTGTTGGGTTACCAGACCAAGCTTACTCATTCAGTGGAAGCTGGCACAAGGCCAGCAAGTTGATATTATGTGCTGTCATGTTGAGAGGTAGACACAGAGGACTACCTGTTGCGCTTGATAGAGCTGTGAGGCTACCAAGTGAAAATGAGGAGACTGCGGAGAAGGAGCGAAAGAGAATGAGCGCTCATATCAAGAGGAGATTGAGCATGCTTGTGTGAGCCTATTGACTCCATCGCCGTGATTGAGGTTGGCAGGCAGGCGATCATATTGGAAGTGAAATCTCGAATGGGTGTTGGGGATTGCTGCGAGATTTAAGAAGGAGTTGGGAAACATGGTGGGTGGTGATAGTTGATGGGTAGTTAGCCTTGGTGATTGATTATTGGTGATAGAATGATGATTGGGGTCCTTCAGCATAGTAGGTCAAGGATTACAGGTGGTTAGAAGTTATTAGACATATGGCTGTTAAGTGAATACATGCTTGTGCTGACTGCACAGAGATGTAGTGGAGAGAACCCGTGATCACTTCCATTCCTTGAGCCCCAGTGCCGAAGAAAATTAAGGGTTATCGGCTGGCAACATTCATTGGGCAGAATGATTGGCCGTTATATATAACATGAGCTTTACTGACTTTAAAAGACGACAATAACGCATAAACCAACCCCACACCTCCCCCCCCCCCCCGACCGTGCTTTCTAGATGCTCCAGGTGCCATATGCCTGCACGTGAGCGCAATAGTTGTGGATGATGGCATTTGCCTCAGTTCGAAAGCCGTACTGTTCGAACGTAGGGGACTCTTCCATCTCCAGACTACTCAATGTCATAGAACCTAGCCAGACACTTCTTGTTTCGCCTTGCCGAAATAATCATCGTAATGCGAAATCTATCTTAAGGTCTTTATTACTGACATCAAGCTTCACTAAAATGTAGATATTCTGTGAGTTGTCAGACCCGTTTTTGGATATATCGTGTTTCAGATCGATATCATGGGTTGATAACATTATTGTCGCAACTGGCCTCCAGCTCGAGCTTGACGGCTATCAATTACACGATTGTACGCAAAGCCATGTCATTGGAGCTGCGTCAATATAGACATTAGCTTTCCGTCAGCATCATTAGGACACAAAAATAAGTGTGTCCAAACCGCAGAACCTGCTAAAGTGGATGTACAAAATCATGTAGAGTCTTTCGATTAGCCAGCCTTCATTTAATACTTTTTTTCTGCAACTCTTACTGTCATGGAAATATTCTTCCAAAATGTCCGGTTCCGTCGCATTTTCCAAGTCGTCATGAATTTACCCTAGAGAAAGTTCAATCTTGGTAAATTTGGCATCTAGATACTTGCAAGCCCTGCGTCATCCGATCCTCAAATGCTTGTTACCAAACCCCCCTACCTCACGATCAAAGCACTGGGAGCAAGATTCTTTCTCGCCTACTCGTGCACGAAATTGAAGTGCATAGGGTTATTTGTACCGGCAGCTTGCAGCAGCCACAGTATCTTGAGAACTATACCGCCTTTGACCCGTATGGGGAGTATTACTGTAGTCGGTAAGATACAGAAGCTGGCGAGATTACACCACTGGAAAATGGGCTAGTGCTGTTACAATCAATGCTTTGGGCCACGTTTCTAGATCTGGATCTCAAATCCCAGAGGATTGAGGATGGAATTGGGATTGAGGATGACCTGTCAATGTTGTTCAGATCCGCTGCTGCTTGGGCCAGTGTCAATACACCAATCCTTCTGTTCCCCTGAGGACTATCATCCGAGGCTACTACGCGAAGAGGAAGAATTGTTACCTTCAGCGAGCACTACATGCTCCTGATTCATTAGCTAGTTAATGAGGGAAATTGCCGTAAACTAGTGAACAGATTACTCTGGATGAACACGCACCCTGGCCAGAAGGAGCAAATGCAGAGAAGATGTGGCGTGAAATGGACAAGGTCCCAAGCGTGTAGTGCTGAGCTAGATACGGACGTTTCATTTTTGCCAGAAATTGCATACTATGCCAATAATATCTATAGGACACAATACCTCAAGGAAGTTCATCTGTTATACTTGTCAATTGCTCAATCTGTACTTGGGAAGCACGCAATCAGAAAAGAGGGGTTTGAGCTCTTCAAACAGATCCCCAGCCTTGCGAAGCCACTTCCTTTAAGAGTTGCCGGCAACCGACAAGATCCTTCGAGATAAACACTTCAAAGGTTCAGGATTTGCTCCTCTCTCGATTTGCTTTTCGGATGCCTCCGGTCAACTATAATGCCATGTCATATCCTGGCACGGGACTTCGATAGAGTTCTGGCCCATACTCGTCATTGTCGTTTGAATCTGTTCCCTTCTCCAGATAAGGTCATCGCCGACAGAAGATTGTTCCTAAGATCATCACCTTCCAAAGGGATGCAGGAGGTAAAATGAGAAAGGGCCACGAGCATGTATCGGGCGGAAGCTGCGTTGCTCATGAGAAAGATATTCATGACTATGACATAATGAGATTTTGACATCAATGCAGACTATGGGGACGGAATAGGAACGCATGTTGGGAAGGCAGAAGTCCGGCGACAGTCTTGAAGCCACCGCAGCAGTCAGGTCTGTTTGTCTCATAGAAAAATGGATTAGAGTAGTATTAGGGGCTAATTGACGGAGTTTCCCAGAAGAACGTGCATTCCATTGTCACTGTCACTGTCACTGTCACTTTTACCAGCGCCTGGCCCGTCGATGGACATCCAGCCAGCATCGGACGACGAAGATCATAATGTCGCTGCGATTTCCGCATTGGTGGAATTGCATGAGCCCTAGGTACTGCTTCACATTGCCGCCGATACGAGAAACCTCGATCTCGTCTCCCGAATCCTTCTCGTGAGCTGGCCGGTTCCTTACAGGATGATCATAAGATTGTTCTGCACGAGCGAATCGAAGCATGACCACTGAGCATACAAGATTGCTTGTGCCAAGGGGTTCTGCTCTCCCCTCATGCGATCGTTCGAGGTCGATCTTACAAGTGAACATGAAGGAGTCGGTAGCCGGTTTGACGTTCGTCTCATGGACGCTTGGTTATCGTCCTCCTAAGCGAGCCCCTTCTGTCTCATGGCCAGCAGGGCCCAATACGACGAAGGTACGAGGGAGGTTGAACAGAAAGCTTGATGGTGATTGACGCAATGTTTAATAGATTAACTATCATAGGCTTAAATTTATGGTTATGTTTGGAGCACCTGTGGCCGTGGCTCAGGCCATCGCAATCTATTCCACACATCAGGCGCTTCACAGGGCCTCGCTTCACGCCTGTCGCTGCCGAAAGCACCCAAGCCTCGTTCATCCGCCGTTACAGAACAGGGATTTGAGACCGAAAAGCTTCATCCGATCTATGGCCGTAAGGATTGGCCCTTCCAGCGCCTCAGATCTTGTGTCTCCGCTTAACCCATCTCGGGTGATGCCCCGAACTTTGGACGATCCGAACCATTGGATGCATGCAATGGAACATGGGGAAATCCTAGAATTTACGCTTATTCCTCCATGGGCACTGCCCCTAACCGCCTCGGACGCCCCGTGAAGTGGCCAAGCGCCGTCTGATGTCTCCGTGCTTGACAACGATGAGTAGTCTGATCTGCATTACGAGCTAAGTCAGACACCATGCCATGGCTTGACAAGCAGACTGACGATGTTCTGCCAACGGCCAAGGGGGGACATGGGGGACGGGACGGTCTGGCCGGACCAGAGGAGCCTCACAGTCACTCAGTATATAATGTCCTCGCCTTTCCACCAGTCCTCACCATTCTTCATCCCATCTCATCAGCTTCCAATCTGCCTTTGCACATTCGTTTCTAGTTCTGTGAACTATTCATTCTTTCCATTACACTCCTTACCAACCTACTTTAGTCTATTATACCTCGGCCGGTCCAATCTTATCACCTACCTTACTATTACCCTTTAAATATTCAATCAACCAAGATGTACTCCAAGGCTACCCTTCTCGCCATCCTCGTGGCTGTCTCTGAGGCTCGGTAAGCGTTCTTTCAAATATTTCCTTGCCAACCTCCTAACGTTTCTCCAGTTTCGGCCAAGAGCAAGTCCCCATTGCAGCCATCGGAGCTGTTCAAGGTGGAACTTCAGGTCAACCAGCCACCGAGGCTGGAACGTCCATCCAGACCCTCCTCGCTGCGGCCAACCCTTGCGACAAGCTCAAGAAGGCCGATGAGATCGTTGCCACTCTCGGTACTGGAGCAGACTCCATTGCAGCTGCCCGTGGTCTTGCTGGAGCTGAGCAGAACTTCAACCCATTCGTCGTCAACATCCCAACCATCTGCTCTGACCCAACTCTCCCAACCACCCTGGCCCTCCGTGGTGTCGTGCCCCTCATTGATCCAGCTGTTGTTGGATCCACCCTTGAGAACGCCAACGCAAAGACCTCCCTCACCACCCCTTTCACTCAGTCAGCTGGCATGAGTGTTGCTGATGTCATGGTGGCCAATGGCTTCACCAACTTCACCACTACTGCTGCTGATGGAACCAAGGGCGTACCAAACACCAGTGGAGCTGTTGCCTCCTCCTCTGCCAGCAACTCCACTGCATCCACTGACTCCTCCAGCGTTGCTGCCAGTGCTGCCAGCTCTGTTGCGTCTGGAGCTTGCGGAACCACCATGGTCACAGTCACCCGCTCTGCTACCTCTGCCGCAACATCCGCCGCTACTGCCGCCGCCGCCACCACCACAGCTGCCAGCGTCGCTGCCAGCAACAGCAGCAGTGCTGCAGGCGCGGCCTCTACCGCAACTTGCGCAACTTCTGCAGTCACTTCTGACCCTGTCACTGGATCCTTCGCCGGCTTTGTCGCATCTACCGATGCCACCCTTGACTTCGGATGCTGTGTACCAACCATGAAGTTTGAGGCCGCACTCAATGGACGCAAGGCCACTGAGAGCACCTTCCAAGCCATCGACCCTCTCGTCAACAAGGGACAACAAGAGGCTCTCAACCCAGCCATCATCATGAACCGCATCGTTGATCAACTCACCAACGTCTGCCAGGCCAACGCTGCTGCTAAGGCTGCCGCAAAGGCTGCCATGGCTGCCAGCACCAATGCCAAGGATGTCTCCACTGCTGATGCATGGAACACTGCTCTTGGTTTCGCCGGAGCCAACACCAACCCTGATAACGCCCCTCAGACTGGCCTCGTTGGCCACACTTAAATCAATCTTTGAATAGACTTGATATGATTATCTCGAGGAGAAGGGTTCGAGCTGGATATTGGAAGTTGGATGGGATAGAACTAGACATAAATTGATGGCTTTAATGACCACGAGGATCTATATATTGTATCTATAGGTTTTCTTAAATATGACGAAATTAACGTTCATGATCAGACATACCTTGTTTGTTGCTTTGCCTTGAGTGAATACTTGTTTCCTCTCGCCTCATGTCGTCGAACGTGACAGCGGCCGAAAATTAGATCCGAGTGCTGCAGCAAATAACGAATATCAATTAGGATATAGTCAACTCTTACAGTGATAGTTTCTGATTCTTGGATCTACCTTAGAGATTGCATTGTTAGGTTGGGACGACCATTACCCACCGCGAGTCGAGGGGTTCAATAAACGCGGTCTTATAAACCGAACAATGGGATCTGAAATATACAACAATCGATACAGACTCGACGCTCGAGTCTCTCTTGCATCAAAAGGGCCTCAACCGAACCGCCAGCCAGGAACAAAGCCTTTGAAGTTTCTCTTCCACCTAAACAACGCCACTAACCCGCCAATGACAACTGGACTAGCGACGAGTCCGAGTAAGCCCCGCAACAGCAGCTTGCCCTGCCTCTCACTCTTACTTACAACCTCCGAATACCGTTCATTACCGAAGCTGACGCGAGCATACTTTGTTTTCCATCCGAGGCTGGGTACATAGACACTCAGGAGCTCCTCCATCCATTTTCGAAACTTGTAGACCGGCGAAATGACCGAGGCACGCATTTCGACATAATTCTGAGCAGCGAGTTCATTGATCGCGTGCGCATCTGGTGTGCGCAAGCTAGAGTACTCTGCCAGTGCTAAAGAGCGTTGAGATGCCGAAAGGTTACTTCGATTATCGCTCGAGTACTTGTCGAGGATCTCAAACAGAACCCGCACATCTTCCAGTCCGGCATTCATGCCTTGTCCGTAAAAAGGGTACATGGCGTGTGCTGCGTCGCCTATGATTACTGCTGAGCTGGAGAAGTGGTGGGGTTGGCATTTTATGCTTATTAGCGGAAGGTGGGGGTTGTTCTTAAAGGAGGATACAAGTTCGCTGGGTGAGATAAGTCTTGTAACTCCAGGAAAGTTTTGGTCGAAAAATTCCGGTACTAATGAGGGATCACTCTCTAAAGATGCGTACATTCTCGAAGGCATGAAGAGCGTGCATGTAAAGGAGCCGTCCTATCGAACGTCAATTTCAAGATCCATGTCAGAATCATTGCACTCACGGAACTCGGGATCGCAATGAACATGTGCTCTTTTCCAGGCCAAATATGTAGATGATGAGGAGATATCCGGAAAATCGATGCCGGATCTTCCTTGGAGGGAGGCTGAGCATCAATAGTGAATTCGCACCAGAGTGCATCGATGTACACCTGTTGATAATCCATACGTGTGAATTTCATCAGATGATATCGGGCTGCTGAATGTGCTCCATCCGCTCCAATCAGTAGATCAAAGCTCACTTCAATTTCTTGGCTTTGACTGTTTTCTTGGTCCTTGGCTTGTCTTTGGAACCAAGCCTTGTTCTTTTTGAAGTCTGCCCCCACCATCTTGTGGTTGAAGAAGAACTTCACGTTTGGCATGGCTTCCAGCCCATCAAGTAAGTGCTTGTTGAGCCCAGCACGATCAGCAGCAAAGATAGTCTGAAATATATGTTAGCAGCGTACTTGCATACGAAGAAAGCTTGCCCACTCTTCCGTGAGCATCATAATCTTGCGCTTGCTCGTATAAGCCGGATGCGTTCTCTCCGTGAATCATCCGACCCCTCATTGGTATCGTGTCACTCATCACCTTCTCCAACAATTCAGGTCTACCTGACTCTCTTATAGAGTTGATACCACGCTCAGAGAGCGCCAGATTGATGGATTTGGTGAAGTTCAATGGAATTGTCGAAGGGTCTCTGAGATCTAGACCATCAACAAGATTAGTCTTCTTCGCAGAGGAGATCCCTTCAGGAAAGAGGAGAAAACACAAAATTGAATAAAAAACTCATATCCTTGCCCATACTTATGGAACTAACAACCACAGGCTGAAGCCCGAATACTTTTCTAGGACGGTCCGGGTCATGTCACAGGGAGATCAGAAAAAGGCTCTCATACCACTTCTTAGTTCATAGATCTCAACATCATGGCCTCTTTGAGCTGCATACAGAGCAGCTAAAGCACCAACTGGACCAGCTCCAATGACTAAAGTCTTCTGTCTTGAAGCCATGGAGGTAAATGGTCAATATATATTTGAATGGCAAAGAGTCATTGGGACATAACATGACTCTAGCCTTCTCCCCCGGATAGCCGAGGCTAGCCTGACGGATAGCTCTGGGCTAAATCCACACCAGACAGCCTCTATTGAGCGTAATCGTATGAGGCTGACAAAATTCGACATAACTTTTGCCTCGCTATTCTTTTGTAACGGGAGTCGCGAATCATAGAGATCTCGCACCTGCACTGTCGCTGTCACTCTCGGATACTCTATTGCTCAAGAACCGCGTCATACTTTCGAAATGGCCGATGCTGCAGCAAAGCGAAAGTGCAAAGGCGCTGATTGCGACAAAGATGCTGGAACCATGGTCTGTCCCAAATGCCGGGACCTAGGCGTAGACTCATACTTCTGCTCTCAAGACTGCTTTACAAGGAATTGGGTAAGTGCGAATTAAGTAATGAACGTAGAGCTGCGCATGCCAGTCCTACTTGATTCACCTTTCAGCGAATACTACTAACACGCTTTACAGTCTACTCACAAGGCTGTGCACAAGAAACAGAGCAACTTACTTGCAAACCTTCTTGCTCCAAAAGTCACCGCGAAGCCAGATCCAGACACTGGACTATACAACCCGTTCCCTACCTTCAGCTTTACTGGACCGCTTCGACCGGTTTATCCTCTATCAGAACGCCGTGAAGTCCCCAAGTCTATACCCCACCCAGATTACTGGAAGGATGGACAGCCAAGGAGTGAACAGGCATGGCGGGCACGGCATAAAATTGAAATATTGGACAAAGATCAACAAGAAGGAATGAGAAAGGTCTGCAGGTTGGGCAGAGAAGTACTGGATATTGCTGCTGCTGCTATTAAGCCCGGTGTTACCACCGACTACATCGACAAGATTGTACACGAGGCGTGCTTAGAAAGAAACGTAAGTGGTGCAGACCCGGAAATCATGGCTATTTTTCTGACTCTTTAGTCATACCCATCTCCTCTCAACTACGTCAACTTCCCGAAATCTGTTTGCACGTCGTTAAACGAGGTCATCTGCCACGGCATTCCCGACCAGAGGCCGTTAGAAGATGGTGATATTGTCAATATCGATGTCACATTATATCATGGAGGATTCCACGGTGATCTAAACGAAACTTACTATGTCGGTGACAAGGCGAAGGCAGATCCAGAGTCTGTCCGCGTTGTCGAGACAGCCCGAGAATGCTTAGATGAGGCTATCAAGCTGGTTAAGCCAGGAGCTTTATTCCGAGAGTACGGAAATGTCATTGAGAAGCATGCCAAATCCAAGAAGTGCAGCGTCATTCGAACATACTGCGGTCACGGTATCAACAGCTTGTTCCATTGTGAACCGAATATTCCTCACTACGCAAAGAACAAGGCCGTGGGTGCCGCTAAACCGGGCATGTGCTTCACTATCGAGCCTATGATTGCTCTAGGCAGCTACAGAGACAGAACTTGGCCAGATGACTGGACGAGTGTCACCATTGATGGAAAGAGGACAGCTCAATTTGGTATGTTGTTCTCCGGAGTGTCTAGGTTGCAATACTGACAAGCCACAGAGCATACACTATTAGTGACGGAGGATGGTGTTGAGATTCTGACCGCAAGAACATCTACCTCTCCAGGCGGTCCTATACCGATGCCAATAGAGAGCAATGGAGAGGTCAAGGCTGAAGCTTAGGTACAAGGAATTGGCTATAGGAGAAGAATGAGGTGGCCAGAGTAGCGTGCATCACGATCATCAAAGTGACCCTTCAATACCATACTGCCAGCAGAAATGCAATATCCTCAAAGCCAGATAGACACAGTGTCTTCACATTATAATGCTCTTGCCTGTCTCCTGAGCTTCCCCTTGGCATGCGAAGCTTAGCGGGCACTGCTAAGCGGCCCAATGATGCAACGTGCTCAGTGGGACAATCAACCATGGCCGAGCCTCTATTTCATCATTGGATTATTCGTCCGACCTTGGCTTGATCCTGACCTTGCACTACAGCTCTGCGATAGCTTCATATCAACCTCCTGTGTAACGACCTCCCTCCCGCCTTCTGTAACCCTCGTATCTACACGCGCTTCGAGCCTTGCTAGCCAAACAAGAGCCATTCAAGCTATACGTCACTAGTCCGCCGCCGACGTGTCTTCGAACAGCTCTCACGAAAAGCCTTTCCCCAACAACCGAGCTACCATTTGCATCCACAGCCTCCCCTAGAGTTGCACACGACCGTTGCGACTTCTTCCATAGCTTCGAAGCATCCTCTCACCGCTTATCTTGGACGCGCGCAAAGTCGCAACATTTGATAGCCCATCATGATGTCTGGAGAAGCTTGGCTGTACCTGTTGGCGGTACTGATAAATGCTGTGAACTTGTTCCTGCAGGTTTTCTTCACGATTATGTACAGTGACTTGGAATGGTATGTTCTTTCTCTTCCAGAGGTGCCCATTCAGTCGGAGGCTGCACTGTCTGGAGCTCAGTGTTTGGGGAGCTCTACCATGACACAATCTTATCTCAGCGGGATAAGAGGAGCAGTGGCTGCCTGCAGTTGACCCTGAATGCATGCACATCGGATTTTGGCTGACTCTATGTGTCTACAGTGATTATATCAACCCCATCGACCTTTGCAATCGCCTCAACACGTACATCATTCCTGAGGCTGCCGTACATGGTTTCCTGACCTTCCTCTTCCTCATCAACGGTTACTGGGTGGCACTGCTGCTCAACCTGCCACTCCTGGCCTTCAATGTCAAGAAGTATGTGGAAACTCTGTCCAAGGCGGTGGCTTCCTTGCCACAGTTATAGTCATACCTGATGAGAGCGAGACTAATACCATCCCAGGATCTTTGATAATGCCCACCTCCTAGATGCCACAGAGATCTTCAGGAAGCTCAATGTCCACAAGAAGGTATGGAGCTGATACACTTCTCGTGTCGCCTCTCTTCTCCCATTGCATATGTTCTGTCACATACTGACTCCTGACTTGCAGGAATCGTTTATCAAGCTTGGATTCCACTTGATCATGTTTTTCTTCTACTTGTACAGCATGATTGTTGCATTGATCCGCGACGAATCAAACTGACTTGTCACGAAAATTGACGGCCGGTACAGACAAGAAGCATAAATATGGAGATACTGGCAAAAGTGGGGGACGATAGTCTTGGATCTTGTGCGTGGGATACAGACGAACGATTAAGTGAGGAATGAGGTGCGCCGAGCATGAAGATCGGTGCAAGAAGGTGAAGGCAATGAGTACGACGCTCGTGGAATGAATAGATGATGGGTTTCTTACGGGAGTCTCTTGGTCTGTACAGCCGGTGCGGGGTTGGCATATTCTAGGATGCTCATCATAGTCTTTTCGTGGATAGATACCAGGTCATGCTTCGGAGCATGTTTGCTGTAATATCTTGTAGTAATGGGATTTTATGGAGTTCATTATTTGAGCATAGCATGTGTGAGCACAAATGGATACTGTGGGAAATCTCGAGAGTGGAGTCTGTCAAGTCTAGCCTCTGAATTAGGAAAAAGCCAAAGTTACTGACTCGAATCTGTTCAGTGAGTTGGACGAATTGGCTACCCTGACGTATTGATCTTGAACTTAGTCACTAAGGTTTGACTGATTAAAGTCACTGAAAATCCAGATATATTGCCCAGCATTTCCCTATCCTTCCAAACGTGTCTGAGAATAGGACTGAGTACTGCTCCTTTTTGTTGCTGTTGAGTATCGAAGCTATAATCTATCTTGTAATCCAAACCCCAATGATTCGAAGACGCTTACAGGGTGCAAACACACTATAGATTATGTAGCAATCTTGAGTTACTTGAGATCTCCGTCCACTTCTGATAAGACCACGTGACAATCGCTATCAAGATGCAGGTGGCTATATAATTTTGATGGCGCGCTTTCCCGCGACGGCCACTACAAACCGTCACCTCTCTCGAGTATTGCTCCCCACTTCAGTTCGTGAACATGGCCGAGTTCAATGCATACCCGCCGAATATGGCGCCGCAGAATGCGCTCATTGTGCGTCAAGCTGAAGGCCAGGACCATGCAGTAGTTCCATACACGGAGGAAGTCTTGTCGCGAACATTACAAGGCCCGGCAAATCCATTCAAGGACGAGGTCAATTCACTGAAGAGGAAGAACGTCCTTACTGGGTATGCAGAAGAGACGTTTCTTAGCGAACACACGTTCAGAAGCCAGCACAGAGCGGTAGAGAGAAGGGGTGGACCTGATGGTGAACTGCTGAGTGGAAAGGCTGCAAAGGAGGAGTCTGCGCGAATACGGGCGAAACGACAAAAGAAGGGCGATGCGACGGTAGCGGATGGAGACAATTCTTACGTTGGTCCATGGGCGAAGTACAAACAACAAGAATATGAGAGCTATGAAGAAGGCGATGAGCTGGCTAGCGACGAGGAGTATGAAGAAGTAGAAGAGGAAGAGGTTATAGAGAGTGGTGCTGTGGTACCGGCACTTCCAGATGCACTTGCAAAACGGAAAGAAGTAGAAGAGCTAGGGGAGGAGACAACAACGTTCCACGGATCAGAACAGTATGACTACCAGGGCCGAACCTACATGCACGTTCCCCAAGATTTGGATATCGACCTACGGCAAGAACCTGGCAGTGTCAAGAACTACGTCCCGAAGAAGCTGGTACATACTTGGAAGAGTCATACAAAGCAGATTGCTGGATTGCGGTTCTTCCCAGGCTCAGGACATTTGCTACTTTCTGGTAGTGCTGATAACACGGTCAAAATTTGGGATGTCTATCACCAAAGGGAGCTTCTGCGGACATATTCCGGACACACAAAAGCTTTGTCCGACATCACATTCAATGCTACTGGCACACAATTCCTTTCTGCATCATACGATCGCATGATTAAGCTTTGGGATACCGAGACTGGACAGTGTGTCAACCGCTTCACAACAGGAAAGACACCTCATGTCATCAAATTCAATCCATCACCCGAGCATTCAAACGAGTTTCTTGCTGGTATGTCGGATAAGAAGATCATACAATTTGATATCCGGACTCGTGAGATCGTTCAAGAGTATGACCACCATTTGGCAGCTATTAATACCATCACATTTGTGGACGAGAACAGACGCTTCATGACTACTTCCGATGACAAGTCTCTCCGAGCTTGGGAATATAATATCCCTGTTCCAATCAAATACATCGCAGAACCATATATGTATCCAATGACCCGAGCTTCGGCACATCCTTCTGGCAAATACGTTGCCTATCAATCCTCTGACAACCAGATTGTGGTTTATGGCGCGAACGATAAATTCAGACAGAACAGAAAGAAGGGTTTCCGAGGTCACAACAATGCTGGATACGCAATCGATGTGGCCTGTAGTCCAGACGGTCAGTTCGTGGCTTCTGGAGATAGTGGCGGATTTGTTTGCTTCTGGGATTGGAAGACAAGTAAGATGTGGCATAAGATGCAAGCTGGACATGGTGGCGCTGTCACTTGTGTGGAGTGGCACCCACAAGAGACTAGCAAGGTGGTCACAGCTGGTTTGGATGGCACTATTAAATATTGGGATTAAGGTAGAAATGAAACCATCTCATAATGGCCTTTGGGCTGACGTTCACGCAGCTTTCTCCCCATTCTAGAATACAAGGTAACTTTACGACCATGAAAGTCCATTCGAATCCAGCTCAATGTCTTCATTGCAACGTCTTTGGCATCTGTATCTTCACGAAGGTGACAGCCATACAGGCCAAGGAGACTTAAGCTATGTAGAGTGATCATCAACCGAGTAGATGCAGCAGGAGTCATCTACCACTAGAAACGAGATCATTTGTAGCTGCTATGAATACACCGCACTAAGTGGCATAAGGACAAGCTTGCACGCTTGGGGAGCCACGAGGGAAGGATCATCCCATTTTCTGTAGGCGGCGACCAAATACACGTTCCCTTCAACAGAACCAATTAGGGGCCGAGGACTATGGTGCATATTGTTAAATTCCACCTGTCCTGGGAGATACATCTGATTGGCATTTGGAGATTCGACGTCTTTAGCTTAAATCGATATATGCATATATATGTGGATGGAAAAAAACGGTCCTTGATTAGGCAGAAGCCGATTTTTCTGAGTGATGTCATTTGTCTCTATACACGTGTTCACAATGTGTTCTGACTGCAGAGGCCTGTTTAGCGTCATACTACTCATTTCATATAAAGGCATACACTAAACTTCTGTCCAGTCTGTGCTACGTAGAGTCTATAATACAGCTGTCCATCTCCATCCAATCCCTAGCTTCACTTTTATCTCATGACTATGCCGGTGGACCTAGAGAGCCAGCTTCCTCGGCCTTCTGCAATAAACCCCTTTATAACTGATATAGTCATGGTATGCAAAACTCGATCCAGCTTCCGAGGTAATCCATCGAGTTGCCCTTTCCCGTCTTAATACCCGACTTGATTTTAGCCTCCCATTCCTTGAAGTCAAGCTTACCATAACCACCTCTGAGGTCGGCCTCTCTACATTCTCGGTCCAACTTCCAATACATCAGGAGTCGCCATTTGTCTGGGACTTCTCCGTGCTTCTGAAGCAACACTGCTTCGCTAGGGCTAGGTGTTGGAGATACCGATGATGAGCTATTGTCAGGTCGGAATTGAGGCATGGTAGGGTCTCGATATGTTACATCTTGTGGTACGATCTCGGTGGCTGAGATGGATATTGGGTTGCGGGTATCGTCAAGTTCAACTATCGACGCAGGTCGCAGCTCCTCCAGAAGCGTAGGAATATCAATAGGGCCTTCAGATGTTTCAGTGCTGCTAAAATTGTTCTGTAAAACCGGCTGAGGTGGGGTTGTGGAGATAGACTCTACCGTAGGTACAGCGTCGCTACCCTCAGTAGGTTCGGCTACTGAATAGCCTGTCGCAGCGAGAAGATCCGGCAGAGGCCGACGTCGAAGGTCATCAACTTCAATCTCACTCTCAGGGAGCCCAGGAAAGCCAGGCCACAATACTGACTGCGGCCGAATATTGTCTTTGTTAGTCTTCGAGATGAAAACGTCCTCCTCTGCCGGCTTTTTGCTTTTGGTCTCACATTCGGCCGCCCATGCTTCGAATTCTGGGGTTGACCAGAGGTGCTTCCACTTTTCGCGGTCAGATTTTGTTAGAGCAACTGCTTCTGCGATGTTCTCTTTCTCCTTGAAGATAGGGTCCAGTAATTCATTGAAAGCTTGCTGCGTGATTTGGTAGAGAATTTCTTTTCCTGCGTCCTTTTCTGCATCTGCTATTTCAATGCCACCCCAACGCTCGGGAACACTTCTAGATGAAGTGGATGGATTGGATCGGATTTCGAAATCATCCTCGGCTTCAGCAAACCGAACCTTTGAGGATGACCGTGAGCGTGGCGAAGTTCTGGATTGAGATTGCGCTTTAGAGCTTTCTCCCTTGCCAATGTTTCGTACTATGACATCTTCAGAATCATCCCAATCAGCCGGCGGTGAGCCGCCTTCTTCTTCGTCCGTATAGAATTGTCGTCGTACCCATCTCTCGTGGACCTCTCGACGGGCCTTTCCTTTAGCTAAAGCATGTGCAATGACAGCCTGGCGTAAACGCTCTCCTTTCAGAACTTCAGCGTTGAGGTCAAAGCCAGGGCCCAGAACTTCTTCTACGACTGCGTTTGTGACAAAGCTTGGGGGCCATCTTCTATCGTCTTCTCGCTTGATCCGGGCTTCATCATCCTCATCTGAAGACGATCCATTCCCGTCTCGCTCATCGCCAGACGTAAATCGTGAATTGTCGATCAAATCGTCCAAGGTTTCAAACCCGCTCCCTTGTGCGAGTCCGTCAAGAATGGTTCTAGTCAGCTGGTCTACTGTAGTGGGAGGGTCCAATAGCGCAGATGCATATTGCCTGGTTCCAATGGCAGAACCACGAGTTCTTCTTGAGTTGTTGCTCGATCGAAGCATAGGCCTGATGAATACATCTTCACGATTTCCGTGATCCAAAGTGTTCTCATTGATCACGCCTCTGCCATCAGTGATTTCTAAATCTCCATTGACTTGAGGAGATTTGCCAACGCCGGTGTGTGCGAAGGAAGCGGTAGGAAATCTACCATCTCTACCAAAGGCGCTGCTGAGTGGTTGCCGGCCTGAGACAAGCTGCTGAACATCCGTACTATTCATGACTTGATCATCGTAACCCTCAAGCATTTCCCGGTGCATTTGACGGTACATGACGTAGTATGCTCTGAAAAGCCGAAGAAAATCTTTGCGGTCAACAAATCCATCACCGTCGATATCGTATCCTTCAAAGATCTTCGACCACTTGTCTCTTTTCTTCCGGAATGCAAGGCCATGCAGGAACTCCGAAAAACCAATCAAGTTATCTTTGTTTGTGTCGTAGAAGGCGAACATTCGATCGAAGATTAGACTAGGAGCTGTGAATCTAGAGCCACTGGTGGAAGGTACCAAACAACGCTCAAATGTCTTCCTATCCATTGCCAAGCATACTTCATCTGGATCCTCTCGCCACTCTGTGTTTGCCATATATGTCCACTGTTCCCAGTACGCATCCAGTTCCGGTCTTTCATATCCGGTTGCATTGGAGAGCTTTGTAATCAGTTCTTTGGGGAGCATCCTTTGGCAACTATCCGGGTCACCAGAGTACCAGACTGGCTGAATATTCTGAGGACCAAATGATGGTGCTGGAATTTTGACCTTGTAAAAGATATGCGTCTTGGTATGGAGACCCTGTGCCTCACAAGACTCGCAGAGATCGAAATCTACGCAGTTCGAGCATCGATACCGGACCCCCCGAATCGGCACAACGCCGCAAGAATTACATCCACATCCACGGTGGACTGTTGAGCTTCTTCTTGTAGCATCCTCTGAAACCCGGAATAGAAGCTGCACGATATTTTGACCTGTTCGTTGATATCCTGGCGGAACGTCAGTCCAATTGTATTCATCTTGGTATCCTCCCTCGTCCACCACAGTCTCTCCGTCGTTTAGAGGACTTGCAATGATATCGGCGTCTTCATCGTCAATCTGGTCGTCTGACGCACCTCCATCTTGCCGCACGTTTCCTGTACCAGTACGCCGTCTTCGCCGATGGACCGCGTTACTTCGGTGGAGGGAAGGGGTGGAGGTAGAGTTTTCGGAATCGTTGTATATATTACTGTGTAGATAGTAGAAGCCATACGCAGCGACCACTGTTGTAATGATCAGGATCGCTGCCCTGGAACGGGAGAGGGTGCTCGAGGCTGCTGGCGTGGACATGGTTAAGTTGAGCTCAGACGAGATCTCTATCGAAGCTTGTGAATAAGCATGTTTAAGCACATGCTGGTGCAATGCAACATAGATTAGTTGCCTGTCCGCGAAATATTGTAGGCAACCAAGGCACTGTAGAGAAGAGAAGATGTCGTGTTCGCGCCTTGAAATGGGTTCGAGTGACAAAGGCGAGGCAAGAGGACTTGGCGAAAACTCAGCCTCGTCCAAAGAAGTAGGTCCCTGGCAGAATAAGTATGAACCCCTTCATAAGATAGCAGAGCAGCTTTCTAAGGTGGCAAGGATCGTTCTTCAAATAATTTCAGTGAATTCATGCTATCCTGTCCGATGCGGGTTCACGCCCATATCGTGGTGATCATCGCCTAAGAATGATCATATTGCGGTTCTGTGCGGGAGAGCACTACACCTATCTTAAAGAGATAAAACGAAAGGGCTCAGTCTCCACTCTATTGTCTACAATACTTCAATGCAGAATATTGTGCAACGCCCCTATTTCATGATCCTCGTTCCCGATGCCCAGGGTATTTCCATGCCAGAACGCCAAAATTAATTCAATAACCACGCACATGTTAGTGACCGCTCACAAAGAAGCCGCCACACAAGGACCAGCACGATGCAATCGAATACCAGAAGCTCATCATGTGTAGTCAGGCGGGGGTCCAGCGGGCATTTGGGGATATAACGAAGTATTCTCCTTCCACTCAAATTCTGGGCTGATCAGTCCACTGCCAACCCTGGAAATCACTCGCAGAACTCACTTTGACGGCACATAGGACACTGTCCTTTACTTGAATCCTGCTTGAGCCATTCCACTATGCAATGCTGTTCTAAAGTCAACCCGGCTCAAATCCAGTTTATGACCTGTGACGAACCATATGAAAATTATGACCGCATTTTCCTGATACTGACATGTTATTAGCAACAGCAATGTGGCCAGAGTGGAAATACCCACAGAGACTGCAGTCATCCCCAGGATATTTGCATGTTGGGCAAGTTCCGTCGAAGTGAACTTGGCAAATTCCGCAAACATCATCTTCAGGGAGATCCCACCTCCAAGTTGCAACTGCATTCCACTTCTTGATCTTGACCTTCATGGCCAGGATAGTAAAGTGGAGACGGTTTGGTTCTTCAAGGTGTAAAGAAGAGTCACGCTGTGGTGTCCTTGTTTACAAAGTCGCGTCACCGTACGCTAAGAGTCAAAATCCCCATGGCCGGGGACTTTTCACGTGCAGCTCTTATCGGCAGAGAGCGGTGGAGCTTGGGAGCCATTAAAAGCAATGCCTCCGTGCGACCCAGCCCCCATGATGTGACCTCAACTCGACGTCAACTTCTTCACCAAGTCGCACCTTCTCCTTCTCTTAATTCTCTGATCCTCCAGCGTCTCTTTCTTCTCGCAGTGATCGCCGACCCCCATTCTCGAGCTCTTGAAAGCAGCTCATGTCCCCACCGATAAGCGCGAAAAGATAGCACGCAATGCCGGCTGCAGCATTGCTCATGAGGGGAGCGCGAAGCTCTACCTCAAAGTGGAATATTCACAGTCGTTTCGCTACCTCTCAATTCACTTCGAAAATCGTCAAGATGTCTCTCTCTTCATATCTCGTGACACCCGCCGAGCTCGCCGAAGCCCTTCAAAAGAATCCTTCAAGCAAGATCGCAACCTCTCCGCGAACTGTTCCGCTCTGCGCAACATGGTTCCTACCCAACGATCCTGAAAAGCGAACCGGAATTCAATGTTTCCGCGAGAAGCGCATCCCATCCGCTCGATTCTTCGATTTGGATAAGGTCATTGACAAACGCTCACCATACCCCCACATGCTACCATCCGCAATCGACTTTGCAAAGGCAATGAGCGCATTGGGCATCCGAAGAGATGATACCGTGGTAGTGTACGACTCTCATGAGTTGGGTATATTTAGCGCACCAAGGGTGGGATGGACATTGAAGGCTTTTGGACACAACAGTGTACATGTGCTCAATAACTTCAAGTTATGGGTCGAGGAGGGTCGTCCCACAGAGTCTGGAGAATTCTGGGATGTAGACACCTGCAGCTACCCTATCCCAGAATTTGATGCTAGCAAGCTGGTTGAATTTGAGGAATTGGTAGAAATTGCAAAAGATCACAACAAAGAAGGCTCCGAAGGCATCCAGATATTGGACGCCAGAAGTCAGGGACGTTGGAGTGGTAAGGATCCCGAGCCTAGACCAGGGTTGAGCAGTGGACACATACCTGGTAGTATCAGTATGCCCATGAATGAGCTCCTAGATCCAGTGCAGAAGACGCTCAAGAGCGGCGAGGAGCTGAGAAAGATCTTTGAGAGCAAGGGCATAGACCCTAACAAGCAAATCATCACTAGCTGTGGTACGGGAGTCACTGCTGCAATCATCGATGCTGCATTGTCTGAAGCTGGCTATGGCGATGAGGCGCAGCGAAGATTATATGACGGGAGCTGGACGTAAGGTTTCCCTCTAACTGACTATGCCATTGTTGCTAATACAAAGGAAATAGTGAGTGGGCACAACGAGTTCGACCGTCGGATAACTTGATTGACAAGAACGAGGCCCAATCTTGACCCCGAAGAATGCCACAACGGCTGGATTTTCACGAGGGACGACCTGCATACTAGCGCTTCTGCATGCATTTGCATTTCTCAGAGAAAATACCCCAGCTTTTCTGTTATTTGTACGAGATACGATTATAGCGAGGTAATTTTAGCATGAGTTTCTCCAAGGAATTTGAAACAATTCGAGACTTGCTTTGTATAGTGCCATTTGTGGGCAGTTCCCAAAATCATATGTGAAGACCAATTGAGCAGGAACGGATGGAATCCCATCGTTGCTCTGCAATTCGAATCTAACATCTCCACGTTCCCGGTTATCAATCATGAAATGCATGTGGTGAATTCCGACCATCACATATCTAAGGCAATGGAAAATATACAGCACAATCATTCCAGATTAAGGTTCAACTTGTTATTATTCACGGCAAGAAGCTTTCGTAGAGCATTTCCGGATTAGGAATAGCGCTGATGGATTAACGACAACCGGCATCTCAACGTCGGCATCAACTACTTCAGCACACGAACGCAGCGGCAACAATAACGAAAGCATGTCACGATGACCCGCTCGTCTGCTGATACCGGCCATGTTCCACCAGGATTGGTTGCTCGACTAGCACAAGAAGGTCAACAGCCTGACCCCAAAAATACATTCTCCAGATTTCGTCTCGACCGTCCAACATCAGTTCCCACTCCGGCAAAAGCATCGCCGCCTGCACGTTCTCATTCACCCTTAGGCTCAAGTCCAAAGCGAAAGCGTAATCTTCACGTCCGTCAGAAAGGTGAACCTGCGGCATGTCAACGATGTCGACGGTTGAAGAAGAGATGTAGCAGAACGGAACCTCAATGCTCGCAGTGTCTTGCTGGCGGTCTTTCTTGCAGCTTCGCCAGATCACCTGGCGTCTCAGAAACGGCGTCGGGCAGTAATGTAAATCTGCAAGAACCTTTGTCAAACTCTGGCGCTATCCAGAGTGCCAATGGTTCTGCGAGAGTAAGTGTGTCTGAAAATACTGAGGCCAATCAAATAAGCCTTCATGGGGCCCAGCCTGTTAAGACGGGGGTCCCGGTGCATGAAGTGCAAGAACAAATCAGACACCAAAACCACGGCAGTCTTTCAAGGCAAATACGGCAAAGGATTCCTGAGGATGCGGCCGGGAGAGCATTTGTCAACGCGTATTTCAGACATATTCATCGCGCTTATCCATTCATGGATAAAGCCAAACTGCTAGAAGATGTCGAAGCCATGGGAGATATGCTTACATCTGGCATCGAGAATATTTCCACGAACCTTTATATGGTGATGGCTCTCGGCTGCTACACAATGACCAGAGCTGGACAAGTCTCCGATACAATCTCTGCGAAGTTCAAAATCTCTCAGCAGGGAATGCTGCAAGTCATGCAAAAAAGCCTATCTCGGCCGAAGGACATTGAATCAGTGCAGACATTGTTACTGCTGGGCTTATATTGTCTATTCGATCCAACTGGATTGTCACCATATATGATTACAGCTTTACTGGCAAGCCAGGTCATGTCTCTCGGTCTAAGTAGAAAGTCTCTGCCAGAACAATGGGTTCTACCCAGCGAGATTGAAATGCGACATCGTTTATTTTGGAGTATCTTTACGCTTGATCGTATGGTATCTGTGTCTTCGGGGCTACCGTTCAATCTACATGATGAGAACACCGATCTACCGCTACCTGGGTTGACCGTGGAAGAATTCAATGGCCCGGATAAAGGTTACCATGCGCTCATCCTGCAAGTCCATAGGCAAGTTGTGTCTCTTCGGCAGTTAGAGGAGACCTTGGTTCAAAAAGTGCATTTGACGAATGCAACAACCATCGCCTTGATGCCACAATCTGAACGACACTCAACCCTACAAGCCTTGAGGTTTAGAATTGATGAATGGTATAGAACTGGGTGCCTCCTCACTCCAATGGAAGAAACCGATCAGATTCCATTTCACAACACGATTCCCTGGCTGAACCACCGATATCAGAATCTCATGCTACTCCTTTACAGTCCCTCGAATCTGAACCAGGTCATTTCGGCTGACCATTTTGGCGAGCTCGAGAAGTCATTACAGAAATATATCCAGCTCAGTTCGGTACTTATCCAAAAACGTCACTTGCCTTTAAATTGGGTCACGCTTTGCAGATTTGTAGCAATATGCCCGCTGCTTTTATATTGCTTGATGCGGAGACAATACGAGCAAGCTGCTAGCCCGCTCAAAGACGAGAATAAGGTGTGCGCAGAGATTCTGGAAGCGTTTCCTGAGAGGTGGCGTTTTGCGAAACGTAGTGCTGAAGTCTTTCTTAATATGTCTGTGCTACCACTCGCAGAAGTCAATCAGCAAGTGGCAAGTCTAGTGACAGATATGCTTGGCGATTGTAGCATGTACAAAAAGGCCGTTGAAGCCTCAGCTTTGCTCTTGGAAGAAAATACGATACCGTCAGTGGCAAACTCAACAGAGCACCTATTGATAGGGCAAGAATTCAACATGGGTGACGATGAGCTGTGGGCAGGAATTGGGGATTTTGGGATGGAGTTTATGTGATAAATACTAAGATCAAACCTGAACGTAACATTTCAGGCGATAGGATCCACACTCTACTTCTTTGTCGGCGTCGGAGCCAGGGCTGTCCAAGAAAGCTTGTCGTTAGGAGGCGCTTCGGAGGGTCGGTTTATAATAAGTTCACACAGGAGACATAGTTTTACCCATCTTCTTATCGTGAATGTCCATGTAGAAGCCAGACAAGATTTCTGGTCTTGGCGAACGATCTGAACACTCGATAGTTCATCTCGTTGACCATCAGGAGTATTCGCAGCACCTTCATCTACAGTTCTTCCCAATAAACACTCATGAACCGCGAAATCACTCTAAACTAATGGCAGCAAGATTTCCAACATTTTATTGTCCAATTTCAAGGTGCTCCAATCAGCATAGCAATCATAAGAGAGCATGAACCAACCAATGGTCTATCTCTAAACCTGACGAATATATAGTCAGGCCTAGGATTTATGGAAGTCATGCTTGGGTGGTGCACTTACGACAACGAAAGGTCACACCAGCACGAATGGTGTCATTATTGTGTGCATGATCTAAAGGTCCTTTGGATAATCGGCGAAGTTCGTTATGATAGGATTTGGAAGGATTTGAATATCGAACCACGCCCAGAACTTACGAGTCACGCTAGGTCTCGCCTATCAGCCCAAACACAAATCATGGCGTCCATGGACCCTGCTGCTCGAAACCAGCTTCGAGATACTAGAAGTAGTTGTAGCCAAGATAGGTTGATCTCTACTATTGCTCAAGAAGGGCATCGCGATCTCCTTCTCAAAGCCGAGCTTCTCTTTAGGATAGCTATTAGCATAGCACTTTCATGACTCTATCCACGTTCGCCATCATCACTATGTAAATCTAGATGTCTCCAAGACAGACATGTTATAGTGTGTACCGTGGTGACAGATCATTGATCAGCCAGATGGTTGAGTACTGTTGGTATTCAAACTTCCTCAAGATGAGGTAGATAGGAAATGGGGTGTTATCACATACATCTATCTACCGATAAGCTCTGAGAGATAGGTACTTGGCCAGAAGCTACAACTGAGCCTAAGATGCGTTAGTGCATAGAAATTCCAAATTCAGAATTAAAGGCCCCCGATTTACTAGGGGCAATAGAGAGCCAACAAGGTTCTCCATCTCCGAAGCTCGGCGATCAAATTTCCCCATTTGGAAATGTGCGGCATCCTTCGGGATCACCGCTTAACATCCCACTTTGCTTCACGACTATCGGGTTTTGTCGAGATGTGTCGAACGACTATTAAGTACAAGCAACACAATAAAGCAAAGCAACTCGGCGACAATTCAACTTTATATATCTCACCTTATTGCCTTGCCCAGAAAAGCTTTGGATAATTCTAGTCACATAGTTTGAGCCAGGAAAGAATTCTGCAGATTCTCAGTCGAAGACTTGCACGCAAGGACACTGCCTTTTGTCAAGTCCTTATCTTAGTTGACTGAAGTCTATCCTAACTCTGGAAATACTCGACGAACAGATTATCAATCATGTCGCATGCTACAAGCGTTGCAGTCATTGGTGCTGGCCCTGGAGGACTGGCAGCAGCAAAATACCTGGTAGCCGAGCAAGCCTTTTCCCGAATCGTTGTCTTCGATTCACGCCCTTCTGTAGGAGGCACCTGGTGCGCGACGCCTCACGATTCTCTAGATCCATCGTTTACCATTCCCCGAACGGAACCCAGCAAGGTTCCTAACGGGGCTGTACGCCGCAATGGTCGTCTAGAAATCATCAGCCCTGTGTATGACATGCTAGACACCAACATCCCCCATACGTTGATGAACTACTCGGACCTGGGCTTCCCTGCTGGCATATCACTGTTCCCACCGCATCAAGCCGTCCGAAAGTATCTTGAGAATTATTCCACCGAGATTTCTGATCTCTTGTGTCTAGGGACTCAAGTACTGGAAGTGCTCCCTGTTGAGGGCCTGGGCCAGAAATGGCTGGTAAGAAGTATCAACATGGAGACGAGAAAAGTGGAAGAGGAGGTTTTCGATGCTGTGATCGTGGCAAGCGGTCACTATGATGATCCCTTTATACCAAACATTGCTGGAATCCATGCTTGGAGCACGGCATTCCCTGGATCAGTCTCCCACTCCAAATTTTACAGAAAACCCGACGATTTTAAAGACAAGGTAAGGCTCCTGGTGCATGTTTTTAAGGTTCTTATTGACAGGGGTATAGAAAGTGGTTATTGTCGGCTACTCAGCATCTGGTCTTGACCTGGCAAATCAAATATCAACTGTGTCTCAGCATCCACTGATCATATCAGAGAAGTCGAACTCGGCACTGCCAGAAACCAGTCCTCGGGAGGTCTTTTTCCCTGAGATCGCCGAGTTTCTTCTTGATGATCGCTCAGTACGATTTACCAATGGACACATCGAGAAAAACGTTGATTGTGTTGTCTTTTGTACTGGATACCTGTATTCTTACCCGTTCTTGAAGACGCTGGACCCACCTGTCGTGGGTGATGGGGACAGAGTATTGAATCTCTACCAACAGATCTTCTACCACCCGAGGCCCACACTCTCCTTCATTGGTCTCCCCCAGCGCATCGTGCCTTTGCCCGTGTCGGAGTGTCAAAGTGCGGTCATTGCACGAGTTCTATCAGGCCGCTTATCTCTGCCAGCAGAATCAGAAATGCGAGAGTGGGAAGCAGAGCTGGTCAAGAGGACAGGCGGAGGTAAGAAGTACCACGACCTCAGGTTCCCAGCGGATGCGAATTATATCAACGAACTCCACGATTGGAGCATGTCTGCACCACCAAAGGAAGGGCTGTGCGAGAAAGGAAGCGGGAAGGTGCCTCCATACTGGGGCGAGGAGAAGCAGTGGGTGAGAGCAAGGTTTCCCATGATCAAGGAAGCGAGCCGGAAACTGGGCGCGAAAAGACATGAAGTTACTACCTTGCAAGAGCTGGGATTTGATTACAAGACATGGAAAGAGCAAGAGGCGTCTGTCGTAGGAGGGACAGAGGCAAAGCTGTAAGAATAAGCATAAGCACTAGCTGCATGCAAAGTCAATCAATCGATGTTTTTGATCTGCCTCGCCAAGCCTTCTCTGTGTTCCCGTGCTCTAACTCCACACTAGGTATGAGGCATCGCCGCACCCATTCCTCCGACTCCAACTCTATTCCAACAACAAATGATATATGCCTCTTCAGAATCATCGCCAAGACTTGTACACGGCATCTCCGTCGGACGCCAAGAGCCCTTCCGTGCTTTGGCCGTGTCGCTCCCTATCTACGCGAGCTGGCACCAAGTTGACCGCCGGGAAAGACGCTCTACCACTGGAAACATGCCCAAGCTTGTCAATTTAGGGGCTAGGCATGACTACACATTATCGATACGGGGTTCTGCCGTTATCTTCTGCGCTATCAGTCGATAAGGGGGGAACTTTGTTAGTACATACGCGAGATTAGGTGTCACGGAATATAAAGCGACATGTTCCCAGGTCAATGTTTGCGCAAGGGTGCGTGTCTCTCGGTCCAATTCGAAACATGACTTCTCCAGCACCTGCCATCGTTGCTGAGCTCCCAACGGATGCCAAGAAGATGCCGGCTACCAAGCCTGCCAATGCCGACGACATTGAGATTGGCAGCATCTCTCCGTCCAAGCTCGACCGTGCCGAAGAGTTTTTGAGAGACAATGATATCAGCCATGCACAGGTCCAGGAGCTCGTCGAGGACACCGAGGCAAACAAGCGACTGATTCGAAAAGTCGATATGATCCTGATGCCGCTATTGATGGGCACCTATGTGCTCCAGTATATTGACAAACAGGCATTGTCTTATGCCGCCGTCTTCGATCTCTTGACCAACACGCATATGTCCGGAAATCAATACGCCAATCTGACTACGTTCTTCTATTTGGGTGAGTTCGCGCTGAATCTGATATGCATTGGTTCACAGGCTAACCAGGACAGGTTATCTGGTTGCTGAATATCCTTGGAGTTACCTCGCCCAGAAGACAAATATTGCCATGGTCGTCGGTGGGTGTGTAATGGCTTGGGGATCGGTCCTTATGCTCGCTGCTGCCTGTACTTCCTATTCTGGACTCGCCGCATGCCGTTTCTTCCTTGGCATTTTCGAGGCCCCAATCACACCCTGCTTCATGATGATCGTAGGTCAATGGTATCTCAGATCCCAACAACCGTTCCGTGCTGGACTCTTCTACTGCTGTAACGGCGTCGGAAGCATGGTTGGAGGCGTCATTACCTACGGGATCGGACGAGGCCTTGAGCACAAGTCTTTCCCAGTTTGGAAGGTTATTTTCTTGCTCTGTGGAGGGTGCACCTTCCTTTGGGGTATCGTGATCTTGCTGTTCATGCCCGCAGATATCATGAGCAGCAAGCGATTGAACAACACTGAGAAGGCTACTTTGATTGGAAGAGGCTGGAGCAACCAGACTGTGAGTCTCCTCACCACTGCCTTGGTGCTGAACACTGCTGACAACGCCAGGGTATTCTCAATCACTCTATCAAATGGTATCAGATCCGTGAAGCCTTAATGGATCCACAAGTCTGGATTCTCTTCCTCTATACTTTCCTCAACGAATTGATCAATGGCGGCTTCGCCAACTTCGGAAAGCTTATCCTGAAGGGCGTCGTCCATGGCTCGCTTCAAACCACTGCCCTTGCAATCCCTCAAGGTGGTTTCCAGGTAGTCTTCATCCTCAGTGGTACCCTAATGGCCTCGAAGCTCAAGAACTTCCGAACTGTCGTTATGGCTATCTACATTATTCCTACCATTATTGGCGTCTCACTGATGTGGCAATTACCTCGCACAAACAAGTATGGAAACTTGCTTGGATACTATATCGTAAGTTTTATCCCCTTGGAACAGACATTCGTCAAATGCTAAAGTGTTTCTTCAGACTGGAAGTTTCGTCTCGGCCCTTGTCGTCGCCCTCCAAATGCCCGCCTCCAACCTCGGTGGCTATACCAAACGTGTAACAGGAACCGCCTTCGTCTTCCTTGCGTACTGCCTGGGTAATATCATTGGACCCCACGCTTTCCTCGCAAGTGAAGCACCAACCTACCCGACCGGCTGCAAGCTGATTATCGGCTGTGCTGTCGGCCAGATCTTCCTTGCATGCTGTTTGCGTCTTCTTCTTACAAGACGTAATAAGCAGCGCGATGAAGCTGCTGCTGTCGCGGTCGCCGCGACTCCCGCGAAGGAGGGCGTCGAGGAGATATACCAGGATCTAACTGATTTTGAGAACCCTGCATTTAGATATGTTTTGTAAATTTAGAGTTAGCGTGTTGTAGTTTTTGTATAAAGCTTTGATATTGTTTAAATTAGACCGATAATCAAGTATCTGGATTTGACTATTCTTAGGAAAGTGTTTGGTGCTTGTCTAGATGCCATTTCTAATTGCAAAATAATATTTGTGAGACAGTGAGAAAAGATTTTGCCAATAATGTGCATTGTTCCTTTAGTCATTGAACGATCTAAATTCCGTGGCTAGTCTAACGTTTATGGTTCAGCGGAAATGCACGAGTCGCAATTCTTTACCCTATCAATTCTTTGAGACAGGTGTTAGTTTAACCATCAATGGCCTTTTCACCCATATAAAATACGACTTCAATCCCTCTGTCCACTTTTCGCTCTCCTCACACAGCTGCATATCGAAATTCCATAACGTTCTCGCAAGAATAACCTTAATCTCAGCATACGCCAGACTGGAGTTCGCGTTAGTAAACATTCACTCAAGCGAGTGTAATACTCGATAATCCACTTACTTCCGCCCGATACAGTTCCTAGGCCCAACCTGAAATGGCTGCAAAGCATGTCGGTTGTCGTTCGCATAGGCAGGATCCCCGAGCCATCGCTCCGGCACAAACTTGTACGGATCCTTGAAATTGTCCGGCGAATGATATGTTGCCCAGTGAGCCACCCCAACATCAGTATTTGGAGGAACGTAGCGTCCTGCAATCATGTTCCCACCTGCGTTGGTCACCCGGTACAGAGTTCCTGGGACTGGTGGAAAAATCCGCATTGCCTCGTCCACTACGGCTAATGCGTACTTCAAGCTGTTGACACTCGTCATGTTGATATCTGATTCCGAGGAGAACGAGGAGCGGATTTCCGCTGTGAGATTCGCTAGCTTATCGGGGTTCTTGAGGAGGTGGAAAGTGAGGCCTCCGAGGAGTGATGCTGAGGTCTCTGAACCGGCAATTACGAGTGTTCCTGCAGTCACTTCCAATTCTCTCATTGTCGGTCCCCTAGGTGTATCGCGGTTTGCAATTGCATAGGTCATACTGCGTTTTGTCAGTGATGTGGTTGGTGGCTGGGATAGGGACATACGCACAAGTCCGATCTTGGCTCTTTCTGTGCAATTCGTCGATTTACCTTATCAACCGCAAAATCTCTATGCCAACGTCCTGTTTCAAGTGTTGACTTGGGGACAAGGTAAGAGACGAGTTTGTTAAGAGGCGGGAACAGATTGAGCATTGAAATAGCTACAATCGCTTGTGGCATATCGTTGATGACATTTATCCTATTATTGGTGAGCGTGGAAATTGACAAGTCAGATATATCATCTTTGAGAAAATTTGTTGCCATGGGCAGCTAGTGTGGAGCATGGACATAGGGTTTGTAAAGATTCTTCTATTTCGAGTGCGGCAGACATTCGAGGATCGAGGTTCCCTTGAAAGGTGGACAATCATTACTTACCATCGGTGATATTTCATTCCCTCCAAACAACCAAAACTCTCTCCAAAGGCCAAATCACCCATAATATCGAACGTGGCGTAAACGTAGAATGCCTGTAAATCCACTGGTCCTTGAATTGCGTGTTCGTGCAGTCTCTGGATATAGAGATTTACCAGAGAAATAATACGTGGTTCCTGTTCCTTCATCGCTTGGGTCGAAAACGCATTCTTGAAGCTTCCTCGAATGCGCTGATGATTGTTCCAAGTGGAACCAATTATGCCTGCATCTTTTGAATCACTTCGGAAGAGGGATGCTTTGGGAAGCTCCTGTTTGTCGGCACCAAGAGTGTAAATGTCATTCCATGCATCGGGATCCGTGTATGATAAGTTGTTCGGTGCTACCCGAACGACAGGGCCATACTTTCGATGCAGTCTCTCTAACTCAAGGTATATATCACCCGTCACGTGATAGTACGCCCAGGGGATGTGAGACGCTGCCCATAGTTTTGGGCCTGGATACGATCTCAAAGGGTGCAAGGCGACATTGTAGAACGCCTTCGTAGTAAGATAGAATAATATCTTGGCCCACTGTCAATAGATTTCCGACTATATTACAGGCTGGATTACTTACCAAGCCGAACAACCAAGCCAGGAGCTCCAACGGATGCCCCATGACAAACACACCAATCTTTGCAACTGTTAGCATCTTGCTATCGTAGGTGTCTGCGAGAGTTGGTTTGAAAAACCCTCGAAACATTTTGTGCGATGTTTTTATACCCCAATGGTACATTTGGATATTTCCCACGTACAGTCAATCTGTTTCAGTAGCTTACGTGAGATTCATGGGTCACACCCTTCCTAATAGGTTTCAGCGTATTCTCCGTAATTGGAAAAATAACAGCCAGCCAATAGGCACGTCTATACCCTGTCAGTACCAGACTTATTCACGAATACCAAGTGATACGAACGAAAATCCGAATCCAACAGGTTATGCTAGTACGAAGTATATGTCTCGCAGATCAAAACTCTGTCCCTTTGCTATACGGCGAATAGTTTTCTTGGCCCAACCGCGGGATTCCAGCGCTATGCCTATGCTAGAAGCTGTGACCTGTATATCGAATTCGTCCAGCATGAAGAACACCATCTCGTCTCGGTACAGATCTGGTTTCTGGAGCAAGTACTCGCACAAAGGGTCTAACATTGGAGATATAATACCTCAAGGCCGTCCTAGGCCGTTCAAAGGGCCTTTATTAGAGCCAAAACAACGGATGTTGGATTTTATCATAAAGAAAGAACGCTGGCTGCAATCTACATTGTTAGCTATTTTAGCAGTAGGACAGTTATCAAGGATTATATCGTGGATCTGCGCACGCTGCGACTCTGCGAGGACCAGCACCATTCCGAGCGCCGATTCACTTGCAACGAGATAATCTCATCAACGTTAATTAACCTACTGTACTACATCAAAAGGACAAGTGTTCTGTGCCTGGGGCTCGCACAGTGTTGTAACTGCAGAGTTGAGCCTCAACACCCCCCTTGTCAACGGGTGATCTATCGCTTACGTAATTCCTTGACAAGCCCGAAAGGAATTCGATGCTCATCGAACTCGCCCTCCGGGGGTTATGTGACTTATAATTAAGCCTAAAACCTAATTTCCTAAATATAACTTAGCGTATATATATATTCTGCTTGATTATAATTAAATAAAGGTCGCGATAGAGTAGCCCTAGCAAAGCTGTTAGATCTTGTACCCTTCTTCGTATTCCTATTCTAGAGAGCCTGTGTTTTTATGCCTGTATTCCTGTGCCTGAGAGCCTCTGTCCTATGCTTATAAGCAGAAATTGCAAGCACGGACAAATGTTTGCACGGTTTATGTAAATCTGTATAAATATTTCATAGAAGTAAAACTTCTTTCACAAAAAGTCCGGCTAATCAGAAAGCCAGAAAAGTTTTCGTAAAAGGTCCTCCTATAGAAAGGGTCACGTTGGGTAACAATTTGGCAGATGGAAGTCACATGTTATACATGTGATCAAGCACTTATTGTGCACATTCTTAAATGTATACATGGAATGATACTCATTTTATGTATGGCATGTTTTATACTTTTTCTTCTTGGCATACTCTGCCTAAGGCTTCATTTAATAATGTATTTAAACGGCTCAGAAGAGCTCTGTTTTGAGCTCTTATTGTAATTCTTCAGTCAATAATACTAGGTTTTAGTCTCACACAATTTAATCCGCTTTGCTAGGAATAATCTCTGCACACCTTCTTCAACCTTCACCTAGCAACCAAATTCTAGACAAACATAGTATACCAGCCGCAAACATGGAATGTGTTGATTCCTGCCTCCAATTTGACGACGAGAGCTTTGCTTTGAAGCTTCAACTAGAAGAGATTGAAGCTCAGCGTGAGCTTCAATCCGGCAAATGGACTGAGAAGAATCCTCCGGACTTTGCATTAGCATTCGATGCCTTCCAGGCCGAGCTGGAGAAGGCACTTTATCTGGTGGAGGACCTGAAGTTCGCTCATAGCATTGCTAAAGCTGTTGATTCCGATGCTGTAGCTATCAGAGAATCGATGGTTGAGGAGACACAGTCGGTTCAAGATCGAGATTTTGCTTTAAGCTTGAATGAAGACGAAAATCTGCCATCTACGAATGACACCACTACAATGGATGTGTCTCGCTTCGAAGCGGAGTCGGTCGATTGGGATCATATCCTACGAGCTACAGAAGCCTCGACTTTCAGCAACGAGTCCTGTAGCACCGTTGCGGGCCCTTCGACCCACTATACTCTCCGCCAGAAAGCTGTCCTTGAGCACTTGCCACAACTCAAAGTTGAATGCTGTGTCTGTAGAGAGTCTGTCCATCCTCATTTCACTGTACGTCTGATGTGCAGTGACATATATTGCAAGCCCTGCCTCAAGTTCCACTTTCTCCGAGCTGCCAAGGACGAAAGCATTTTCCCACCAAAATGTCACCGCCAACCGATTGACATTTCAAACATTGAAGCAGATTTCTCGACCGAGGAGTTGACTGTCTATCGAGCTGCTGAACTGGAATTCACCAGCATGGACAGAGTCTACTGCGCCGAACCGGAGTGCGCCAAGTTTGTTCCTATGCCGCAACGAACCCCGGATTATGCTTCCTGTGAGGCCTGTGGCGCTGAAACTTGTATGCACTGCAAAGCATTAGCACATGATGGAGGGTGCGTAGCAGATGTTACGAGGCAGATTCTTCTTGATTTTGCGGACGAGCAAGGCTGGAAACCATGTGTTGGATGTGGTGAACTGGTGTTTCGGTACGAGGGCTGCGACCACATGACGTGAGTGTTACCTACCGCTACCCGTCGTGCAGTAAGAAGACTGATCCATATTACAGTTGTAGATGCGGTGCCGAGTTTTGCTACAGATGTGGTGTAAAGTGGAAGGAATGCGCATGTAGTGACTGGGTGCCAGAACTCCTCAACCAAAGAGCTCAGCAAGTTGTTGACAGAGAGGCACTATGGCCATTAGCACCTGCTATTCGTCAACAGCGCGTGGTGGCTATGGAGCGGGAGCTAGAAACAAACCATGAGTGCAATCACAGTGGTAAGTTCACTAGAATAGAAGGATCGAACCGTGGCAAGGTCTGTGAGATTTGTGGCACGAGACATCGCAAGTACATCTTGTCTTGCAAACGTTGCCATATGTTGGCCTGCGAAGACTGTCGACGCCACAGACTTTAGGCCCTCTAATCTGTTGGCACCGAAGAACAGGCCTCGCATCCTTCAAAACAAGCATAATCCGTATTGATATCGACCTCCTTGCGGAACTAGTTTCCGTTATTGGAGGTAAGAGTAGTACATTTAACTTGATACGTTGTTACGAACAGTCAAGTCACATGAAGGTCTAGTATATTAAAACTTCTAGCCACACAAGCATTAGGCTAGACAAAAATTGCTCAGTGAAGTGACAACCTTACGTCGCTATCTCTGTGGCAGACCGATCATGTCACTTTCATACTTTATGAAGTCCTAGCTTTCCTCACAAATCTCTTTCTATTATAAACGGTCACTTTACCTAAGGTTATATTTCACTGCACTCGTACACCTGTAAGCCTCAATTAACAAGTTCAACCACCGAGAATGGACGAAATAATCACTATTGTGCGCTTGCTCTCGCAAAATTCCAGGCTGCTGGTTTTCAGCATCTCGGGAGAGTGTCTGCAATCTTGAAGAAGCGGATACTCTCGAAATCACTTTCGTACAATCTCCAAAAAGAGAAAAAGAAAAGAAAAACAAAAATTACAGCTCATGTACATAAAGACTACAAGCAATGTCAAGCGGTTAGAAACTCAGGCCTTATTGCAATAGGTAGGGATTTTGGGATAGAACTCAGCTCGATCCCTGGATAAGAAAAGGAGAAGTCTAACCGAGACGATAAGCAATTATCAACCAACTGTATATGGTTAGCGCCCCATCTTTAATCAATCTACGCGTTGAAAGTCGCGTCGCGAGGACGTGCCGGTTTGACGCTCTTCATATCCAGCAATCCCGCTCCAGAGCTCTCAGGCCTTTGGAACCCAATTACACACCTATAAAGTTACTATATTATTTGAACTCCAGGCCTAAGGGAACTACTCATCTATCTGTGGTTATGGCAAGAAAAGAGAGCGGGGAGGCAACTCCTGCTCGACCTCCACCCTCTTTGAAGAAGCAGAATTCTAGCGCAACGAACCAGAGATCCATCCTCGGATTCTTCTCGAAAGCTCCTACAAATGGAACACCTAGCACAACAAACAGTGCGTTAAAGGAGAATAGCACAGCTAATGGGGCCACCAAGACACCGATAACAGTCAAGAAACCAGTGTTCAAGAAGTCAACGGCCAAGAACATCACACCAGTTCCTAGCAGCGATGCCATCGGCCCTCCAAGTTCTCAAGAGAATGAGAATGGCGGTATTCCTAAAGAGGTTGGTGGTTTTGACGTTCAATCACATTCGACGCCTACTAAGAATGTCAATCAGATTGTGAGCGACGCTATGGACACTTTCAGTAGTCCATCACGCAAGGTACGTACCATTTTACTACTCTGAGTACGCCTACTAAAATTGCACAGGCCAAAAAAGTCATTAGCTATGCAGAGTCTGATGATGACGAAGATGACGTGGTTGAGCCCTCTGCGAGCATCTCTAGGAAACGAGGTGCAAGTCGGCGGAAGAGGATAATTGAAGAGGATGATGACGAAGAGGATGCTTTCATTGGAGGGTTGGATGGCGCCGATGACGACGATGATGGTATGCACACGTCTTTAACCAGAACAGGTCTATTACTAACTCAATTTTGTAGAGATGGATGATTTCGTTGTTGATGATGATTCTGATGCCACTCCCAAATCCAAGAAACGCAAACGTCCTACCTCTACAACTGCAACACGAAAGCGAACTGCCATTACCCCACCAACAGCTGAACCAGAAGACATCGAATTTCTCGACATCCCCGAAGCTGCCAGTGCCAAACAGTGGACTTACGATCCGGATGATACTGAACGTCTGGTTCCCAAAGCTGCTGACACGCTTCAAACTCCCAAGTCAGCCTCGAAGGAATACAAGCATGTGAGAGGGAAGGCACACAAGACCGAGCCCGAAAAACGCTACTCATGGTTAGCAAATGTTCAAGATATGGACCGAAACCCAATCGGCCATCCAGACTATGACCCTCGAACACTTTACATACCACCCAACTCCTTTGCCACATTTTCACCGTTCGAAAAGCAATACTGGGAAATCAAACAAAAATTCTGGGATACTGTGGTGTTTTTCAAGAAGGGAAAGTTTTACGAGCTCTATGAGAAAGATGCTACTATTGGCCATCAGCTGTTTGATCTCAAACTTACAGACAGAGTCAACATGCGAATGGTTGGTGTACCCGAATCATCCCTCGATCACTGGGCAAATCAGTTCGTTGCTAAAGGTTACAAAATTGCCCGGGTTGACCAGTGCGAGTCTGCGCTAGGCAAAGAGATGCGTGAACGAGAAGGCAGTGCTGGTACCCCAGGAAAGAATAGCGTCAAACCAGCCAAGAAGGAAGACAAGATCATTCGCCGTGAACTAGCATGTGTGCTTACTGCAGGTACGCTCGTGGAAGGCAGTATGCTGCAAGACGATATGGCGACATTCTGCGTAGCAATCAAGGAAGAAATGCTAGACGACTTACCCGCTTTCGGTATCGCCTTTGTAGATACTGCTACCGGCCAGTTGTTCCTTACCGAGTTCATTGACGATGTTGATCTGACCAAATTCGAGACCTTTGTGGCTCAGACACGGCCACAAGAAATACTACTGGAGAAGTCTTGCTTATCGACCAAGGCTCTGAGGATCTTGAAGAATAACACGTCTCTGACCACTGTTTGGAATCATCTCAAACCAGGGAAAGAATTCTGGAGCGCGGATATTACACGACGCGAGCTGGATTCTGGTGATTACTTCGAGTCCGAGACAGATGATGAAAAGGTATGGCCAGACGTGCTCAGCGAGGTCAGAGATCAAGATCTTGTCATGTCTGCGTTTGGAGCACTGGTTCAGTATCTACGAACCTTGAAACTGGAACGAAATCTTTTGACGCAACGTAACTTCTCGAAGTATGACCCAATACAGAAAGCATCAAGTCTTGTGCTCGATGGGCAGACGCTTATCAATCTGGAGGTCTTTGCCAATACCTTTGACGGCAGCTCAGAAGGAACCCTTTTCGCTTTACTCAATCGCTGTGTCACACCATTTGGCAAGCGTATGTTCAGACAGTGGGTGTGTCATCCACTTGCAGACGCCAAGAAGATAAATGAACGACTGGATGCCGTTGAGATGTTGAATAAAGATTCAACTATTCGAGATCAATTCAGTTCTTCCATGACTAAGATGCCGGATCTTGAACGCCTCATCTCGCGCATTCATGCGGGTGTATGCAAGCCTGAAGATTTCGTTCGAGTTCTTGAGGGCTTTGAACAAATCGAGTATACCATGAGTCTCTTGAGCGCTTTTGGGGGCGGAGATGGTATCGTAGACCGACTGATTTCAGCCATTCCTGATCTGAAGAAACCATTGAACTGGTGGCAGACTGCTTTCGATCGTCAAAAGGCCAGGGAATTCAAAATCCTAATTCCAGCTCCAGGTGTCGAAGAAGCTTTTGATGCAAGCCAAGAACGCATCGAAGAGATCGAAGGTGAGCTGAAAGCCTTACTTAAACGAATGCAAAAGCAGTATGGATCCTCGAAAATTGCCTTCAAGGATGTCGGTAAGGAAATATACCAGCTTGAATTCCCAGAAAAGACCAAGGTACCCGCGGACTGGAGGATGCTTTCGTCTGCTAAGGGTGTCAAACGTTGGTGGTCTCCTGAGCTGAAGGAACTAGTGCGAGAGCTTCAAGAAGCTCAAGAGACACATGGACAGGTTGCGAAAGAGGTTGCAGGACGTCTTTATGCACGATTCGACGAAGACTACACCACGTGGATACAAGCAATTAAGGTTGTCTCGCAACTGGATTGTCTGATGAGTCTTGCTGAATCATCCTCGTCCCTTGGCGAACCAAGCTGCAGACCCAAATTTGTGGAATCAGAAAGGAGTGTTGTCGAATTTGAAGAACTGCGACACCCGTGTATGCTACCGAACGTTACTGATTTCATTCCCAACGATGTCAAACTTGGCGGAGAGGCAGCAAACATCAATTTATTGACTGGTGCTAATGCGGCTGGAAAGTCAACAATTCTACGAATGGTAGGCCCTCCTTGATAGGTATTCTACTGTTGAGACTAACCGCTTCCTAGACTTGCATCGCGGTCATCATGGCACAAATCGGCTGCTTCGTCCCTTGTGTTTCGGCAACTCTCACACCTGTGGATCGGATTATGTCCCGCCTAGGTGCTAACGACAACATCTTTGCTGCACAGAGTACCTTTTTTGTTGAACTTTCAGAAACAAAGAAGATCTTGTCCGAAGCTACACCCAGATCACTCGTGATTCTCGACGAGCTTGGACGTGGTACGAGCTCTTACGATGGTGTGGCTGTTGCTCAAGCGGTTCTTCATCATGTTGCAACACACATTGGGTGCACAGGGTTCTTCGCAACTCATTACCACTCCTTGGCCACAGAGTTCTCTGGACATCCAGAGATAGCACCAAAACGAATGCAAATCCATGTTGATGAGGTACACCGTAAAGTCACTTTCTTGTACAAACTTGAACCAGGTGTGGCTGAGGGAAGTTTCGGAATGCACTGTGCGGCCATGTGTGGAATCCCTACCAAGGTGATTGATCGCGCTGAACTAGCAGCTCGAGAATGGGAGCATACAAGTCGCCTGAAGGAAAGCTTGGACAAGGCCCGGAGTGGTTGTTACATTCCGCTAGGCTGGCAGAGCGACATTTCATGGATTCTGAAGGAATCTGCTAGCACTCAGGAGGCTGTGGATCAGAGAGGTCTAGAAGTTTTGATGAAAGCGATTGCTAGCTTGTGAGCGTGTCATTGATTGCATTGCTACAGCTTGGTTGCTAGACAATAGTTCTCTACAGGTGTAATTATATGATGAACGTGGCGTAGTGGTCAGCGGTTGCTTGGAAAGGATGTAGCTATATAAATTAGACGATGACTGACATATTCTTTGCAATGCAACATCTCCAAGAAGACCCATACAGTACAGGTGATATCCACTGTCACAGCAGGAGCATTTGATTCGTTGAAATCCTCAAAGCTGCTTGGCGAGGCAGACAGAAGCGCAACTTAATGCGCATGTATGGGAGGCCAGAAAAGGAATGCCAGTCTCGATAATAACGATCCTGGTTGCTGACAAGAGCATGCACCTGGCAACTATAGAATGTATGGAGACAAAGATATCTGAACATGATTAAACATCATATTACAATTGCAAGAGTACTATGAAGCAAGGATACCGAACTTTTGAAAACAGCCAGTGATTACCAACACTTTGCTCTAAGCTTGAACGGGAAAGTATAGACTCGTGCAACCCCACTCTTCTAGATATGACCACCCTCTTGGTCTATGAGGAAACGAAGGCCATTACAAAACCTTCGGGGTCCGGTGGGAAAATGACTTCGATCGATTCAAAAACATATCTTGCCGATGGCGGCTATCTACAGAAAGGGACAAAGAAGAATGTTCGCGAAGCCGACTTGAAAACCGAAGGGGTGCAGGATCTACTACCTGGGAGGTGAATACTGCTTATCTGCCGCTTTCGAGATAGACGTTCATACTTCACAGATGGTACCGTGATGAAAAGATCTATCAGCTAGAACGAAGAGCTATTTTCGCTCGGTACTGGCACGTAGCATCATTTATAGCTAAGTTTCAGAAAGCTGGCGATTATTTAACATTGGAGATGTTTGGCTGGAGCTTTTTCCTCATCAGAGATAAGGAAGGAAAGATTGTGAGGCTTCCTACATATATCTTCGAGACAGACCGAGCCTTGACACTGACATGCTATTCTCAGAACGCGTTTCACAATGTTTGCCGCCATAGAGGGCATCCCGTCACGACGAAGGACTCGGGATCAACTACAGTATTGGCGTGCAAATTCCACGGTTGGACCTACCTCCCCACCGGCGCTCTTCACACGGCGCGGGAGTATATGGAGCTCCCAAATTTTAATGCAAGCGAGCATTCACTTTTCAAAATCCACACACACGTTACAGCACAAGGGTTTATCTTTGTCAATTTTGATGCCTCGCCATCGCCGTCGGTCCCTTTCTCATCCCAATTTGGCGATGATTTTGATCCCGCGCCAGAGGCTGCGACGGGGAAAGAGATAGGGGATGAATTTGCCCTTTTCCCTCCCGTTCACGAATGGGTGTATGATCACACCTGGCTCTCGGAAAGCGCGGGAACGAACTACAATTGGAAGACATTTGCGGATGGCTTTCAAGAATGCTATCATTGCGCGACGGGGCATCCTACAACCCTCCCCAAAGACTTTTGTCTTAATGATTATTACCTGCGTCAAGGACATGGCTCGTCTCGACACTTTCTGCCTTCGGCGGATTCCAGGATCAAGGAGAGTTATATCACCTGGCTTTACCCGGTTGGTGCGATCATCTTCAGTGAGGATCTGCTCTTCATTGCACGCTTCGATGCGCGAGGGGCTCTTGATACTCGCTATCAAAGTGAGACGTATCGACGCAGGAAAATGGCTAAGGACACGGATGAGCACAAACACTGGATGGATAAGGATATTGAATACTGGCGATTTGTCGAACGGGAAGATGTTGAGCTCGCTGTTAATGCTCAAAAAGGATTTGCCAATGGTATTCTTGCAAAGGGTAGACTTCACCCGCTTCAGGAGCATGCGGTCAAGTGGTATCAGGATAAATTGCGGGCCTCGTTGGTTGAGCACAAACAGCTGGAAACAGATACAGGTTGTGCTTTGGATTACTCGGTACCAAACGCGGAGAAGGAGTGGGAGGGTAAAGACCCACTGTGCAAGCTCATGGGTTCTGAGTTGGAGTGGTAATTTGCCAAGTTCGATTGAGTTTCTCATGAACACTTACTTAGCTTTTGGTCAAGTCGTGCCTAGTAATTCGTTGGAACTCATCCCCAGTATGCCTCCAGACCTCATCAACCATTATCCATTCTTATAATCTCCACCGGAACCTTTCACCACCATATGCCCTTAGGTAAGAGCACGTTCGTCATGGTATCTCCAGCAATTCCAGTTGAACCGAATCTTGAACTAGTAGCGAGGAGCCGCTTCTCTCGGTATAATGAGGTTGTCGTTATTAGTACTTCGCTTCGACTGCACATCACATCTTCAATTGGAATGTTGTCGCAAATATCTGGAAATCATGAACTACAACGTCATCTCTATTGTAAATAGCCAAAGCAGTCAAACTTAAAGCCTTACTTGTTGCATTCAAAACACGCTAGGCACGAACCAAATAGGCCGCTGGCATTAATCGCGATGCTGATAACCCTTCACCATGCAGGATTGCTAAACAGCTACTACGTGCTGACTCTAGAACAAGCACATAGGATGTGAAAGAACACCAGTCTTTGTATCCGGAGCTTTCTTGTAATGTGGCGATCAGGATTAGCTACGGCTAAGATCATGGCCGAGGCTGAATTGAAAAGGAAATAGGGGCATAGGGTCTGCTAGAAACAACTTCCTGTGATTATTTGGGGGTTGACAGCGGTGAGCGCACCCAAATAGGTATACATGCACCCCAAAGAGTGATGACCTGAGCTCTTGAGCCTTTTTAAACTCTGGAGAGTCCTCGCTTGTTATGCGATCTCCTACCTATAGGTGCCCACTACAGAAGTGATCGCCAAGTGAACATCAAGTTTCTTCAACTGAGAGGTTTCGTCTGATTGATGTTTTAGATAGTTCCCTTTTTTTCACAGACTACCATCTAACTTACCCTGCTCTAAGTTGATGGGATGGATGGATGGATGAGCATTGAATCACGTGAGAGGCAATGTCCTCTTACGTGAGTCGCGTGGGTTCCATATATATATGCCAGTACGAAACACTCTCGACCACATATTTGGTAGTCGTGGTAGATCATCCGTATCTGTTGCCTACCTACATCGAGCGCATGTCTATTGCGCAGGACGATTTCAGTGGCGCATAGCGCAAGGCGTTCAGCTTCCTCGAAGTACGATCTCCAAAGTCACGTCGCCGTCCGGAATAGCAATCATGGCAAGACGAGAGATGTCTGAAGGAGGCTCTCGAACGAGCTTGGCGTCAGAAATCAAGGCTGCTCAAATCGCGGAGAGCGAAGAACTTCTACGCTACAGGAGTCGGCTATCGTCTGCTGCTACAAGCCAGAGGGTTGGCATGGCGGGTGGCGCTCGATTTGCGGTGGAGTGGTGAAGGTTTTGTTTCAAGGGCAGAACGCATTGCCATTTTGTATCAGCACTGTCGCAGTCGCTTCAGCCCGCCGATAACGCAAACCGACCTCATTGACTGGCCGGACTATTTCGACCAGTATCTGCTTTATCTTTGCCCTCTCGTGGTCGGGTTTCAAGCGTCTGGTTAGCTCTGCACAGTCCTCGGTACTGTCGCAACCGCTGCAACTCTGGGGCAGTACCGCGCCCCAACGCTCTAGTCATCTACGGAGTAGCTGGAGGCCTTCAATCGTCTTTCTTTTTCTTGATCCTAGACATTATCTGCACATTATTATAATACCCAAACTATTTATCTATGTGCTATTAAGGCACTGGCACAAGTGAGCCAAGTACAATACATCATTTCAATTTCACGAGATGGCGCCCCGGAACGATCGTCCATATTCCATTCCGGCATGGAAGCCCATCATGGCTGGAGTTGTGGTTCCAGACGATGACGACCATTCGATACTCGAAGAAGATCGGGCAACGACTAGTTCGACGGATATCAAGGATGCCATCCAGATGAGCGCATACTCGAAGAAAGATGTCTCTGTCATGGAGAGTGAAGTCAGCTCTGTACAGAGCCTTGTCAAGTCACAAAGCAATGACGTTGAAGAACTAAGGGAGAAGCCATTGGAAGCCAATATGGAGACTATTGCGCTCCAGGCTTTGCATACGGACGATGACTTTTCCCTAGATCCATGGACATTCAGAATGTTTTTCCTTGGTATGTATGTGAATGCGGTCTCTGACGCATATGGCTAATATCAAGGCAGGAATCGCACTCTCTACTTTTGGTTCGGCTCTTGCAACAATCTTCCTTTTCAAGCCGCAATCCGTATCTGTATCCATTATCTTTTTGACAGTCCTCAGTTATGTGGCCGGGAACGCAATGTCGACGCTACTACCAAAGACGGGAACTATCGGTCGATGGCTCAATCCGCAACCATTCAATTCCAAGGAACACTTGGCCATTGTTGTCATGTCAGGCAGCGCAAGTGGAGCAGCTTATGCTACCGAGGTTTTGGCCACCCAGAAGCTCTACTACAATGTAGTCCCCAACGGATTTATAGCTATCATGCTGCTGCTGTCGTCGCAACTGCTCGGCTATGGTATGGCAGGCATTTTGCGAAAGAGCTTGGTTTACCCTACGAAAATGATCTGGCCTGGAATTCTGCCCTTGAGCTCCTTGATCGAGACACTGCATCGCGATAAGGCGGAAATGAAGAAGAAGTTCAACTTCTTCTGGATCATCTTCACTATTGTTGCTATCTGGGAATGGTTCCCGCAGTACATTATGCCCGCCTTAACTGGTGTCAGTATCTTCTGTTTGGCAAATAGAAAAAGTTTGGTGTTTACCAATATCTTCGGTGGAACGAGTGGTAATGAAGGATTGGGGCTTCTGTCAATCTCGTTTGACTGGCAGTACATTACGACCTCCTCTCTCTTTCTCCCGCTAATTACTCTAACGAACGCTTTTATTGGATTTATACTTTGCATGATTTTGTACATTTCGCTGTACTATGGAAAGTAAGTGAATTCCAGTGCACGAGCTGAATGCAATTGCTAATCATCACATCATAGTGTTTGGAGAGCGCAGGACTTTCCATTTCTCGCGCAACAACTGTTCTCCCAGTCGTCGAACTCGACAAGTTTTGCAGTCTACAATCAGTCGGCGATTTTGGATGCAAACAACGAACTCGACGTAAAGCTTCTCGATTCTCAAGGCCTTCCCTTTTTCTCCGCAACTAATGCCTCGTATCTTTTGACCACAAACTTGTCCGTCACCGCAACGGTGGTGCACATGCTGCTCTACAATTTCGATAATATCCGTGACGCATTCAGCCTCCCCGGTATTGTAGCTATTAAACGCGCCTTTTCCAATCCCCGATTCTGGAAAAGAAGCACTGAGGCTCCGGAGGATGATCAGAATATCGAAGAGTTGGATCCCCATTACCAACAGATGCTCAAGTATGACGAAGTACCCAACTATTGGTATGCCTTGGTCGGATTGACGTCTCTCTTTATCGGTTTGGTCTGCATCTATGCCTTAAAATCTACTCTCCCTTGGTATGGATTCCTGATCGCTGTTACGCTCTCTTTTCTCGCCACCCTTTTCTTTGGGGCACTCGCGGGAGTCATTGGATTCAGCGTACCAATTACTAGCGTCATCCAGCTTATTGGAGGATATCTTCACCCTGGAAAACCCGTTGCCAACATGTACTTCGTGCTCTTCGGAGCCAATGCACAAGCTCAGGCACTTGGTTTGGTCGGGAATCTGAAACTAGGCCAGTATGGAAAACTGAGTCCGAAATGCACCTTCACTGTCCAAATCATTGGCACCGTTCTGGGAGCTATCATTAATTACGGGCTGATGAGCTCCATTACCACGAACCAGCGCGACATTTTGCTCTCCATTCAAGGAACTAATATTTGGTCTGGCCAGGTGATCCAGAGCTTCAACTCTAATGTGAGCACGCTTGTGTCTAAATTCTTCTGAAGACCTTTACTAACGCATGAGACAGGCCATCGCATTCGGAGCACTCTCTAAATTTATGTTCAGCGTTGGTCGTACCTATGAATGGATTGTCCTCGCCCTTCCTCTCGGTTTCCTAGTCCCACTGCCATTCTACTTCTTGCACCGCAAGTTCCCTAACCAAGGATGGGATTACATCGTGACGCCGGTCATTGTCTGGTACCTGGGCTACCTCAGCGTGGGCATCAATTCCTCCGTGACCCTCTTCTTTGTCATCGGGTTCTTCGTGCAATTCTACATCCGAAAGCGCTATCCAGAGTGGTTCCTGAAGTACAACTACCTCCTCGCGGCTGCGATCAGTGGTGGAACGGAACTTCTCGTCTTTGTTACCACTTTCGCCGTTCAGGGTGCTAGTGGCAAAGCGGTTCCGTTCCCTCCTTACTGGGGCAACAACTTCCAAAAGGGCAACTTTGACTTCTGTGCTACCAATCCGGCGCTAGGCTGAGTGACGAGTGTATATTTATATATTAATGGTTCGAGTTCTGGGATATACTGCTGCTTTGAGAGGCGCATTGGGAGTTTTTGGGTAGGACGGAGTTGTATGAGTACGAGCGTTGGTGTATATGGATATTCTGCCTAGACATCGTTTTCTGCGTCATAGCCTCCTTCAGAGTAACATGTTAGTTTTATTCTTTTATTAGTGTTAGCAATATCTAAAGCAAACTTCAATTCCCCCCGTACTCCATATCTCCAAGGTAAAACCACTGGGTGCATCTGGTCACACTGCCGCTTCCGCTGTCAAACCTTCAGACTTAAGCCCATATCTGCTCGTATATGCCTGTTGATTATTCACCATTATGTTTCAGTAGTACAACTCTCTTTGAAACCTACGTACCGGCCTGTCATTTGGAATGATTCCAACGCAGGCGCCCAAGAAAATAAGCTTTCTGCTACCCCAACCAGTACCTTACATCCGCAAAACCCTTAGCCCACATGTCATTCGGAGCTCGTATTCCAACCCTTTGTCGTCCAAACCACCCAGCAGATCCGTCGGAAGCCATATCCAGAAACAGTTTTATATCCGCAAGGAGAAAAACAAACAACCTCTCATTAAGGGGAGGTTCGTATCCCCTACGCGCTGCCCGTTCCAGTTCCCAACCGAAAAGAAAAAGACACGGACGGGCCCAGCGACTGCTGCAAGCAGGCCGATGTAGTCGCCGTCGCTATCAAACTTCTCACTGAATTCATGCTGAACATGACCTGCCTGCCTTCTTGGTCCCACGTGTGACGAAGCTTACCTCGGCCTTGAGGGAGGCCTCTTAGAAAGCGAGAGGAAAACCTTCACGCAGCTATGTTTAGAATGAAAAGTAGTCGCTGCGTTATATCACCATCCGTGCAGCCACCCCGGCATTTCGGCAGTGGCGGCTTCTTAGGCTGGGGTCTGGGGAACAAGAGTGCCTGCAACGGGTTAAGCCTGGTTGCAGATCATCCGCGTTGGACGAGGGGCGTGAGTGTTTTCTCTGGCAGGAATTGGGCTGTGGGGATTTGGTCTTGGTGGACGACGCGGAGGGCGTACCCAGAAAAGGTAGACCAGCAGAATGTTGAAGTCACCCACATGCCTCTCGCACATATGGAATTGCAAGCTGTCGAGCTCACATTCGGCATCTTAGCTTAGTGCGTGGGATGCCGTAGACTCGGTCATCCACGAAAATGGCACTACGACAGCGGCCGCACGTCGTTAGTGGGCCGTGATAGGGAAGGCCGGCGGAGGATATTCAGGGTCTCACGATGGATCTGCAGTCAAATACGAGGTTTGTGGCACGTCATCACGGTCACTTTGTCTTGTTGCTGTAAGGGAGTCGCTTCTTCGAGCTTGGCCCTGCTCGCTTGACTATTCGTCTCAACTCGGTGGCAGTGATTGATCATCAACTACGATCGTCCCTTCGTGCACCTGCATGCATCCAGCATCTAGGTAACTGCCCGCGCGGGTCCCGGCATTTTACCATGCACCGGAACTTTTATATATAAGATGCTGGAGGACCTGCACTTTGATGCCATCCACAACAGAGCATCCTTCCATCACATTGCACAACAATTTCCCCCAGCCTGACCAACACACCCACGACAGCTACAAACACCCCAGCACCAAGATGAAGTCCACCCTCGTCGCCAGCCTGCTCGCCATTGCGACAAGCACCGCCCTAGCGCAATATACCAACCAAACCGCGCCCTTCAACCTAGTGGTGCTCTCAAAGAACGAGACCTACAACGGCACCACACTGCTCGCGTGCCACGAAGGCGCCGGCATCGAAGGCCTCTGCCTAACCAGCACCCTCACCGGCACGGGACTCACGGGATCCACCTTCAACTTCAACACCTCCACCTACGGACAATACAACCTCAACCCAGCCATTGGCGAGCAAGGCTACCTCACGTATCTGCTCCGCGGCGGCAACTTCAACGAGAGCGAGGCCTTCAGCCTCTACTACAGCGCCACGTCCAATGTCGCCCTGCCACTCTTCGAGGGCACCCAGGGCACCCTCGTCGCCTTCGACGAGCATAACCTCCTCAATATCCAGGGCTACGTCGATGATCGCCTCCCCCCGCCCTACAACGGCACTTTCACCGCTTACTACCGCTGGTATGCATGCCAGACTTACTTCACCGGCTATACCTACACCACGCTGGCGTGGGTGACTGGCAAGTACCACCCGCAGAACCCAACGTGCGAGAAGGTCAAAGTGAAGCGCGTGTTTATTTGAGAGGATGCCCTGTGTGCAAGGGGAGGGGATTAATGGTTGGAAGGGAGAGTGGGCCGATGCTGAGGGATTTCTCTTACCTGGATTGCGGGTTGCTTTTGCTATTTACGGAGGGTTTTTTCCCCTTATGTTGGGACCTCCGTCTGTTTTATTGTTGGAGAGTTTGGTTGTTTATTGCGTGGAGCATGGAAAGCGATGGCGGGCATTGGCATCATCACGTTGGCATGATTGAGACAGGATATACTTAATAATTCAAAGACGTTTATCGTATCCGGCTCCTGGCTCCTGTTGTAGGGGTATCTGTAATCCACAGCAGCTATTGGCACACTTCTTGCAATATTTGGCTTTCGACCTTCCCTGAGTCGATATTTTATACCGGGCTGCAACACAAGTGTCGCCTCATTCAACCATCTGCTCTGCGCTGCAGCTCCACTCTGGAACATAAAAGATGCCATCACTATTGCATCTGCTGCAATTAGCTAGTCCACAGCCACCTAGAGATATCAGGGAATGAAGAACAAAAAGAATGGTCGTGAACTGTTTCATTTCTCTAAGCTCGAGCACGCAACGCGTGATTCTCATCTATATTCATCTGCGTATGCCATGCCCCAAAGGCATTCCCATAACGACGCCACAACATCTCCTCGGAGGGTGGCAGAGAAAAGAAAAACGCCATCACAAAAGAAATCTCCCCTCGACCGCCTGGCTCTTCTCCCGGACATTCCATCTCACTCTCGACACGCGAGTGGGGAATTTAAGCCGCGGAAGGGAACTCAACCGGCCAGCACTTCTCCTTGGGCCAGTTCTTTTGGTCGTGGGTCTCGGCGTGGACTTCTAGTTGCTTGAGGTTGGAGCTGACCATTTCTTTGCGGCAGTTGGCGCACTATATTGATTGCGCACAAGGGCCGCAGGTCAGCATTTCTCGTTCTTGGAACTACTTGTCGTATTCAAGCGCTTTGGGTGTGGGCTTGACATAGATATCCGTCTACCAGATTGTACAAGGGGTGCGTGGCAAAGGCAAGAAAAAGCCCGGGAGAGATGGATGGGTTTGTGCCGGAGGAATTTAGAAGCCCGGGAAAGAAACCAGAGGCGCACTGTGCACCGAGATCCTTTCCCCCCAGATTTTCCCTCCGCTCCCGAAATATCACGAAGACCAAAGAAATTCACGAACGATAGAGGTTGGCTTAGGAGCCTTGACCGGAAGCCCGTTAGCTTTGACAGGGGCACGAGTGCCAGCCTTATCGGCAGCCTTGTGCTCACGCTGAATCTAAGGGAGAGGATCAAGAGTCAGCATGTCTTCTTCCCGTAGAGGGTTCGGGTTGCGTGGGGGAGTGGGAGGACGGGGAAAGGAGGGGGGGCACAAGGCTGAGAAAACTCACTCTTGACTTCTTGGAGATAGGCATCTTAGCAGTTGCGTGCGCGGAGACTGAGTCTGGGGATTTGGTGGTGAGGTGCGTTGCTTAAGGGAAGTGGCGTGAGATGGAGAAAAGTTCTGGCAGGAAGGAGAAAGAGAAAGAGGTTGAGGCGGAGAGGCCGCGAGAAAATTGGACCCTTGCACGCGTGAAAAGATAACTAAGCGAAACGCGCTGGATTTAAGCTTAAATCTCATAGAGGCTGTCACATTCTCGTCCTTCTGTTCCGCACCCGGACTCGTGAATTTCCCCATCTGATCTCCATATCGAGGAGGGTGCCTCGATTTTCATTCGCCTCTATTAGAGAGTGACAGAAAAGCTGGCTTCTCCGCCTTCTACTTGGACCCGATGTGTTCGCAGTCCACTTGCTTCGTGCCTTGATAATTATCAACCGTAACGAGGGCATTTGCCAGGGGAATTCTAATATATTTCTCTGCTCGACTATCCTTGAAAAGCCTGAGATGGCTCTTCCCGTCTTTGATCGGAGGTTGCGTTCTCGTGCCCCCATAAAATACCTCTTCAAGAATAACTCGACCTAGCCCCGCCAAGAAGACCATGCAAGCACACGACCATACCCATTAACTCCGCTCCGACACAATTCCGCCAACTTGTGTCCCGTAGTTTGCAAAGAGAACTCCGACATCTCGGACCGGCGCACTAAGGAGAGGTTATACAATTAATGCCCAAGACGACCCTTCTTCGCCCGTGCCACCCAACTGCGTGTGGGCGTGTTGCCAAGACACGCATCTATGTCGAGAGCCCGACTGGATCTTGGCACTAGAACGCTGTGGGGCAGGCAACCGCGGCGCGTGTAGCGATCTCTCGTCCCAGAATGGCCCCGAGAAGCCAATAACCGTGGATAGCGGCCGTGGTTTTGCATGCATCCGCCAAGGTTGGCTCAAGCCTCGTCTGCGGGCTGGCGCTGGGAGGAATAGCTTCGGAACCGTGGATCAAGTAGCCAAGAATCGTACGTATGATGGAGACGGCCACTACACACTCTGTGGGAACACTCCAGTGGGCTGAAAATATGAGACAGTCAGTGATAAGAATATTAAATCGTACTCGCGCAAATAAATCATGGAGCGCCATTAACCCAATCATCCGTATCATCATATATAGCTTTCAACGTGTCCAGGCTGATAGGACGAGCCAATGCAGCCTCATTACTAGTACGAGATGCTGCATCCTCCGTGCTGACGAGAGTAGGTGCGCTGTTGCTGCGGCCATTGGGCCTGGTATCGTTACCGACAAGTGTAGATTCGCTGAAATTGCTAGCACTCTGTTGTGTATCGATACTCCCATGACGCGAATTTTTCACTTTGCTCATGGAGGATTCTGGAGGGCTTTCCCCAAGAATGCCATCCAAATCGCCCATGCTTGACGGCGACATATCGAAGTCGCGGCCATTGACGGCTGCTCTGTTACTTACCGGAGGACTGTTTATCATGCTGTTTCTCTTGTTCCGGCTCTTTTTCATTTGACTCTTCAAGGCGCTGGAATCTAGAGGCTTGAGAAGTTCAAAGCTGCATAGGAGCTCGAGAGAGACACTCATGACTGCCCCATAATTGTCGAATTCGCCGCAATACTAGATATCCCGTTAGTCTCATTTCTGGGCGACATTTGGGCTGGCAGAGAAATTCGGGTGCTTACATTTGGGGCCGAGAAAACCGTTACGAGAACGCGGTCCTCAAAAAATTCGTAGCCATCTTCAACCACCATGTGCGCTCGGCAAACTAAGTCGAAGTCGTGTCGCGCCAGGAACTCTTGTATAACCCTTTTCCCGAAAGAGTAACTAACACCTCGCTCACTTGCTGCCCAATCTTTCTCCTGATCCGCCGGATCTGACCAGAGGAGGTCATTCAACAAGCCATAATCCGGAACATCTGTAGGGCGAGCAATGTTTCGTATATCGTCCATGTGCTTCAAGGCTGGGGACAACCCGCCATGAACGCAGAAAATCTTCCCTGCCACGATGGCAGCGATTGGGAGCTACGTACTATAGTTAGCGCAATGTCCCAAAATTGCAGATATGCCACTTACAGTGTTGAAGGTGTCTACGAAGGTCTTCCAGACTTTCGTATTGCATCGTCGTTTGCATTCGTCATAAAAGCCGTACACTCGCGTGACGTTGGCGCATTCATGGTTGCCTCGTAGTAAGAAAAAGTTCTCAGGATACTTGATTTTATAGCACATGAGGAGCAACATCGTTTCGAGAGAATTCTTCCCTCGGTCGACATAGTCTCCCAGGAACAAGAAGTTCGAGCTTGGGGGGAAGCCACACATCTCGAACATACGGATTAGGTCAGAGTATTGACCGTGGATATCTCCTACAATTTTGACGGGGGCCTCAAGTTCGATCAAAGGTGGCTGCTCAAGGAAGATCTCTCTGACACGAGAACAGATAGCTGTGATCTCGGCAATCTTCAAGCAGACTGCTTTCTGATTCTTGCCAGCATAACCAGCATCTAAGAGACGCTTGATATAGTCATCCAAATCAGAGTCATTCAGCTCGCCCATAGCTACATTAGACCCCGAAATGCCCGTTCCGTCATCTATTTGTGGTATGATTTTCGCGATGGGATTGATCGTGTTCTCCCGCTTTACCAAGATGGAAGCCCCGGCCTTTTGAGAATGGGTATGAGGGTTCGTGGCTCCAGAAGGAGGTTGATCAGAGACGTTGTCTACTTCGCCACTCCTTTGCGCAGCCGAGACATCGTGGTGCCCATTGCTCATGGCGGCAGCAGAAACTGGAGATGGAGGCGGTTGGCCGTCCGAATTTGTTTGCTTCGCAGGAGGTCGAGGAGATTTGCTTCGCGTGATGGGAGTTCCAGGCGGTGTTTTCCATTCGCCGTTTCGTCTGCGGGCTCGGGCACTCTGGTTAGATTTGGTAGACTTGATAGATTCTGCATCACTCTTGTCGCCATCACTGGCGGGTGTCAGGGTTGTCGTGGAGTTTCGTGGACTGTCTGTTCTGCTGGGAATCTTGGATCTGAAAGCACCCGTGAAAGACTTCATCGATTCCTTTGTGTCAGATTTCGAAAACGATGGATACGATTCGAGCCTGTCTTTGTTGAGTGATGCTAGGGATGGTGTTCTCTTAGGGGTCGAGCTGCCGCCAGACGGCTTAGAACCTTGGTTTCCCATTGTCAGGTCAAATGTGCTCGAGCTTGAGCGCCGGACAAGTCGGTATAGGTTCTAGGGTTGAGCGGTCGGAATTGACGTGTCTTTGTGTTCGTTTGCGTCCGGTACAGGTTATCAACACAGTATATTCTAATGTTGTTGATGTTTGCGAGATTGTAACACCGAGTCGCTTTAGGCAAACCACGACTTCCGGCACAGTACGGCTTGTCGGCTTTGCGGTGTGACGGTTTGTATGATGCAAGTCGGAGCTCTGCTTGTGTCTCTGCGAGGCAAAGCAATATGATTCGAGGTAAGATGAATTCGGACTGAATGACAGGCCGATGCAAGTTTGTGGAGGGTGCAGGGCCAAGCGTTCTTGGGTGGTGCGCCGTGCTCACAATCTGACGGAAAAGAGGTCAGTACAACGAATGGATGCCTCTTTCTCTCTTTCTCTCTTTCTCGATCGCGAGCAAAGTGTGCAGGATGGCAACGAGGAGGAGATGACGGCGGGCTAGTACGGAGGCGGGCGAGGGGAGCACTACCGTAGCATAAGAGGTTAGTAGAACTCTATTGAGCGCAATTCGATCGCACGTCAACAGCAGCGATGAGGTCGGTATACGGGAGTTGCGCTGCAGACTCAGGCAAGTATTAGCCGTGTGAGCTGGTGTTGCTTGGGTCGTGGGGAGGCTATACAGCCAATATATCGTGGGGTCGTTCGTGGAGATGGGGTGTCGCAAAGGAGGTGGGCAAGAAAGGTAAGGTCTCGTCCGGGCCGCCCAGACAAAAAGGTGGATGCTTGACGAGGCTGATAGAGGGACGATGGCAACTGTGATGGTCAGGTGTGGGTTGAGGTAGGGCTCACACTCCAGATTTGACGTCGATTGCGATGCAGAGGAAGAAGAGGGAGGAGTGATCTTGGAGAGGCAAAGATCTTTTGGGCTGTCGAGATTGACTTCTATCGAGGCCTTACAAAGGGCTTGGCGCAGCTCTTCGTGACAAGGGTGCAGAGGTTCGCCGGTTGGCTCAGAAAGGCACCGGGATGGCAATGGATTGCTGCTCACGACCTCCTTCCTCCGCAGGACGATCGCTACTGGTGTTTAATTGTTGGCTTTCCATTCCACTGCCGTATCTATGGAATCCTCCCTGGCTGGCCTCTGCTTCCCAGGCTGCTTGGCTTTTCCAACCGTCATGCATCTTATCAATTGCGTATCCAGGGGCAGCTTATCTCAGGGCCAAGCATAGAGCGACACGTGCCACGTCGTTCACAAATCTCACGGAAGTTCGGTCAATGGAGCGTCTGGCCCGTATTTCAGGTCGTCCATCCTGTTCGGGGCGGTGGTCTACAATTGTCCTACTCGTTTTCACGTTTCCTCCATCTACAACGGGGTGTTTGGCACCCCGCAAGATGATGTCGTGACAGCCCGATGACGTCTGCCTTGGGACTAGACTGGAGACACCTTCACGGACCATCTGACCAACATCATCCTCAGCCTGCCTAGAGGGAGACAGTTTGGGCTCAATCGCCCTGAGCCCGTCGGTTACAACCTTTCACGACCTGGAATGTATCAAGCTGAGAGCACAGATGGGACTCTGATGCCGAGGATGGCCTTGGCAGAGGTGCAGGATGAACCCGAGTGGCCGAGGGCGAAGCTGGAAGACGTGGCAGCGGTGCAAATGGTTGCCTTATTGCTCAGGTTCCTTCGCTCAAGCAAGGCTACGTACGGGCCAGTAGCTGTCAACGGGCTATATGCCGCCGGGCAGGCACAGCGCGCTATAAGGCGACAGTTGTTGGTACCTGTGGCAACTTAGCTACCTTAGTATGAGGCATTTGAAGCTGAGCTATATAAGCGACGAATGACTATGTTGAACTCTAGATGCGCCCTGGAAGTGGCCAGGGAGGAGCTCAAACAGTGGTACCATGCCAGCTCATTCCATGGGCTAGTACAGCCCAGTTTAAAGCACCTTTGGCTTTCAGAGCGGACAAGACGACGTCTTATAGCACACTGGTTGTCACCGGGTCTTGCTGTACGTGAAACTGCTGTCATTGAGAATGGCGAAGAGAAGAGGGTTGACCTTGCTCCGTTGCGCATGCAAGCTTAAACGATGCTCCACAAGAGAGGCTTGAAAAGTCTAGATCTTATGCGCAAAGCATGACCGTTCGTGGCAGCCGAGTAGAGAGCAAAGCAGATGGGCGGGACGCAGCAAGCGGTAGGAATGTGCAGCCGATGCCCGGGTATGAGTGCAAACCGGACGGAGAGGCGTGATGGACCAGCTCGCTACCAGTGGATGTCTCAAATCGTAATCTACTGTAGTCATACGTATGTATGTACGGAGAACATACTGGACATGTCTCCTTACGAATCCTGCAAACCATCTTGCCGTGCTTGGCAAGAGACGAGAGAGGCCGTGACTCGGGCACGTGACTCTGCCAAGGGCTGCAAGTCCACCCTCAGCCTTATTGCCACCAACCAGCGCGGTCCAAGCACTTGAAACCACGCAAGTGCTCCACCAAGAAAGGTACGACGCTGCCTGCGTAGCTAATCAGCCTCCACCATTTTGGGTTGGCTCAGAGCGCTCCGCTCCCCGCCACCGCCGACGTGGATCAGCTTCGCCTCGGTGCACAGTTTTTCTTGCTGTGCCCGACAAAAATAGACCGCGTGTCTATCAATCAGGTCACAGCAGGTGACGGACCGAAGTCATGACGCGCCTCTGCCCTGGGTTTGATCTACGGCCCCGTCACGGCACTGCGATGGGGAAAGAGCGCAGTGCCGTTGAAGGCGACACCGTCGTGAGCGTGCTTGATTCTCCGACTATTGTTATGGAGTATTCACCACCCCAACTAGAAAGGGTAAGCATTAAGCAAGCCCCGACAATAATGCGCGCCAGGTTTAATCAAGGTGAAGAGAGCGCGATAAGATACCGCCTTAGTCCCGCATGATACAGAAATAAGTGTTGATCTTCGTCATCCTCAGCCACCTTCCTAGCAACCAACCCTTGTCTGGGAGCAACCCTCGAATCCTTTGCTGACTGCGCCGACTTGGCACCACGTCTGACGCCAGTAAAGACCCGTACATAAACACGAAACAAACCTCCTTTCTTCTACCTCTTATTCTACTCTCACCCGCCTACAAACACCTTCCAATCCCCAACCTCTTCCCTCCTCTCGCTCGCTTGTGTGCTATCTTTCGCAAATTTGACAAGAAACCTCAACCACCACTGTCGTTCCATCCTCTCCACAGACCCCGAAAAAAAAAGCTTCGTCGTCACTATGGGAGCCGGTCGTTTCCTTTGCGTGGCCCTGCCCTTTGGGCTGACGGTGGCATCATTGATCTGTATCCTGGTGGCCATGCTCGCGGGCGTCACCAACAAGAACCTGGAGATGTTCACCATCAACACCGCAAACCTCTCTATCTCTTCCTCGTCACTTACGAACCTCGCGAGCTTGGTTAGCCGTGACAATCACTACTACAACAATGCCCTCCTAGAATCCATGGCCCGGGCTGCTACGTCCGGATCATCCGCCTCCTCCATCAACATTACAGCCTCAGACTTGGGTTTGGCAGATTCATATCGCGTCACGCTGTGGAACTACTGCAGTGTGACGGGCACCAATGTCACCTGCACCAAGCCAGCCTTCAACTGGGCCGCTACAGCACTCAACACCAGCTCCATCAGCAGTCTTGCATCTTCCACAACGGGCCTTACAGTCACTCTTCCGACTGAAGTCACGACCGCCCTCAAGACTTTCACCACCGTGGAGAAGTGGACCGAGGTCGTCTACATCATCGCCATCGTCGCGACCGCCGTTGAGTTGGTCCTTGGCTTCTTCGCCATGTGTTCGCGCGTCGGCTCTTGCTGCACATTCCTCCTCTCAGGTTTCAGCACCGTCGCTATCATTGCTGCCAGTATTATGGCCACCATCTTATCCAGCACCGTTGTCGGGGCTGTCGACACGGCTGCTAAAGCCTATGGCGTGCATTCCAGCCTCAACACGCAATTCCTCGCCACAACCTGGCTCGCGGTCGCATTCTCCCTTGCATCGGGTCTCTTCTGGATGTTCACCATCTGCTGCTGCGCCAGCGACCATTCCAGCCGTAAGTCTGCCAAGCCATGGGGACGTGACCGCAACCATGAAGATGCGGAGAAGATGATCCCAGTTGGCGCATATCAGCGTGTCGGTGGTCCAGACACTACTTATGCTGGTCAACAACATGGAATCTACAACCAACAATCAGGTGTCCATCAAGGGCAATACGGTGTCCCAATGAACAACATCAAGGCGCAGAGATCTCAGCAAGGCTACGAACCTTACAGTCACACTGCTATCTGAGTTTAGAAAGACTCGGATGATCTGTTATCAGAGGGGTGCGTAGAGTGGGATAAACGTGGAATGTAGGAGACGTTATGAACAATTACTTTGGGCATTTAGCGACTGGCGTTTCGGGTTCTTTTTAACTTTTCTTTGTTCTTCGGGACCGGTTACGACTAGCTGACACTGGTGGATGGGCAATGGATGACGGGATCGAAATGGTTTGCTCATGCAAAAATGGATGATACATGGTCTATAGTAGATAGAGAGATGGATTTGAGACATGAACGAAAATCGAATGAAGATACCCATCGATTATGAATCATCTTCCCCCTAGCTTGCGATTATGAATTCTGTTGTTTCTTCTGTGATCTTAGAACAACCATGCAAATCGTACTCCAAAGTTCCCTAGTAAGACTCGAGACGCCAAACTTCTACCGTCAAAGACAAGCTTCACTGGGCTAGGCTTATCATGCTGTTTGTGCAATAGATTTCCTCAAATAATCGCTACGTAGAGGTTTGAGCAAGTTTTTTTGATGGGAATACTAACCATATACGTAGCATTCGTTAGGCTATTGCATTGTATGGGTAGTTTAGATGACAGTGGCTCGGACCGCATGTCTGGAGACAGCTGCTGCGTTATTGACATCTTATTTCGATAAGGCTTTTGACCAGGCAATGGCTATCCGGCTGGCGTTTCCCCAAAAGAGCATCCTTTGTCAATGGCGGACTTCTCTGGAAAGATGTTTACAAATTGGATAAGGTTGAAGCTCAAAACGATATCGCAAGCGGTAAGGATATTCTGCCTCGAAGCTAGCCAAATATGGCTTTCTATTTTCAGCCCTACGCGATACGGCCTTTGTGTCTTTCGCGTTTCCATCTGCACATCTTTCTGCAAATCCTTTTGTCTTGTTGTACATATTGAGCGACTGAGCGCTGTTTCGATGCCGCCTCATTCATGATGTTCTTATTTTCTTATATATTTATCCTCATCTCAGTTGTGGTCGCAACGCAGCCGCCTGCCGCTCCAAAGACCTACCCTTTCACAGATGGCACCGAGTGGCTCCGGGTAGACAGCAGTCTACTTGTGCGCCTGGCAACACCAAGCATCCCACTCTACGTCTGGAGTGAAGGCGATGGTTCTCTTCTGGCGACAGATACTGCCAGTGCTGTTCTTCTGAACTTCACACTGACTCGCGACCACCGAGCTCTTCTCCTCCAAGACCAGCCTTTCCTTCCTCTTTCCAACCCGTCGGAACCTCCTTTGCTGCGAGCATTCCAAGTCCCTGCAAAGGGCTCGGTCAAACTACCACAATCTGGCAGCCACCTCATGCCACTGACTTTGGATTACCAACGGCTAGTCCACCCTCGCGACGATTTCTCCATAAACTACTCGAATTGGGTTCCGACGATATCACTCAATGTTCTGGGAGCGGGCACAAAGCAGATAGTCAGGGTCACACTAAAGGACTCAAATTCTTTCCCCACACAAAACCCGCCGGATCCGTCCTTTCAAATTGTACGGGCGTGGATTGAAGATCAATCAGTCCCTGGAGTATCAGAGTACGCAAGCAGACCATGTTCCTTAGCATCATATAGATGCCCTGACTTGAATACGGCGCCATGGTACGAGTATGTTTCTCGCCAGGACTTTGATGAATACGGACGAATCGGATCACTTCGACATCTGGTGGTGCAGCGTTGGCGCATTCTATACACAAACGTGGGACCGACCATTCTCGGGGTCCTGGCAGCCATACTCACCGGGGTCGTCCTCTGGCCCTCAGCGCATCGGATGTATCGATGCATACGCCGCATTCGCACAAGACGTCTAAAGGAACGACTGGATACGGCGGACTGGTTAGAAGATGAGGAGGAGAGCAATGTACTGCTTTCTGACGAAGAACACAAGTTTAGAGAACGGTGGTTACCAGAACACCAATTGAGCACTTCTGAGGGTCAGCATGCAGGTTATGGGGGAAGCATGCATCAGGACCATGAAAAGCTATGATCTGATGCAAATGAAATTCAAATTTCTGTATCTCCGAAAACAGGCCGTGAGACACTTGCAGTGTATCACAAGCTGGCGATCCATCATATACGCGACCGCCTGGCTTATATTATGGTTTCCGGGTATAAGGTTACCCCGGATATAGTTTGGTAATCCGCGTCACGTGGTTACACTTGAGCTTCTGGGCATCAAGCTTTATCGTGTTATTTAGTGTTATTTACTTACCACTGAACGATCGACGCTTTTTGTGAAGAATACTCACGAAATCTACCATGCATAAGTCCATGTTCTTTGATGTATTTTGGTTTCCTAAGCGGGGCGGCAGAAGAGGGCGAATCTGGACTTGGCCACGTAAGAATATATCAATTCGGGCAGGTGCTGGAATGAATTAATTATTCCTCTCTCTAAAAGTCTGAAAATCCAGAGATGAATTAGAAAGCGGCTATAAATGGACATCAGTGATTCAAGTTGAGTTCTAGTTCTATAGCCGCCTCCAACTGTAGGCTAGTTCTCTGTCGGCTAGCTTAATATCTAAGTACATTCGAGACAGCCATCTTAACCTCGGGCAAATGTATCTGCTCTTCATTGACACTTTTTTGGGCTACACTTGGGTCTTTCTCTTATAATTCCTCTAGTTGTGCCAAGGCATTTGGCGGCAGGCCCTGTCCTATGGTTTTGTACCAGACGGATATGCTCACAGTGAATCCTCTCTGCCGATCTGTATTGTGAGCGAGCAACAGGAACGAGAGCCTCAACTTATCACTGCACTGCTCTTGTACATCAGATCACCACGATTTCAACGTCCAGCCCACGCTGGAAAATATCCTATCTAGACTTGCGAAGGCACGCTGCTATTGTCAGGACTTTTGGTCATGACCGAACGCGCACCTCCGCTCGCACAGGCTAAACTTGAGGTATCTCCTGCCCACCGCATCTCCAACTCACAGAGGCTGGCTGTTTTGTTCCCGAGAGCTATCTCACTGCTTTGCATGGAGGAATGAAGAGCACGTAAACAGGTCTGAGTCTACATCTCCGCGCCAAAAATCATCATTGCACACACAAGATACACCATCGCCTGGAGGCGAGGCATCTCTAGAGCTGCTAGTAAAGTGAGAAAACGCCGAGGTGAAGGACAAGAGGTTTCAAATGATTTACTTGAACGTCATGTTTAGGCTCAACAAGATGCTGCGACGTTCCGCCGCCATTCGAGTGTTCCAACTTTCGGGGTCTCATGTGGCTAGGCTTCATATCTCTGGATCATATCGCGACAATAGGATAGCAGACTAAGTCGCGTTTATATTACTCCCTCACTTAGTTGTTCTCCTGCACCATCCGGCTTTTTAATCAGGGTGCGAGAGTCGAGCTCACAATACTAGCAGAGTAATCGCTGAATATAGGATCAGTAATCTTGTACCTCGTATGGCCAGTGATGATGGTTAGTCTGGCATGGGTTTTTACGAAAGAGAAACCAGGTTGCAAACAACCTGGCAGACCCCGAAATTTCCAATCTCCACTTCCACCCCGCGGCAATCCGCCTGAGCCTATCCTGGTGCATCTGTCGAAGAGTTACGAATAGGTATTAGAATACCGAGCTGCTAGTATATGTCGTGGTCCAGCTAAATCTGCTGTGGATCCATTACCAACCCAAGAATGATCATGGTTCGGAGATTATAGATGTTGCGATTCTGAGATTCCATATACTGGAACGGCAATGCTTGCAGCAGCGGTGCAAACACACCCTCGTAAAGGTTGCTTGAAATGGGTGGTGATCCGATGCTCGCTAAAGTCGCTTCTCTTGGCCTTCCACGGTGCTACACCCCGCAAACCCCCCCATCTCTGGTCCTCGTCCACCCCTTGCTATCGGTCATCCTGTGCCCCTAGCTCACTTGTTCGCGCCAGGTCACGAAAATCGTTATCAGCCGTCTTATGTATACCTAGTATCATAACTGTGATGAACCGTTTGGCTTGCAGTCGGGCTGCTCAGGAGAGATGTGACGACCGCTGGGATGAGCTGCGTTAGCTTGTTAACGCCGGATATTCGGGGGAGTTGTGATTCCATATCCTTTCACGTAGGATGAACGCCAGTTAGCGTCATTCTTCCTTCCCCTTGTGAATGGTCGCAAAAACATCCCCAGATAGCTTGCCTTGCGTGCTACTGTTTTTGTCGCATTTCGGTTTCTGCTTTATTGTGGGAGCGCTGGCCATTTTATCTTTACCACTTGCCAACCTCGACAACATAGCTTTCTCAAGGCTGTCTAGTTGACACTATCAATGATAGCCAACAGGAACAGCACTAAGCCGTTAACCATAGCCGAAGCAGATGTCACTAGCCAATCCATGGTGATAATTCATATTCTTGTGAATACAAAATCTTACAACTCCTCTGATATCCACCACGCGGCAAGCACCTGTACGTGATCCACGACTCTGAACCCCCTCCTCCCCATCCTCTGAATAGTAAAAACGCCATAATAAACAACAGTGGCATAGCCTGAATATCTCTGAAACACAGTGCCTCTTGGCGGCAGGTCGCCAACGTCTTTATCCTAAATGGTTGTGGTTGGTCCATCACCTGTGCCGCAAGCGGCCAAGACCGTAGCAGCGAATGCGTACGCGTCCTCCATCAATTACGGGCTTCGTAGCTTTGGAGAGGTGTTCGTAGGTCCCGCGACTGTAATCAGACGGCACAGATGACATTGCATTTTAGGATCAGCGCTTCGACTTTGATGAAGCTTCTGCTCGCTCGATGGTGGACATTGCCATTTGATATGAGCAAATTAGCGAGCATTTTCTAGCGTAGAAGCCGGGACCTTCGGCTGTCAGAGGCCTGATTGTATACATGCAAGAAGCATTACACTGCAGCAAGAACCAACCATGATCATCACTTGAACAAGCACTTTAAGCAATACAGGACAACTCGCCGCCTCTTTGGCTACTCCTTTTCGTGTCAGATCGCGGGAAAGCTTACAATCCATCTCACTCAGTGTCTGTAGCCAACCAGTTCGTCCAGCGGACAACGTGAAGTACATTACTCGGAATGCAACTGCGTCCCGTCTGCACTGATAATATCTAAACATGTTTGTCTCATGTATGAGATGAAAAGCCACCTCATATACTGTAGCCAGTGATTGTCTTCTCCCTCCCACGCCACCGCTCATACACTAAGCCGGATCTCATTTCCTCGAATAGATTCACGGTCGCTAAATTTCCGCTCGCAGGTCAAGATGGCCGTGATCAGACAGAGGTCGGGCTACCGGTAACTGCCGTCGAGAATCAATTACAACTAATTATTGGCGCTATCGAAGCTGACGGGCAGAGCCAGCACGGCATTGCGGATTCCTCCCACGCCACGTGACGCTGGGCCTTTCCCCGAAGAGGCTGCCAGATCTGCTTCCGGCACCGTCCCTCAGCATGGTCCGTCACACGCCGCGAATCCGGTATCAAAGATGATCTCAGCGCCCGCAAGTCCTTGCCTACCCACGGATAACCACAACCGTATATGGAATCATATGCTTACCCATGCCACATGACCCGTCCCGTTTTGGGGCAGGTCACGTTTCTATATTGGCATGTGAAGGCAGGCCAGGGCTTTGGCACCCGCCCTGCGCGTTTCAGCGTCCCCGAAGGAGGAAAGATCCGAATCGCCCTCTGGCGGCTTCGGCACGCGCACGACTGGGCTGGGTTGGTCGCCGGCAAGGCCGTGCGCTGGCCTTCCTGTCAAATCTGGGCCTCAGCCTCCAAACCTTAACCTGCTGCTCATCTCCTCCTTCTGGCCCGCCGTGGCTGCGACCCAGAAGCCGGAGGCCCACGCCAGACCCCGCGGCTGTACTCGGTCGTGCCGTCGGGGGTCTCTTGGTGACCAGAGGTCGCAAAGGAAAACCGACAAGTTAAACTTTGGACGGGATCTCTCACCGGTCAGCAAACCATGATAACGCTGTGGTGATGATGACGCCCTGGATAAGGGAGAACTCTTCCGCCACCGCGGGGCAGCTTTCCAGCCCTCCCAAAGATAGTACGATGCTAGTGTTTGAGACGCGCTGGGTATGTCATTTGGAAGCAGCACAGTGTCGTGAGTGTGAAGCGACGAACGCAGTTAATGCAGCATCGGCCTCGCCAAACGGATCCTCGGCCTTGCCCATGAGAGCGAAGGGCGAAAGATGTTGTGCAACGCGGATTCTACGTGAATCCTCCCGCTGGAGCAGCAACGTATGCACACGAAAAAACAAAAGCCAATCATGTAGGTGTCGTCGTACCCCAGCAATCTCATTGGGAGAAGGTTTCGGCAAGCCTGAATCGCGAAGGTTCAGTCGTACCAATAGTCAAGCTTGCTGCTGCAGGTAGATCACAGGAGCCACATAGATAGAAATGCTGCTTCTTGGCTTCATGATCACCATTGGTCTGGAACTTGAGAAGATGGTGTTGGGCGATGTCGTCGAGAGGGGTTGTCTCGCATCGAATTGGCCACTAACAGGAGGTGGGGGCAAAGGACACAAGTGTTGCGGAGACCCGCTAACTAGCACAATTGTTAACCAAGCAGAAGAGCATACTCGGCCCTCGTGGATAAAGGTTCCCTGGTTTGACGTTGCGTATTGATAAGACTCCAATGTAAGGGGAATTAACAGATGTGAGATAGGCTCAAGCGGTCTCTATGGGCGAGTATGGACAGGCAAACCAAAGGCTCCGAATACAAGGACCCTACGTGAAAAGTATCCGAATTGACTATTTCAAGAAGGTTTGACAGTACGAAGGCAATGAATATGATAAGCTCAAGGTATACACGTGGGCCATCTGCAATGCGCCATGTGCAGGGTTGAAGTAAGGTACTATTGTAGTTCGGCAACATGCGAGCCAAAACCCAGAGTTTGGGGGGCAAATTGAACCCTACTTGGCCTCTAGTCAGAAGCTTCTCTTTCCAGGGCCGTACTGATATCATTTCAAGCATATACGTATCCACCCCGTGGCTTTGCATGTCTCAAAAGATAAGGCTCGCAGGGCCAGGAAAAGCACAGCAAAGCATGCTCTTCGAAACCACCGATGGGGCTGTTGATTTCAGCTGTGCAGTGTTATAGTTTGCACAACAACCAGAATTGCCCCTCGCTTGTCCCGACCAGTCGACTTCGTGCTACGGGTAGCGACGAGCCTGGCGAGACGGGCTCTCCTCCCCCGGTTCCTGGGCTGGGCGATCATGACGTCCGCTGAGTGGTTGCGCTGTGTGGAGTGGCTTGTTACACTTTCGCACCTCGAGTCGTAATCAAGCGGAAACGAATGGCTGAGCTCAGTATCCCGTAGCCACCCTCCCAGCCCAGTGCATACGTTGTGCCCCAAGCGCGGAAGGCTCTCACGTCAGCCGCATCTCGATTCTCTCAGACGCAGGCCGATAGCGAGGGGCGTTGATGGTCGTCCGTCTCTGGAGGGGGCGCGGGGTTGAAGCTTGGTGTCTTTTGTAGTATCCTGACCGCGCGGACTAGTTAGTTATACTAGTGCCCGAGTCCTACCAGACCCGTGCCTTCACTCTCGGGGCGTGTTGTTGCCTCGGACAACGAGTATAAGACATGAGTCGGCCTCCGGTGCGTGCCTTTGGAACTCACTCCTCCTCTTCCTCTGCACGCTCAAACGCCGTTCATATACATCCTACAACCTAAGGCGAGACGGAACTGCTTGGCGACGCTGCCCAAATCGGTCACATTCCATCTGAACCCCTTTCATGCGCCGACTCCCACGCGAACGACGATTTGAGACAACTTCAAACCGCCTTCCCGATCCTTTCGTCTAATCTTTATAAGAAGGGACCAAGTTCGACGGAGAGAAACCATCTCTGACCCCTTCACCTTTCCTCAATCCCTCTCTAATCAAGCCAATTCTGCATATAATGGGCTCAGTCATGGAGAACTTCGACCACGCAACCCCGATTGTGGTGGTGGGCGGCGGTGCCGTTGGGATGCTCACAGCGTTTCAATTGGGTCGGTTGGGAGTTCCATGTATCGTTGCCGAGCAGAAACTGGACATCTCCGCGTCGACGAAGTCCGAGACCTTGAACGGTCGATCCATGGAGATTTTCAGGATGCTGGGGATCTCGGATGACTTCCGAACCATGGTCGATGCTCTGGACGCACAAGAAAGTGCGAATGAAGATTGGGAGATCACGTCAGAAACCGTATGTCGTCTAACTTGGGTCCGTTGACATTGTACTCACAAAGTGGTAGAGCGTACCATCTATGGCAGAATTGACTGCCGAGAATGACGGAACGTGGTTCGCCGAGCCCGCGCAAACCTGCTCCACCACCGTTTTGGAGAGGTTTCTGAGGAGGATGTGCTTTACCAAGCCGTCCGTAGAAATCCGACACGGCTGGAAGTACCTGTCTCACGAGGAAGGACCAGAAGGCGTTACGGCCACTTTTATCGATGACTGCTGGGAACAGCATGCCGTCAAGAGCCAGTACCTCGTAGGTGCAGATGACTGCGAAGCCCGAGTTCGAAAGAACTGTGGTGCTGAACCACAGAAATACTGCTCACCCGAGGGGAGAGTTGTGCTGGTGGGTGAGTCTTGTGCGTCTTCACAAGAGGCCTCCCGCATCAACCAAGGCGTGGAAGATGCCGTGAATGCCTCGTGGCGCCTCGCAGCTCTTCTCCAGGCCTACGGCAGTGATCAATTAATCACGTCATACGGAGAATCAAAAGCGCAGCCCGATGGGAAGGGTCGCTGCAAACCATCGACGAGTCCCGGGTCCCGCGTGCCGCACATAACGCTCACCGACGGCAAAACAAGCACAATCGATCTCCTGGGGCACGAATGGACACTCATCTCCTCCAGCGCGCTCGCGAACACGGATGCGTTTTGCAGTGTTGCAGACGAGCTCCGGATGCCACTGAAGCTGGTGAAGATGGTCCGAGAATTCCATGCGCATTCGATCCTCGGGTACAATCTCGTCTTAGTCCGACCAGATGGCCGGGTGGCATGGCGGGGCCAGGAGGTACCGAGCGGGAGAGATCAGGTATCTGATATCTTACAGGAGGCCACTGGCTGGGGGAACTAAGCCCAAAGTATCTTTTGAAATTAGCGGCGATAATATCTAGAACAGACCGGTAGCTGGGAAGCGCTCGTCTGTGGCTGGAGTCAATGGAGTATCGGTGCGCGGGAACTTCGGCTATGATGACAAGACAGGTCGCCGGGTATGGAGTAATGAGCTTTTCTTATTTAGACAGACCTCAGAGGCAATATGAAATTTACAGGATATTTCGTACCGCTTACAACCTCTCTCCCCGGCTCCGTATCGGGCTGATTCTGCGTGGGGTGCTTCTCCTCGTCCGGCTCGTTATTAACTATCCCTAGAGCCGTTTGGCAATACCGGAGATCTTCAGAACAATTGTACCCTTCCCGCAATCTATCCTCATACCACGCTATGCTTCCTTTCAGGCCCGCCACCAATATTATGGGACCAAACGCGCGCCATTCTTCACGCGTACAGTACTCGACGGCCTGCGCCGTCTTCTTGGCGGCACTCATGCCCTGCCGGACAATGACTTCTCGTGCTTCTGTCGCGCAGGACTTCGCTATGGCGGCCTGTCGTACGAGGTTAGTACAGAGAACTAAGATCACTCCCCAATAATGCGTTAGCGTCCTCGCTGCGGATAGACTTGTGAACTCAATGCCTCCCCCTCGAGCTAACGCTTGGGTGGTTGGCAGCACGTGCCAATAGTACGTCTCGCTGTCAGGCCGAACCGAGTCGCTCTCCCATTTCTGCAATCTCTCGTTCAGCGTCCACAGGGCCGTGATCACGCCTCGTCGTTGGAGATACACATGCCGGTTGAGGTCGTGGGCAGGGAGCTTGTCTATCTTTTCGAGAATCCCCGCGAGCTCGGTAGCGAGGTCCAGCATCGCTTGGAAGTGGTTCTTGGGCTGGTTGCTCCATGGAACCGTCTGCCATTCGATGTTGGCTAGGAAGGTGGCTCGCCGTCGAGTGAGGGCCTGCAGCGACTGTTTTCCTCCCAAAACTGCTGGTTAGTGATGAGGGCTTGGAGAGGGGGGGCGGGAGATGAAGGTTACCCCGGTGGCGCGGTAGCCGACGAAGAGATGGTGACTGGCCCCCGCCACGTGCTGGCCCGGGCCACGGGCTTGGAGAAGACTCTCCAGCCCGTCCATGTGTTTGCACCAGCTCGTTGTGTCGCCCGTCGGCTGGAGCATCTACCAAAGGTTCATAAGCATACCCGCCTCGCGCACGCCGCAGCGGGACTCAACCAACCTCGTACAAAGCTAGGATCAGAGTAGCAGCGAAGGTCGCAATGCTCAAAGCGCCGGCTCGGTGCTTCAGCGTCCTTCGCAAATCTTCCAGAGCGAGGATGTAGAGCCGCAGTCCATCCTTCGCGATATCGTTTCGCTGTTCTACGTACCCTACGCGAGCATGCATCAGCGCCGACACCGCGAGCCGCAACGTCTCGGTCACGCCTGGTAGGTCAGGGAGGACGTGCATCCACGAGAGCGGTTTGGTGCTAGTGGAATAAGACGCATTAGGCACGCAGTAGTCAATCAACACGGCGATGCTGCGGACATGCTCGCTGGGAAGGGGAGAGATCCTATGCAGTGATATGTGATCTAGCGAGCACTCGACCACTGGCGCCCCGGTCAGGACTATCCACCTCAGAGCTCGTTTCGTTTCGAGGGGCCCTTTGGAGGATACTACAGCCTGACGAGGGGAGACCGACCCATCATCGTCGACCGAGTTTGGATCCTTTCCCGGTAGAGTAGCTCGGGCGAGATCCTGCACCGAGTGGTTGCGGAAGACGACTTTCCTCTCGTACCCTCCACAGACGCGCTGGCTCGAAATACACTGCGAGCAAGGACGGCCATCACGGCCACACTTCGCCAGCATCGAGTTAGAAGTTGATCCACCGGGCAGAGAAACTCGTTCTTCGGAATTCAAAAACCTACTCGGATCTTCCTCTTCTTGCACGTGTGACAGCCTTGGGCCTTCGACGGCCCACCGACCATCCTGCAGCGAGCCGGGGCGCGCAAACGACCGAAGGGAGGAGGGGAGCCCGCGACAAGCGTGGGACGTCGGCTTCCGGGGTGATCTGCTGCGCGGAATCTTGAATCTGGTTCTTTTCCTTGCTTCAAGGTTGGCTCGCTCCTGCGAGGCTGTCGTCCAGAAGATAGATATCGGCATCGGCCTCCTTCGTGAACCGAGCTGGTGCGGCACAGCAGCTGCCATGGCTGGACTTCCTACGCCGAGCGACATGGGCGGCCTGCATGCCGATGCAGCTTCTATTTCGAGCGATACGCAGCGAAAAGGACCCATGTGCAGTCAATATATGTATATCTCCTTCCCCTATAGACAGACGTACACGGGGCTCATGTGTCTTCTTCGCATTGCACCGTTGTTGCTGTATCCCCTGAAATTCTATTCAATAATCTCTCGTGGTGACAATTCTACTACTCTAATGCAAAGTCTCATAATTGATCTTCTCCACCGCATACTGGTGTAGACAGAAAATCGATACACTCCACCCCCCCCCCCCTCCCAAACTGCCCCAACACCCGTATTTCCATATCCGTCCCATTCCCAGTTCCATTTCATAGCATCGAGAGAATCCATTTAATCATCCATACCTTGCCATCCAATAATCAGCCAAACCAAAAACAAAGAGGAAAAAAAAATTGGTATCTCGAAACAAAAAAAAGATTTCCCTTCCAAGGCAGACTGCCCTCATCCCCGCTTGATGGCCTCGATGATGGAGATGTCCCATCGAGTACCCAGCTGGGAGACCTCTTCGATGATCTCCTCGTCTTCCCACCACCAAGTCCGCCCACTAACATACGGACCATAGATTTCCTTCCAAAGCATTCGCCCGACCGTAGAAGCCAAGGTGTCTCGCTCGCTGTTCTTTTTATCGCCCTGGGCGACCTCCCCGCCATATCCCCCTTCGCCACGGGCGACGGCCCGGAAGGAGAAGCTGGTCGTGGTCGGCTCCTGGAGCATGTCTTCGGTGATCCTAAGTGTTTTGGCAGGCTCGTTCGCTGCGCTTTTGCTACTGTGGACTGCTTGGAAGCCCGCGTCTTGCAGCCAGATGGGCATGAGTCGGGTGGGTTTCAGGCATCGGAATTGGGTCTCGAGCTTGAGGATGAGGTGGTCGTCGAGCCAGGCTTTCATCTTGGGTCCTAGGGTGCTTGATCGGGGGAGCGGATCCATGACGGTGAGGTTAAGTGTGCCTCGGGTGCAGAGGATGCGGTGGCATTCTTGGAGTAGATTGGGGATGGAGGAGGATGGGAGAAGCACGGAGAGGCGGAGACTGTTGATGAGCTTGAAGCTTGACGGTGCGTAGGGGAGGTTAGAGACTGGGGTTGTGACGATGAGAGTGCGGAGATGGGATGCCTGCTCAAGTGAGGAAATCGGGTTAAGAGATAGATGGTGTGTCTTGGAGCCAGTAGGGGGGTACGTTGATAGAAGACTTGCGCAAGCTATTTTCGTCAGTTTACGGCGCATAGGCTTTCAAACATTATTACATACCTTGACTTTCGTATAGAGATAGATACTTGGTGGGCTCTGAGGTTGGTTCCACAAAGCGTCCGTCACTTGAGTTTCCCCCCGAAGCCTGCCGGGTCAGAGTTCTCAATCCGACCAGCATCCAAAGAGACTTCTCAAACTCGAGTTCATTGTAGATGGCATCGTCGGCGACGTCGTCCCACTCTTCTCGGAGGCGTTCTAAGATAATCTTCGGACTCGCAGCTTCCATACGTCGGAGACGCTGTCGCATAGCGGTATTCTCAGGTCGAGGTGGTTCGGGCAGACTTCGGTTGGGTGGTGGAGAAGAAAGTCTTGGAGGAGGCCTGCCTCTGAGACTCGTATTTCTTGGGGCATGGTTTGCTACCCGGGACAATTGCGATCTGCGATGGTTTAGTGCAACTCTATTAGCACATGGGAGGTTCTAAAACTCACACTTTATCTGGGGCCTCGCTATAGTCGTCGTCGCTAGCGGCTATGCTCGCATTGTTCATAAGCTGGTCCAGCGTGTTGTCATCTTGATAGAACGACGTCATGCCCGTATGGCCCCTCACATTGCTATAGGCTTTGGACGGAGCTTCTGATATCGAACCCCATGATGAGTCGGTTTGGCTGGACCGATATGTGGGATTGGAGAAAACTGAGTCGGCTACTTGAGTTTAGTTTGTGGTGCGACGGCAGGCTAGAGCGACTTACTAGGTGTGCTGGGGGGACCGGTAAAACTCCGACGGTTATGGTCTAATTGAGTCTCTATGTTGGTGTTTCCTCTCCGCTCATGTTCCTCTTCTACTTGCGGTTGCCGGACAGAAGAATCATTGTATGCGGACAACACCAGAGATGCAGGCGGACCCGTCGGAGGGTTCGATCCCGACGAAGCAGGACTGCTCTTGGTCCGGGCTGTTGACTTTCCCAGCGCTTTCTCGGAAGGCTTTTTACTCGAACTCCCTCCAAACAATCCCCAGCCTGATCGCGAGGTGCTCTGTGTTACTGAGGAGGCACCAGAACTGCTGCTCTTCAGCGAAGATCGGCGAGAACCCTGGGATCCCTGGGAACTCTTCCCCGCTTCGCGCTCTTTGCGCCTTCGATGTTCACCGACCGTCACACTCGTAGGATCGGTCCACGACACGTCGAACATATCTGAGATGGATGGCAGCAAGTGAGGGATCGATAAGAGCGATATATGTCGGGTGAGCGTTCGTTTATTGCACCGATCACTGCTCAGCGAGGCGTTCAGGTCCAATGCAGATCAGTCACATCGGTGGGCAGTAAGTAGCTGGGCCTGGGTAAATATGACAAACTTTCATATCAGTGGGACCTCCCAATTGTTCGGAAGACAACGAGTGGAATGGGGAAGCACAGCAAACGGAAGTGGAGCCAGCCACAGACCGGAGACCCATCAAGGAGCATCATCACGCAGCCTGGCTGTGCCTCGCACCCTGTCGCGGGCCAAGCAGCACGGAGTAAGCACAGCGGGCGGATGGCGTCGGAGGGGGTGATACACTAAGTGCGACGTTGGAGGGAATTAATGAAGCTCGAGATACACGAGCAGGCACAACGCCGCAACGGGCCTGCTTTGACGCAGGAGCATGCACGGCGCACATGCACTGCAGCCAAAGCAGCTGCTGGAATCCTTGGCGCTGGCTGGCTCGTCTTCGTCACCCCCATGAATGGATGGGTGAGCCGACTTTCCTTAAGCATCAGCGTCCCACCACCGAATGATGTACACGACCCGTCTGCGGGAAAGCGGGTCCCCGGCTAACCGACATTGGAGCTGGCGGACGAAATGAAATGACTCTCTGGAGATTATGATGAGTATTATTGACACCCGCGAGCCCTCGACGAGCACTGCACTGATCTGGATGACTTGCATGTGACGCCATCGGGACAGCACCGGGGCAATTTTAGGAAGCTTGTGGACGCGCGCTCTGGTGCGGAAGGGACGAAGCTATACGGCTGCGCTAACGTTGGGCCGCGGGTGTTGAGCGGAGCGGTCGGGGCCGCTAGGGATGTCAGACTTCGATAGCAGGCTTCTAGAAAACGGCTCTCGTTGGCTCTGCTCTCCCACGTCGCCCAACTTTGGCAGCCGGCAGAGGCAACGAATGACGGCCCAGTGCGCTCCCGTGTCGGGACAGTGTCAAACCGCAGTGGTGTTTCTCCGCCACCACCACCACTATCACCCCAGTGGGGTCGTCACCCAGCGAACATGGCCGGACGCCGTATTCTGCCCCTCGTGCATATCGCACCATGCCTGCCCTCGCCGTACAGTGCCGTGGTGTGGTGTGGACGACATCCTGGTGCTGGCTGCAGACTGCACTGCACCGCGCTTTCTCGCTTAAAACTCTGCCGCGCAGCATCGTGCGCTGCTGATTGTTGCTGCATGAGTCTTCGATGCTGCACTGTCGAGATTGAGATGGGCATCTTTGGGACGATATCGGCATGCCCTCATGGCCCATTGAGGGCCGTCGTGTGCCCCTCCCGAAAGCTTAAAGCACATCAGCAGCTTGTCAGTGACACCGTGATCGCCAAGCTGCCCAAGTAACCCACCCGGTCGACTCGTGCCTAGCAGCGCAGCAGGGTGTCGATCGCCCCTCCAGAAACGGATGCTTGCTCCTGGCTGCGCACTGGAAGCCTCATCCCTCACCACTCACCACCCCCGATGGCAATAATGCATCGCGATTCGGTTCTGCAACGTAAGAGCGTTAGGGGCCCGGTTCATAGTAGCCAGGCACTGAGGCAGCCATTGCCTATTGTTGGTGGATAGGCCCGGCACTACTGGGGCCTCCTCGGAGACTATTTTGCTCCTGACACCAAGCTATCGGTGGGCCATCTGCTTCTGGCAGGTTGGATAGGTGACAGTGATGGCTAGGGCAGTGTGCTGCAGATGTGATTTCCACGTGCGAGCCCTATGCTATGCTGCCATCGGCAACAGGGAGGAAGCTATTTCCCGTGCATGTCCACTTTTCTGGTAATGCTTCCGTGACTACTCCAGGCCAGGAGGTCAAGGGTTGGCCCCAGTCAAAGTAAGTTAAGGAGACTTCTTCTCCTCGAGTCCTCGTTATCATATCTCGTCGTCGGCGTTCTGGACCCTCGTGAATCTCTTGGTTTGAGCATAACCTCCACGACGGCTTCGTCCCTTTCTTTCCTCTCACTCTTGTCGTTCCTTCCGTGTTCTCCATCATGGCGTTCAACAACTGGTCCCTCCAGCCTCTGAGAGACTGGGGGGCAAATGCTGATTATCGTATTTCCCGGTCAACATTCGGCAGAATATTCCGACTTCACGGCTGTGGACATGTATGTGTACCTGCAGCAGAACAATAAACGACCCGATGCTGACTTAGTTGTGCATAGGAAAAAGCAATCAAAAATGCCTTGTTCTTCACAGAGCTGCGAGCCGGATTGACCACCTTCTGTACTATGGCTTATATCATATCTGTAAATGTATGTCCAGTGGCTTCATCTTTCATGGTTTCAATCTCTAACGGCCTTCAAGGCCGCCATTCTGACCGACACGGGGGGACTTTGCGAATGTACCAGCACAACCGATCCAACATGTGCAAATGATGCTGCATACAATGCTTGTCTAACAGGTATGGACTGGTTTATTTCCCCATACTAATGGCACATCACTGACAGAAAGTAGACTTGAACCGAGATTTCATCACTGGAACTGCAGCGATTACAGGAGTCGCATCTATCCTGCTGGGGTATGGATGATTGTGCATATATCTTTCACAAATGCTGATCATGTCCCAGATTATTCTCCAACCTTCCAGTCGCACTGGCTCCGGGCATGGGCATGAATGCTTATTTCGCGTATCAAGTCGTAGGGTATCACGGCAGCGGACCTGTACCATATTCTCTCGCCCTGACGGCGGTTTTCATTGAAGGCGTTATCTTCTTCGCCCTCTCCCTCATTGGTATGCGACAATGGCTGGTGAAATTGATTCCGGCGTCGATGAAGGTTGCCAGCGGAGCGGGTATCGGCCTCTTCTTGACCGTGGTGGGACTTGCTCGGAATGCTGGCATTGGAATGATCAATTCTGGAACTTCTGGCGACCCCATTTCCATTGGCGGTTGCCCGGATGCATATTATGATTCGACTACGGGGACTTGCACGAGCCATGAGATGCAAAACCCTTCGGTGCGTAGAATGTCTGGCCTGGACGGGAGATGCTTGACTGACTTCTTGATAGATGTGGATCGGAATCATGTGTGGTGGTGTACTGACGGCATACCTGATGGCATTTCGAATCAAGCTTGCAATCATCATCGGAATCGCAATAGTTTCAATTATGTCTTGGCCGTAAGTTCACGCCCCAGCGTTTCAAGAACTTCAGCTGACAAGGCATCAGACGAGATACTTCTTTCACTTACTTCCCCCACACCGCGGATGGAGATTCTCGATTCCAGTTTTTCAAGAAGGTTGTCACTTTCCACCCTATAGGCAGCGTTCTTGCAGCTCAAGATTGGAACATCGGCAAGGCAGGAAGCCAATTTGCACTCGCCCTGTTCACCTTGCTCTACGTTGATATTATTGACACCACTGCAACTCTCTACAGTATGGCCCGTTTCTCTGGCGTCGTAGATCCAGAGACTGGCGATTTTCCAAGGTCGACTCTGGCTTATTGCTGTGACGCGTTCTCCATTTCCATAGGGTCGCTGTTCGGTCTATCGCCCATCTCGGCTTTTGTGGAATCGGGTGCTGGTATCTCGGAGGGAGGGAAGACTGGATTAACTTCTATCACTACAGGAATCTGCTTCCTTATTTCCATTTTCTTTGCGCCTATCTTTGCTAGTATTCCTCCGTGGGCTACTGGGTGTACTCTGATTTTAGTGGGTTTTAACACTTTGAATTCTGCTCGAAAAGCGTCGACGCTAACATGGCAATAGGTTGGTGCGATGATGATGAGACAAGTCACGGCTATCAACTGGAATTATATTGGAGATGCTATTCCGGCTTTCGTCACCCTGGCTTTGATGCCAATGACATACTCTGTGGCATATGGTCTTATTAGGTAACCTTCTCCAAACCACGGCTCCAAATCACAATGCTAATGTCTCCCAGTGGTCTCTTCACCTATGCAGCTATCAACGGCTTGATCTACATCACCAGAATAGTTACCCGCGACCGAATCATACCACCGGACTTTGACAATGCCGAATACTGGACCTGTAAGTCCCCACCACCCAACCACAATATCAAGCTCCTCGTACTAATGGTTCGCTCGCAAGTTGCACCCAAAGGCGGCCGTCTTCCATGGTTCATGCGTGCAGCCAAGAACGGCGGAAAGTTCTGGGATCACGAACCCCCTGCGCCGGAAGAACTCGATCAAAAGTGGGCGGAAGACGAAGCCGAAAGCACGCACTGGAGGAGTGATAGCCAAGCCGATCTAAAAGATCATGCACGCAGGCCTGCGGCGAGGTCAACAAATACTGATATCCGGCTCAGTGACATGTCGGCAACCACCTGAAAGAGGTGTGTCGCAGGGGATGGCTAATGCATAATACCATGTTAATATGAGTCCTGTACCGTACTGAACGAAGTAGTGAAACCTACCTACGAATACTTTGGGATGGATACTGGGGGCGGGGGGGTTCTGGAGCTTGGATCTGGTTGCGAAACTTGCGGTTATTGTTTGATATTTTTTTATACTAGATCAGACCACTTCGATTTGATTTCAAGATATTTAGCTTGCTATCCTTGACTAGGGGTCCAGCGATCATCTATTCCGCTAATCGAGCGCGAGAAGATAAACTGCACGACCATGCACGCGCTTCCGCCAGGCTTTAGACGGGTGGGGACGTCAGAGATCGGTCCTGGATATGGTCGGGGAAAGGGAAATTCAATTCCGTGGTTCCCCGGTCCCGAACTCCAGTAGTAGGATGTGTCCTGGTTTTTAGTTGGACACTAGGTTAGCACACTTTCTTGGACGGGAAATTCCCTAGGCCTGCCCCATCCTGACGGGTGGTAGTGAAGTGGATACCTCAATGTGTGTCTGTGTCTCGTGCAAGGAAGAGAAGCAGCTCTTGTTTCGTCTTCCAAGCCACCGTTATATCCCACGGCTTTTCGTTGGCGGCGCGGCAAGTCTTGTTCTTGAATTACCCGTCCCGTCGTCATCGAGTTGCCGAGTCCAAGCGAGCGAGCGGAATCCGTTACCACTTGTCTAGACTTTTCGGAAGGCAGAGTGGAGCACCCTAGACGGAACTTTGGAATAGTGGATGGAGAGATGCCAGAACTCGGGCTCGGACTGGTCGTTATCTGTTAATGAAGTGGCTTGTCTCGTTGCAACTTCGGTTTGCGGTTAGTTCGCCCACCCACCGCGGCAATTAGCTTGGTTTTCTCCTCGGCCCTTAGGACAGTGATTATGGGTTGTGTGAGGTCAATCATAAACTGGTAGAAAACCCAAATTCATCGTAGCTATGTTTCCTAGTGCTACTTACCGTATTATCCGTCTGCAGTAGGGTTGAGACCAAGAGTCGTCGCATCTTTGCCGGGTTTGTTGCCGGATTGACATGCATCAGGAAGGAGACATTGGGACGGGATCTATGGCGTGCTTTCTAAAACACGGCAAGCGGAACCTTTACTCCTTCTCTGTTGCTTTCACGGCAGGTCGCATCATGATCTTTTCCTTCTCGACACCATGCCCTCCATATGGCCGGACATCCACATGCATTTCATCAATTTCCTCCCAGCCCAACTTCACATACAATCCCTTTCCGGCTGCCGATGCTTCCAAATAAGCTCTTTTGCCCTCTCTATCAACCTGTGCTAGAACATGCTGAATCAGCAGACCCCCAAGACCTTTTCGTTGGTGATCTGGATGGATTCCGATGATATCCAGGACTGTAGGTGTTAGCCTATGGAGCGAGACTTTATTCTTGATCAGAAGTCTCTTTCAAGCTTCAGGAAAGACCAACCATAGGTATCGCTGTGGTCAACATATTTCCGTCGATATGCAAAAAGCCTCGTGAAGAAGTCCTGGAAGAATTCGGTGATACAGCCGGGAGGCTCTGGTCCCTCTAGAACATCCATTCCCACCCCAGCCTTCTTCTCTTCCTCCGTCAAGGCGAATGGGAAACACCAACGTGCTGCGCCTACGATCTGTCTGGAGTCGGTTGGTCAGAGGCCAAAAGTGCAACCAAGAAAAGTAAAAACATGGTGTCTTCTCCAGATGCTGGTCTAGGGACGAGTGTGGCTACGAGAGGACTTGATTACTTCGTGTCATTGTGCACCGCAACAAATACTTTTCTGCCCGGCAGAGTCCATTCTTCATCAAACATCCCTCGCCGCCAGGCATAGTTCTGCTCAGGCGTTGCGGTTGGCGTCATGTATCTGAAAATCTCGTTGTCTTTGAAAGCTTCTTCGACTACGGCCGCGATCTGGGGTACCTCATCGCGTGTTGCGAGTCGAACCTGGTACGAGGAGGCCATTCTGGAGGGAAAAAAGTAGCGCTATGGCTTTTGAGTCTGGGTTGTATATCCGGCTTTATGGGGAGATATAGGAACCAGGCGTTGCACTCCCATGGGCACTGCTTCTGCCTGATACTTTGTGGCTTGACTGGAGACTTCTAAGAGTCACCCGGCATGTGATCTAAATATACGCTTACATAACGCCAAGTCCAAACCTAAGATACCTTTCCTTCTTAGGTAGTTCCGAGATCTTCTTATCAAACATACCTTGAGACCACTAGCTGTCTTTGTTTCAACCCTTCAGCAAGCATCTTATATTGCCTGCTGTTTGAAGAATCATTCTCGGTTGTATACACTCCACAATTCAAATTTGCCTTGCGAGCTTACATCGCTACTGCCAAGCAGGAGGAGCACATCATCCTTGTGCACCATCATCCATTATAAAGGTGCAGATCGGCGGTCGCTTGTTTTTAGCATCAGTCTTAACATCAACTCGATCTTTGAGGTTGGCGGCCTTCGAAAGTTCAGGTCTCAAACTTTCGCCTAGGTGCGATGATGATATACCAACTTTATAGCGTCCTTTTCTTACATGAAAGACGCTTGAAATCATAAATTTTATGTTCTCCGGTTCACTCGCTGCGAAGTGTTCGCGAGGGCCCCAAGAACGTCTTCTGGAGCATCCATGGGTTATGCATATGTTCGGTAAGCCTGTAACTGGCTGCAGGACTGTTTAAGTTAAATTTGCTTCAACGTCTATTTTCTAGACTTTTCCTTATCAATATGTATTCCTCCTTGCTATACATACACTCAGATCCCTCGCCGTATTGGCCCAGTTGCGGTTTTGGTCTTTTTCATATCGTGGCAATCATTTCAACGGAGATACTCCTTCGCACTTATACGCCCTTGCCATTCTACGCTGCGTGACTGCTAATGATAGGGTCTCTCAAGAGGATACTGAACAGGAATTGTGCATTCCTAGCTCCCTTGTATTCAATTTGGTTTGAACTTTCTTCGCCTTTATTTACACCTCCAAAGTTCGTTTCATATACGCGTGCTAATCAGGGCCTATTTTGACTTAGTAGCGGTCCAGAACTAGAGTCATTATTTGCACTATCGCTAGTGTTCTAGCGTTCGAAGTCAGAACATTTCATAAGGCAATGGTGGAGCTGGGAATTCTTATGCACATCATTCTGACATAGACATGAATATCACTAGACCTCTAAGTTGCCTCTCCTTCAATACCTGCAACTACATTATTTAATCACCACACAGGATCTACTACACTTACTCAACGAGTCTTTATCAGAGAAGTAAATTTGATAGCACTTTGGTGAATTGCAAACATCAACTTACAGTTCAGCGAGAGCTGTCATATCGACCGACGGCTTGGACTACACCGGTTCGCCATTCGAATTAGCATTATTAATGCGGATACTTGTATTCACTTTGATAGGTTGCCGGTACTCATTAAGATTTCATGAAAAGATTCGACGACAAAATCATCTCCTTCAAGCTCAACTTCTACCAGTTGCCGCTGAAAAGAAGACCGTTTTTAGATCTTGGAACAGAACTTGAGCTTTTTCAAGTATCCTAAGCCTGGGTTACATATACCAAGTTGAATGTTTTGTCTACTATTGTTGAGCCAGCTTGACAATGTATCGACGTGGCCGATTCAAGAACGGGTGGAAGATGCCACTTACCTGATTAGTTTTCTGTTGTCGGTATAAGGAATTTATTGATACGCTTGTTCGTGGATCCTTAGTTTCCTTTGACAAAAGGGCTAATTAGTACCACAACCTTTATGGCGATGGGGTGACTGTAAACAGATGTCCCATCATAGGGTAGTCTCTACCTGAAAAGTGTTGCAGTAGCTGAGCTGATGGAATAAGTTCCCGTCATAGAGTAGTCTGTACCTGAAAAGCGTTGCAGCAGCTGAGCTGATGGAAGAAGTCAGGCACTATCAGTGAAAAGTCCAACCCTCAGCATTTTGTCTTAAAATAGTTCTACCATTATTTTCAACCCTCTGTTGGTGCCACCATATTAGGGGCAGCGGCCGCTATTGCCATTATTCTGCCAGAGTACCGTTGAAGTATAATATGCTTCCTTCGTAAGTGACACCCTGGCTGAGCTTTAGTCCTCCTGTTTACCCAGATGGCATTATAAGTGATTATCGGCGTAAGGTGGGAGTCGAGAGGCAGAATGATAATGTTGGAGCATCAGAGGGGCGAAATGGATCTGTCAAGAATATAAGAAGTTTGAAGATGTCAAAATTAACTTTAGTTATCCGAAGAGGGTTTGCGGTGGATATCTGATGATGCTGGGGCAGATGTCACTACTGGGTATAATGCATAGACTAAGAATGATATTAGAATCAAACTTGGTATGAAAGTATAGTTGGGTTCGAAGCAGAGGATTGCATTTCCGAGACCGGTTGTACCTTGGCTTCGACACTGATATAACGATGTTCTAACTCGAAGGATTGGAATTATTATAGGTTGTGGGCATTGTATATGGCTAAATAATCTAATTGTCGAGGCCGGCTGATTTACTGTTCAGAGAGAAGAGAGCTAGCACTGAAATTATCACACCAGCCACAAAGGTAGTAATTTGGTGCAAAGTAGTGGGAGAGGACTTTCCCCCTGATCTGCAAAAGAAAGATAACAAGTATCCAGAAGCTGAGAAATCCAAGAAGACGTCTGGATCACAGGCGCAAATGTCTCATCACATCGAGATTTTGGAGCCTTCCAAGAGACACCCCCCCTCAAGGTAACTGATGTGCACGTGACAATCAAATTCACCCAAGGTTATTCCCTCCAGCCCAAGGAAAGACAACTTGCTAACTGACTCTGAATTACTTGCAGCTTCAAGGCTTGCAAGTTTTTTCTCTGGTGCGGAACAGAGAGTTTAGGGTGCTCCGATGCATCAAATTGTCAAGTCGCGACAAGAAATCTGCGACTGAAAATGACGAAAACAGGTACAAATAGGAGGGCCACGCATCATATCAAAAAGAAGCAATCTGAGCCTTAAAGTTACCACGAACGAAAAGGTAACAAGACAACCACATCATTGGCTACTGCAACTGAAAGATAAGACCATTCCCCTTCGAGCACATCTGTGCTCCTTATCTTTGGGCAGCGAGGGGCTTCCCTGAATGCTGTGCTTGTCACGATGGGGGTTTGCGTGGCTTAGCTGGTACTTAGTCGGCAGTCGCTATAAGGAGGATGCCTGCCGCGGAGACAAGTCGCGACAGCAAGGCACCGCTACCGCCTGAGGAGGCTTTCTCGTCCGTCCATCGATTCCAATAATAATGTCGGGCTCTGGCAACCTCGTCCCGTGTCGTAATGATGACCTCGAGAGATCAAGAATCGAGTCCCTTCGTCCTGTCCCGTTGCTTTGTTTTGCGCTCTGTGGCTTGACTTGAAACCTTCGAAGGACCCTTCCGGCGCACCCGACCTTCGTCCCGCAACACCTTCGACTTGTTGCAATATGGCCTCACTATATCAGAGGTAAATAACCTCCGTTCGCCTCGAGTCGCGTGGTGTTCCACTCACAGACACTTACTCACTCCGCGTTGTCAATGTTTCTTTTGCCAATCACGGCTCCTTGATTCACGAGTCGTTCTTATCTCCCCTCATGTTCAATGGGGTTTCATGTCGTCGCCGTCATCGCTCCTCGGAGGCTTCGAGCTGAGCATTGGCTGGCTGTGTGAGATTCCAGACTCAAGCAGGGAGCCAGCTGCTATGCAATGCCGAGCATCATGCATGTGCGGCTGTGATGGAGTTGGGGGTGCGGTATAGGAGGCTCATGAACCCATGGTCGACCGAGGAGTTCACGCAAAGCATCACGAGTTGCCTTCCTGAGGGAGTGGCATCTGATGTCTCCCAAGGCACTTCCCCCACTGCATGCGTGCAGCCCTTTGATCGCTCCAGCCAGACTTCTGGGTCGGAGAAGCGTCTTCTTTCCTGCACAACGGGTCGGTTCGGGAGATCGCCTGGGGGTGTAAGCTCGTCCGGACCGTACCAGCGGCGTGGGTTAGAACCCCTGTCAGGCCTTGAGACTTCCTCCATAATGGCTTGCATTATACTGCATGGGTAAGGCATGGGACGAAGCAATGCAGGCATGTGCTTCCAGCCATGTCACTGTCCTCAGCTCAGGTTACATACAGAAAATTTCCATTTTATGCTTGCTTTTTGCAAATCCTACGCCGAAGTTGACCCCCACGTCGAGAAGTCTCGGGCTGCATAGACAGAGGCGACAGAGAATTATATATCTCACTTGCGTATTCAGCTAAGAAGGCCTCGAGCGTCCTGCACTTCCATCTCAAATCAATCTGATCTCTGCTTCTACTGCTTTCTGTGCGCGTTGACTGCAGTATATATTCAGCATACAATCCGTGCGGTTTTCTGGGATCATACTTGCACGCAACAGACTTTTGATCCACAACGGACTACCGGGGATCTCAAAAAAAAAAAAAAACGTTAAGGCTGAGGCCTACCGAGTTTGACAGTACATTGGCCACTGAATATCACCGAATTCGGCCTTACTACACATCTCCCTTCTCGCGTTCTCCAATCTCGCCTCTTGGCCAGTTGCAGTGACAGGTTATAATACCTGGCGAGTCCGCGTGCACAACCCAAGACCATTCATCATTTAGAGCTGCGGGATACACTCATCCGTACTGATACTCTACCATCGATCCTTCCGAAGATATCTTGATACCTACAGCTTCTCTGAGGGCAGAGGCCGTACATCATGTCTTACGGGTACGTTGGAGCCCCCGCGCTCTTCAACGGTACTCTCCCAGATGGTGGCAATTCTGGTATGTGCTCCCATATGCGATCCACTATTTTCCTCCATGTCAACGATTAACAATTCTTGCAGCAACAACCAATCTCAATCAATGGTATCAGGCCGGTGATCAGGCCTTCATCATCGTTGCGTCATGTATGGTCTTGGTTATGATCCCGGGCATCGGGTTCCTATACAGTGGATTGGCACGCCGGAAATCGGCCTTGTCTATGATCTGGGCCTGTATGGGCGCTGCAACCATTGTGACTTTCCAGTGGTACTTGTGGGGTTATTCATTGGCTTTCAGCACAAGTGGAACCAGTGGGTTCATTGGTAACTTGCAGAATGTCGGCCTCAGAAACGTGCTTGGAGCACCAAGTCCAGGAAGTCCGCTCATTCCGGAGCTGTTGTACAGCTTCTATCAGGTAGATTCCCTCCCATCCTTTCGCTACGTTTTCTGTATTGGGGAGAGCGGAAAGGAGCCATTTGCTAACCTCGCACAATAGATGCAATTCTGCGCGGTGACAGCGGCAATCGTGGTGGGAGCTATTGCAGAACGTGGTCGGTTGATACCTGCCATGGTCTTCATCTTCTTCTGGGCCACACTAGTCTACTGCCCGATCGCATGCTGGGTATGGAACATCAATGGTTGGGCATTCAAATACGGCGTGCTAGACTACGCGGGCGGAGGTGAGTCCCTGGACTTTGGGGAAATCGTATCGTAGGCCATCATCGTACTGATACTGGCTTTTTAGGTCCTGTCGAAATTACCTCCGGTGTTTCCGCGCTTGCATATTCTATGGTCCTGGGTAAGCGACAGCAAAAGATGATGTTGAATTTCCGACCGCACAATGTCAGTCTCGTCACACTTGGAACGATTATTCTATGGTTCGGATGGCTAGGCTTCAACGGAGGTAGTGCTTTTGGTGCAAATTTGAGAGCTGTCATAGCATGTTGGAATTGTAGGTTTTCCCTTCACCCCAACAACATTTAGCACACCTGCTGACCCAGACGTTCTTAAATAGCTTGCCTTACTGCCATGTTTGCAGCTGCTACCTGGTGTATCCTCGATTGGAGGCTTTCTAGGAAGTGGTCCATGGTCGGTTGGTGTTCCGGAACCATTTCGGGACTAGTCGCTGCTACTCCTGCTTCTGGATTCATTCCTCTCTGGGCTTCTGTAATCCTAGGTGTTGTGACAGGAATAATTGCCAATTATTCAACAAAGAGTAAGTCAACCTCTTTGTTATGCCATTCCGAACGCCTGGCGGATGATCTACCTGGAAAACAGACTTTATGAATACTAACATTGCCCAGTTAAATTCTTTCTTCATATCGACGACAGCATGGACAACCTGGCAGAGCACGGCATTCCTGGAATGGTTGGACTAATCTTCAACGGCTTCTTTGCAGCAGACTACGTCATCGGCCTAGATGGCGTGAACACCGGAATCATTACCGGTGGCTTCATCAATCACAATTTCAAACAAATGTACATTCAGGTGGCGTACATTGTTGCGTGCACAGGCTATGCTTTTGTGGTCTCTGCACTTATCGCTACTTTCGTCAACTTTATCCCAGGATTACATCTTCGAGCAAGTGAAGAGGCAGAATTACTGGGCATGGATGATGATCAGTTGGGCGAGTTTGCTTATGACTATGTGGAGGTTCGTCGCGACTATCTCGCATGGACACCTGCAAACGATGGAATGGAAATGGATGCTATGGCATCCGATGAGGCTATGAAACGAAAAGAGAGGATGATGAATGGCAACCGAGAGGAAGGATTGTTTAGCCGAGAAGGCCTTGTTCAAGCTAATGATCGTGATGTGAGCGAGGAGGAGGCAAGGAGGCGGTGACTGGCATGGGAATTGAAAGCTGATGCAAGAAGTTTCGAGGAAGAGGTTAGGCGCTCGGTTTAAGCTGTTGCTCTTCAATTCCCTTGGTTTGTAGAAACCGTTATATTCATGAAGGTGGTTTGGTGGCTTGGGGGTCTAGGTGGAGTTCGGTCATTTGGATTTGGGATGGTGTTCTGAACGGCTGTTTTTGCATGTAACAACATTCGAACCATCTTGCAGTCTCAGATAGGTTGCTTTCCTGCAGGATGTAAAAGTATATGCGTTTGGCCAATATGGCTATTAATGTGATAGCATCTCATATTCTTGCAGATGTCAGATTTGCACCAAAGTACACCCCTTGCAAATCATACACCGATGTTTTAATGGGTGAGAAAACCATCCCATTTTTATCAAACAATGGGATCTCACGTCATCTGTCATAGGATTTAGTTCCCGACGGAGACCTCTAGAAGATTTCAACATTTATATGCTCGACTGACAGGAAATGGAAGACGCGATCTTGTACTGTAGCACATTATGACCAATATAGGCGAGCAGAGCATCTCATTGGCGCATTCAATTCGACTACAGAAGTATAAGTGTAAGTGTTTGCTCATTGCAGCGTCGCGAAGGGGATCAGACACACCAAGAAGCCGTTTCCCGACGGAAAACCATCGGCAAAGTATCGGTAGATTTCCAGGCTTGAGCCATCTCCGATGGTATCTGCCTCAACTTCACCAACTGTAGTAAGTCGCTGCTGTTTTGCTCCCCACCATGGCGATTCACGACGCGTAAAGTAAGTAAGTAAGAGATAGTGGATCTCGGTCGTGAAATTTCGGCACTGTAAGCCTGCGGGCTGACTGAGATATCTTGATCTAAGGGGTAGTGGATCTCGGTCGTAGCATTCCGGTCAACGTGCGGACTGTCAGATAACTCCCGATTGCCCCTCTATCTATCTGACCCCTCAGAAGGCTAAGTGTTTAAAATCTCCCAGCTCCCCCTCCTTTCTTTGACATTTTGGGTCCTTGCTTGCTGTACAGTTCTCTTTTATTTGAATACCCCTCACCAGCCATTTTCTCTTCGACTTACTTACTTGCCTACCACCCTCAAAACCTTAACAATGGCCAATCTTACTCTGCCGGAGACTTTCGCTGCCATCCCTAGAACTCCTCTCCTCTTCGGACCTTCATATATCCAGTCTCTGGATCGCATCAGCGCAGATCTCTCCAAGGTCTCTGGCACACCTGTCAATATCTACGCCAAGCGCGATGACTGCAACTCAGGCCTCGCATTCGGTGGAAACAAGACACGCAAACTTGAATACTTAATCGCGGAAGCACAAGCACAGAAATGCGACACTCTGGTCAGCGTCGGCGGAATCCAGTCAAACCACACTCGACAGGTTGCCGCGGTAGCTGCGAAGTTTGGCATGAAGTGTAAGTTGTTGCAGGAGCATTGGGTTCCTGGAGACAGCGCGCCTTTCTATGAGAAAGTTGGCAACCTGCAGCTTTCGAAGATGATGGGGGCCGATGTTCATATTGGTGCTCCAATTGGTTCGGAGGAAGAGAAGGAGAAGCGAGAGGTTATTACCACGGACGGTTCCAGCGACAACGTCTTTGCCCACACGGATGACAAGAACCGACTAGCATTCTTGCTGGAGGAGACGAAGAAGAACGGAGGAAACCCATACTGGATCCCCGCCGGAGCATCAGACCACCCGCTGGGAGGCCTTGGATTTGCACGATGGGCATTTGAGGTTGCGGAGCAGGAGAAGGAGATGGGGATTTTCTTCGACTATGTTATCGTCTGTGCCGTGACTGGCTCTACGATGGCCGGTATCGTTGCCGGATTTAAGCTACTGGAGACTTTGCCAGGGCAGAAGAAGAGAAAGGTGGTTGGCATTGACGCATCTGCCGTGCCAGAAGATACCCGAAAGACAGTCCTTGAACTCACCAAGAGAACTGCTGAGAAGATTGGTCTGGGAAGGGATGCGATCACTCTCGAGGACATCATCCTGGATGGACGATACCACGCTGGATGTTATGGTGTTCCAGATCAGCAGACGATCGAAGCGATGAACTATGGTGCTTCAATGGAAGCCTTCATTACCGACCCAGTTTACGAGGGTAAGAGTTTGGCAGGCATGTTGGACATGGCTCGCAAGAGTGAGTTCACAAAGGATGCCAATGTGCTGTATGCTCATCTGGGAGGCCAGCTTGCCTTGAACTCGTATGCTGCTGTTTTGTAAACGCTTTAGAATTTCATAATACCATTCCTCTATTATCAAAACATCGGCCTATCTACTGATCCCTGTGGTGAATCCTTCGAGAGTTTATATTGAAAGGCCAAGACATGCACGACATGCAACCGATAAAGCTATCCGAGCAGATCATGCGGTATAGCAGCGCTCGAAGATTGACCCGATGATATTCCTACCCTACCTCTCCGACTTAAGGCAAGCGCTTCGAGCGGGTGTTGCATGCAAACGACACGTGACTTGCCCGAGAGATGCTTTGAGGTAGGTTGTCCGCCGGCTCGCTTGATATTAGAGGTTTTGTGCATTTGCCCGACGCAAAACACTTCATCCTCTCCATCTCCTATTGCAACGGAGTACCCGTGCTGCACGCCTACCTGCACTGCCTGCATTGCACTGCAACGCTTGCCATTCCGAACAGACCATCCCGCATAACGACACGTGAGCACTTACTACCGGACAGCCGTCGGTACTGAGGCAGGTTTCCCATCGCCGAAGCCTTGCATCCCGACCCAACAGGCGAAGCTCAAACCTCTACACCAGATGAACTCGGCAGGCGAAGAAGCTCGGAATACTCCCTCCCCGAGCTCTTCTCGTCCTTACAGGTCGCACCGGATTCCAGCATGTGATTTCTGTCGCCGTCGCAAGAGTCGTTGCACTCAGGACCTAGCCAACCGACCATGTCTACTGTGCAGATTGCATGGTGTCGAGTGTTCGAGGGGCGGAGTGCAGACGCAGCGTTCCCAAGACGTGCCCCGCCCCGCGCCGGCGCCAAGGAAAAGGATCCCCAAACAACAGCGCATTCAGCAGACCACAGAGATTCGGACCGCTTCTACGACTGGTCAGAAAGCTGCTTCAATGCCGCCTGTCGGCCAGACCAACCCTACTTCTGTTGCGGATACGACATCGCAAGAAAATCCACGCCAAGGTGGGCATATCGTTGGTCCAGTGGTTGCCCGTGATGTCCGAATCCTCGATCAGTACATGTCGCCGGTGTACAACCTGGCCATGTCGCATGCTCGGCCGAATCCATATAGCTTCTATTCTGATGATCCGAATAATCCCATTGTTTACTTGAAGGTCCCCCGTCATCGTGGCGTTGTGCCTCAAGGCAATGGTACTGCGGCTTTCAAGCAGCTTGAGACCGCGGAAAAGATACTTGACCCCAATGCTAATGAGTTGTTCAATCTGTAAGTTGTACTTCTCATCATTTCTTATGTTTTGTTAGCTGATCTACACTAGTTACTTTGACATCGTCCATCCAGCATTTCCAATCCTTGATGAGAGCACAGTTATCGAGGCATACAAACAAAACGGACTCCCACATGCACTTGTTTGTGAGATATACGCAGTTTCTCTGGTCTCTTGGGACTTGTCAAAGAGGATTTCAGCAACAAGAAGACCGCGACCCGATGTACGATATATCTGGAATCTCACCGTCAAAGCGTTGCACGAGGACTTTCTGGCTCCAAGTTTCTCTACGGTTCTTGCATCTATTCTTGATCTTAATGGTCGTCCCATTACTTCCATCACCTATAATGCTACTAATCTCGGTCGCACGGTTGCTCTTTCTCAGAGCTTGGGGCTCAACCATAATCCATCGACATGGAATCTGGACCAACGCCAAAAGAGTTTGCGAATTAGAACGTGGTGGGGGATTCTCATTCATGATCGATGGTAAGTTATTTTGTGCTGTGCAAACTCCCCAAGCAATACTGACATGTTCTACAGGGCAAGCTTGACCCACGGCACTCCACCGCTTGTCAATCGAACACAATACGACGTTCCATTGCCAGATATCGATGCTCTTCTTGTGAGCAGAGTTAACAGTCCAGGCGTCACAGTCTCTGATGATGATCGTCTCCAAGGCGCCCAATGCTTTATTGCACTCTGCCAGCTGACCGAGATCCTCGGTGGGGTGTTACCACTCATTTATGATATTCAATTACGACACGAGCAAAGTAATCTTCGTGCAGTTCGCCGCTTTGAGACGAACTTAGATGAGTGGGAGGATGCTTTGCCGTCTTGGCTGAACCCTGTGGGTACCGAGTTTGATGGCTCAGTTCCTGGAGCATTAAGCCTGCAGCTTTCCTTCTTTGCTTTGAAGATGTGCCTAAGCCGTGTAGCATTGCAGGTAAGTCTTCGTCGTTGCATGCCAAGAAAATTATGCTGAGCTATGACTAGGAGAGTGCTCGAACCGATGATGGCGACGACACAGAGGTCCGGCAATATTACAGATCTAGGTGCCGTAAAGCAGCCAGCGCAGTTGTTCAATTCGTCGTTTCACTTCAACCAAGAGACTTAAACGCATTCTATCTACCCTGTGAGTTTACGCCAATAGCTAGGCTTAGACAGCCACGGTACTGATACAAATCTTCTCCAAAATAGACACAGCATACCATTTTTCATCTGCAACGACTCTCATACTGCGTTGTGCATTAGAAGCCGAGAATGACGAGACAGCACGCGAATGCGTCGCGGGCGCACGCACGTTGATTGACCATCTTCGTAAAGCTAGAGATGAGGATGGCTGGGATTTAGCAGAGATCTGCCTTGCACAATGCGAGACAGTTGTTCAACAAGTCTGCGATGGTGATTACCTAGGTTTTCGACGCCGAAATACCGAATCTCCACGTTCGTCCCGTCAAGACAGTTTGATATCTACTCCCACGATCAATCCTTCTGGCCTGAGAACATTCAACACACCTGGTGATGAATTGGGAGCCATGGACACGGAGATCACGGATCCATCGAATGCTGATCCCTTGCACCAACAACAAGGATCTGAAGGCCAGGCACAGCCTGATAATCATACGCAAGACATGTCGTCAGCAGCTGCTAATAGTATGGCAGCGTTCAATGCCTCTGCTGGTACCGTACCGCCTGAGTTCACGAACATGAACATGTTCTCCCAGCAAAACGGTCCGGCAGGAAGTATCTTCATGAACCCGAGCTTCCCGGACCTTTGGGATATGCTGCATACGGATGGGTATGGAAGCTTTTAAATGTTTCTGTTGGATTCGACTTTGGTATAATCTTTTTTGGAAAAGGCTTACAAGGATGGAGTATCAAAAGATAGGTGCATCTATGTTGGGAACTACAACGAAGTGATTGCGCCCATTACTACTATAATGAGGTTCAGGATATAAGATGTCTTGGAGCAACCGAAGCTTCTCAAATATTATTGAACAGGGGGATAAAAATCACCTCCCAATTTGATTCTTTGAGCTCCTTGCGAAGTCGTAGCCAGCGAACGCTTATGGCATCTTATCCATCGTCTCCCCTAATCCAGCCTTCAACACATCTCCCTTTTTGGCACGAATTCGAATAGCTTCATGTCCACCATTCAGAAGCGTACGGCTCCACCACTCCAAGCGTTTCCCCTCCAGCAAACTTTTCTCATCGCCGTCGCCAACAATCTCAGTACGAAATTCACCTTGCGGACCAACAACAGCTCTTTTCTTCGCCTTTTCTTCAAACCCCAACCAATGTTCACCTGGGGTTTTCGAGTGGAAAAAGTCAATCCATCTTTCCGCCCACATCTTCGCAGTCAAGTCTTGCGATGACCCCGGTGCCCATAGAGTTGTGGTTAGGAAAGTCAGGGCGAGATCGCTGGTGTGGAATGCTCCAAGATCCGCAGCGCGTGAAGGGAAAAGTTCTTCGGCAACTCGGAAGTTATAGACTGGCATAGTATTTCCAGTTTGCTTGTTAGGAATTGTGGAGAGGGTCTTGGCGATACTGTGAAGGAGTTAGTGTTCGTTTTGAGAAGAGCAAATGGATTCCAGCTGAAAGAACACAAGACCTACTGGTAAGATGGCCCATTGAAGATGTGGTCAGCAAGGATTTGGTACCCAGTCGCCGTCTTGATGTCCTTAGAATCCTGATCTTCAAGCGGGTATAGCTCGAATAGATCCTTTTGAACTGCTTCGGGGAAGCGTTCAATATAGTCGCGGTGGCCCTTCACCGTAGCCATCTTGAGCGCATGGCCAGATAGCGTGCTCTCGTTCGTAACACAACCCACCAAGCACGCCTCAACATGCGGATCATAATCGCCTACATTGAAGTACTCAAATGAAGCTTTCTCAAACACTGCTCCAGGCCCGACTTCTTCCGTCGTGCCAAAGTTTCCATATGGGAAATACTCATTCGAGAACTGCAAGATCTCGGATGCTGGCAATGCCTTGATAGCCTTGAGGCGTTGCTCTAGAGATGCCGATTTCTCGACGCCGGCCCGGGCCAGCAGTTCGTCGTAGTACGGGTAATAGGATCCTGCCGGCCGGAAAGACATCGTCGCTGGCCCGCCCGACGAGAAGATGACCTTTCTAAAGAGCATCTCCTCCTCCTTGCCCTTCCGGGTCATCAGAGCAGCAATACTCCACGCCCCGGCCGAATTACCCATCAGTGTGACATTGCTTGCATCGCCTCCAAACGAGCCGACGTTTCGCTGCACCCATCGCAGAAAATATAACTGGTCGTGCAAGCCGTAGTTCCCGAAGTTGCCAGCGCTGTCGCGGAGGTCCGGGTGGTTCAGGAACCCGAGCAGGCCGATGCGGTAGTTGAAGGTCAGCACGATTATGGGCTTGTTGAGGGCGAGTGAGTGCCGGATTAGTTCGGTGGGATCGTGTCGGGTCTTGGTCGTGCAGCCGATTCGGAGGGCGCCTCCGCTGGGAGGGAGAAGGTGTTTAGTACTTGGCTTTTGATATACCGGCCTGTAATACAGTAGGAGAATTAAGACAAGAGAAAATTTTACATGTGTACGATACTCTCAGGATAAACAAACCCTTGTCTGGTCTTTCGCTTCAAAACAATTTGGCCAATAAGTTGATGAGCACCGTAACCGGCGGGACTACAGGGCATGGGGTTGTTTATCCTAAGAGTATTGTATGCTCATGCACTTAGTAGTAAGCACTTAATTGTCAGGGAAGTTTTGCAGCCAGAGATCAAAGGCTGAATCCCAACCAGACCAGAACATGACAGTTGGTAAACTCTGCCCAAGGAGACACAGAAGGAGAATTCCAGACTAACTAAATAAAAACATAAACCGGCAACTTCGTCCCCTCGGCGATCTGCAGCGGCCGGAAGACATTCACCGACAGGCACTCTTCGGCCTGCTTGATATGCGTGCGGGGGTGGAAGCCCGGTGCGTCGAACCAGACCTGTTCGAGCGGAATCACACCGGTGGGTTGAAAGGGGATGGGGCCGAACTCGAAGCAGTCCCGGACGCCCTCCCAGGACGCATCTTCGCTGATACGCCTCCAACGCCCCGGGGTTGCGTATGGGATGCCGAGAAATTTCAAGACCGGGGTCTGCGAGTTGGGCAATGATGGGGGCGGCGGTGAGGTCGCGGCGGATTTGTCGAGGAGCGGGTAGGTGTCGACGAAGCCTTTTACCCGTTGGTTGTTGGAGAGAGTTATTGTAAGGGGATCCATGGTTCTGCAATGGAAGGTGGGATCTCCAGGGGTTGGTGGGTTTGTTTGTTTGTGCTATACTTGAAATGCGTCTCTTTCTTCGCAGTAAGATTCCGTGGCTCATGCACGTTCGGAGGAGCAATAGAGTGTTGTCTTGGGCAGGTGGTGTTCGTCGCTTCGCAGCGCAGCTGGAGGGCCAATTCCGGGAGTTTGGTGCTTGGAATGGCAGAGACAAGGATGGCCGTCACTAGCATTGACGAAGGGCAGTTGCGAGATGAGGTGTTGATGGACAGAGCAGACTATTTGGCTCCGGATCATTCACGTAAAGGCAGCATCGCCGCCACGGATCTCACATTATTCATAATCACCGCCCTTCTCTCTCTCCCACTCTTCGCCGTGCCTTGGAGCGTCTCGTCCTCTTAACTCACCTCGAGACCACCGTAACTAAGTCGCCTGCCTGCTTAGTCACTCGGAGGCGGCCACGGCCCAATCACAACGCCGCATCATAATCGACCTGCAGCTGAGTCGCCGATATCCTGAGTCACCGGCCAATCAGGGCGATAGCGATAAGGGATTCTTGGTTGTGGCAGCGCAGAGAATCAATCAACGTCGGTGCATCTGCCCACGGCCTGACTTCCCCAGCACCTCTTTTCCTTCGTATATCTGGCGTCTCTGGTATCTCCCTCGGATGCGGATGCGGTCTTGACTCATATCTTATATCCTCTCAATGCCCGGTCGAGCCTGCGTGTCTTCTGCTCCTCCGTGTCTGATCTGATTTTTTTTTCTCGTCTGCACCCACGCCTGCCGACGATTGTGTGGGGTACATCGCATAGCATACCATATCAGGCTACCAGAGCCAACCAACGACGTCCATACAACCCCCGACTATGTCGTCCGGGGAGATCAAGCACGCCGGGGATGATGTCAAGAGTGAGTCAATTGCGTCGCGCTCACTGGATCGATTTCTGACTTGGGTTTTCCAATAGCAGTGGCCAGCAATGATGCGCCAGCCAGCATCTCGGATGAGAAACAGGGCACGTACTACTCCAGCCTTGGAGCCGCTGCTCGGGAACCTGCTGGTAAGCTGTCCCAATCAATTGCTCGGTATGGGCGACGGTAACTGATCTCGATCTCAGATCTCAAGCGTGGTCTCAATGGCCGCCACACCGCTTTGATCGCATTAGCATCCGGTATTGGAACTGGTCTTTTCCTTGGTTCCGGCAGTGCTCTGTCGACCGCGGGACCTTTGGGAATCCTCATCGGCTATGCCATCATGGGCCTCATCGTTGCCGCGGTGGCTTTCATCTCAGCCGAAACGGCGGGTTATTTGCCAGTCTCGGGAGGCTTCATTCGCCATGTTCCCCTGTTTACGGACAAAGCCCTCGGTGTCACCGTCGGCTACACATTCTGGTACCTCTTGTCCATCACAGCCGCCGCTGAGATCGTGGCTGCGTCACAGCTCATTGCTTTCTGGCGGCCTGATCTCAACATTGCCATCTTCATCTCCGTCTTCCTGGTTCTTCTCTTCGTCTTCAACATGCTTCCAGTCCGCTTCTATGGCGAGATGGAATTCTCGTTCGGGATGTTGAAGTCGTTGTTGATTATCGGCTTGATTTTCGCTGGTCTGCTCGTGGATTGGGGCGCGAGTCCCAGCGGGGAGTATATCGGTGGACGCAATTGGCATCCAGATCCCGTCAAGACGTATCTCGTTGAGGGCTCAACCGGTCGATTCTTGGCCATTTGGAATGTCCTTATCAACGCTGCATTTGCGATGGGTAATATCCAGGTTGCGACTTCAGCTGCGGGAGAAGTCCAGAATCCTCGCGTCAATGTCCCTAAGGCCATGCGACGAGTCTTCTACAGAATCTTTCTCTTCTATATTATTTCGCTCTTGGTTGTGGGTCTTATCCTCAACAGCAACGATTCGCGAATTGGTACTTCGTCTGGTACAGCTGGAAGTCCATTCGTGCTCGCGTTTGAGACGGCTGGCATTAAGGTATGGGTTTTGGAGACGTGATGGTGGACTTTTGACTGATGAGATTTAGGTTCTTCCTTCGATCATTAACGCCGTTGTTATCACCAGTGCATTCTCATCTGGAAACGGTGTTCTCTTCTTGGCTTCGCGCACCTTGGTCGGCCTTGCAGCTGATGGCTATGCACCCAAGGTGTTCTTGAAGACTAACCGCTTCAACTCGCCTTATTTGGCTGTCATGATTTCGTTCCTGTTCGCTCCGCTCGCCTACCTCAACTGTGGAAGCAGTGCCACTCCAGCTACTGTTTTCGGATGGTTTGTCAACCTGATTGCCACTGCAGGTCTCATCATCTGGTAAGTACAACAATCCCAAAAAATTCTCGTCAACCCATACTGATTTGGACAGGTGTGTCATCTGCTTCGCTTATGTCCGTTTCTACTACGGAATGAAAGCTCGCGGGATCTCTCGTGACGAGCTTCCCTATAAGAGTTGGGGACAGCCATACTGTGCTAGTAAGTGTAACATAATACCCTCCAATGTGATCTCGATACTTATACTTTCATACAGTCGCTGCTGGAATCATGTGTTTCCTCATAACCTTCTTCTCGGGCTTCGCAACTTTCTTCCCAGGAAATTTCTCAGCCTCAGCCTTCCTCTCAAACTATGTAAGTCTTGTCTATGTCTAGTTTGCTCGTACCGACGTATGTAACCTCCTGCTAATGACACTCTTCAATTTCAGATCGCATGTTTCGTAGTCCCAGCTCTGTACATCGTTCTTAAGTTCACCATCAAATCCCCATGGCAGACGTACGACATGATGGACTTTAGCGAGATGGAGGCAATCCGTGAAGAACGTGTTTACAACGAAGCTCATCCTAAGCGACGATCGCCGTTTTGGAGGAGGATGATGGAGAAGTTCGCTGATGAGTAGATCTCTTATTGGATATTTCACTATACGATCTTGTAGTAGTATATGTAATCTTAAACATCATAGAAAGAGGGCCCACAGCGGTGTGGTTGGTTGGAATAGTATAATGCAGAGGTATTGTAGTATATAATGATATTACTGATCCATCTCTCCTGCACTGTATGCTTTGCAACGACGAAACGCTTAACATTAGACTAAGTAAGATGTAAGCATCATCTATAATTTTGACTTGACCGGCGGAGGCTCCGAAGTCGCCAAGTCATCTAAGATCTCATTCTTTTTGCTGTCCAACCTCTCCTTTGTAGGTTTGAATAACCTGGGAATCCCGCTGTTCTTGAAATCAACGCCCTCGCGCAACATCTTCGCTACGCCTCGTGCTGAGAGGAGAATCAGCGGCATGCCGTGCCCCGTAAAACCAGCGATAACCATCTGCCCTGGCTTCCCTGGGACTTCACCCACGTAGGGCATGTAGTCTGAGCTATATCCCATGACTGGTTCGCCGAAGTCAGCTATCATATCTGAAGCGCAGAACCGAAAACGAAAAGGGGGAGGCAGAGTTTATTTCGGGGACTTACTTCCAGTCCACACTTTGTCAGTATACGCCCCGCTGTCCTCCCAGCCCACGAAATGCCTCTGCATCAACCCGTCAAAATAATGCTTCGCCGGCTCGATCAGCTTGCTATCATCGGTCACGCCATACCACTCCCGGTTATCGTGCCAAAAGTCCTGCCTCGCCCCACCAACCACAATGCTGCCATCGGGTCGCGGAATGAGATAGTCATACATCGAGTGTCCGAAACGCATGCTGTAGGTGTTGAGCAGCAACGGCGGCGGCTTGTTCTTCGGCGTCACGATCCGACTGCAGATTCCGCGCACCGGCACGATCTTCTCTGAGAACTGCGGCGCAATGCCCGCCGTGTAGGCGTTGCTGGCGAAGACCACTTTCTTCGCCTTGATGGACCCGCGCGCTGTCGTCACCGTCCAGCGGCCGTCCGCGTCGCGGGTCTCCGAGACGGACGTCACGGGTGTCATGGTCTGGAGGTTGACGCCTTTGGCCACTAATAGGGCGAGCAGGTGCATCACCAACTTGTAGGGCCAGATGTGCCCGGCTGTGAAAGAGAAGCCGCAGAGGGCATCTTTCGCGCCAGTGGCCTAGTTAATATCTCCACGTTAGCAAACATGTGACTTCCCATATTCAATATATATTTTGGAAAGAAAAAGGGATTAGAATAAAGGGAAAAGAAATGGCGCTCACCCTCTCGACATACTTGCCATCGATATAATGTACGTCTCCTAGCGGAGCAACGCCAGCGGCAACCAGACCCTTGTAATTCGCAAGGGTCTCGTCGGCTTGCTCCTTGTCCAGGTAGACATCGATGGCTCTCGTGAGGTGGAAATCACAATCGATCGCCTCCTTCTCCACGAGGGCTTTCACGGCCGGGATGTTTCCGGCTTCGAAGCGCGCGACCTCCGCTGCCGCTTCGGCGCCGTATTTGGACGAGTATTTGCTGATGTTGAAATAGGTATCGGGCTTGAGATGGCCACCTGGATTACGGGAGGTCAATCATATTGGTCTGAACTATCTTGCTTTTCATTTCCTTCCCGTTTTCTTCAACTTCTCTCTATCACTTTTGGGGGGAGACGGAAAAGGTTGGATATGGATGTTTTTTTTATTTTTACATACCATTCCGGCCTGTTGCACCCGAGCACGCTTGTCTGGCCTCGAGAATGACCACGGATGGAGGAGACGGGTTGCCGTCGAGCAGCTCATATGCCGTGGTCGCTCCGGCATACCCAGCACCGATGATGACCACGTCTGCCTCTTGGGGAAGCTCTTCGGTGGACCTGTGACTGTCCAACTCATGGAGCTCGGTCCTCCAGAAGGGCAGTGTTGTGGCTCCCGGGTGAGGAAATGGCTTGCGCAACGAATCCATGGCAGGCTACGAAATCGGACAGCAGGTTGTTGGTAGTCACGAGTCCTCGGTTGGTTTGCCGTCAAGGATACAAAAGTTTCTGGTGGTTTGTCTGAGCTCTCGTGCCCTCGATATTTTGTAGTCGGTCTCAGAGGAGTTATATTGTCCGGTCGTCTCCCGCCGCACCACTCAGACACGCGGAAGCTAACGCACGAGATGAGCCCACGTCGGCGGGCCGAAGGAATTGAGGTGCAGGGACCTTGATGGTTGCTGCACTTCCCGAGCCGGTTTTCCATGCACCGTGCCGGTGACGGCCATGGCAGAATCCTGGTGTCGTCCTAAAGTGGTGGATGGATGGATAAGTGGGATGAGCGAAGGGCATTTTGGCGACGTCAGATTTGCTTTTGCGGGAAAGCAGTTACGCGAGTGGAGAGCGGCTCTTTATTGTTACACGATACACGCGTTGATAATAGCAGTGCAAGAGTGTCAAGTATTTCAGTTTATGGCTGACTAGTCAGCTTTTTTTATTGTTGCACGAATTGATGATAACAGTGTAAGTGAGGTTTCAAATATTTTCATTCCTGGTTGACTATGATGAATATGCAATGATTCTGTCTGCCATCTCTGGGAATGTGTCTGCCGTAACATCAATATTGCCAAAGATTTCCGTGCAAGGCTCCTTCTCCCAGACTGAGCACCAGGCGCCCTTGAATCTAGAAATGCAGTGTTAGCAAGTAATGAAGGCAGCAGGAGCCCTCGAGACATACCCATTCCGCTGCGCTGCGGTCGTGTCCCAGCTATGGGCCGCTGCAAACCAAGCCTCTTCTCCATTGAATTGCTTGAGAATTGGGGCGTAACTGCCCGGCGCCGGTTTGCCAACACCCAAAGTATCGCAAGTGACGAAGTTCTCCTCGGGCATCGAGATTCCATTGGAGCTGAAATAGCCCAAGACTCTCGTCTTGTCACCTGCGGTCAACGCCCAGACCGTATAACCCGCCGCTCGCAACTTCTCAAAGCACTCCGCAATACCCGGGCGGACCTTGAGTTTCTTGTACGCCCCGCAGATGTATGAGGCGTCCTCGTCCGTCGCGAACTTGCGTGGTTCTTCGATTCCCGCCATCCATAGCATGCGATAGAAGAGCGGCTGGAAGCAATCCCAGAACGGCTTGTATGCCCCGGACATGCTGAGGTAGGTGTACTCTCGCTCCGATGCTTCCACCCAGGCGAAGCCTAGGAGCTTTGGCTTGATGCCCTCTGCGCGGAGCTTGTCGCCTAGGCGGTCATCGATCGCTTGGATCCAGTTGTCATAGGAAACACAGGTTCCTACGACGTCGAAGACGACGTGCTTCTTCGCGGTGGACATCTTGGAAATGCGTAATTGGAGGTATGGCTAGAAAAAAAAAGACAAACTATACTTGACGTGCTGGTAGAACGTTGGTAGCAGTGCATTATGAACTACCCCACGTACAGTAAGTACCTCATCTAATCATAGACCTGCATCTTGGACTGTGATCACAATCCCTGAACCCGTTGTCAGCAATTTCGCCATCGGAACACCCGCACGATATCGGCACCCTCATTCTCCCACCTTTCATGGGGTCCATATGCTTTTGTTAACCAATCCATAGCAACACCCCTCAATTGCACGTACTTTGGAGCAACAACGGCGCGGGAAGGTGGGGTAGCTCGAGATAGAAAGTCCCTTATCAACCGTTGGGCCCTGGAAATCCTCGGGATTTAGCGAGCTTTGTCCAGATATCTGCGGCAGCGCGTCCGAGAATTTGTCTATGCGGGGAAGAGAACAGCCGGTCGTCTTAGAGTCCTAAGGGAATATTTCCGGTCAAGTGCTGCTAAATACGAGGATGATGAGTTGGGATTGTCCATCAGCCCCAGCGCAAAGAGATTCTATTGTGCTTGAAGGCCCAAAGACTGGTGGTGTGAATTTCGGTGACGGGTGCAGATTTGGAACAGCAGATTTATTATTTGGGTCTGTATGAACTCAGTCTTGGTAGCATAAGCAGACGAGACCAATATGATATATGATGCCTTCCATTGCCACTAACTATTTAGAACGTATCAGAACTGCCACCAGGTAGTCCATAAAGAAAGTCAGCCAAGTCCCACTCTTTATCCCATTGGAAGCTTTCGATCTGATGTGATATAGAAATGCTTCCTGGATCATTCATGCCGATTTTATCTGAAATTTCAGCGGTCTTATTCATAGCCCTGTTATTGGAAGCCAGAGGCCCATCGGGGAATAACAGTTGCCTCAACTTTTCTGTTATGTGTTCTTCTTTCTCCTGATCGCGTAAGACTACATCATCCCCCAATTCATAGCAAATCCTTCGAGAGACCTCAGCTACGATTGGTCTTAAATGTTCAGCACATATTGTGGCTTCCTGCCACCTCTGACCAATCTTGTCCAGTATGGCAAGACAATCTGGAAGCGTGGCCGACAGTGTGCTTACTGCTTCCTGAAGCATAAATGCCAGGTCCCTCGATGACCAACAAGCATCAAGCATGACAACAGCAGCCTCAAATAGAATATGGACGCCGTGCCAGGGATAAAATAACCTCCGATGTCTCATTTGCTTCTGATAATCGCCGACAAGTATTCGACAGGCACGCAGGCAAATGAGCTGATCCGCAGATGTTCGGACTCTGATTTTAGGGGCCGGTCGATGGATTTTCATGAGAAGGTGTGAGTATTGTACATCCCGGAATTCGAGCATCTGGTAGATGGCAAAATTTTGAGCTTTCTCGTACCATAGTTGTAGATTGGAGGTAATGTCTCTTGTCCACTGGCTCAGACTTCTACCTCGCATCTGGGGTATGGCTTCTTGTAAATACAAGACACGGTGAACTTCTGTTTCAAGAGCACGATAAAGATAAATATGATTTGCAGAGGATTCTTTCCTAGCGACATCATTGAGGAAGCTTCCATCAATAGAAGAATGATCGAACTGGACATTTCATTAGCGCGAAAAATCACCCACAATCATTTGTGACGTACCTTCACTGTAATAGACTCCTCTGGGAATGACAGTGGCAAGCGAAGATTGCCGCACAATGATCTCTCCATGCCATAGGCAACTCTGAAGAGTCGGCAACGAAGTTCTGCCTGGTCTTCACTGAGCACTTTCGAGGGTTGGAGATGTAGTCCTAAGTTCAGAACTACTCGGACAGCATTTGATATACAGATCCAATTATCGGCATTTTCAGGATTCATGTGAGCATAATGAGCTAGTAAGAGAGACACCTGAAGTTCCCGGATTTGATCGATCTCGAGGAGCAGGCGTAAATGGTTGAGAGCTGACACGTAAAAGGAATCTGATGCTGCCATCGCTTGTGACTCGGCTCGCCATGTTAATGTCAGCGAAGAGATTGCTAAGACAATAAAAGCAACGAAATATTCAAAGTGGCCAAGTCCTGATTCGGTAGGGATTCCTTGCTCCATGACTAGATCTGTATCTCCACTCTGTTCTTCTAATATCTGTTTGAAAATATCACGGAGCCAGGGTTCCGTTATGCACGGGTATTGCGGGAGATGTATGCTAGTATAATTCTGAAGCATGTGCTGGATTGCTGCAAGCGGAACAGTCTTCAGGTTTGTGGGCGATGAGGTTGGCCTCTGGCTTTGAGCCGACGCAAGTTGTGACTGGGATTTTGCTCGAGCAACCGCTAGAGGGGGGCATGATGGATGTAGAAACAGATCTGGTGAGATTCTCGAATTGAAGAATGATCTGGACGATGCCAGACCGACGGATATCGTAGCTTTTGCAATCTTGGACGAGAATAGATGTGGGAGATTGTTGGGTGATTGCCTGAAAACTTCCATTTGCGACTCCAACTGTGCTACTTGATCTTCAAGAGATCTAACAAGACTATTTCGAAGAATTTGTCAGTCCAAGTATGAGATTGTAGAAGTCCCGGGTATCAATAACGGAATAAAATGCCTCGGTATTCTTTTCTTAATTTCTTTTCATCTTTTGCAGCCAGGGACACCATCGTCATCATGTCCAACTAGACAAATAACTTGACTAACTCTAGCAATTTAATTTATAAAACTTCAGTTGATTCTCGATCAATCTGGTACCCAACAAGGGTAGAACTTAGATGCCTTCTGACCTTCGGGGAAGTTCTGTTTCTGCAAGCGAGTTGAAGCAATCCAATCCAGCTTTCATACACGGCGTGCAAGCAGGATACTGGGAGTCACACTGCAAAAGTATCAGCGAGGACCGACCAGATATTTTTTCTTGCACGTACCTTTGTCTTTCTCTTTTTGCAGCGTGCGCATACTTTTGACGTGCGGCGATGCGTGATAGCACGACGGTTGGAAGCCTCCATGGCCAGCCAAGAACGCGCTGTTTGCGTATTCGCGACCTTTAAGAGAAAAATCGGCCAAAACGAATCGATTCATCTGCGACATGGCAACATGAAGACCGTAAAGGATGTTGATGGTTAGAAAAAGGTGATAAGGAGGAAGTGATCCGGGGAAGTGGGAGGGTATTACGCACGTGACCGGGCCGTTGTTTTGCATGTCGCCTGGACGTCTTCGAAGACTCCGATACCGAACGAAGTCTGTACTACGCATCTGAGAAGTATAGAATCCAGTGAGTATGCTTCAAACTTGCAATCGGTGCCGTACTCGGAGAATAAAGGTACTGCCACCAAAGACTAAAAGCGATTTCAATACTGATAACGAAGCAAGTGTGATGCACTCTTACCAGCTTGCCGGAACTGTGCAAAGGTAAGTAACTGCCCTCGGTGTCATGGCTTTACCTAAGTCACATCCAGGCAAATCTGCAATGCTCTTTTCATGATAATGTTCTCCAAGAGGACATTCCCAGGAGGTGTGTATGACCCTATAGCTCCTAGACATATATGATAACATTATGACAGTTACATCAAGAGTCTCTATGATCGCATCGAAGAACTGAACTCCATTATATCAGAACAGAAACTGAAAGTTGAGAAGTATTAATGATAGTCAAAGGCCGAGGTGACAATACTAACATCTATCTACAGAGAGAACGTTGATGGTCTTGCATTGGATTCTGACCACAGCTCAGCGCGTCACATTGTAGCTTCACAGCATGGACACTCTATTTCTCTCAGTCCTTCACCTCCTGCTCTTGTTGCTTTCTCAGTAGTGACAGGGCTGCTTGCGGGTGGCTGCGCCGTTAAACCTCCATCTCTTTTGGTAGGTCCAGGATCGACCGCAAGCTACGACTATGCAAAAATTGACAGATCAATAATTGCACCACAGATTATCAGAGAGTGTTTGGCGCATTTCGACAGATCCGTTAGACCGCTATATCCATTTCCATTTTCGACGTTTGGTACAGCCTCAGAAACATCATCTTTGAAACACCTAACCGAGCTGAATAGGTTTAGAGTCTTGATTGCCTGTGCTATAGCCGCTGCCCATAGAAGTTATCATGATCCTTCGTGGCGCATAATTTCTAGAGCATGCCGCGAGTGGGCAGAGGAGCTTGCGGTACCGATTATTGCCGGGCGAGATGGTCATGCCGTCACTGCCCTTCTTCTTTTGATGGTCTACGAATTTGTAGATCCGGAGAGGGCAATCATATGGGATCTTCTGGGGTTTGCTATCAGACTGAGCCTTGAGCTAGGCTGGCACCATTTCAGTGAAACCACGAGCTGCCTTCCTGAACTCGAAGACTTAACCGCGGAAGATGAATTTTCTGAGACTCAGAAACGTCAATTGATGTCCATTCTGCGGTCTCTTGAGAGGTAAGTATCAACTGAACCTCATACCCACAGCAATTAGAAGGGAATATACTGAACGCTATAGGCCTCTTAGTATCGTTTTTCAAAGACCTAGCATGTTGAATGGATGCAACAATACCTATTTATCTGTGCCCGATAAAGCCTTCAACCTGTACATTATGGTTTCGACAGTTCTATTTGAGCACACCGTCGGGCCGGCTTCCGAGACTTGTCCGTCTTCAACACAGATACGCCCACTTATTACAAGTCTTGAAGACTTTCAAGAGTATGATCAGCTGGTACTTCAGGCATGGCTGCTTTTCTTGCCAATATGTGTTGAACACCTACACTGTGACCGCTGCTCCATGACGTCGAGTCATCCTGGTCTCAGTGACATTATGGTGCTCCAGTCAGCTGTTTTGGATGCAGCGGTACAGATTCTGCAGACTACACATGTAGTTGTGAGATCAGACAAAGCGTTCATACCACCATTCATTGCTTGCTGTAATGCTTTTGCCGCTGGTTGCGTGCTTCTTATCGGCATTGTCAAAGGCTGGCCAAATGCCGACGGCCATGTCGGGTCTCTTATGAAGTGTTCCGAGATCATTACGTTCTGCGCACCGTTGTGGCGCGGTGGGAAAGAGTTCCATGAAGTATGGCAACGGATTTCCGAAGCGTTGTAAACCCACCTCTAATTGCATTGCCGATTCGTCAATTCTTCGATCGCAGAGTTTAAAATATCAGCCCGGCAAAGTCATCTTTCGGGCTTCAGATAATACCCTGAGATCCGGGGAAATGCGCGCGCTTATCAACTATTGGCGCGGATCTCCGCCAACGACCTACAAACATTTATTTGAAATTGACTCAACAACACTCTTCACTAGAGACCCTCATTCTTTACAGAAACTTCCATAAGCTCAGTCTTACCACATCCTACACAATAATAACACCGGAAAGCATGTCAAATTGACCTACTAGATGTCACCACATCTCGATCTTTGGCATCCTGCAGGGGCCTTGATGGTCCCTGCATTGATAGCACTTGCGATTATAATATATATGAAGTATTTCTATGTCGATTTCGAGCACATCAAAGGGCTTCCTGAGGTCCCAAACGGATCACTTGTTTCTGGTCATTTGTATAAACTTGGGAATGATCACGCTTCGACAGCTCAAAAATGGGCTCAAACACACGCTTGGCCGGTATACCAGATCCGACTCGGCAATCGACGTGCGATAATACTCAACTCCTTTGATGCAGCACGGGAGTTTATTGTCAGTCGACAGACGGCGACTTGCGACCGCCCACGCTTGTATACCTTCCATGGAGTTGTCTCTAAAACATCAGCATCTACAATTGGAATGAACCCGTGGGACGAACGTACCAAGAAGCAAAGACGAGTGGTGGGATCTTATACCACGGCACCGGCTGTGAAAAAGCTCCAACCAATGTTGGACAAGGAAACTTGCCATGTGATTTCCGGGTTATATGAAGACAGTAAAAAGGGCAACGAAGAAATCATGCCGCATATCTACCTGAAGCGGTTGGCTCTCAACATAATGTTAATGTTCTGCTACAATCGTAGATTTGTCAACATCGACGATCCCTTGCTGCTTAACATCCTCTCAGACGCAAATACAATCTCAAGGTGTTTAAGCACTTTCCACACTCCCAACTTCAAGTCTGACGTTTCATATACAGCTTCCGCTCAACAAACTCAAATGCACAGGATTACATCCCTTATCTGAGATGGTTCAATGACGGCAAAAGAACAGCTATGGCAACCGAAGTTCGAAGCCGACGAGATAAGTGGTTAGCACAACTACTTGAGACTGCAGATGACAGTGTCAAAGATGGCAGCGGCAAACCTTGTGTTGCACAAGGCCTCTTAGTGGATAGCGAGGATGAAAAACTTACTAAACGTGAGGCTCTATTCGAATTTGATCTGCATCTTACTAATTTGTATAAGACGATATTCGAACAATCCTGGGGGGTTTAATGTCCGGTGGGTTTGAGACAGTTTTTGCAACTGCCATAATAGGAACTGGATTCTTGTCAAGCCCGGAAGGACAAGCTATACAAGCGCGGGCTTATGATGACCTTATGAGCAACTATTCAAGCATCGAAGAAGCCTTCAGTCAAGTCGTACTTGAAGAAAAGTCGTCTTACATCGTTGCATTTGTTCGCGAGACATTGAGATACTATCCAGTACACCATCTCTTACCTCCTCGGCAAACTTATCAAGAATTCGAGTACAATGGTGCCAGGATTCCGAAAGGAGTGTTAGTATATATGAATGCTCAATCAATTAATCACGGTAAGTTCAAAGAGACATATCCTCCAAATCCGTATGCTAAACCTAAACAGATAAGTCCAAATACGGTCCAGACGCAGACGAGTTTCGACCAGAACGGTGGCTTGAAGAAAAGGAGACCGCTGTACCGCCGCCTTATCACTTTTCCTTCGGAGCTGGAGCTCGCATGTGTACGGCAGTGAACTTTTCGAACAAGATCTTGTACGCAACCTTTAGTCGCCTGATCCTGTCCTTCAAGATGACAGCTAGTAAGACGATGCCACCCTCTACACATTACGTGAACTATAATCGGGACACAACTGCTGCAGGAGCAATACCGAGAGATTTCAAGGTGCTTTTCACACCAAGAGAACCTGAGGTTTTGGAGAGCTGTATCCGAAAGTCACAGTAAGTTTCTATTGGTAACGGAGCTGGAACATGGTATCTCTACATCATACACATTTGGCGCAATTCGATTTTGACCTTAGATAAGCATTAAATCATCGCATCGGTTTTCCTCCAGTCTTCCATATTATAGCATGCTTCATGAAAAATCAACCTTTCGCAGAGTGTTTTACCACCTCTTAGGTCTGTCTCCAAGGCGACGATATCTGCCTATAATTATTGTAAAGCCACGGACGCAATCAAAATACGAAGAACGCTGTAGCAAGGGAATTGAGGTAGACGAGAAATTATAGCAATAAGCGAGCGCGGGCAACAATTTCAACAACCAGCTTACATGCATTCTGCCCAAGACAACTAGGCACTATAAGAATTATTTCCATAGCTCCAATTACGATATTGAGATTATTTGCTTCCCATGGTAGTGAGTGTCACCTGACCATCGGTAGCCGCGGAACACGAGCCACCCCGAGTGGTACGAGAGCATTATCTCCCATAAACGCTAAACAAATGAGCTGCATCCTTCGCCAAGTCCTCAGCCCCCGGAGTTCACAGCAACAACTTCGTGACGTGCGGGTATTTGCCGACGAGGAAAATAATGGTGTTGATGCAAAGTGAGATGCCAAGCTGGATTTCTTTCTTTGACTCCAAATGACGTATTGAAATATCGGGGTAGGGAGAGAGAAGGGGGTTTGAGTGTCTTTTCTTGCCGCCGAGTCCGATGTGTAGAACGACGGCTAGAACAAGAGTGATCGTATGGACCAGCGACATTTTTTTTCCTTTCACGGTTGATATTGTTGTGGTACAATTCATTGGTTGCAATGAGATGAGAGGCTGCACTTCGCAGTTTGGAACAGGTAGCCCAGTTTGAGGAAGAGATAGACAAGTTTGAACTTTCTATAGCTACTGATAGAGAGAAGTAGTCATATCGGACCTAGATTGGTAAAATACTAATATCCATAGACGCTAAATGTCTCCAAATACACACAGTCCCTCAAAGTTGACAGGTGCAATTGCGGATGTCAAGAAAATGACAGGAAGAAAGGAAAAACAAAAAATTGAACTTGGGGCCATCCCCCTACCACAACCACAAGTAAATGATTTGAACAACCTCCAAAACAACAATAACCCACTGTATCGCCTCACAACTCCTCCCGCTTCTTATGCAACCTCACTAATCCGAACGCCGTTCCCCTATTGTCCACCATAGGGCTTTGCAGCCTTGGCTTTTGTCTTCTTTGTCTTCTTCTATTTTTTCTTTTTAGTTAGCATTAATTTCACGTAGCAGGGCACAGAGGGGATAATGAGAGCAGAGATTCTTACGGGAGTGCAGGCTGGACCACTTACAGATTTCGTGTTTCCAGAAGAAGAAGCAAGAACGTTCACTCCACCTGGAGCGTTCTGAACAAAGCGGGAGTTGAAACCAACAACAGCCTTGATGCTGTTGTAGGTTGCGACATCCATGGCCATTGGCTTGGTGGCAACATAGAAAGTAATTCCTTCGGTACATGGTGGGGTTGTGAGAGAGCCGCTGTATGTAGAGAAGGTTTGGGCTGAAAGAGCGGTGGCAAGCTTGCTGAGTGGCAGAGCAGTAACTTCAGTCAAAGTACCGGGGGTGGTGATTTCTGCCAGCCCAGCCATTGACGCCGTCACAGTCTCCGTCGTCGAACCATCTGTGGAAAGCTGGAAGGGAACAGCGAGGACAGAAATGGACGAATCTATGCCTGGTCAACATACACGCAAGAGTTATCGCCAAATTGAAAGCTTACCAGCTGCTTGGTGAACCATGTGCATTTCGAGTGGAAAGTATTCCCCATCGATGGTGTGCTCGCTTGGTGTGTGGAAGTGATATTGTGCCATATTGAAGGTCTTGCCGTCAACTGTTATGCTCGCGCCTTTGCCAGCCATAATCACTTCAACCGTTGAGCCTAGGTTTTCGAGCTCGGTTGTGGCTACATCAGACATGGTGATGTTCAAAGCGCTACCAGCAACGGTTGTGATGCTGCCGCCAGTGAGATCGATTGGTGATTGGGTTTTGCCAGCACTACAAGCAGAATTGGCTGGATCGAGGGCGTCCCAATTCGTTCTGTGTCGTGTCAGCTATGATGAATACAAAACTGCCTTGCAAAACTTACGGTCCTGTAAGTCCGAGATAGCCAAAGGTTGAGACATCAACCCGCTTCTCAAGCTCATTGCGGGCGTTAAGTGTCGAATAAGTGCTTCGGCGAGCGAGATGGGTTCCATGCGCGCAAGAGGCGGAAGCTATATCGAGCAAGAGAGATGCAGCAATTACTGGTCGGATATAGGTGAAGGAGACCATGGCGGAAATTATGAGGGTGTAAATAAGCTGTTGTAAAAAGAGTGGCTAGACTAAGGATAGACGATACTTGAAGATTGAGACTGGAGTGGATGATGGAGGAATCTCTCTTGAGGTTCGCTCATCTTATAGTTGGACCACTCGTACACTATTTTGCTTTCCAAGACAAATAACCAAAGCCATCATTTACTTTCTGAGGCTGTCCTTGTGGAAGTGTCTTGTGCAATCCATACATTCAGACTTGGCACTTCCATTATAAGCTCCAGACAAGAGTACAGGCTGACTTACGAGCAAGAGAAGTCTCGGCGATCCGTTATTCGTGCACGTGAACGAATTCTTGCCAATGGCAAGGGTTTTATTACTGGAAATGAACCCCGAGTATGCTATGAAGTCAAGAAAACTAGAAACCTAGCCCTTGAAGTGCCGACGATGAACCCAACGCTTCCAAGAGACTTGGAAGGCAGAACGGGATGTCAAAATGTATGGAGACTCGAGGGGCGCCGCATGGTTCAATCATGAGGCAGAGGACAAGTAAAAGCCAAGCCGAAGATAGAATGACAGCTTTCCCAATTGATATCATGCGGTGGCTCATGCTGGACATGTGGTTCGCACTATGAACGAAAACCGAACAACCGAGACCAGGGCCAGCAATATGTAGAAGAGGAGCACGAAGGGCAATGCTAGTGAAAGAACGAGTCCTATCGGTAGCTTTCCGAGTCTACGCAAAACCTGGGGAAACGATCATGAGCGACGAACTTTCAGTGGTCACAGTCTACTGGGATTGCAGAAATATAACAAGGCTTCTCCTGTAAACCATTTCTAAATTGTGGTCCTGAAAATCATGCGCCAGAAAACCAAGAGAAGAACATGCCTGTTAAGGTTCAAAGAGAAATCCTCCTTGGGACGAACCTTGGGCAAGGCGGTCTACGTCAAACATAATAGTTATACTCAAGATGTCAAAATAGGAGACTTGGCTGGCATTTTTATTTCGCACTACCAGGTGGAAGGATCGGACTTCATGTACTCGCAAATCCGGAGTCGAAACTCTCAAGTTACTTCTGAGCTTATATAAGATCGAAGCACCGCCAGCGGAAGATATGCTACTGATTCTGCCAGATGGATGTGAGGGCTAGTCCATCTTCCATGCGTTTTGAGTCAATGTTCTATTATCTTCTAGTAGATGGATGATGTTTCAAGGCCTTTGAGCCAAGAAACGTCGTTGCGTAGGGGTCCCCATTTGGCCAAGGCTCAGCTCAGAGCACAGCAATGCACAGCCCAGAAGCAGCTTGCAAAAGAATTCGGCGGGTGAAGTGGTGGTGATGTGAAAATATTCAATCACACCGTCCTCTAGCACCTCCAAGACCGAAATGGCCATGTCAAACCCTTGTCATCAACACGGCAGATTTATAAGGCTGGCGCCAGAGTGTCACTGATGATCAACAACCAAAGGCAGTGGCAGCATGCAGTTCCATGAGTGAAAAGCTGGGGAACACGGACCGATGGCGAGATGCGAGGAACGTGGGTATGTAATAGAGAATGGTCGGATGAACGCCAGGATCGTGGCAGGATGATGGGACGGATGATGATGATGGTGATGATGCTGAAGGTTCTCGGTTCTTGCAAGTTGATTTAGACTTTCTGGCTTTGCTCCATCCCGGACTAGCGCCTTGCAGCGGCCTCGGCTTCTCTAGAGCCAAGCGTGCCGTGGTGAACTGACGATCCTACACATCTAATTCCAAGATGCATGCATATAACCATGGCAACGTTGCCCCAGCCACCATATAACACCCTTGTTAAATCAAACTTGGGACTGTATTTCGCTGACTCTGTTGGTCTTCAGAGCCTCGACTTTCACAAGAGTCCCAAAACAGGAGAGTAGAGCGGTAAACATATCTTGGATTAACATGATTGCGGATGCAGGAACCCACCCATGCGCCAAGAGTGAGGGAGGAGCAAGGCTCCTCCTGAGCTGTTATCTTGAACGACCTTGCATAGCGGCCACCGCGGGCGCTCTGCATAGCTTTCTCCGTTAGGACGCGCGCAAAGGACACCCCTCCCGTTAACCTGTACGGTACCTGCATAGATAAGATATCCCACCCAGTGAACCTCGAGTTGAGCTCACAATATTCTCAAGAGTGGCGGCAACAATGCTGTTGACCATACGTTGCAGAAGTGGACGATGAGCTTCGATTTTCGGACTTCCACTCTTGCTATCGCCGTCACGGGTAACTACATAAGCTTCATAAGAGCTACAAAACCCCGCATTGCTGCAGCTGCAGCTGAGAGAATCACCCATCCTCTGTTCTTTTCCTGAGCTCAGCATGCCTTCTCCTACTCGTCTTTCTCTTTTGAGCAGTGCCGTACTGGCTTTCCTGGCGTCTTGCGGTAGTGCTGCTGCGATTACGAACTACACAACGGTGCCTAGTGTAAAGGTCAAGAATGGCACCTACACTGGCGTCTATCTGCCAAATTTCGACCAAGACATCTTCCTTGGCATTCCTTATTCCTACCCTCCAGTCGCGCCGTTCAGGTTCCTGCCAGCCCGTCCATTGCTAAACGAGACATGGGCAGGCACTCGGAATGCCTCGAACTATGGCCATACGTGCCCGAGTGCATATGCGACCGACCTCGCATTGGGATATGGCATGTCCGAAGACTGCCTATTTCTGAATGTTGTGCGGCCGTCATCCAGACCTGCCACCAATCTACCGGTTCTATTCTGGATCCATGGCGGATCCTACCAGACTGGCGCATCGTCATTGCCAAACTATAATCTTACTTACATAGTCGAAAGATCTGTGGAGATTGGTAGTCCAATTGTTGCCGCATCGGTGAATTATCGAAAAGGTCCTTGGGGCTTGATGTATGGCGACGAGATTAAAAAGGAAGGAAATGAGAACTTGGCCATCAAAGATGTACAATTGGCATTGAGATGGGTCAAAGAGAACATTGCTGCGTTTGGTGGGGACCCTGAAAAGGTGACTATCCAAGGAGAGTCTTCCGGAAGCTTTATGGTGGGCCAATTGATTGTTGCTGGCGCTGGAAAGACTGAGCAACTATTTCACCAGTCGATTCAGGAGAGTGGAAGTGCATCTACCGGAACTTGTGAGTCAAGCCCATGGCCGATTTGTCTATTGCTAATGAAGAGCAGACAACACCACAGAGTGGTACGAGCCAAAGTTTCAATTTATTCTTAACTATACGAATTGCGACTCGCTTGCTTGCCTGCGGCATCTGCCTTATGAGACACTCTATCCCGCGCTGAATGGCTCCGTCTCCGGCTCCTGGTATCCGGTATTAGACCCGGTACTGTTTCCAGAGCATCCAGCCAAGCTTCTCTCAACTGGCCAGTATCACAGGATCTCCTCAATCGATGGTGTCAACAGTGATGAAGGCACTGACAATGCCGTCTTGGGAATCGACGACGAGGTCGGATTGACTGCGCATCTGACAACAGTTGGTAACCCAGTAATGACACCAGAAAATGTGGCTACACTTCTAAACATCTACTCGCTGGTGAATTACTCCGACCCGTCACCTTACGGCATACCATTTGATACTGCCGTTGATCCTGTAGCTCTTGGATTGCACCTAGGTCTTCAGTACAAGCGACAAGCTGCAATAGTTGGAGATCTGTATTACCATGGCACGCTTTTGCACGACGCCGAATTATACTCCGAGAATAGCGCCCCTGGTAAGCCTATCTACGTCTATCGCTTTGACACCCTGCCATGGAACTACACCTCCAACTCTTTTGAGGTCTTCTCTCAATTGGCAAATGCCTCATCCGGCGCTGGCAAGGCCTATACGAACAGCTACAAGGGCGTTGCGCATTTTTCCGAAACTCCATTTGTATTCAACAACCCATCATTTTATGGACCAGATCCCTCGTATGCAGCTCTTGCAAAGCAGATTTCAGCCTTCTGGATCAATTTCGTGAGCTATGGAAATCCAACACCAGCCGGAAATGGTAGCAGTGTGACTTGGGAACCGTACTACATTCCCGTTGCCAATGAGACGGCCAAGGCCAAGGCGGATAATGATATTGTAGGAAAGATCATGGTTATGAGGACGGAAGAAAGAGGTGGTTGTACAATGGGCAAGAATGATTGGAGACTCGCCGGTAGAGAGTTCTTTGTCAAGAAGTATCGTCAAGTGTATGGAGAGTGAGGTCTTCTGGAATACTTGGGCTTGTTTGCAACCGATTCCAATGTCTCTGCGGAAATATTTTAAATAATGCATCGGATACACCAAGACAATCCTGTAGCCAATTATTGGTATATATGAACAATCTGCTAGTTCATGTCCGAAAAGCTACACTCTAACTAAAATACATAGATATCAGTCGCTCTGTTAAGAATTCGTGCTGATAACAAATTGATCAATTTACGGAAGTGATTTGTTCTGGATGGCAGAACCTGATCATAAATCGATTGGAAACATGCTTTCGAGGCGCATTGAAATCTTTACAAGATCTGACTGAGTGAGACGTAGCGACTGGGAGAGTTTCCATTGGACCGCTGAGCAAACAGCAAAGTTTTGTTTCCGAGGGGCGTTCCCAACAATTCACCGAAATATGCCTACACAATCTGCCGATTGTAGCATGGTGCATATAATGACAGGTCATGACTGTCACCTCTGAGCTGCCATTGACCGCATTGGTATTGTAAGGTTTGAACAATCAGCTTGTGCTTGGACGGAGAAGGAGCTTTTTATCACATGCAACCGCTATTGGCTGGATGCCCATCTTACCGGTTATACTGGGCTGCGCTAGAAGCTTGTCGTATAACTTACCTCTCAAGGCTCGATTCTGATGGGAGATCGAATAGCGTTGCTGTGCATTTAACCATGGCACGATTTCATCCCTGAGCTGTCACGATAGCAACTTCTCTCAACATCAAGCTACTAATCCTTGGTCGAAGTGCGCATCATGAGAGACCCACGCCCCTCTCTATTCCGCTGGATTTGTGAGCTATCATCTTTCACGTCCCCCTGTGCAGCATCGAGCAGATCTGGAGCCGTGGACCCCATCCCGTTATGGATACCGATCTGACCGGACTTACCTCAAACTGAGTCTCTGGGTATTGGCTAAGACACTGAACGCGGCCGTAAAACCAGATTCTGGTGGTCCTTACAATAAACCTACTTCCAGAAGTATTGGTCTTCCTCAAACGCAAGATAGACTTCATGCATTGAACCTGGGCTTACTGCGTCGTCCAAGCAATTCTGACAACATCATCGTAAGGGCAAACCAATGAATAAGGGCTGTTCGCCAGCGAAATGGGAAGGCTGAGCACAGGGCGTGTCAAACCTGCAGCCAAGAAACAAGAGCATGAGTGCTCGCATATAAGCTGACGTTGATTCTTTGTTGGCTGAGGATATAGCAACGGCTGGAGGTAACAACGGCGTCGACGTCTTAGCAAAAGTGCTTTCTTGTTGAGCTTCAGGCCACCGCATAATATTCAACTGCAAAAATGGGCGACAGTTCTCTCAAACCTCGCATACGCGAAGGCAAGGTGTCAATAGGCACTCACCAACTCTACCTCTCCATTCATGGACCGCACCGCATGCCTGGCGAGCCGATTGTTGTGATCATTCCCGGGGTCATGTGCAGCATGAAGCAATGGGCCGCTGTTCGCCGACTTCTCGAGGAGGAGAAGAAGTCGGTCCCCTTCCTCCTGTACGAGCGTAGCGGCCACAACGAATCCGAGGACTCACCCAACCCCCCCACAGCAGTAAACATTGCAAAGGAGCTCAACGCCCTTCTCAAAGCCGTGGAAGTTGAGCCGCCGTACGTGCTTGTATGCCACTCGTTCGGCGGGATCATTGCTCGAGAATTCATCCACCTCAAGCAGACCAATGGAGAGGATGGGGACATCTCAGGGATTGTATTCGTAGACGCCAACCAGGAGAAGAATATTCAGCTGTGGCCCAATCCGGAATTTGGCCCGGATATCGGAAAGGGAATCGACTACTGGGAAATGGCGACGAAGGATCTTCGCGCATTGACTGCCGAGGAATGGAAAGACGTGATGGAGTCACAATCGACGGAGAGAAGTCAACGAACCCAGGCAGCTGAACTACAAAACTACCCCGATAGCGTAAGGGCACTGGCGGACCGAAAGCAATTGGGACGAGAACCACCACTGCTTGGCTCTCGACCCGTCAGTGTGCTGAGAGGCGATACGTTGCGGGACGAGAGGCTCATGTACAACCTAGGCGTGGCGGCGGGCAATGGGACGGAGGAGCAAAGAGCAATGTACCGGAAGAAGCTGGGCACCTTTGAGGAACTGGACGTTAGTTTCCAACGAGAACATCTGTTGCTTTCCACCAACTCTCATTTTGTCCAAGCGAAGAACAGTGGGCATAACGTACAGCTACAAGAACCGATGCTGATTGTGGAGGAGATTGGTTGGGTTTTGCAAGAGTTAGACAGGGCAAAGACGCAGTAAAGGAAATATACAATTATTGAGCACCCTCGATCTGAAGATATGCTATGATCATAACGTTGATTGTCCCGATTTGAAGCCAACATAATAATGTCGTTCCCGACGGGTCGGTTCACTTGATATGCCATGGTCGCTAAGCAGTTCCGAGGCGACATCTTAAGGGGTCGCTACCAGTTCCAATGCTATCTTATCACAAGGATCCCACTTATGGTATCTTCAAGCTGCTACTCTTTGGAGCAAGGTTTAGACACACTCTCCATATGGGGAAACTTCAGGAGACGACTTGTATATCATTGCAATCCCGGCATGCACCGGCAGCCCCGCTCGAGTCTGCCATCAGCTGGCAAGGGTGTCTGCTGTGATGCTGATGTCGGATAAGGCATCTGAATCCTTCCATCAGCATGCAGAAGTGTCACAGAGCCTTTTTGATTTGGAACCTCACTACGATTGAAGGAATGAATGAAGAGACAATTGGATACCAGATCTACGCAAACGGCCATCGTCACAATGACAGATCTGAAAGGGATCGAAAGTTGCACATGGTATGTATTATCAGTGGCTTCTCTACGGCGTGTGCGCCGTCCTATCATCTCTTTATCTTTCAAGGAGCCAAGGCGATAGTGAACCCAGGCGATAGCGACCCCAGGCGATAATGACCCCGGGCAACAGCAGGAGATATGCAGCTTCACGGGCAGGACCCAGGACCCAAGAACATGGCCAGTATCGTGCATAAAGCTCGCAGCGCCCGTGTCGATCGATCTCTAGGCAGGTCAGAATTTCTTTCTATCCCCTTTCATACCTTTCCATCATGGATTCAGAAAAGGTCGTGACGAAGACGTCGTCGGTCAACCTCGACAGCCCCGTGGGCGAAGTCGAATCTCTGCGCGAGCCAAAGGCATATCAGACCAAGCGAGGATTAGCAGGCCGCCATGTCCAGCTCATGGCAGTTGGTGGTTCGATCGGAACGGGTCTCTTCGTGGGTATAGGATCAAGTCTTTCGTCGTCGGGGCCATTGTCCGTTGTTCTCGCCTACATCTGCTATTGCGCGGCCTTCATCTTTCACTGCAATATGGCCGTGGCTGAAATGGCGGCATACCTGCCGATCCGTGGAAGCGTCTACGAATTCGCCAGTCGATATGTTGATCCTGCGTTCGGATTCGCGGTGGGCTGGACATATTTCTACGGCAGTGCCATGTTGGTGTGTGCCGAGATGAGCGCCGTTGCAACAGTTATGGGATACTGGCTTCCAGATGTTAATGCCGCTGCATGGATTGCCATGTCCTTGAGCGTGTGTATTCTGCTTAATGTATTTGCTGTCAAGTAAGTTACGTTCCGGACCCGGGGCAATCATCTATACGCCATCACGCACTGCCTGGCTCAAAGCAGCCCAGTAAGAACATGTATTCTGACGGTTTAATAGATGGTATGGCGAGACCGAGTTCGTTTTTGCCTGTACTAAGGTTCTCCTTCTGGTTGGACTGGTCCTTCTGACTTTCATCACTATGCTCGGTGGTAACCCACACCATGACCGATACGGATTTCGAAGCTGGACCGACGGCAATGCTATGCACGAGTACATGGGTACTGGGGTCACTGGACGATTCCTTGGCTGGTGGAAAGTGATGCTGTATGCAGCCTTCTCCGTCTCCGGACCCGATCTCATCGCTCTCGCCGCGGGAGAAATGCAAGATCCTCGACGCAACATCCCCCGCGTTGCCCGACGGGCTTTCTGGAGAATTGCTGGGTTCTACGTGGTGGGCGTGTTTGCCGTTGGTATCATCTGCTCGTCCCGCGACAAGAGGTTGCTGGGGGCTCTGAGCGCTGGAAGTGTCGGATCGGCAGCCAGTCCATGGGTGATTGGCATTCAGAACTTGGGCATCACCGGCCTGCCTAGCTTCATCAACTTCTTGATTCTCGTTTCTGGATGGTCTTGCGGAAATGCGTACGTCTACTCGAGTTCCCGAACGCTGTACTCACTTGCCCTCGATGGCCAAGCCCCGAAATTCTTCCTCAAGTGTACCAAGAGTGGTGTGCCTATCCACGCTGTCCTGGCCGTTGCTCTAATCTCCTGCATTACCTTCTTGGTCAGCAGCAGCTCTGCAGCCACGGTTTTCGGCTGGTTCGTCAACCTGGCGACCATCGCCTTTGTAGCAGCGTATACTGCCTTCCTCTACACCTACGTCTGCTGGTTCAAGGCCCTCAAAGCGCAAGGAATCTCTCGGGATACGCTGCCATTCAAGGCGCCTTTCATGCCATATGCAGCGTATTTTGCCATCGGTTCAGGCTGTGTGGTTATTTTCTTTGCTGGGTTCAATGTCTTCAAGCCTTTTGATGTTCAGGGCTTTATCACGTCGTATTTCGGTGTGGTCTTCGCCGTGATCATGTATGTTGGTTGGAAGTTCGTCAAGAAGACCAAGCTTGTGAATCCCGCGGAGGCGGATTTGTTCACTGGCAAGGCCGAGGTCGACGAGGAGTGTCTTGTCTGGGAGCAACCTGGTGGACGTGATATGACGCTTGCAGCAAAATGGTGGGAGGCTTTGTGGTAGGCAGCAGATATATTGTAAGGGGTATGGTCGAAAGCAGGCATGTGCCTATTTAACAGGAGGTAGTAATCAAAAGTGCCACTTATGCAGAAATACTTCTGTTCACCTACCTATATCGTGATGCAACCATTCATCCTTTTACCATTGAATTTCGAAGCAATTGCTGTCCCATCTGTTAAGCAGTCAACATCGTACCACGCAATTCTTCCAAATATTTTGTTGGTCATAAATTTTCTGGTAAGTAAAAGGTACCGAGATTGCTTAAATTACCAGGACGCTTGCTCTATGAGTCGTAGAGTCATGCAGTCTCTTAGACGTGCATGGTGCATGCTTAGCTGTGCTTCACCGTCGAGAGTGGTTAGGGCACTAGATGCGGCCCAGAGGTAGTTCACTAGGCCCGGAAGAATGGAAGAACGGAAGAACAGAACGACCCCGCGCAACACACACGAACCCCTAAGGCGAGAACTGGCGCCCTGCAGGCAACAACCATCCACTGATTGTAGCGTTGGGCCAAAGCACCAAGGCGTTGACGTCACGGGGTGTGAGAGGGTCATCATCGGGTCGTTAGACTTCTACTGGCGAATTGAAGAGCTGCCAGAGGACGTGTAGCAGCTCCTAGCACTGGCGCTTTTACTTCGTAACTCCGTGCAATCCTCCGAGGCAAATCTACTCGATAGCACTTCTTCTGCTTCTTTATCAATTGTCCTCCTTATATCCTTCTATTGAGCCGATAGCCGGCACCGAGAAATCTTCCATTAATCTGAATGTACTAACTAGCTCGTCACAAAAGCTTCTAAGTTCGAAGCCGTCTGGAAGACATATACGGCTAGAAGTCCCAAGGACTTGGAATCGGGACATGTCCGGCTCCACCAAATTCCCTGAGTCCCAAGAGGCTCTGGAAGCTCAGCCGGTGGCAGGGGCAAATGTTCAACGGCGACGACGACGACCTCTCCTGGCTGCCATTGAAAGGTTCCCACCGACATACTTTGCCATCTGCATGAATGCAGGTATCATCAGCATCCTCTTACACCAACTACCATATAACTTCTCAGGGCAGCGAGTACTTTCCACCATCGCCTATTTAACCAACGTGGTGCTCTTTATTATCTTTTCCATATTCATGACAGCACGTCTGCTCCTCTTCCGGCGCAACGCACTGCACAGTATTGCCGGTAATATCGAGCAGCTTTGCTTCACGGCGTGCTGGCCGATTGCCTGGCTCACCATCGCGGCTGGAACGGGGCTGGTAGTCAGCCAAGCATCCTGGGCCGGATACCGGTGGACGGTGGTTGCGTATGCGTTCTGGTGGGTGGGCGCGGCGTGGGTGTTTGTCACGGGGTTGATCGTGTACACGACTTTGTTCCGGAAGAATCTCCTCTCGCTGCACAATGCAACCCCGGCGTTGATGATTCCGGCAGTAGGAGTGGCCACGGCGGCGAGCACGGGAGGGGTGGTGATCAACTATAGCAGTGGCATCACCGCCACGCTGCAGGTGCCGGTGATCATTGTGGGATATCTCCTGCTCGGGCAGGGGCTGTTCTTGAGCTTGGTGTTGTATACGATCTTTCTGCTGCGGCTGTTCACCGAGGGTTATGTCGTCGCCGAGAAAATGCCTTCGTTGATATTGCTCGTGAGTGATTCCGCACTCGTTGGGCTGCGTTACAAGCGGCCGAATAGGAAGTCCCAAGCATTCGTATTGACTTGCAACTTAGCTCGGGCCTGTAGGTCAGGGTGCAACGGCTCTGCTGGTTCTTAGCAGTGCAGCCGAGACCGCGGGCGCATTTGCACACTACCACGAAGGGACGTTTCTTCAAGCCAATGCGGCGTTGGCGTTGGCGGTAGCCAGCACCATGCTCTCCTTGCTCCTGTTCGGATTTGGGGTGTTCTTATTGTGTTTTTCACTTCTTGCCATTGCAGAGACGATGTGGAAGAGGGAGCTCAAGTGGACGATGACGATGTGGAGTACTATCTTTCCGCTGGGCATGTGTTTGAATTTCCCATTCTGCTGGCGAGCATTATGCTGACCTCAAGTAGGGACTATGAATACAGCTATGCTGGTCTATGCTACGGAGATGAACTCGCCGGCATGGAGGGTCCTGACTGCTGCTCTACTGCTAGTTTTGGTTATAGACTTCCTGGTTTGTGCTGGATACACGATCTATGGCGTAGTATGTGGAGACCTTTTGATACCGAAAGATGCGAGGAAACCCGGGAAAGATAAACTCTGATCGCTTAGAAAAAAGAGGTGTAACGGAACTTAAATGCCGTCAGTCATGTCGGCAACTTTCAGTATAGATGTTGCCATGCAAGAAACTGCATGCTTTTCTCTTAAACGTTTATACCAACCACTCCATAAAGTTTATGATCTGCTCGGTGTTATTGAGAAATGGGGGCGGAAACATGCCGCTGTCTAGAAGACCATGTATTCCGTACTGGTTCTGATGGTAAAGCTCCGAAACAGGGTCGCCTCCCCAAAGATCAGCGCAATAAACTTGATTCCTTCCTGACAGCAGCCTTCATAATTCTAAGCTTTGCCTCATTTGCAGAAAACAAGGCGCTCATCCGGGCAAGTAGGACAAGGAACTTGGTCGATCGAACACTGTCCGCAGCAAACAAGGTGATAAGCTTTGTCCCATCCAGCTCCCACTTTTTCTGGGGGTATATTCTGATAGACCCCCTGTCCCTTCCAAGCTTCCGAGATGCGGACAAGCTTTCCTGGGGCGATCAAGGTGTATGTCCTGGGCGAGGCAGAAGCGAGCCCTTGGCAGGTCTGGACAAGCTTCTCGTCAGCTTTGGCGGCTAAGCCAGCTCATTCGTCCAGATGCACGATCATTGCTCTCAGAGGCTCGGACAGCAGTGTGGCTAGTAGCCTCGCCATGGTGAACAGTGGTGCTCAGCACCGCGCAGCACCGCATACTGCTTCGATGGCCCGGACTGGACTTCTTCCGTGGCCTGTTTAATGGCCGTTCATTCTTGCAGTGTACCAAAGGTATCTTTTGCCTCCTTAGGCTGTTATCGTTCTCATTTCCTGATAAGCTATCATTTTTCTCTCAGGATGTAGTAGCTGGTGTCAAACACCAGATATACTATTGGTGGTTGGTGAAGACCCTCGCAAGAGATGGCCTTATGTCTGTTGCGAGCCAAACCTGCCAAATCCAGCAGTTCGCGGCATCTAGTCGGCGAGCGCGAAGAGAAGCACCTATTTAAGACAAATCTACCCGAACCGCAATGTTGTCGAGACCTTTCCTGCATCGAAAGTCCTCGAACACTAGGTTGAATATGTATAGCTCTATTGGCCCAAGGAGAATTATTGTCGCGTGAGAAAAAGCTGCGCTGATCCTTCAGGAACGGCAAACCCCATTTCATCGACTTGGGGGGAGTAATGCGTTGGGAATAAGCTCCCAACATGCGCGGTGGCTCTCCATACCCCACAGAAGCATCTCCGTGCGGCCCGGGCACAGTACTTGGATAGGATGGAAGAGCCCGCAACGTCGTGGGGTGTCCACAGGCTGCCGGCGGCAGCTTCCCCGAGTCCCTATGCTGACGTCGTTCTTCAGGGCGACGTTGCTGCTGGAAGAGGCTGAGCCACGTCACAGTCCGCCTGGGCGGATTAAGTGTGGCAGGACAAGGCACTGGATATGCGAGGGAGATATAGGATAGGCAACCCCACTTTGCCATGGCTTTTTCGCCGCGAGCTCGGAGGCAGCCAGAGAATTTTGCCCCGACTTCCGACTTGATATTGATCTCTTCTCTTCTCTTTTCCTTTCTTTTCTTTTCCTTCTCTGATCTCTCTCTTCCGTTCTTGTCATTTTCCATCATTGCGGCGCTAACCGGTACCCGAGAAGAAACGGACAACGGCCACCCATCCCGCAAGCCGCTCTCCCCCTTAAGCTCTTAAGCTTAGAAAGGCGCGCTACAAGAGCGATACCAACGCAGCGGAGTGGAGTCCCGGTCCACCAGCGTCGTGTCACCTGACTCGACCGCCACTTTCCATCATGTCTAGTCCTCCCAGAACCACCGACACCTACGATCATGCAAGGATTGAGGACGACGAGCATACCGAATCTACTCCCATCCTGCCGGCCTCGGTTAGCAGCAAGTCCTACGCAGGAGGTCAACCCGATGGCAAGAGCCCGAGAGCATTAGGCGAGCCGCCGCTGGAGAGCAGAACTCCAAGTCCCGCGGAAGCCAGCGATGCGCAGCGACGGCTATCCTTCGTCGAGGAGGACGAGGATCCGCTGCAGATCGAAATCCCCCCGGATCCAGCTCTGCCAGCAAAGGAGAAGAACGATGATGTCACGTGGATGAGCTTGCCTCACAAGCGCCAGCTACTCATCCTAACCTGTGCTCGTCTTTCGGAGCCGCTGGTCCAGACGTCTCTTCGGGTAAGCGAGGCCTGATGAGAGAATGATGGCGGAATCAAAACTAACGGACCACAGTCGTATCTCTGGTATATGCTCAAGTCCTTCGATCATTCCTTGCCCGACTCCACCATCGCGTCGCAGGCTGGGATTATGCAAGGTGCCTTTGCAGCGGCTCAGCTTTGCACCGCGATGCTGTGGGGTCGCTTCTCTGATAGCCATGGGCGAAAGAAGGCACTTCTGCTGGGCCTTACAGGCACGACCATCTCGTGCTTAGGTTTTGGTTTCTCAACCACCTTCTGGCAGGCACTGGTATTTCGCATGATCGGAGGTGCTACCAATGGCAACATTGGCGTGATGCGAACGATGATCAGTGAGATTGTGCGGGAGAAGAAGTACGCTACAATTCACGGAAACTGTCACCAAAACCGCTAACACTCACCCAGATATCAATCGAGAGCTTTCTTGCTCTTGCCCATGTGTGCTAATGCCGGTACCATCATTGGACCGGTCCTGGGTGGAATCATGTCCGACCCAGCTGGGAACTATCCCAAGTGGTTTGGCGGCATCTCATGGCTGGAGCGGTTCCCCTACTCGCCCCCAAACCTCCTAAGTGCAATTTTCTTAGGGTGCGCAGCTTGTGCGGTGATCTTTGGTCTCGACGAGGTCAGAATACTCTAGTTCTACGGCGTGGACTTGACTAACGCTAGACAGACACACGACATTCACGGCCAGAAGGAAGACTGGGGACGAAACCTAGGCCACAGAATCGCATCCCTCTCCCGGCGCTTGCGAGGCCACAAGCCCGAGCAAGACTACACGGCGCTCGAGCAAGACGAACGACGCGAAAGCCACGAGAGCGCCGACGTGGAGCTGTCCCCCGCGGTCGTAGTGAAGAAACCCAAGGCCCCCAAGCGTCGCTACAAGAACCAGCTCCCCTTCCGACGGATCTTCACCTTCAACGTCATGTGCACGCTCCTCACGCACGCGCTCTTCGCCTTCTCGCAAGGAACCTACAACAGCATCTTCTTCACCTTCCTCTCCACCCCGGTCTACGACCCATCCCAACACGGGGACTACACGCCGCATCCACCCCTGGTCTTCACGGGCGGGCTCGGGCTCCCCGCCAGCAGCGTAGGCTTCTCGATGGCGATCCTCGGCACGCTAGGAATCACACTGCAGCTCTTCCTATACCCGATCATCAACGCGCGGCTCGGGACGGTAGGAGCATGGCGGGTGTTTCTATATCTCTTTCCCGTGGTGTATATCCTGACGCCGTTCCTGGCGCTGGTGCCGTCGACGCGAGCGCCGCCGGAGCCGAAGACAGGGCCGATGATCTGGGTGTTGCTGACGGGGTTGATCTTCGTGCAGGTGATAGCGCGGACGTTCGCGACGCCGGCGGCGGCGATCCTGATCAACAACTGCTCGCCGCATCCCAGCGTGCTGGGGACGATTCACGGGATGGGCACGACGGCGAGCAGTGCGGCGAGGACGATTGGCCCGGCGCTGGGTGGGTATGTGTACGGGGTGGGCATGGATAACGGGGTCATTGGCGCCACGTTCTGGGCGCTCGCCGGCATGGCTGTTCTGACGGTCTTGGCTAGTAATTTTGTGAAGGATGGGGATGGGCATGAAATTTGGTTGGAGGGCGATGAGGAACCCGAAGAGAGTGGCCCCAGTGAGACGCGCAGATAAATAGGCGCACTGGGCGTGGGTTCGATAGATAGATAGACTTATCATTTTAACGACGGCTGTAACTTAGGCTATATATAGATTCTTTAACAAAAAGCTTATACGTTGTAGATGAGACTCTGCTGCCAGTATCAAAAAGATAACGCATTCCATGGCAACATCGTTTGTACAAGTTAACAGCAAATAAATCATTCAATACAATTTTCGATGATCTTTCATTTCACTCCCGACCTCCGTCCCGCCCACCAAGTTCAACAGCTTGACTAAACTACAAACGAAGCCAATCGGCTCCTGAAGTAAACAAATGCCCACCTCATGCAAGAAGTAGCTAGAAAAACACGACGGGAAAATCCATACGCCCAATCAAGAATCAAACACCGAAAACGCCATGGCCATGCAGATGGACAAAAGGAAAAAGGGTGATCACACCCAACACTCGGAGCACGCTCTCACCAGATCTGAAATTTAGATGTTTCCTCACGCATCCTGCTTTTGTCGTTTGGCATCCCCTCCAGTTTCGCCCTCAGGGCTCTTGCGCTTCTCAGCTGAAGGTCCTCGCTCCCCACTATCTTCTCGCAGAAAGCTAGGGCCCGAGCCAACGACAGGTGTAGCAAAGTTCAAAGGACTGGGTAAAGTATTGCCGTCGCCAGTTCCTCGGTAATTCCATTCAGGGTAGAAGGAACTCGGAGACGGTAGAAATTCGTTGTTCATGAAGCGACTGGGTAAGGCGGATACCGGAGTATCAATATTCATATTACTATTTGAGTTTGCGCCTTGTGAGTTTTGCGTTGTTTGCGAAACTGGATGTGGTCTTGCAAATGGATTGGGCGGCCCTGAGGCTCCCGCGGACAGGAGCGCCGACGCCGAGGGAGATGGGGGAGGAAGGACCACACCAGAAGAATGTGAGCTTGAATCTTTTCGCTGCGGCTGATGTGACCCCGTGGCGCCAGTAGATTCTCGCGGCGATGAGGCGGAATCTGCTGTTGCGGAACCGCCTCCATCAGATGGTTCGTCAGGAATCTGGACTTTCAACACCGGTCGCTTCACACCAGCTGCTCCTAGCTGTGCACTATTTGTCCGCGAAGGCGGAGTGAACGCGTCCTGTGCGGAAGATACCGAGGACATAGAAACTCGGTTCTTAGTATGGGTTTGAGCTCGAGGTGGGGGAGATGGTGGCTTGTTTCTCGTTACAGCTCCAACGTCTACCGACTGGGATCGGTTGGCCGGCTGGGGCTCAGTTCTGGACGGCTCACTTATTGACGTTGAACTTGCCCAATGCTGTGATAAAATGGATCGACTCTCGTCGATTGGTGTGAAAATGCTTCGTGATTTGACCGACATCCGTTTCACAGGCTCTAAGGACTGTTGGGGCTCTGATTGTTGACTTTGTTCCTCTTGCTGAGGCTGTGCTTGCTGTGCCGGCGGTTGCTGCTGCTGCTGTTGTTGTTGTTGCTGCTGCTGCTGCTGCTGCTGCTGCTGCTGCTGCTGCTGCTGCTGCTGTTGTTGCTGTTGCTGCTGCTGTGGCTGTGGCTGCGGAGGAGATGCTGTTTGACGAGAAGGAGGTCTTTCCTGTTTGATAAAGGTCGGAGCAGATTGCCTTCGTTGCTCCTCTAGATATATCTGTTGGACTTGTTGCGGTTGTGGGGGCAATTGCGGATGCTGTTGGGGTGGCGTGTATTGAAATTGAGGCGGTGGAGGTTGATGTGGCATAGGTTGAGGAACTTGCATGTGTTGCGGTATAGCCTGAGGATGAGGCATGACCGGACCATTCTGAGGTTGGTAGATGGCCGGGTTGGGCATATATGCGTATCCATTAGGAGGAGGGTGGGGACCCTGTGGGATGTGTTGTGCAAGATGAGACGGTGGTCTTTGAGGAGCATTCCGCGAAGACGGCCGGGACATGATCTGCGGCTGCGGAGTGTGCTGCCGTTGTAGATGTTGTGGATGATGGGGAAATGCACCGTTAGGTATCGGCGGCGAGGCAGATGGAGTGTGATGTCGAATGTGTTGGAAGGCTGGATTCTGCTGCTGGAAATGAGGTTGCATCATCTGGGGTTCAACCGATCCATGGTGAGATGGCCCTGATCCAAGGTTATCATCGTCGTCATCGTCATCGTCTCCCTTGCCATTGAAATCGGCCGGTCCTTTGTGTTCATTGGGCCCGCCATACTGCTTGATGTTAGCTGATCCATCGACCGCGTAGACCGCGAACGTACATATTGGTATCGAGTCAGAATCTCCCCGATATCACCACTCGAGTACTCGTAGAGCTTCTTGTTGTTTCCAAATATGATGACCGCGACATCCACGGAGCATAGGACGGAAAGCTCATGTGCCTTCTTGAAAAGACCGCCTTTGCGCTTCAAGAAGGTGCTAGGTCATAGGTTAGCCATGGTTCGGACGGCCGCAACGAGAGGAACATACACCGAACGGTTTCTATCATCCTTGATCGCCTTGATCTCGATCTTTCTTCTGCCCATCCTGTATGCGACGGGAGCGCGGCGAGGCTGCTGGCGTCGGTAGATGGATGCTTAAGAGCTTCGACGGTAATAGTCGCTCCTCAAACAACACGTCGACCAGGGAAAGCGCGCCTCATCCAACCGGGCGCGATCGCAAAGGGCGTTGTCCTGGATGAGCTGCGATGGTAGAATTAGAGGACGTGATGATGGTGGCTCGGCGTCAATGGCAAGCTGTCGAGGGTCGTTGATGAGAAGTAGCAGAACACGGGTCGAGCGAGCAGAGGAGAGGCAGAGAATGCGCCAAAGTCGTCGCGATGCTCCTGAAACGCACAGAAAAGTGTTACAGCGGGGAATCTGGACCTAGCGGGAGGGCGAACGTAGCAAGAAGCTGATCGCGGAGGGCTGATTAATATGGGTTGGCGGCCAGCTCTGATGGCAGCTTCACAATGATGCGGTACCTGACACTTTTTTGTCGAAGTCAAACCGATAGACTGATTAGAGGTAGGTCGGTGATGGTGGTGGCTGCTATATTTAGAGGAGAGGAAGGTAAGGTCGGTCGGAGGAGGAAACGGGCGACGGGCAGACGGGCACGACAGGGCAGGGCAGAGCAGAGCAGGGAGGCAGGGCAGGGCAGGGCAGGGCATGCAGCGCGGAGGACAGAGCAGAGGACACAGGACACAGGACACAGGACACAGCAGGACACACACCAGCAGCAGGACAGACACAAGCAGAGCAGGACAGGACAGGACAGGTAAGGAAAGCACGGCAGGAATTAAATGTCTCCGGCTCCGCTACTCTCGCTACGCAGCTCCAACCCTCGGGCGCGGGCCAATGGCAGCGCTGCTCACCCAACGTCGCTTGTTTGAGCTGATGCTTAAGCGCCCAGGGCTGCCAGCCGCGCTCGTGGTTGGTCCAACAAGCCCGCGCCGGAGGGGATGTGCCCTAAAATAGCCACATCCGGGTCTTTTTGCTGGACGAGCTCTGCCTGCGAGCGTCGCTCACCGCTGCAAATTAGTGGCCTTTGCGGCCAGCCTGACCCTTCTCCGGCCGGCTACAGGGCGCCCAGCGAGGAGCGCAAACGTAAGCTGCCCTACCTTACCCTCCCTCTGGCCGTTGCTGAGCTCGTCGGCACGTCTCAACTGGCTGCCTCCATAGCATGGCATGGCATGGCATGGCACACGGCAGGCAAGGAAGCAGCGTCCTCGGGTATCGCAGGCATGGCGGCGCGGTCAACGATGCCGTGCTGTGCCCCATGGCTTGCAGCATCAGAGATAGAGCCCCATGCACTGCCTGCTGCTGTTGCTGACGATGCTCTGCGATTACCTCGAGCCCGTTCCTCGGGTCCCTGCGCCCAAGCTCCAGCTCTGCGAACCCATCCAAATCCGGAGGCTCCTCTTGGCCCTCGCGTCGATGCCACCCTCTTTGGATGAACAAGACGCCACGGCGAGAGAAGCTTCGCAACGCTACCTACGCTCTGAGAGCTGCGGGCCTGAAGCCGTCCGTCCTCGAAGCACAATCTGACGACCAGGGTTAGCTAACGCTCGCCGTCGAGTCGAAGAAGGATGGATAACCTTACTCTCTCGCCTCTCGCCTCGGCCGTGCCCTATCGTGTCTCCCCCGGTTGGCATGGCCCATGGAGGCGATCGACCAAGATGCCGATAAATGCGCTCATGCAGACGCAGCATGGCCATGGTCAGCAGCAATCCTCCGTTGGTTGATGAAACGAGTCTTTTGTTCACAACTCAAGTCCGATGGCTCGCTCGCCTTGTGTCGCTAAGCCTATTCATCCGCCCGCTTACCCAAAGGGGCGGGTGTCCATGCAAGATGCATGCACGCACGACGGTGATTCTGCAGCCCTCTCTATTTATATCCCATCCAGCTTCCACCTCACCAGGATTCCAAACCTCAAACTCTCTTGTCAGAACTCTTCTGCCCCGGCCTCAGCTCCACTGCTTCCTCCGAGCAGGCTCTTCCCCGTGCGGCTAGGGGATTTCCTTGGGCCTTCTCGGAGGAGGCTGCAGGACCCACGAGCGAGCTTGATCTCGCCGCCGTGAGATAAGCGGAAGCTTGGACGGCATCCTCTCTATCTTCGCCTGGATGGAAGAACAGCGCAAGGAGGACGCAGACAATCCAATCCAATGACCCGTTGTGCAGCCCAACTGCGGGCATACTGGCGATGGAGAGCCACTTACCTGATGCAGTGTGTGTCCCTAGAGCTACGGCGATGCCATCCTTGGTGCTCCCCAGCAGGATAGGGCCGGTGCAGCGCCCGGAAGGGTAGGTCGCCCGGGAGATTGAAGATATAAGATGCAGGCTCGGCGGGCCAGTCACCAAACACTAAAGTTTGGTAACACTACGCCGATGCATCTGTGTCTATACTTAAACATGCCCCTGATGCACTTCCTCCCCGTCTAATCAACCCTCACGCTGCACGTCAAATTTGAATCCTGTAAACTTCTGCACGCTGCATGTTCACTAGGCATCGGGTAAAGTTCAAGGCCATTCATACGTTCATTTGAGTTTCAATAAGCCCCAAGGTATGACCATGCTGCCTTTCCGGCACCAGCGAGACTCCCTAAACTCCATGCTGATATGAAGAACCCCCATCGCAGATTCCTTTTCCTTATTGCATTAACTAAATGCCAGTTTTCCTCCAAACGCCTTGCGCTACTTCCCTTTGTGTTGCAGAACTGCAATGAACGCCAAATTTATGCCGTGTGATTATCCCGTAAAATGAGCTTGACAGGTCAGTGTGAATTTACTTATACAGATATGAAGTGGGAAATGCACTTCAGTGCTTCGAGTCTTCCGCATCGGCTCGTGAGGGGGAGATTCGATGAAGGGTATATGCGCCGTTCGCTGTTGATCAGTTCCGCCTCCAATAGAATCATGCAGAGAATGAAGGCGCGCCTATGGCTCCGAAGCCACCGAAGTTTGGAGTACTATCTTCAGGCTTCATCGTGCCATTGAGAAGTGGGCAAAGTCTGGTGGGTTTGTGTTAGCAATATTATGGATAAGTCGACCAACGGTGCTCGCTTGAGCAGAAATAATTTATGAGAATGTCGTTTTGTTACAATTGCAAGACTCGGACGCTTGAGCCGAGTCAGATTGTTGCAAAAGGCTTTAACCAGACCAAGCGCAATTGCTGGATCAAGGCAGTGCCAAATAATTGTAACCGATCCTAGCTTTATTTCTTTCGGGGGGTGTAAGAGCGGCAATCATCACAGTACTTTTTGTTTGTTTTGATGTGTCCCATCTGCCCACAGTTTGCGCATTTGCGTGTGGTGCCTGTTGGTTTCTCAATTGATGGAGCAGGAGTAGCAGATGGCGAGGCTGCGGTCATATCACGTTCTGATGAATCTGGGTTGAGACCTCGTTGCTTTTCACGAGCATGACGACGTTCCTTGTTGCGCTCGAGACGAGCCAACTCCTTCTTGGCCCTATGACGGTTAGCACCAAATCAAGTCGAATGGGTTGATGACTTACTGCACCGCAATGTGTCTGTCCAAGTCGGCATCGCCAGTCGGTTTGGCATCGTACACACTATAAAAGAATTAGAATGGTGATAGTCTGTAGGCTGTCTTGTGTCTGTACTTCAATTTTTCGGCTGCAAGAGCGTTGCGACGTTTCTGATACTCTTTCCACACCCGCACGTCTTTGACAATCTCGACAACGTCTTCAACTTGCCCAAACTTATTCTTGATCTTTCGGGTGATGCGCATCACTCGTCCCTGAGAGCGACTGCCATTACTAAACCTACTAATCTGACTTGCTGAATCATCAAACACAGCCGGTGTAGCCATCGAGTGTGGCGTGGGATTAACAGCGAACCTGTCATCCTCATCAGCTTGCTCAAGCTCGTTCTCGACGTGTTCTGTAGGATCCGACAGGTTCGACTTCTGCTTCTCCCAAATCTCGCGAATAGCGTCATTGTAGGCTGCTTGTTGCTTGCGCACGTTGTACGTATGGCCACCATTGGCTTTTCTCTCACGTGCAATTGCGTCCGCAGACGTTGCCGATGGACCTTGAATAGCTCCAATGTAACCGCCTTTCATCGATGTCTTAATAAAGCTGAAAGCGAGGCCGCAGCCTGAAGGGTCACCATTTCCGTGCAATTGAAGCATAGCTTTGTCGGCTGAAGCTTCCAAGAAAGCTTTACTTGTCTTCCAGGGTGCTAGATTTTGTTCCAAGTTCTCTCCCTCGCCGCCGTCTTCGTCTTCATCATCCTCGTCTTTTGCAGCATATCCGGAATCAGTAAGATGTTGTAGACCGACCTGCATGGCGTCTATAACGCAGACCTCCTCAGGCTTGACCATGGTGCGCACCACACTCTCATCTGGAACCTGTTCACCAGCCTTCATTTTCCACACTTTGTTCTCCTTTTCGTACTGAATGAATTCCTTCAATTTTTGCCGATTCTGCATGTCTGTGGAGTCGGCAATATGAGCTGTAAGCTCGCCAATCTTGAGGACCTGTCGAGGGTCGTGACGGATTTTCCTGTAGGCAATCATCTTCATACGGTTTTTGGCAGCATTTGTAACCTTGCGAGAGTGTGGCCCAGGGATCTCCACGGAAGGGAACTGCTGTCCAACAACAAAGAGATTGTCAATGTTTCGGATATACCAATCAGAGCCTGAAACGCCTGTGGTAGTTCGAACCACCAAGAAGTCGGTGTTTTTAACCTCATGTTTAAATATTGGCGCGCGGTACATGGCATTGTGTAAGGTAGGAACCGTCTCGCCTGGATCTACACTTCCAAAGTTCGCAAAGGGAGACCTATCTTCAGGGAGAAGAATCGACGAATCGCCAATAAAGTCCTTGTTCGATGGTCGGTGGGAGTCGTCGGCATTCTTTCTTCTGTAGTAGTTAATAATGCGGTTACCCATTCCGAAATTCGAAAGCACAGTCGGGTGTTCCTCAGAATACTCCAACAATGTGGCGGTGGAATAGAAATCACTGAGTGACAAATCTTGCGACCGAGCAAATATATCTTTGACGGCCCAGCCTTTGACATCCTTCCGCTTCCGATGTCCAGGTTTACTGAAGGTAACGGGCGCACCGACGATTTTACTCTTAAAGCCAGGTCGATGGTATGATCGAGCTGCTGGGGTCTCGAGTTTAACCTTGTAATAAGGATGGAGAAGCCTCGTCGCTGGCAAACTATGTTCGACTGTCAGGTTTCCAAGCGTAGCTCGAACCTTGCTCTGGTGATTCTCTTTGAGTGCATCGTAAGCCTCATCATTGGATATGTTGAAGCGCGAATGAAAAGTCTTCGCTATACTGGAGGCGCCCCCACGTTTGAAGTCTCCAACAACCCGGGCACGCTTTGCAGTGGGCTTGACATGTTGCTCGTCCCAGAGGATATAAGGATCATTAAGATCGACCACCACCTTTTTAGCAGCTATCGCCGCAGCTCGTTCAAAATCATCAAATGAAGGAACTGCATATCGAGGTTGGTTGATGAACTTGATGCCTTCATCATCGTCTGTCTGGACCTTTCTCCTCTTAGCCGATGAGCCAAAGATTTCCCGGGCCCATTCGTCGTCTGGGTCTTCTACAACAGCTTGGACGGTAGCTTTTGGTATTTTCGGGTTGATCTTTGAGTCCCAATCTTCACAGATAATCTCCAGATCGGTCCAGGTGAATCTTCCGATCTTCTCAGTACGAGAAGGTGCTTCCCATTCAAAATCTTCCTTGTTCTCTCCTTCATCCGAAGACTCCTCTATGATTGCTACCAAACCCTTTGCCTCTGCTTCTTGAGCTCTCTTGCGTTTATCAGACTTGGCGGGACCTGCAGTTCGAAATGACTTCTCCTGATCAGGGGCGATTTCGAGACTGACTTTGGTAGGGTGAACTGGCTTAGGTTCCTTCAGTGGTACCTTCGGAATATAATGTGCTTTCTTTGGTGGCAGTAGATCATTCCAATTCAATATAGCACCCTCTTCGAAGGCTGGAAACAGAACCTTGACGAATTCTGCCTGATTCTCTGCAGGCGCAGGAATGCTGAGATCTTGGTTCGCCGCCTCGTTCGAGCTTGGAAAGTTGAATTCTCGAAGTCGCGCTATCGATTCCTCGTGAGACAGTGCATCTGCCTCTTCATTTGCGACTGGTGCAGACAGTGAGCTTGGCTCCAGACCATCCCGCATCTCTGCATCTTCAAACGTAGGTGAATCAGGGCCTTCGCCGAAGAGGTCGTCCAGATCGTTATCGTGGCTCGTACCCGTGTCGTCTGTCAACCCAGGCAGATCTCCCCCACTGGGAACAGTGGCTTCCTCCTCCTCTGGTAGGTCATCATCACTGATATCCTCGAAATCCTCCGCATCATCCGCCTTTTCTCCTCGATCATTTACATCTTCGCTGATACCGATGTTGATGCCTCCTCCCTGGCCGATCGCCCCAGAGCCCATGACAGCATCAAGTGCGCGCTGAAGCTCTGCCTCATCATCGGCCTCCTGCTGTCGCCAGTCGACCTCCATGGCGCCCGAGTCTGAGGATGTCGGGGCAGCCATCGTCGCAACGGAAGCTGACTCCTCCAGAGCCTATCGACGAATCCTAGGGTGTTATACGCATGTAGATTAGGTACACGCGAAGAGGTCTGGAGCTTCCCTACAGAATGAGTCGTGAAACGGGCGTCCTGTGCTGGAGGTAGCTGGAGTTCGTCGCAAGCTAAATTTATGAAAGGTTCATGGAGCCGTAACTGCCCAACTCGCGTTACCCCGGTGTGGAAAGAGCGCTAGTCCGTCGTTCCTTCACGTGACCAGAATCGGGAGTGAGTGGCCTGGACGGCCATTACGAGCTCTCACTGCTTTCCTTGTCTTGTTATTCTCCGTTTCTATGCATGTGCGGGAGAAGTACCGAATAACCTGGCTGACTTGCTGTGGGCTGCTCAAATTTCCGAAAGACAGATGGCTGATCCTCTCGGCCATACATTTATGACCTCAGATATGTTGGCAGCCCACTCCTGAGCACATAAACATACTAGTGGAGGACTTCAGTGAGGTGCTCTTACCCGATGTATCCACTGCTAGGGTTGAACGTTTGCAAAAGTCAAGCCATACAACGTAGAAGGACTTTATAAAGTGTGGCCCCAAGTCATCAGCCTTCTAAATACCACATCAATTGGCCACACTTCGCTCCATTCCACGTTTGTACTCAAACTTTCTACGCCATGACTACCCGTCTTTATCCCCATCCATCGAAGGAAGAACTGATAAAACAGTATGTTGGCAAGTCACTAGCAGACGTGCCCACGCCCTCGGCTGTACTCGATCTGAGTAAGCTAAAGGCCAACTGCGACCGTATGCTTGAAGCTGTGGACACTCTCGATATCGGATGGCGAGCACATATCAAGACTCATAAGGTACTTCAGCTTCACCATGATTGAATTCTAGGAAGTCCCAATTGTTTCAAATTTGTTGGCAGTCCAGCGAGCCCCAACAGTCTCAGGAAATTCCTCTAAAGTAGAGCGTTCCTCGGAGGCGAGCTTAATCTCGATTTCTCTGCCTGGTCCTCAAAAGCATTGATTTCTACTCAAGGGACCAGTGGCTAATCGAACTACTTAGACAACGGAGCTCACGCGGCTCCAAGTTGGTGAGGGCAATGGCCCTGCAAATATCATCGTCTCTACTCTCATCGAGGGGGAGGAGATCGTGCCGCTGCTCCTTGAATACAAACAGAAAGGAAGAGCGGTCAACGTGAGTTGTTGAATATCGACATTGATTATCTGTGCTCATCCTTGCAGCTCTTATACAGTTTTCCTGTAACTCCAGCAGCAGTTGAACGCCTCGCTTCGATGGGGAGAGTTCTCGGTCCTGGCGGATTATGTCTTATGGTAGACCACCCCCATCAACTCGCGTCCGTAGTCGCAATCAAGGAGGAATCAGGCGTAGCACCTCTCATCTTCCTGAAGATTGACATGGGTGGCCACCGTGCCGGAGTAGCTCCCAACAGTGCTGCAGCATCGGAATTGATTTCGGGGATCCTCTCTCTAGAATCACAATCCATCTGCGTATTCCACGGTCTATATTCTCATGCAGGCCAGTCTTACAGCTCGTCCAACCGCAGCGATGCGCTCGACTTTCTACGGCAAGAATTCGAGGCTCTCCTCGTCACCGCTGAGACGGTCCATGCAACCTCGGGCAGAAAATCTCTTGTTCTTTCTGTAGGAGCCACTCCAACAACCACATCAATCCGCAATCTTCTCATCGAGAACGAAGTGACTCCAGCAGCTGAGTCCAATGCAATCTCAGCCCTCAAAGCTACGCTCCAAACAATTCGGGATCTGGGCTGCAGTCTTGAGATACATGCAGGTGTCTACCCAACTTTGGATGTGCAGCAAATGGCCACGCATGCCTTACCGACAAGCGGTCCAAACGCTATGCTTCAATGGTCGGATATAGCATTTACGATCCTGGCTGAAGTAGCTTCCTTATACCCAGGCCGCGGTGCATCTGGCAAGACAGAAGCATTGGTTGGCGCCGGTGTAATAGCTATGGGTCGTGAGCCCTGCAAGGCATACCCAGGCTGGGGAATGCTCTCACCTTGGAACCGGCCCGAGGCGAGCATGCCCACGGTAGGTCCGGAACAGCATGCGGGATGGCAACTCGGCAGACTGAGTCAGGAGCACGGAATCCTGGTGTGGGCAGGCGAGGAGAAGGACGTGGAGGCTTTGAAGGTTGGCCAGAAAGTCAGAATCTGGCCCAACCATGCTTGTATTGCTGGTGTGGGTTTCAGCTGGTATTTGATCGTGGACAGCAGTTTAGAGGGTAGAGAGGACGAAATTATTGATGTCTGGCCAAGGTGGAGAGGGTGGTAGAGTAGTCTGTCATCATAGAAATAAGATTCCTCCCACTCATTTATTTATCTCTAATTTCTGTGCAAGGCAGTTTTGGGTTCTCTGTCAGCATTAGGCTCCACAGAGCCAAAAGGATATTTGCCACAAGTAATATCCAGTTCAGGACTTGCAGCCTATTGTCGTGTTGTGTCACACCTAATTGGATTTTATACCCTTTGGGCCAAGTGACGTGAAGTGTGAAGACAAGCGCCTATACCCTAGCAACTCTTCTCGGAGTCAGTTGTCAAATGGCACACTCAAGACAAAATTGACAAGATCTGCAAAAACCAAAATCATATCATAATTCTCGTTAATTTATCTATGTACTGCAAAACAATCGAAGCCTAGGGGCAAAGGATTGGGTATAGAATACTCAAACGAAGAAAACCGCGGTGTTAGAGAGGAATGAAAACTTGCACTTGTACTTGCATTTTTGGTCATATCTTCGTAATCTCCGTCTTCAACTTTCATCACCTGTGCTCTCCAACTCAGCACCCACTATTGGTGCCTACCGCCTTCACCTTCTCTTGAAACTCATCAATCGTGACAACCCACTACCACGTCTTCTCCCCTGTCCAGAATGTCCTGAATAACTACTTCCGCCACCGCTACGGCTCGATCCACTTTCACTTCCAGATTCGCTTTCGCTCTCACTCTCGTGTTCAGCTTCGTACCAGAGTCTTGGGACCAATAATCGATACGGCATCGTGATACCTGCAGGGTCCTTCTGGCTGATTTCCATATTCAAGCAGATATCCAGACCGCCTTCAAGATTTACATCATGTCTGCCATCAGCTGCACTCTTTTTCTGTTTTCCACTCAACCCGGTGGGAGTTCTGTGGAACTGCGATCGTACCAGACCACCTGCATGGGGTGTGCCACCAGCTACAGAAGTTGTTGCTTGATCAACAGGATTACCAATTTCCTTGCCTCGACTTTGAGAGAAATAATCCTCGTCGGTTGGACCACGCACTGGTCCACCGCTACCACCTCGTAAGCCAGATCTTTCTGGTGGAGATGTATCACTATCGCTTTCTGCTCCATAACCATTAATACCTCCATCATCGGGTCTTCTTTTCTTCCTAAATAGGTTGCCTGGCATGAAGTCCCTCCTAGTCAATGAAAGTGTCCTCGTGAGGGATCCAGGCCTCTGAGAGTCAATAGACGAGCGCCGAGAAGAGAACGAGGGGCGGCGATTGAAGAAGCCACCAGCACTTGATAGAGGTGGAGCAGCAGCATCAGGGCGGTAAGATGGACCTTTCGAGGTTGAGAAACGACGAAGAATGCCACGAGTTGGTGGAGGGCTGGCACTTCGCTCCTCCGACGGCGTTCCTGGCGTAGGAGGCGGTGTGAGCTCGGGGTCATATTGGCGAATGGAGCACCAGTTCCGGCGATTCAACAAGCGTTTGTTGTTTCGAGACTTGCCAGTGACATCGTGGGTAAATATAGGTATCATATCCTCATCTGTTTCGTGGTCCAGATGGTGCACTTTGTTCCGCTTATTCAATACGTCGGCAAGCATGTCAGGTGGAGGTGTATTGACAATGGCTGAGGATATGATATTGGGCATGTAGCGATGATCCTGATCCTTTGGGATTTTGAGCTTTGGATTAGAGTAGAATTGCCCGATAGCTGCAAGATGCACATCGCCGCTAGAATAGTCAATAAAAGATGAGCAACGAGGCTAGTGTACATACCCAAGAATTGTGACGCGCACAGACTTGTCAGCAGCGAGTTCTTGCAGTTCCTGAATGAACCAGTTTCGTTCTTTCTTATGGTTCTTTGCAGTCCAGTGATCATCAAGGTCGTCAAGAACCTCAACTCCGCCATCGAAGTTGTTCAGAAGACCTTTTTTCAAAATACCCGCTCGACTAAGGGCTTTAACAGGCTCAAACATTCTTGACGTGAGACTATACCAAGTTAGCAGGGTACGTTCATTAGATCCCGTAGGACTTACATATTCTCAAGCCACACCATCCTTGGGTACGCAATTGGTACGCCGAGGAGTACAATGAGATGTCTGGTTACGCCTTTGATTATTTCTCTTTCGAGTCTGTTGAAAATCTTGTCATAAGACTCTGCGCTAACAACCTCATTATGCATTCGTTCCGTGCGACAATCGAGACCCAGAAATGCAACACTACGACCAAGGTGCGCGAATACACTCCTACTAAGCTCTGGGATGTACGGTCCAGGTCGAGTGCCAAGAATCCAACTAGGTTCTGTGTCCTCGCCCTCGTCGATACTACTTTGGTGTTGGAAGAGCATATAGTATTTGAAAGCCACGGAACCAAGTCCTGTCATTATAGGACATCTCATATAGTGGTCGGGATAGGATCCAAAGCCGTCAATAATATCATGGTCATCGTAAATGTTGATCATCGGAATTTGAGAGTTCGCCACTCCAAACAGACCTTGTGAGAACCACATGCAATACCTCTGAAGGTAGAAGCTCTCTAATTCATCTTGAAGCTCTGGTGTGAAAGGTTCGTTCTCTTTGTGTATTGGGTTTTTGATTCTGAGCCACTCTTTAAACAATGTGGATCCGTCCATTACAGCGTCGTTGTATATCTGATCACCGCCGCCTAGCATGACGTGGAAGGGTCGTGTTTGATGTGTATTGAGCACGTCGCGCCACATTGGGTCTGGGCCACTGAACTGATCAGGATTAACACTCAAGCTGAAGCCGTTGCAGCTGTGGAACATGATGTTCATTGCCTGATCACGACCAGGCACCCAGAATCCAGTCGCGGGGCCGCGATTGATTCGATACGCAATTCGCTGCTGAGTGCTCTTCAGTTCAATCTCAATATTAAACCGCCAGAAGGTAACACCTCTTTCTGCATGCAACCGAATGCCCTTGACTTCTTTATACTTTCCAAGTTTTTCGCCGTCAACCCTGGGCCTTTGTTTGGGCCGAGGATTCTTGTCGGTAGTGCCATCGAGGTTGCTTCTTCGCATTTCAAAAAGTCCATCATCAGATTCCAACTTTGAGAGGTCTTTCTCTTCCTCAAGATGTTCTACCGGACGGATGTAAAGTGTTCTTCCATCACGACCAAGCTTGGGGAGACCTGCCAGAGGATCGATATATTCCTGGGGCAGATTGCCTACTGAGCCGTCAACTTGTGCTGGTGGAGGCGGTAGAAGCTCCATAGGCTGGGAGAACAGGCGGAGAACTGGAGCAAATTCATAGGAGGAATGCTCATCTGCTGTAACAATCATGACACTTCCTCTCCAGATTTCTCTTTCTATGGCGGCTGCAGGCAAGCGCCCAGAAGGATTCTGAAGTCTTTCTCGGCGCATTCCGCAATACCGTAGAAATGGTCCACTCTTGAGGAACAACTGAGGTTTGAATCTTGTGGGAGCTATAACAGAACGAGCGCGGATAGGCCGCGTCGTACAGGTTAGCGAGGGTTCTTTCCTAGTAGATGACTTAAATGAAATGAATGAACTCTTGTCAATGATAGCTTGACGATGAAATAGTGGATTAAATGAGAATAGGGAAAACAGCTTAGATGCCGACTTGTTGTCAGTCTTGGCTGGATGAGAGCCAGGGCTGATCAACCAATACTTGTTGCTCCGCTGACGTTTCTTTTCTTTGCTCGAATCGCCAAGGTAGCCGAAATATCTTCTGGCACGAGGTGTGACAAGAACCTCGCTGCTAGTCCACTCCAAATCATTCTCAAAAATGCAAGGTCCACATTCATTGCCTGAAACGGGAGAAGTTTCCTTACCATTTGAGTCGTCGTATCCTCCATCGAAGGCTTCGGCGCTGTGTTGTTTTGAAGTACTGGCTCTTCTCTTGCCGGTATGACCTGCTTCCCACCATGCCTTGTCCTTCTCTGCCTCGTTCTTCTCATTGGTGATATTCAGGTCTAGCAGCTCTCCGGCAAGGAGTGCAGTACCGCCCTTCTTCCACTCATTGAGTCGCGGTTGGGAAACATACACTCCCCCACCGGGTACCTCATTGTGTCTGTGATGCAATAGGTTTGTAAAGTGATGGCGATCCTGTTTATGGTGGGGTGCGTCATTGTGCTTGTTAGGTCCAGTAACTGCTGGAGGCTCGGAGTACTTTGTCCAATTTACTGAAGTGGCATCCGGCTGAGTTTCTTTATCAATAACCCTAATTGACCCGTTCCCAGTTGACCGAGCCACACCATTAGGCTTCTGTTGCATCGCGGATATAGATCTGGGGTCGGGTGCCTTATGCCCAGTCAACTGCTCAATCTTCTTGGTGGACCCTCGCCGCACCGGTACTGCTGTATCCATAAACTCGGGGTCCGAATCGTATTGGTCGATAGGTCGGCGCACAACAGATTCTCCTTGCATATGAGCTGAAATCTGTGGAATTTCCCGCCTGGTGTCTGCAGAATCGTCCACAGATGCCCGCTTAGGAAGTACTTGATTGTATTTCTGTTCCCCCTCTTTGCGTCGCTGATACCACGGGTCTCCAGGAGGCTCTTTCTTGAGCTTATTGCTTCTATTACGAGAAAGGGAAGCTCCCGCGACAGCTCCAGCTCCAGCTCCAGCAAGAGCTGCAGCTACCGGTACTCCCGCTTTGCCGCGGACACTTGTCTCACGCTGTGGGATCTCTTTATCAGGTCTACTATTGTTGTCAATCGTCGCCTGTTGAGGCCGACGCTCAATTGGCTTGCTACCCTTCGTAGATGGTACAGCAGTCGCATCGACATTTGACCTCTGCACTGTACGGCTTCGCTGTAACTTCTCCGTGTGTGCAGGTTCAACGTCCCGAGCTATATCAATGGACGAAGACGCTATCTCTTCCGATGGTTTTACAGCAACTGGGCGGTTTCTGAAGCGAACAGAATTTTCGTTCGTACGAGTATCTCCCCGACCAGTAGCTTGGGCCTCTCTTGCACGAAGTTCTGCTTCCTCGACTCGTGCACGCTTTTCCTCCTTTGTGATACTATCAAGTGTCGATTCTAGACGTTGTAAAGGTGAGCGTTCCGCAGCCCACTCTCTACGTCTTCTCTCTTCTGCTTCTGACGCCGATACTCTCCTGGGCTGTGACGAGCTGTATCCAGACCTGTCTCTCCGACTGTCCACAGTTCCACTTCGTGAAATGGTCTTCCCATTGGCCCTGGAAGACTTTGGATCTAGATCATTGTATGCACGGCCGTCAACACGATAATCATCCTCGTAGTAGTCCGATGGTGTTGCCCGGTGTCGATTCGAGTTTGATCTTACAGGTACTTCTCCATATGGCTGTTTGTAGCTTACTGGAGGTTGCGGACGAGGTGCATCGGGAGCTGGAGGAGGTGGAGGTCTAGCTGCTGTATCCTCGTAGAATTGATCTCGGTTTCGAGTTTCTCTTCTTCGGCGCTTCTCCAGATAGTCCTTGTTCGCATCAAGTTGCACTGAAGGGTATTGTGCACCATATTTGTACGAACTAGGCCGAGGTGCTAGTCCTTCCGGCTCGAAGGAGGATGCCAAGGGCGACACGAATGGACTCTGCGTGGAAGTCGTCGCTGCCGTTTGTGTCGACTGTCGGTTCTGCCTCGATTGCGATGGTGCAGCGCTTGGGTCCATGTATGGGTCTGTTTGAGTATCTACGGTAAGTTTTGGATGATTCCCTTCTTCGCGCCTGGTCGAGGGATGCCGCACAACAGCTGGCGGTGGCAGCTTCCCCCAATAGGGAGCAGACATGATGTCGACCAAGTGCGCTTGAACTATACGCTGCAATCGGGTTGCGCAGGGTGCGCCCTATTTTTCAAATGGCTCTGCAAAAGGATCAAAGGCCTATGGGAAGCAATAACAGTGCATTCCAACTCGGGGATGATGTTCAGCGATAGAGCGCGCAGAGATAAGAAAGAAACGATGCAATGCCGTCATCAACAGCACTTGGGGACGTCGTAAGCCAACAAAAGTCGGTCAATCAGTGGATGGGATAGTAAAGATGAGGAGGATGAAAAGAAACATCATTAGCTAAAGCTAAGCATAGCTAAGGCATAGCAGCTACACCGTTATGGAGGACTCCCCCTGCTGCACAGTGAATTGGAGATCCTGGGAGCGCAAGCAATATGAGGAGGTTGGTGAGCATCGGCGCATCGCAAACCCAGCTCATCCAAAAAAGCAAGCTTGGAGAGGTGCATCGGGCCGTGGCGCGTGAGAGGTACGTACCGTACTACGTATTGGAGCACTGATGCGCCTCAGGCATCCGGTGTGTCGCCATGAACTGCCCAGGCCACACGTGCCGGCTTATGTAATGGGTGATTCAGATGCAGCCGCAGCCGGCAGGCCTGATTGGCTCACATGAAGTCAGGCACCCATTAATGTCGGGGTCCAGCCGTGGCGCATAATGTGGCTGGTGCTCCTTGCGCAGGCCATAGAAAGCCAGCTGGGCTTGGTCCACCTCCCGGATCCATTTCGCCTCGCCTCTTAGTCGAGTGTATCATCTCAATAAGGACAGACCTCTGCGCCAAAAGTTTGTCGACAGATTGGTGAAACTCGAAACAGACACTTCAGGCCCAAAGCTTCGCACTGTCTAACAAGCCCCTAGAACGTCCCAAGATCCGAGGTGGCCACGCTTCCGACTACATCTGTTGATTCCTGCCTCCTTCCCCTCCATTCATTCCCATCGGCAACTTCTTGCGCTGATGCCTTTCTAAACGAACTCGTTACTATCACCGGACTTGTTACGACCCCGTCAACTGGTTGACCAGCTCGCCGCCCCAAATCCGACAACACCGTTGATGCTCGCCTTGTGAACACATCCACCCACCTCGAGAAGGGCCATCCTCGCAGCACGATAATCGACTCGCAATGAAGCTTCACTCCCTTCTTGGGCTCGTTGGCTTGGGTTGTCTGGCTTCTGCCGCGCAACTGCAACCCCGGAATTACGAGGCTCAGGACTATTACGTCCTGCATCTCTCCTCCGAAACTGCTCCTTCGCAGGTGGCAGTGAAGCTGGGCCTCACTCATGAAGGCCAGTTAGGGGAACTGGAAGACCATCATATCTTCTCAACACACAAGCAGGAGGAGGATGTCGTACATACAGCGCTGAAAGAAAGGCGGCGGAGGAAACGCTCCCTCGGCGATTCGGACATCCTCGATGGCGTTAAATTTGCACAGAAGCAAAAGCTAAAGGCGCGTATGGAGAAGAGAGGGCTGATGCCCCCGCGAGATTCTACAGGCGACGTGTTAGAAAGACAAGACGCCCCAGCGAACGAAGCGCAACTAAAACAATCCGCAATTGCCAAAACACTAGGCATTAGTGATCCGATATTTAATGAGCAGTGGCATTTGATGAACACCGTACAGGTGGGTCACGATGTCAACGTGTCTGACGTCTGGATGCAGGGCATCACCGGACAAGGCGCGATTGTGGCCATTGTCGACGATGGATTAGACATGTATAGTGATGATTTGAAAGGCAACTACTTCGCTGAAGGTTCCTATGATTTCAACGACAACACTCTCGAGCCAAAGCCTCGACTTTCAGACGACAAGCATGGTACACGGTGTGCCGGCGAGGTTTCTGCTGTAAAGAATGATGTTTGTGGTGTCGGAGTTGCATGGGATTCAAAAATTGCCGGAATTCGAATTCTCTCCAAATTGATCACCGACGCCGATGAGGCGGTGGCAATGAATTATGCGTTCCAGAAGAACCAGATCTATTCCTGCTCATGGGGACCTCCAGATGATGGAAGATCAATGGATGCGCCCGGGATACTCATCAAGAGAGCTATGTTAAATGCAGTTCAAAAGGGCCGTGCTGGTCTGGGTTCAATCTATGTCTTTGCTTCTGGAAACGGCGCTGCAAACGAAGACAATTGCAATTTTGACGGATATACAAACAGTATCTACAGTATCACAGTTGGAGCTATCGATAGAAAGGGTCTACATCCTTACTATTCAGAGAAGTGCTCCGCACAATTGGTTGTCACATACAGCAGTGGAAGCGGAGATGCCATTGTGAGTACATTCCTTGTTATCTCCCTCGCCCCTTCTCTAATTTATGTCTAGCACACTACGGATGTTGGCACAAATGCTTGTTATTCGGGTCATGGTGGCACTTCTGCCGCCGCACCTTTGGCAGCCGGTATTTTTGCATTGGTCTTGCAAATTCGTCCAGACCTGACCTGGAGAGATATGCAGTATCTGGTCATGCAAACAGCTCTCCCAATTGATATTGATTCTGGAGAGTGGCAAACTACCAGCATTGGAAAAAAATTCAGTCATACTTTTGGATACGGAAAAATTGATACCTGGGCTACTGTTGAGGCTGCGAAGAACTTTGTGAACGTCAAGCCTCAGGCGTGGTACTACTCGCCTTGGATTCATGTCAACCAAGCCATTCCCCAGGGAGAGCAGGGACTCGCCGTTTCATTCGAAGTGTCTGCAGCTATGCTTAAGGCTGCAAACTTGGAGCGCTTGGAACACGTAACAGTCACAATGAATGTTGCCCATACCAGAAGAGGTGATCTCAGTGTGGAATTGATCAGTCCTGATAAGGTTGTCAGCCATCTTTCTGTTTCACGTAGAATGGACCAGGCAACTGAGGGATACGAGGACTGGACTTTCATGTCTGTTGTTCATTGGTAAGTTCTGGCTCCTATGTTAGAGTTGGACCATTGCTAATCAAATTTCAGGGGTGAGTCTGGCATTGGTACTTGGACAATCATTGTCAAGGATACTGTTGTTAATGAGTACAATGGCACCTTCACCGACTGGCATCTTAAGCTCTGGGGTGAATCTATCGATTCTGAAAAGGCGACCCTTCTCCCCATGCCAGAAGAGACCGATGATGACAACCACGCTGAAATCATCTCCACCACGACCATTGCGGGCACCACAACATCCATCACTCCACCAGCGACTGCTACATCACTCATGGCCAACCCGACCGATCACCCGGACCGTCCGATTAACTCCAAGCCATCCGGTACCGACGAGGAGAGCAAGCCCACATCAGCAACCAGCACACCAAGTGCTTCTCCATCAGCGACTGCCGCATCGTCATGGCTGCCATCATTCTTCCCAACCTTCGGCGTCTCAGCCAAGACGCAGGTCTGGATCTACGGCTCTCTAGCCCTCATTCTTATTTTCTGTAGTGGTCTCGGAATCTACTTCTACATTGCTCGCCGCAAGCGCCTTCTTGCCAATCCTCGTGACGAGTGGGAATTTGACCTGCTTGAGGAAGACGAGGCCGAGGGTCTCAACGGCACTGGCCGCAAGGGCGGCGCCAAAAACAAGCGCCGCGCTGGAGAGTTGTATGATGCCTTTGCGGCTGGTAGTGATGAGGAAGAAGATCAGTTTAGCGACTTGTCGGAAGGTGAGGAAGAGGAGCGCAGGAAGTATCGTGATACTGAGGGCAAGCATGTCATTGGTGACGAGGAGGGGGATAGTGATGTTGAGGGCGGTGATGAGAAGACGGGTCAACACGATAAATTGATTGGCAGTACGGAACCGAAGTAGAATGTACATGTACAGCGAATACTATATAGGAGTAGAGGGTGTATACTCACGCAGGACGAGAAAAAGAAGCAAGCAGAGAAGGATTGTCATTAGTCGACTTTGTACCAGTATATGCATGTCTGTAATGGGGCACGAAGAACAAGGGGAAGAAGACGATGCGATGCTATACTAGACCAACAACAAGGAACGGCGATATGGGATTAGGCTTCGGAGTCAATGGATTTGTGTTCTTCATTTGTGCCTTCTATTGGCGTTGATCTTGCATACATGTAACGTTCGTAAGTGTGGATTTGCTAACTCCATACAAAGGAATGGGAAGCAAAATTCCTGCTATCCGAAACAAAGGCAATATCATTTTAAGCTTCCCTCTTTGTGTTAGATGGCTTTACTCGTATATGCCGTATATGCCGTACATGACTTATTAGTTTCACATTTAAGACCATCCAGTATCAAAGTCCTATCAAATGATCCAAAGAACACGAAAAATGAAGGTATGATACATCCGCTGAATTCCTTCTCTTTGATTCTACCTATGTATCTCAATACAGGAGAGATGAGAGCAAAGTACTTTAGTCTAAGTGGGGTTCTTGATTCGGGATCCCAACCCTATTCTATAGGTGGCTTGCACCGTTCGCTTTTTTTCGTTTGGTGTCCAGCCCACGCCTACACCATGTCACACCATGCCAATCTCGTTGACATGGTCCAAGTAAAGTAACACAACCTCCACGCCGCCTGGATCCCAAACAAAATATGTAAAACTACAAAGAGGATCCCCAAATATGCAATATTCAAACTACAACATAAGAAAGTGGTGAAAAGTTGGTCTTGTCTCGCGTGACACGCTGGTAAACGTCGCTAGCAAGCAAGCTGAAATAGACTAAAATCCTTTGGTAATAGGATATTTGAGTTACTTCTTGATTTCGGCCTCTTGCTTTTTGATCTCGGCACTTTCTTTCTCAGCATCGATAGCCTCGCTGACTTGATCTTTGTTAGCGCCCATCTCGGCAGCATCAGCCCTTCGCTCTTCTTTTTCGTCGATATCTTCGTCATCACGCGGAGTGGCGCGACCGGACTCCTTGTTCACCTCGTCTTGCTCATTCTCCTCTTCAATGAGCTCTTGTTGCTCCTTCAAGACCTCCAATCGTTGCTTGTTGGTGGCTGCTCCTTCGGCATTGTGAACCTCAAGTTCGATCTCGTGGAACAATTCCTCGGGAATGGAAGAAAGAACACCAGTAAGAGCATCGATCTGGGTAGAGAATTCGGACTCCTTGCCAGACGCGTACATAAAAGCATTGCTTAGTACTAGAAGCGTTGATGGAATCATATGCTTAAGACGCAGGTCCAGCCAAGACTGAAGGTCTTCGCGAAGACGCGCCGGGGACACTCCTTGGGTGCGGATGCCTCTTGATTGACAGGCGATTTGCAACTCTGGCACAGAAAGACTGTCAACGCCCTCATAGCTGATAGCTTTGTCGTCGCGCTTGATTTGTCTCATTCGATGACGAATCTGGTAACGCAGCATAGCATCCGTGCCAAAGGTGTTCAGATTCATGTATCTGCACATTCCAACCAGTTGTGGCCTGGACAGGTTGTCCAAGGTAAGATCGTCCTTGAAAATCTTGCAAACCTTGATGACATCTTCAGCAGTTGGTGCTTCTCCCGAGGTGCGCACCTTTCGGAAGAAGTTGGTAAACTCATCCTTCTGGGCATTTGTAGGATTCAATGGAAGACCAGTCTCCTTCAGCGTATTGCGAAGGAAGTTGCTGACCTCCTTTCGGGTTGTTCTCAAGGTTGAAACCTTTGTATCCTTTGATTTCTGACCCTCGAAGGTGCTGGGAAGCAAGTTGGGAAATAATTTGAGAGCGACGGGTAGTAACAATTCTGCAAATGGTACGATGAGGAACACCGAAAAGGGGATCAGACGTCCCAGATCCTGGACCGTCCGTTGCAATTGTCGGTGCTCTCTTCGACTAAGCTCATATCCAGCAGCCATTTTTGTCGCCAACCGGGAGCTGATCTTGACCTCGGTTGCCAGCAACTTCGTTCCATCCCAGTAATGCTGAAGTTCCTTCTTGATCTTTTGGCCCAAGGTTAACTTCTTCTCCTCCTTTTTGCCATCCTTAGTCAATGTCGTCTCCTTAGCTCCGGCTAACTCCGAGAGCGTGAGAGACTCAGTTGCATCTGTCTTGGATACTCCGGTAGCTACATCGTTTGGGATGCTTTCAACTTCATGCTTTACGGCTGCTGCCACCGCCTCCTTTGTGTTGGCATTTGAGGCGATGGAAGGTAGAGGCTTTTTGGCTTGTTCGGCATTGAATCCAGGAGGTGGGCCAGCTGGCGGACCCCCTGAAGTGTGTGTATCCGTTGAGACACCTCTGCGAGGAACCAAAATAGCCAATGCTGATATGTGTGAAGGGAGGGTTCGAGTGCTGCGTCGGAGATAGGCAGTGTATGCAGATGAAGGGCCGAGCGAGGATCGAGGAAGAGCACGAGCTACGAATTAGTTAGTCTCACACAGGCAATACAGGCAGATGCCACCAGATAGACATGGAACGTACGAGCACTCCAGAGGGATGATTGCGCCGCACTGCGGACAAGTCTTGAGGAGGCGCTCATGGTGCAAAGAACAACTGGTCAACCCAGAACTGTTCCAACGACGGACAGTAGGTGGTGGGAGTCCTTGGCGATGTTCCCTATACTGATACTGAAGGATTGAAAGGGGTGGAATTGATGAATATGATGGGTGTTGAAAGAGGGGAGCCAAAGAGATCCACTGCCTCACATCTTGAGCTCTTACTATATGCTTCTCGTTTATGATTCTAGCGGCCTCACACGTGACGACAGTGAGCGAAGAGAGAACAACGGAAATCAAGCTGCATCCGTACAATGCTTGGGCCTGGATGGATGCATTAGATACTATGATTCATGGCCAGAGCTCGGCAAGCCAGCGACGCATGGCAATCCTCTCCTGAAGATATACTTCCATCAAGGGACGACTAGAGCGCAACATGTCAGGAATACCGGCCCAAGGGCCCGTCCCATCTGTCCCAACAAGCCGGCGAGCACGCCCGTTTCGCCGATCTCTAATCAACGGATTTCCCCGCTCTTTTACCTCTTTTAAGGGTGGTGCTCACGTTCGAGCTCACGCCCGCACCACCATTTACCAACAGCGCCTTCGCGTTCTTAGGTCCTTCCCCCTTTCCCCATCTTCTGTACCAATATCTTCAGTCTACTTGTCGCAATGGATGTCTCTTAGTCGCTCTTTCTGGTACTGCTTTTAAGGGCTTGTATCATTGCCTTGTTATCGGCGGCGTCAGCGCGTCCGTGTCTGCGGTGACATTCTCTCTGACTCGATCTTGGCAGAGTGTATTCGAATAGACTCGACTTGTTGAATTGCCATTTGTATTCCTTGTATATTTATTGTAGGACTGTACGAACATTACCTTCACGAACATGAGACTTCGCAAGGCAGCGCGTATAATTCTGGTGGGCGCACCCGGGGTGGGCAAAGGCACGCAAGCAGAACGGTTGCTGAATCGATTCCCTCAACTGTCCGCCATCAGTTCTGGCGATTTGTTGCGCGACAATGTCAAGAACCAAACACCGTTGGGTACGTTCCATATCACGGTCTATTGGCGTTATCTCTGACAATATGGCAGGCATCAAAGCCGAGAGCACGATGAAATCTGGCGCACTGGTCCCCGATGCTATGATACTACGGCTGATTCTTAATGAACTGAAAACACGGGGTTGGCTTTTTCCTTCCAGCGGCTCAGATGTTCTGACCCTGAATTCCGTGTCCGCAGCCGCTGCGGCCTCCAACCAAGACTTCGAAGCCGATCTATACGTCGAGCAGCCTTCGCTGGCGCAGACATACCCTCCTCCTCAAACTTCAGACGACCCCTCGGCGTCCTTTATACTTGATGGCTTTCCACGTACAGCAGGACAGGCAGATTCGCTAGACGCGTTGGTACCTATCAATCTAGTGGTGTCCTTAAAGACTCCTTTTTCGGTCATTATGGAAAGGATCCAGGGAAGGTGGGTTCACCTACCCTCTGGTCGCGTTTACAACACCACTTTCAATGCGCCAAAGGTGCCTGGAAAGGACGATATCACAGGCGAGCCTTTGTCTAAGAGAGCAGATGATGACGAGGAGACCTGGAAAGCGCGCCTTCAGAAGTTCGAGGAGACAAGTGAGCCTTTGCTGAACCATTATGCCAAGAAAGGCGTTTTGTGGGAAGTTCAAGGAAACAGCTCTGATGAAATCACACCTAAACTCTGGAAGGAGTTCGAAAGACGGTTCGGGGCTTAATCTGGCGTATAGTCTTTGTCTAGGCTACTAGGTGGTGAAAGGGCCATTTCTGTACGATTTATTTCTGGATACATTGGGATTGCGAACTTCTATATACCTCTTTGCTGCGAATAAACGGACTGCTTGGGCTTTCAGAGCTGAGAACATGATTACGACTCACAGAAATAAACATTCATCATACTTATGATATTTTATATGTCATATCCTTTGGGTTGTGTAATGCCTGACTATCGCTTCTATTGTTCCAACTGCACAACTTACCGCCCATGAATAGAACGATAAGGTAGGACAAAACGCCCAAATCTAAAACTCCAATGTTTGGGGAGATGGTTTTGACGCAGCAAGAAGCCACTGTTTACAAATAGGTCACAAAGACACATCTTTATCCTAGTGAGGCAGCCTGAGTTTGGAGCAATAGTTCCAATCTCCACAAGGTCGGATTGCAACCTTGCACTCGGATGTTGCAGAGGCTCGCTCAGAACTGAGTTGACGCCTGGCGAAAGTTGGTGCCTGATCTTCTCCAGCCATCGATGACATCGCGGCCAGCCTGCAGCTTGCTTTCGACGCCGTACCGGACTTAACTTCCCTCATTCTCAACCTTACGCCTAAATTATACCACAGAATATCCAGTACCTGACGACAGCATTAGTGAACCTTTCAACATCCCAATTCCACCATCTCGGAGCCTCCAGGAGTAGGCCCAAGCTCCCCAACTGCCCCGCAGCGGACTGTTCGAGCTCAGATGGAGCATAACGACTTTGCGAGTGTTCCTTGGGATGGGCAGAACCATCACGATGCACATTCTACAGGCACTCAGAGTGATACCGAAGGTCCAGGGGATGATACCGCCAATGGCCAAAGACGTGGTAGTGGGGTCCAGGCTGGAAAGCACGCCGACGACATGGACCTAGCAGGTGTTGGCCAAGGAGTACTCGAATGTACTGTGACGCAACCTATCAAGGAGAACGATGGAACCAAAGACGCGTTCATCTCTTATCTTGTCACGACACATGTTGGTACTTCCGGAGGACACTCAGGGTCCATCCGCTAACCTTTAACTTAGACTACCTTCCCTTCCTTCGCGAAGCCAATGACTACTGTCCGACGACGATTTACAGATTTTGTTTTCTTATACAAGACCCTCAGCAAAGAATACCAACAATGCGCTGTTCCACCCCTACCCGACAAGCACAAGATGGAGTACGTCCGAGGAGACCGATTTGGCACTGACTTTACTCAACGACGCGCAAACTCTCTACATCGATTCTTGAATCGCTTGACACTCCATCCTGTACTTCGCAGGAGCGCTCTCCTTATCTTGTTCTTAGAAAGCTCTGACTGGAATGCAACAATGCGTACACGGCCACAAAGGAATTCTTCAGCTTCAGATCAAGGCGCAGTTAGCGTTTTTGACACCTTCTCAGATACTTTTATCAATGCTTTCACCAAGGTCCATAAACCAGACAAACGATTCATTGAAGTGAGAGAGAAGTCGGACAAACTTGACGAAGATCTTGGCCATGTGGAGAAGATTGTTGCAAGAGTAGCCCGCCGGGAAGGAGATATTGAAACAGATTACAAAGACCTTGCCGAGCAATTTCAACGGCTCATTAACCTCGAACCTGGTGTCGAAACATCGGTGCACGCCTTTGCAGCAAGTGTGGAAGATACTTCTGCTGGCATCAAGACTTTAAAGGATCATACGGATCAGGACTACTTAGGTAGTCTGAGAGACATGCAGGCATATAGCACTGCTGTAAAGAATCTCTTGAAAGCTCGGGAACAAAAACAGTTGGATTTTGAACAGTTGACAGAATATTTGACGAAATCCACCACGGACCGCGATACCCTCGCCTCAACTCATGGTGCTGGTGGTCTTACAGGACCAGGTGGATTCATTCGAAGTAAGATTGAAGATGTCCGAGGGGTTGATCATGAGCAGTCCAGAAGAGAGCGATTACGAAGACTGGAAATACGTATCGATGAGCTCACTCGAGAGGTTGAGGAGGCAAAGAAGACTACTGAGGCTTTTGATGAGGAAGTGGTGCGAGAAGTTGCCGATTTCGAGAGGATTAAACGAATTGAGTTCAAGACTCAATTCGGCGCGCTAGCAGATTCCCACGTTAACTTCTATGGCGAGACCATAGCGACCTGGGAGACTTATATCAAGGAGATGGAGAAAGAAGGTGGACCCATTTCAACATAGTGTCCAGAGGATTGGATTAGGTTCGTATTTGAATGGTGTATGGAGCTCTTGGGGGTATAAGTAATCCACCGGCGTTTAGAAGGCTAGAGATAATTAACTCGCTTTCATATATGAATGCACAACACTTAATGACCAATGAAACTTCCACGATTTTGGCATCATGTAGATACAACCATGGCATCTTAGAAACAGACGTTTCCAAGCCCTCAAAATTCAAAGAAGCCCTGCGCAGCCGTTCTATTTCGCTCGAAGCATACCTTTAAATCGAAGTACACGGCATCCTTGGAAGGATTCCAAGAACATGCTTTTTGGCAAAGTAATACTAGATTGGTGTTTGCCAGACTTTCTCTTTCATCGTCTTGCATAATGGATCGAGTGAAGACCCTGCTGCCAAACCAAGATCAGAGTCCAGTTTCTGACACGTGCCATTCTTGGAGTGATAACTTGCTTTCGGCATCAGATCCGAGTTCAACAGTGGGATTATGATAAACCGACTCTTGAGCGTGGATAACAGCATTGGAATGAATAACTGACGGTTCCAGCCAACGGGGCTGTTCCTCTTTTCGGCTTTAAGATATGTCTTGAGGGACGAGCGGCCTTGGCAGCAGTGACTTCTCAACTGCAAGTATAGAAGGAACTCTAGTATCTAAATGAGTACGCAAAATCAAGGTAGAGAGCTTGCAAGTCCAGTATGCAAAGAATATTCTAATTGAAACAAGTATCACCTATTAGTCTTTCTAAAGTAATGAACAAAGTCTACGCAGGTACTCCAGGAAGGAAATCGCCAAGAAAAGGCCGTGGCATAGCACCCATTGTCTATTCTAACAACCAAAACGCAAAAGTAAAACAAACAGGAGGCGAAAATAGGGTATCTACGCCGAGGAAAGGCATACAGAAAAGACACCCCAAGCCAAAAGTTCCAGCCCTAACAGAAAAACGAGAAGAAAAAAGACTTGACCCTATATAAAAGCGTACTCCGAACAATGCATATAGACCTGCCGTTCCTTCCCGTCCTTGCCCAGCCTCAAAGCCATTTATTCGTGGTCTCATATCCAATCAATGTATCTTTGCCGAGGCCAACCATATGCGAGAAAGACCTAATGAAATCTCAATCGCACGATCTCGAACAGCATATTCTGCGCGACATGAACCATGACAACGGTAGCAGTTGGTAGCAGTTCTGGCCATTGTTTCATATCCCGCTTGCCCTCGCCAGTGACATCGACTCTCCAGCCATACCAAAGGATGCGTCTTGTCACCCAACCCGCCACAATTTCACAGGCCCAGGTTACGATACTGGCATAGAAAGTAAGACCGAAATCATAACCTTCTCCACTGCTTATAGGAAGCGTAGCATTAGAGAGGCTGTTACCTGCCTCGTCTTGGTCAAAAGCGAAATAAGGATAGACGTCTTTGTTAGAACCGTAATGCAGAACAAGGATGGAGCCCAGGAAAGTGAGCATGCTGACATTTTCTGCGAAGCCGCGGATGAGGATATTTCTAGCACAGAATTTCTGATATGCGCGGTAGGATTGGCCGTTTATGCTGAGGATAGTGAGGATATTGTGGAAAGGGGCTGATATCGTCAATGGTGCCAGGAGGATGAGCGACGTGGAAGAGATTGCTTGAAGATAGATGAACTGTTTTGGCGATCTCAGACGTGCATATAAGGCACGGACGTAGGTTTGGTAAGTCAAGGAAAAATAGCTGCGGAATTAGCCATATTCGAATCGAGGAACGATCTGACTTACAGTTTGAAAATCCAGCCTAGTGGATAGCTACCAACTCTTTGTCCTTCTTTGCCACCCAGGATCCAGCCCGTAAGCGCATCAAGTAAGTGTACTGTGATCACCCAGCTGTACACATAGACTATAGTCTCAACAGTGTCATGGGGCAAAGTTCTCAAGTAGATCTCGGCGTAGACTTCTCCTGTGACATAAGCAGCCATGGCAATAGCAAGGGCTGTACAGAACCACAGGAATCTCACAAAGCTCGAGGGAAGCCACCGCTTTCTCAGGCTGGCATTGATATGGCGACTTCGGTAATCATCTGTTGCGAGTGCTACTTCCAATGGTGCATTCGGATTAAAGGCGTTCTGCGCGCTTGGTCTTGAAGCTGGAGTCCGTCCAGATATTGTATCATTCTCGCCTGTCCACCAAGAAGACGTGAAAATACGCTGAGTTTCGGAGAGTGAGTGCCGTAGAGACAAATGGCGCTCATGGTTCAAAAGGATTGCAAGCGCCAGCAGCAGCGGCATTGCCATTGTGATGAAAGTCCACAGTATCCACAACGTATTGTGCTGAGTCAGGTCGTAGGAGGTAGGATTGTAGTAAATCGGGATCGGACCTGCAATCGAGATAATCGCGATGATAGAAACCGTCACTGGAAACCCAACCGACTGCGGCCACCTACGAGTGGTTGGTCAGAGGGACGCGTTCACGTTGAGTCCATCACTTACCAATTCAAGCTATAGATATTGAATACCTTGGTGATCCACATCAACGCGGTGAGATTGTAGAAGCCGTAGTACACAAACAAGAAAAACCAAAAATTGACTTCCACTCTTGCGGCACCATGCCCCGGAACCTTGTGTCCTAATGTACTCTGCGATCTGAATACATCCAAATCATCGTCATCGTCTGGTAGAGGATACTTTGGGAACGGTAGTGCACACCACGCTACTGCCTGTGATGCAGTAGATCCATTAGTAATGTGTGCATCAGATGTAACATATCAAGCCGACTCACCAGTGCAGCAGGCAGTACGATCAAAACAAGCCACCTCGACCACCAGACATTGACCACTTTGGCCACAGCGGACTGTTTTGGCTCGATATACAGATCTTTCAGAGCCCTCGCCCATCGTCTGAACCATCGCAGACCATCGTCTCCTTCTATCGCCTCGCCATCACTGCTGCCATCTCCAATACTGCCAAAGCTTCCGTAGATCCCAGCACCACTCAGGCGATTCAGTATAGAATTCCTATGGCTCCTCCTTCCATGCCTCTGCACATCCGGGACGGCTCGGAAGCGTCCTAACAGGGGCGCGCTGTCAGACGCGTCGTTGGCTAGAGGTTCGGCGCCTTGTTGGAAGGTAAAGAAGGAAGGCATTCAACTATCTTCTCGAAAATTCAAATCTCTATGCAGACAAAGCAATCGCAATCGTGCTTTTCATTATTTACACGTCGATCGTGAGCAGCGGCGAGATAAGCGCGAATAAGCCGTGAGGTTTTGGAGGGTGAAGTCCTAATGCATCAAGGGTCCAATATATTTTGCTCGCGCTGCTCGTGACGGCGGTGACGAGGTCGACAGGGGGTGTTTAGATAAGGTTTATCGGACATGTGAATTGGAAGGATACTGCCTGTGTCTTTCACCAACTAGCTTTTCCAGGTCTGACTTTGTTGTTTTGTTGCTGTTTTGATTTTCTCAGGGTTTATTTTCTACGTCTTTTCGTACCTAAAATTGCACGGCGTGGGTAGGAAGGCAGGGTCAGGTCTTGAGGTTCGGCTTTCTACTGTACCATCGCGATAACACCATCCCGCACCAGCCGTCTCACAGCAAGACTCGTACCATTCTGAAGGATTATCGCCTGTTCAGATGCGAAGTTCTGCGAAAGAAACGTTTATCTTGTTGAAAACGATATCAAATTTTGCTTTTCTTTCTTATATATGAGCTGGATTTATAGGGATCACGATCCCGTTCCGGTTCCGAACCACCCCGTATCAAAGATCACTGCAGACCTTTTTTCTCTCCTTTGTATTAAATCCACATGTCTTCTTCAAATGGGAAACCGTCCCATAATGCAATGCTGTCTATGTTGAATGCCAAAAAAAAGTAGAAAGTTCGTATCAACGCCTCGAAGGAAAATGCTGCCTCCCTCCCTATCTATCCTTGTCGCATGGTTTTGCGAAGAAAGAATACGTCGTGAGGATTGAGGGGAATGGCAGACATGCGGCGATTATTTACGCCTTCGCATCGGCATCGGAAAGTAGAGTGAAGACAGGCGCAGTTAACTTATCGCGCCCCTTCAGGAAATCCAGCTCGAGGATAAAGAGATATCCAACCAGGTTTCCACCAAGCTTCTCGACAAGTTGTCCAGCAGCGGCGGCAGACCCACCTGAGTCGCATCATTAGTCGAGTTTTTCCCGGATCGGGAAGGCTTACCTGTAGCAATAATGTCATCTACCACGAGAACTGTCTGCCCAGGCTTGATAACATCCTTCTGCATCTGGAAAAAGTCGGTTCCGTATTCCTTCTCATAAGCAGCCTCCTCCGTAGGGCCAGGAAGCTTTCCCCGCTTCCTCACAGGCACGAACCCGGCACCAATCTTTAATGCCAACGCCGGGCCAAACAGGAATCCACGTGCATCCAAGCCAACAATCACATCGGGTGTTCGACCATTATTGAACACGGCGATTTGTGACTCGAGGGCGCTGATCAGGGTGGTGTGGTGCGAAGGCGAGGCAAAGAGGGGAAGGATGTCGACAAACTGGATACCGGGGATGGGGAAGTCAGGGAACTCCTTCAAGGCCGCGCGCAGTTCCTTCTTCTGGCTCAGTAGTTGTTGACTCTATGGGCACGAAGATTCGCAGGTCAGCATGCATCAGAACGTGTAGGGCAGGTACCAACAGCGCGAGGCTGGGCGTTCCGCGCTGGGCGATGGTGGAAGAGGGGTACTCACGGGCTGTTGGGCGGCACTGGAGGCAGCGGGGGCGGCGACGGACTGTGATCGCGAGGCCGTGGCATGGTTGTCAGTAGACGGTGCGGAGGGTGAAGCAGAAGATGACATCGTGGGAGAGAAAGGAAGGGAAGAAGGGGAGGGCAGGGAGAGATAATATGATGGGCGACAAAGATTGTCAGATGAAAATTGAGAGAGGTGCTAGGCTAGGTGGGGTTCACGGTCGCGGTGCCAGAGAGGCTTGTCGCTTGATGGTTGGTGTTGGCTTGGGACATCCCTGCCCCGACATGGCAACTCAGGGCCTACGGCAACAACATAGGTGAAGCCCGGAGGCCAGGCAGGGCAAGGCCAGGCAGTGGGGATCGCATCGCTGGACGACAACGTACAGGAAGCACACACTAGCGATGGTAGCAGAGGCCATGGTGTGGTCAGTGGCGCAAGAGCACCAACGGCAGCCGGTCGCAGAGCCACTCACAGCGGCCTCCTGGAGTGTCGGTGTACGCTGCGGTTTGCCATGGCCAGAACACGACCGGCGCGACCAGGACAGGCCTGGAATTGTGCTCGCTGGTTGGGAGCGCCGTGGGACGAGTTTGTTTTTAGAAGAACTCCACTCGACTGCCATTTCTCCGGGCGGCCTTATCGTCGTCGTTGTTGGGGCAGCTTCAGGAAGGGAAGGCAAGGTACGGTAAGGACTCATGGCGCTGCCCTCCCGGCATGGACATTACTCGCAATCCCATGCAGCCTGCGCAACGCAGCCCTGCCTGCCTGGCATGTCATGACCTGTCCTGTCCTGTCCTGTCCTGTCCTGTCGAGCCGTGACTTTTCCTCTCTGCTGCATGAATCTGGCAAAACGCAATCCGGATCCTATTGGCTCCTCCGCATTGCCTGCCACGACCTTCCGGATCCCGAGCTCGGTTGAGGACGAGAGGGGACAAATTGGCTGATGTTGAGCTCACCGTGCCTGGCTGAACAAATAACGAGGGTGCACCGGTCGTTCGAGACTTCTGCCCAAGCAGCACACAATGGGGTGATATGGCCTCCGCAGGCCAACCTCCCCTCCCCCTCCCCCTCTCCAGGTCACACAGCAGACTCGCTCGCTTATGGGGAGCTGCTGCAGGACTCCATCATGATACAGAGGCCATTATTCCCCTTCACACGGAAGGCAAGCAAGGAACAGGGCGGGCATATTTTGTCAGCTATATAAACCGCCCAATCCGTCAACCTGCTACCATGCTCGGTTTCAAACTCCGATCGAGACTGCCAGTGACTTCCGGTGCCAGCGCCGCAGCTTGCTGTATCATCCCACTTCAAGCCCAGCAAGCAAGAAGGCATGGCGGCCGGGCATGTTCCTGCCTGCACATAATCTTTGAAGCCCAAGGTTACACAGTCTATCAAGTTCACCGGCCCAACCCCCCCATCTGCACCATCTTCATCCATCCATCCATCCCACCACCATTTCTTTGCCAAGACAGCCCGCAGCCGTGGGGGGATCGAGGGCGTATGTCGTAATAACACCGATGCGTAGCCAGACGCCTGATCTATCACATTATTATCTGCCTTGCAGTCTGCGCGGTACCACGTCACTGTCCCGATCCAGATGATGGCTTGTTCTTATCGATAAGAACAGCGGCCTCGGCGGTTGCGGGCTGTCGACACCCCCTCCCCTGCCTTGTCAAACTTGCATCGCCCGCCGGCATCGAAACCACTTGCCTGCGAACTTGGGCGTACAAATGGTGATACAAGAGAGCGATAACAAGAATTTCAGGGTGGAGTTGTTGCGATGCCCAGACATTGCGTGACTGTGTTGTCCTACCTCACTTTCCCGAGTGGAGGGGTGTTTTCTCGTCGTGGTGTGCTGTAGGTTTTACAAATGGTAAATAGTAAACATCCAGGGTCCAAAAGCCGGCGGAGGTTTTGTTGCGCAATGGAATGGCAGGGGTGTGTTTCTCGTCAAGCTGGTCCCCTCTCGGCGCAGATCTGCGGGCATGAAGCACAACTTCAATTTCACCATCAATTGGGTTGAAGCAAGAGGGGTTTTAGATTGTTCCTCAGGGCTTAGAATTCCAACCGCGAACCTCAACATCTCTCCAAACCAACCAAACCACTCATCCTCAGGCAACTGGTAGAAACGTACAACGAGTCCATCTAGTAGCAGTAGAAACTAGACACCTACTCTCCATGTCCCTCGATCGAGGCTAAATTAGCCCAATTGCTCGCTTAGTACCCAACTCTTAAACGCCTCTTAAGCGACAGGAGATGCTACTAGCGAAGGTATCATAGGTAATGTGCAGTATGTTAGAGCTCAATTGATAGAGATAGCAAGTTCCTGTCATCCTCTCATGTAAATATGTCTAGTACTCTAGAGTAGCGCTACACAATCTATGGTATCACTCACGACCGTAAGCGAAGGATCGAGGATCCTTTTCATCATCTTCACCGCTCCCAATCCGGTCACATTTGGACGATCTTGGGGGAGGTATTCCCCTTCTCAATATCGGTATCCTCAGCAACAGCAGAGGAGGAGTCCGAATGAGCTGCATGGCCCATCATCTCGTTGGCCTCCTGCTCTTCCAACAAAGCATCATACTTAACAGCCAACTCCTCAAACTCAAGGGATTTCTCCTCTTCCATCTTCATAGGAAAGACAACATAAGAAAGCCAATAGACAAAGCAGGTCAGTACAAATCCCAATAAGAATCCCAAGTACCAAAGATGATTGCCGGTGTCGCTAATTTTGATATTACCCATGGTAGCGACAAATCCTGGAAAGGGCAGTGCGATGCCAATTAGCCAGGAGCCGATGGCACGCAGGTTGATACCATGCCAGTACCAGTAACGCGAAGACGAGTTACCAACGTACAGATCGGCCATGTGAAAATTTCCACGACGGATGAAAAAATAATCGGTGATGCAGATTGCCGCAAAGGGGCCCATGAAGATGGAATAGCCAGCGAGGAAGGTAAGCAAGGCCTTTGCCGAGGTGATGATTTTCCACGGGACCAGCGCAAACGTCAGAGATGCACAGAGCACTTGGCCCCTCCTGATGTTGATCCAGCGCGGAAACAGACCACTGATATCGGATCCAAAGGGCAACGAATTGGCGGACACGTTGGTGCCCAGCAGCGCGACGCAGAAGGCGAAGGACGACAGGAACACCAGTGCTCGAGATGCTGGTGACATGTCGTAGTGGTCCAATGCTGCACTGAGCACATCCCACAGGTTCCAGTATTGCTTCCCCCACATGTTGGCAGTTGCCGATGCGACGAGGATGCCAAAGAGCGCTGGGAGCGCGCTGCAGATGGGAAACATGATGACCTGCGCCCATGTCTGATCACTGGGCTTCTTGGCATAACGTGCAATATCTGCCTGGCCGACGATTAGGGGTGAGGTTCCTCCAAATCCTGTGTTCAGGGCACTCATCCATAGCCAGCCATAGTACCAGCTTGATTCCAGCTTGGGGGCGCTAGCGAACGTCGGCCCAATAGATCCTCCATTTTCAATCACTGCCCAAGCTAAGACTCCGAAGCAGGCTGGTGCCACGATGCTAGCTTTGGCGACGAAGTACCAATTTAAGTTTCGAGGGTGGATGAAGATAAAAGGCATACTAAGCAGCCAGAAAACTAGGAGAGCAACCATCTGCTGTGTTGTAACCCCCTGGCTGGCGGGAATTGTATTCTGGAGTGAGGTCCATGATGGCCAGATACAACGAATGCAGATGGAGGCAAAGTTAGCCCCATAATAGGAGTTCACAGCATACCAAATGGCAGCCTCAAAGACTTGTCAGCATCCTGTAGTTACTGAATAGCAATTGTTGGACTACTTACTAACATAGACCGAGAAGCAATAGCAAAATAACTACCCCACATCCCAAAACTCGCTCGTGCATAGACGGGGAAGCCAATATGGTAGACAGCCGCCGCTCGTCCATTAGCCACAACGATTAAGATGCCTATGAAATGCGAGACGACAATGGCCAACCAGCTGGCATACCAAGGCATTCCCAGCGACACCATAGCAGATGCGGTCGTCCATGTGCCAGATGCAAAGGAGGATGCCAACCAGTACGAGCCAAAGTGCAACCAAGTCCAAGTCCGGTAGGATGGCTTGGAAGGGTCAAGATCATCGTTCGACCAGGAATGTTCCCTACGCCCGTCGCGAGAGATCTCAGCATGCTCGTTCTGCGGAGCTTCGAGAAAGTGAATAAATGCCCGCTTGGAACTAAATGCTCGTTTTAATTTGGAAAACATGATTGATTGATTATGGGTGACGGTTCTGGAAGAATTTCAAGGGCTTCAAACTGTATTTGAGCCATTCTCTACCGTTACTCTCATGGCCTTCTCATGGCCTATCCGTTGGCCGTGTCTAGATAGAGGTGCATAATCTGGTCCACAACTGCTTGATGATAAAAGGAACATTTGGCTTGGCTGTCACCATTAGAGATAGGATTGTCGGCAAGAGATCCGTATCTACATCAATTGAGACGTAGGGAAAATACTTCATATTGAGTACTGAGATTAACAAGCTGGTTTGAGTTGAGTGTGGCAGGAAACTTGTGATCGCGGTAACAGAACAAGCTTGGCGACAATCGATCATACTTTTTCCGCCAAATATTCTTTTGCGCCGCCGGCCTGCTCTGCTACAGCTCCAAAAATTATGCATTATTGTATGATATGCAGTTCATACGACGATTTCATACTTGCAATATAGTAACAGTTGAATCCAATGCTAAAGAGCGATGGATTGCCACATACGATACGAAGTATGTCTTCACAAAGATGGGATTGAGGTTTCGGAGATGGTGGGGCAATTCCGACAGAATCCCACTCTTTGCGATAGCTCGTGGGCAATCTAAGAGACCGATATGTATTTGGTTACTGTTCGAAGCAATTCTCATCCTTCATACGATTTAAATATTTCTGTAGAAATTCGTTGAAGATGTCTATGTTAACAGTTACGCCCAAGGAGCAAGTCTATCTCGCGTAATATTCAAGGAAAGGACTAATGATCAAGCAGGGGTATCAACATCACTCTCGATGACTTGCTAGTAGCTACAAACGAGCTTGGATATGAACTTGATCCGGCAGTTAGAGATGATTACACGAAACTTCTTGGTGCAACATTCAATGCATTACAGGTTGTCTCAGAAATGGAAGGTGTGTCTAAGGAAGCACCTGATCAAAGATGCAACCCCTAACACACATCAGATTACCAGCCGACCCCGAACCTGGATTTAGCACCAAGAGAAGAGATCCATTTCCCAGAAAAGAAGGACAACCCAGATAATGCCTGGGGATGGAGGTTCAAGCTCAAGCACAAGAACCCCTCCTCTGACCTGTTGAAAGATAAGACCATTTGCGTAAAAGACAACATCTGTGTTGCAGGTGTGACATGCATGGTAGGGACCGATTCTTTTGTAGACTGGGTCCCAAAAACAGATGCCTCGATCATCACCCGCATGATCGAAGCCGGTGCATGCATCACCGGGAAATCAGTCTGCGAGAATCTCAGTGTGAGCTGTTCTAGCTTCAGTGCTGCAACCGGCCCGATCAACAATCCTTATGCAGAAGGCTACAGTGCTGGAGGAAGCAGTTCCGGGACGGGAAATCTTGTGGCATTGAACAAAGTCGATATGGGGATTGGTTGTGACCAGGGTGGCTCGATTCGGATTCCTGCTGGTCTCTGTGGGCTGTACGGCTTCAAGGCCACTGCGGGCTTAATTCCATATACCGGCATTGTAAGCAATGAGGCGATTGTTGATTATGCTGGTCCGATGACGAGGACTTGCATGGAAAATGCTGTCCTGCTTGAGGTCTTAGCTGGTGTTGGTAAGTTAGTATCTACAGGTGCAGATTTCGACTAATCGGCGTAGATGGCCTTGACGATAGACAGCGTGCTGGCACACCATTTCCAAAAGATGTCCCAAAGTATTCCGAGCTTTTGAAACAGAGCGAGGGTATTAAAGGCATGAAGATTGGCATATTGAAAGAGGGTGTCTCATTCTCAGGAATCGACCCTGAAGTTGAGTCAAAGTTCCGAGCGGCAGCGGCAGTCTTCTCAGATCTAGGCGCTATAGTGGAAGAAGTCAGCATTCCGCTACACAGCATAGCACCCGTTGTATTCAGTGCTATGAGCAAGCAAGGAAGTCACATCGGAAGACTAGGAAGATCAACAGGTCGGAGACAGGTAATGCTTACAGATATGTACGAGAAGATGTTGCCATACACACAGGAGTCAATCGATAAGGTAGTACCCTCCAACCCATCGTCTGCTTTCAGCCGTTGACAATTCCTAGATGAGTATCGTGAGCAAAGCGAGTCAGTTCAGCGGCGAGTACAGCTGGAAGAAATTCCCGCACATTTACGCCAAGGCCGTGAACATCAACCGCAAAATCGCCGAAGCATACGACGAGGCGCTCACAAAATACGACGTGCTAATTATGCCCACCACAATTACGCCGGCAGATCCATTGCCCGCCCCCGATGCCTCGCCGCTGGAGAAGATGAGCAAGACGGCCGGGAAGTTGGAGAATACTTGCCCGTTCAACGCGTCGGGCCACCCGGCTCTGGCCATGCCCATTGGCTTTGTGACTGCGAAGCAGGATAAGGACGTTCGTGTACCGACTAGTTTGCAGATTGTGGGGAAGAACTTTGACGAAGCTACGATCCTGAAGGTAGCATATGCGTGGGAATGCGAGAAGGATTGGAAAAAGTTCTGAGGATGAATTAGATACTGCTTTGTAGACCAATCTTTCGACATATCTAGAAAATATGCTTTAGCAAGGCAAAACTCCACGTTGTTGACAGTCACTTCTGTTCCAAGATCATTGCTGCAATATTCCAGCTGAACTTCAGTAATGTAGAGGGGTTTGAATACTAGGTTCTATAAAGAAAATGGGAACCAAAAACTCTCGCTCCTTAGATTTCTATTTCCGCCCTGATTTCTAAAAACCAGGCCTCTGGTAAGCCCTCCCCTCCCGCACCAAGCAAGTTAAGCGATGTACTTTATGGTTGGGATTAATTAAACCAGCGACAATAATAAAATATAAACACCATCTTCTTACATAGTCAATGAGCTTTCTGGCCTCAGAAACCGCTGCAAGCACAGTTTTAAATATCATGCAAAAAGTGGTTTGTACCTTCTCACCAGCATGCGAAGTTGGGAGCACGGAGACCATAGTGCAAACAGAAACCTATTAACGTGCGGGGAATGAGGAATGATGCTAAAGTTTTGTATCAGGAGATGATAGGTACTTAAGTAGATTATAGAGACACACTGATCCAGGAAGAATGGCTTTCTGATCACTGGACTTTTCAGCAAAACCGGGTTGTGACTCAGTCAGAGCTACCATTTCTCGTAATTTCATCGCAACGTTAATAGGCTATAAATAGGTTCATCTATGGACATTTTCGCGCAGACCACTTGTCCGCAGACTATGTTTATGCTCCAAAGGAAACGGAAGCGTGACAGGCGTCTGCATAGGCTTTCGACCGTGACCTCCATTCTCGAGAGCTTTCCTTGCATCTCCAACTCCAATTCCGCTATCAACACTTGCGCTCCTCGAACCTGCAGGTGTTGCTCGTCCCGTTAGCAAGCCACGTACCCCCCCAGCTTTCCTGGCTGGTAGCTCTTCGTTCCCGGCCGAGCCAATGTACAACAAGAACTTGAGGTTTGGTAGTGTCTGTCGAATGTCCATAACTCGCAGTCCCTGGCTTTCAACAAGGAATTCAATGTCCTTGTTTAACAGGAAGACCCCATATTCGAAGCGGAACCGAACTGTCCCTTTCATATACAGCGGGTAGGTCCGTTGATTGTCTTGCAAGATAGAGATTTCATCCCGAATCAGAGCTCTCGAGCCAGACGCACTGATAGGATAGGGTAGTGGGACACTGAGATAATACTGAAGCATGTCCACCAGACGAGCAACATAACCTAGAGCTGCCGATATCACATTCTCGTCTGAGTCTTCATACGATGTATTCGGTAGTTTCAAACCACATATTGTAAAGAGTAACGGTTGGTCGGTACCTTCGATTGGGAATATTTGGGTCAATTCTTCGCAGATCCGCCTCCTTTGCCCCCGCATTTTCTCGATCGTAGTTTGCAGTAGATCTCGGCAGTTTTGGAGTTGTTCTTGCGCATTATCGACATCTTCTTGTGTTCGACGTTCCAACTCTTCTCCTTTCTGTATTGCTTCCCTTCGGCTAGCGATTGAAGCTTTAAGCTCAGCACGTCTTCGGATTGAGTGTTTGAGGAGCTTGCGCTCCGCCGTGACGTAGCGTGATGCCAGAGCAACTTCTTCCTCTGCTTGTGGCGATTCGTCGGTTGGCGTGTCCTCCAATATCGCATTTATCTGCTTCGCAAGCTCTTCCCTGGTCGCAAGCGCATCTTGTATCGATTCGTCCAGATTAGAAAGTCGCATGAGAGCGTTGTATGAGGAGGTTGGCAAAGCAGGTATAGGCTTCGGTTTCGGTGGTTTGGAGGCTACATCGAGGGTGTAAATTCCGTCGGTGAGATGGAAGAGTATACAATTGGAAGGGAATGGGTGATTTTCCAGTGTGCCAATAAATTGGAGCGATTGCAGATTCACTTCCTCCTCAATCAAAGGAACGAAATCTCCTTGCTTCTTGACCCAGATTCGGACGGTAACAGTATTTAGTCTTGTTGTTGCTGGACCAAATGCAGACAGATCAAAGAACCTGAAGGTTGGATTCATTGCCTTTTCCACTACTTCACTGACATAAACAGGATCTTCGCTGCTTGTACAGTGCAACGAAAAGAAGGTGTCTGCCATCCTGCTCTCGATGACATCTTCAAGCTTCTTCTGCCTGACATTCGCACTAGCGTTCACCCATGTTGTTGTGCTTGATCTACGAGCCCTGGGACGCAGATCTCCCGATGAGTGTGAATGGTGTAGCTGATGCTCGCGCAAAGCTTCGAGCTTGGGAGGTGATCTGAGAAGAGCTCCATCATCGATTGTACGCCCTCGGGGTCGTGAAAGAGTCAAGTTGCGAACGTAGATTCCCTGTAGATGCCGCAATCTACGATTGTGGGCCAGAAGCAGAGGCCGAGAGGTCTCGGCGGCCATATTGGTGGCCCTGAAGATGGTTGTTGTTGCGCCGCTTGATGTCAGTTGCAAGGGAACGTCACTTGCGCCCTGCCGAGGATATCAGCCTCGCGAGGCTGAAATTGTAAGTCGTGAAACTGTCACTTTCCTAGGCAGTTAACAACCGGATCATGTACTTAAATGTATTATCTATACGACTATAAGATATATACACGCTTACTGTACCTAATTGGAAGGTAAGGCTCAGTATCGATACTGGTTTACTGAAGTCATCACGTACAATGCAGGTGCTGGTCATTCAAAGGAAAGTATCATCGAATTCGCATGTACGATAAGACTGTCTAAATTCTGGCTCCATGCCAACGGCAAGAGCACTATGAACGCTGCTGGGTTAACTGATTATGACGTGAACAAGGAATTTGTTCCATTCCCTAGCACTGGCAGTGGGCAGCAGCGAAAACAATATGTGCTACTGCTTGCCATCAATCTGAACCCGTGCAGAAGTTACAGCCAGACCCTATGTTCCTAACGCCGAAGTCCAGACGAACCTAAAATCTTTCGTTGGCAGTCATCTTCTGAGGTCTGATGTATCATGACCTTAATAGGATATTGTGGATAATTCGAGACATATCCTTTGCTCCAGTCATAGCTGATAGCATATGCCCACAGCTTACCATCATGGTTATATCCTGTTGCCGTAATACTACCACCTACAGGTTGATAGTGTGTGAGCCTATGCTTGTGGTTCCGGTCCCAAAAGTGATAGGTTCCATCAGATCCAGCCGTGCTGAAAGTACCGTGCAATGGATGAACAGAAATCGCGTTGATAGGATAGATTTCTGTTGTGGTGCTATTAACATGGTCTCGGTGACACTTGAATGAGAAGTTGTTCACCCTGAATAGTGTTAGCAAGCTAGCTTGTGATGCATAATACTAAGCTAGAACTCTCACTTATCAGAGTTGTTGTTAGTCAGTGCATGGATACTGACTCTACCCTCAATCCCTCCGATCGCAACGGTCTTTCCATCTGCAAAGCAAGTAATGCAACGGGTCTGATGCTTGAGAGGGCTTTCTGTTTGTATAGATATCGCTGTTGGGCTGTTCAGGTTGACCGCGATAATATGGTGTCCAGCTGTGGCCAGGGCAAGCATATTATCTCGTGTATCCATACTGATCTTGTGCATTAGCACGTGCCCAGTATAGCCTAACATCTTATCTTCGACTTACCCGTAGATTCTTTCTGGGCACTGGAGTGTAGCAATTGGCGTTGTTGAAGAAACACGCGGGTCCCAGTAGCGGACGGTCTTATCCCACGAGCCAGTTGCAATGATTGGGGTTGTGCCAATTCCTTCGAGGAATCTGACGGATTTAACAGGACCATCATGAGAGCCAACCTGCTGTGCTGCAGAGCTGTTTCCTCCTAGATCGAGCATTCGAACAGTCTTATCTGCGCTCGCACCAACGACCACGGCTCCGTTCTGCTGCGTGTGAGTTCGAAACACAATCAAGCTACCGAATAGGATTTTGCAGCACAGCAGACATACCTTAGTCCAATGACAGTCAAGCACAGGGCCCTTGAAGTCAAATAAAGCAACACCAACACCAGTTGTGTGCTGTGTAACGTCATAAATGCGAACTTTATTATCCCATGATGCTACTGCTAAATGGTTGGCTACTGGGGACCAAGCAAGGGCCGAGATGCTGTCATCAGGAGGACTTGCAAGCGTGATGTCTGCGGTTGTAGGATTGCCGCTTGGAGGAGGTTTATTTGGCGTCAGTGGTGGTGCCGTCGGGTTGGAGAATCGAGACCCCGTGAGTCCAGGCATGTTTTTGTTTGTTGGAAGGTTACACTGTTGATCGAATTGTGAAATCGTGCTGTCAAGATTGGTATGAATGGAGGATGAGAAGAACGAAGTGTTCGAAGCGTTCGAAGTACGTGCCTGTTTGTTGCCTGCACACGCGCCAGGCTAGGTTGAAAGGTTGAACTAAGAAAGGGAACAGAAAGGAAGAAGAGGTCTTGAGATGAAGATGATTTCAGACCCAGACCAGTTATGCTTAGAACCCCAAAAGAAGCTTGTATGCGCTTTTATAACGCAACTTAGAAGCCTGCAAAACAACAAAGAACCACCTTAAGTCTGCAACTAATCCATTGGTATTCAAATTTGGAGAAAGAATATGTGTCCCTGACAGTTTTCTTTAGTTGGAGCTGTGAAACGACGTTGCCTGTGCATGTAACTATAACTTGGCAACGACTGTAGCTTATTGACATCCTATTGTGCAGCACTGGAACTCGCAAGAGAGAAATAAGCCCGCGGGGATGTTCCCCACCACCTTCAGTCACCGCATGCTTATGCCTATGACCAACCACTGCAAATTCACAGTACATCTATCCATTTGAAGGATTATTCAAAAGATTCTGCAACGATCACTTAAGGTAAAGCAGAAGATTCGGTAGCAGCAAGATCATACACTACCTTTCACAACCACCTGGGCAAACAGATGAAAAATATATGAAAGATAGACACCAAATCCAGAGAGAGCCAGTTAGCCGACAAATAATGATTGATGGCGTTGAGGTTACTACTCATTGCCAGGATGTGCTATTGAAGTTGGTTGTGGATGGTGACTGCAGGTCGTGGTCAAGATGACTAGGATGAGCTCGCCTGCCAAATATCTCATGTTTTGACAAGGCTGAGCGACAGCCGAGGACAACTGTATTCAGACACGCGGCATCAATCGAAGATAGCTCCGTACATACGCGCATCTATCTTTAGGACGTCCGCTCGATATTGAATTGATGCGTGGCTCGTGATTGACTCCCTTCCAATCCAAATTCTGAGAACATAATGACCAGCGTGGTACAAGAGCCCTCATCTCTAGATGTTGGTAAGCGTCGGATCACCCCCAACAAGCTCTTGCAGTGTCGCCGTACTGACCCTGTGTTTCCTGCAGCCGAGTATAATCCAATCGATAGCTTAAATGCTATATTCTCACATTCTTCCACGCTCTCCTCGATCGGGAAGACTGCTACCGCTCTCGAGGCCCACCAAGATGATCTGTCAGACTCCATAGCAACTCTCGTTGCAGCACAGGCTTATAGCGAGGACTCGAGTCTACAACGGATGCAATCTGCGAAGGATGAGCTTGCACAACTCTTTCGAAAGATCGAATCGGTTAGAACACGCGCGATCGAGACCGAGCACACGATCACCTCCATGACTGCGGATATCAAGAGGCTTGATGGCACGAAACGGAACCTCACGCTTAGCATGACCGCTCTCAAAAGACTGCAGATGCTCACAACCGCGTACGAACAATTGAGGGGATTGGCCAAAACGAGACAATACAGGGAATGTGCAAGTTTGCTACAGGCGGTGCTTCAACTAATGAAGCATTTCAACAGTTACAGAAGTATTGATCAGATCGCGACACTGAGTAGAAATGTGGCAGATCTTCAGCGCGAGTTGCTGGAACAGGTCTGCGAGGACTTTGAGATTGCATTCGCGAAGGGGGAGCTTGGAACCAAAAAGCCGGTTTTGGCAGAAGCCTGCCTGGTCATGGATGCGCTCGGCGACAATGCTAGAGCACGTTTGGTGACCTGGTACGTAAATACCCAGCTTAGGGAGTATAGACAAGTGTTTAGGGGGAATGATGAAGCTGGGAGTCTGGATAACATCGGCCGAAGATATAGTTGGTTCCGGCGAATGTTGAAGACTTATGAGGATGAGCATGCCGGCATTTTCCCATACTCCTGGCGGGTTAACGAAGTACTTGCCAATGCCTTCTGTGAAGGTACAAGGGATGATTTCAAGGGAATCCTCGAAAGGAGCATGCGACGACCAGACGGAGGACGTATCGACGTGAATCTACTGCTGAGCTGTTTGCAAGAGACTATGGACTTTGAGCACAGCCTGGAAAAGCGCTTTGCTAGTGAGCCACGGGCCAGTATTGATACCCTAAGCTCAATGGAAGATCGGCCGCAAACCTTTGACCGTTCGATATCAGAAGCTTTCGAGCCCTACCTGAGCCTATGGGTTGAATCACAGGACAAGCAATTAGCCTCCATGATACCGAAATACCGCAATGGGCCGCTCATTCCCCCGGACGAGGAGTTCTCACCTCAGGCTGTCATACCATCTTCGATTGAATTATTCCACTTCTACAAGCTTACACTTGCACAGTGTGCCAAGTTGTCTACAGGAGAGCGCCTATTGGAGCTTTCTAGGACTTTGGCAAAGTATCTGGACGAGTATGCACAGCAAGTACTTCTGCACTTTCTCCAGTCACCAGGCGGTCCAAGTCTACAGAATATCATCTTGGTCCTGAATACTGCCGATTACTGGCATACAAATACCCAACAATTGGAAGACAATATAAAGAAACGGATAGACACGGAGATTGCTGCGAAAGTTGATCTCTCGTCTCAATCCGACACGTTCATGGGTGTTGCCAGTGCCTCGGTCTTAGCGCTCGTGCATCGAGTCGAGGTAGCTTGTGAAGCCACTTGGCGCGAGATGAAGAATACAAACTGGAGTAAGATGGAGAGTGTAGGCGACCAGAGCTCCTATGTTGCAGAGCTCTTGAGACATGTGAATGCGCAGGCGGAAGAGATCCTACCATTGGTGAGCAAGCAACAGTATGCCCGAGCATTTTGCGATAACCTTGTTGAGTATTTTGCCAATGCCTACATTGCAAACATCGTGCAATGCCGACCTGTGTCTGAGGTTGGCGCTGAGCAGGTACGTCACTATTCCCTATTGAAACTATGCAACAGACTGACTCTATTTAGATGCTTCTTGACAAGTATGTTCTCACGAAAGGATTCACTTCCTTGCTGTCTCACTCGCCGTCCTTTTCGGGTAAAGATCCTCCAGCAGGCTTTGTAAAGCGAGTGAACCAGAGTATGACGCGTCTGGATCCTTTGCTCAAGACGCTTCAAGTCCGTCCTTCACCACCAGAAGGTCTGGTTCAAGCATACCTCATACATATTGGGGATCGGTCAGATACGAATTTCCGCAAGATACTAGAAATGAAGGGTATACGAAAGCAAGACCAGCCTGCTCTGGTTGAGATGTTTGGCGTACATCGCGACGGGAAAGCGAATGACCATCTTGTTCAGAATTCCGCTCTTCTGACGCCACTGATGCAGACAGGAGGTCTCGGTAGTTCAGGTCTTGGTGGTGCGGCTCTGAGTGGAACGGCTCCCACTCTACAGACGAGATTTGACGCTGCCGGTTTCGGAGAGAAATTATTCAGCGCTGCTCGGGACGGTGTGGAGCGAATGGGAACAGTGGGCGTAGGAGAGAGAGTTGGAAGCCCTCTCAGTGCCGACGACGCGAAAGCCACTGTTGCAGGAAACCTGCAAAACATTGGCAAGTTCTTCCGTCGTGATATGAGTGGGTTTGGGGGAATAGGGAACAGGTTTGCAAAGACGTCTGGTAGCACTGATGATACTGTCCGTTGAGACATGCCGAGGGATAATTTACTATTTGGTTCGATGATCGTACCAAATAGTACCAATGGCAAAATTTTAGAGAATGGAGCAGCTGGTGTTGGTCTAGAATGTTGTTCCATAAACACAATATTATACTGGAAAGTCAAGTAACACTAAGCATCAGCGGGGCTATGCCTTATGATTGAGACAAGCTTCCTTAGCTGAACAAGCCACTTCAGAGGGCTATGTCGAGGATCACCACGAGGTTATATTGGTCGTTGATACAAGCACAGGTCTGATGTGATTCCGCCACGATTTGTCAGCAAGGCTGGACTCGGCCAAAGACGAACTTTTGAAATCAAGCGTGACGAGAGTTGTAATCAACTGCGACCCAGAACCTTCTCCCCATACCGACCACGACAGAGTCCACTTTTCCCGCCTTCCTGCCAATCTGTACAAATACTTCCGAAACGTCATTCTCTCCTCTTAAGGATCATTTCAATTGACTTCTTTCTTGACACACAAACCGTCAAGACGTTTTCCTCCGCCCTCAAACGAACCTTACGCTCAGGTGTAACGGGATTCTCTATCGCAGCGACAGCCAGCGTTCAGCAAAAACCATCCCTTCAGAATAATAGCAGTCTCATCAGGAGCGCAGAGAAGAGAATGACGCACAGCAAAGTAGTTAGTGAGTACATACCCTCGAGCCCCTATTCACCGCTCGCGTTCACCTTCACGAGGGGTATGGTGGGGTAGTTTCGAGACCGATCCTAACACATGAAATAGTCATTGGCTCCGGCCCTGCAGCTCACACCGCAGCTATATATCTTGCACGAGCTGAGTTGAAGCGTAAGTAGCGTAGCAAGAGATAAATCGGAGGGATACTGACTTGTTCAATACAGCTGTTCTTTACGAGGGTATGCTCGCCAACGGTATCGCTGCCGGAGGACAATTGACCACCACGACCGATGTCGAGAATTTCCCAGGTTTCCCCAAGGGAATTGGCGGACAAGAGTTGATGGAGAACATGCGTGCGCAATCCGAGCGATTTGGCACCGAGATTATCACCGAGACGATCGCTAAGGTCGACTTCTCAAAGCGCCCATTCCGATTCTGGGCCGAGTACGAAGAAGACAAGGAGCCCCACACTGCAGATGCCATCATTATTGCCACCGGTGCCTCAGCTCGACGATTAGGTCTCCCAGGAGAGGACAAATACTGGCAAAATGGTATCTCGGCTTGTGCTGTCTGTGACGGAGCTGTTCCCATCTTTAGAAACAAGCCTTTGGTTGTCATCGGCGGCGGTGACTCTGCTGCTGAGGAGGCTATGTTCTTGACCAAGTACGGATCTCATGTTACGGTTCTTGTACGAAAGGACAAGCTCCGAGCATCAAAGACGATGGCAAAGCGATTGCTAGCCAACAAGAAGGTTACCGTGCGATTTAACTCCGTCGGAGGTGAGATCACTGGTGATGATAGAGGCCTGATGAGCCACATGGTCATCAAGAATGTCGTTACTGGGGAAGAAGAAAAGGTCGAGGCCAACGGTCTCTTTTACGCTATTGGACACGACCCAGCTACCTCTTTGGTCAAGGGACAAATCGACACTGATGAGGAGGGTTATATTGTTACCAAGGCTGGAACCAGTTACACCAACATTGAGGGAGTTTTCGCCGCCGGTGATGTTCAGGATAAGAGATATAGACAAGCCATCACCAGTGCAGGTATGTTGACCTCCGCCGTTATTCAAAGGGATTCAGGCTAACAAACTCGCTAGGCTCTGGATGCATAGCTGCGCTTGAGGCTGAGAAGTTTATTTCCGAGCAAGAAGACGAGGAGAACGATCTGGACGCTGAGAAGGGCGCGAATGCCGATGCGCCAGAATACAAATCCAACCCTCTGCTATAAAGGCAGATTCTATACGTCTTTTTTTTTTAAGTCTTCCTTCTGGTGTCGCATAAAACATATAGATGGGCTTCACGCCACAAGAGATATCCTCCAAATAGATAGGGAATAGAAAGGAATGAATCTACAAGAATGCATGACCAGCCCTTGAATCAAGTCTAGGCCGAGAACAATTGGTACCTCGCAAAAGGTACAAAGGTACATGCAAGCAACCCGATCAAGCTCCCTGCTGACGTCGTCTGACACACTCTTTCCAGGCACGAAGCCCGGGACTAAGGTGTGCTCGCAGTAGCAATAAGCAAGACGCAGACGCAGGTCGAGATGAAAGGGGAAAGAGAGGCAAAGGAAAATGCAGCGACCTCAGAGTGATCATAGCTTTGTAGACATGCAACAAAAAGGTGGCTTTCTACATGTGGAAACCACGTGCTTTGTATCTGGTTGAAGTGAAGGTATACCTATGTGTTGTAATCAAATGGGGATTTTGGGTGCTATGATTGACGGCAATCGGTGAGGATGAAGTTGCCTGGTGAGGATTTCGAGGTTGTGCAGCGAACCATCAAGTCTCCGAACGTGCTCGCCTTGGACTTCCAGGCAGTACTCACGAGGCCAAGTATGCTTATGCTTCCAAGGAGACTGACATGAAAAGGGTCCGGTCGATCTCTTTGTGCAGCTGCGGTTGCATGTCCACCCGTGTCGTCCTCTCCATTGCAAATAATAATAATAGGGGGTCGCTTCCGGCCTTCGTGGTGGTTAGACGACCCTGAAAAAGTGACATAGCCATAGCCTGCGCTAAATTTAACTTGCGCGTCCCCAATACGAACCCGGCACCTCAGAATTCCAGTTCCAGCTTCAGTGCCAACTCCCATTTCACAGTTCTCCCTACGCCTCAATTATATCCTCCACTACGGAGATTGACCAACTGCCTCACATTCCTTTGCCATTCAATTCTTCTTCGCCTGCGCAAACCTACGACCGTACCCTTCCCTACGTTTCACCTCGGCCATATCTGTCCAGTGCATTGCATGTGCCCAATGTTCACACGATGAGTATCTTCTCCTACATACGGAGCATCTACTCCCTCGACACCATCGACACACGGTTCATCAGCTCCTCTTCGACCCCGTACAAAGAAATCGTCGATGCAAGAGCTGACCCGGCAGCAGCATCCAGAGCTGCAAAGAGAGATGATTCCAAACCTGGTGTTGGAGTAAGGACGGATAGCAATGGGCGACCGATTGCCCAACCCTCGAAATGGAACACACCTGAATTTTATTTTTATTACTTTGTATTTCTGACCGTTGTACCCTACATGTTTTGGATTGCATACGATGTCTCGAGACGTGTGTATAAGTCCGCTTTTCTTCAATTGACTTTATAGCTAATATCTCGTAGCTTCGGATCCTAATTACCACAAGTACGCACACCTTTTAGCAGACGGCTGGGTTCCGGGCAGGAAGATTGTGAGCTCCACGGGTTTCACGAATGGTCAAAGATGCTGATTGTGGGTAGGATATTTCAGATGCTCAATACCGAACGTTTCGATACAATATACCATACCTGGCACTGCTCCTATTCGTCCACCCAATATTACGCCGCGTTTATGAAGCTGTTTGCTCTCTGACCACTCAATCGCGAGAGGGATCCCCAAGACCAAGTGGGCCAACGTCGTATATTTCTGCAGCACAAGGGGAGGCAAGATTGAATTGCAGAGCTTCTTTTGATTTTGGATGGGCTTTGATCTTCCTATCTGCCATTCATGGTTTCTCGGCTGTCAAAGTCCTTCTCATTCTGTACACAAATTTCTGGTTGGTCACAAGCTTGCCCAAGAAATACATTCCTGTGGCAACATGGGTTTTCAATATTGGGATATTGTTCGCAAACGAGCTTAGTGACGGATATAAGTTTGCAAGGATGGCCTCCTACTTATCATCCGAAGGAGGTGCTGGTGGGTTGCAGAACTGGGGAGCATGGCTTGATCGTCATAGTGGCATCATACCAAGATGGGAGATCTTGTTCAATATCACGGTCTTGCGGCTGATAAGCTTCAACCTGGATTATTATTGGAGCTTAGAACGAAGAAGCGGAAGTCCAATAGAGGTACCCTTCCAAGTCCTTCCCGCAACCTTGCTCATACTAATCATCTTAAGAAGAAGCAGCTAGACCCCGCGAATCTCTCTGAAAGAGATCGGATAAAGACCCCGGCAGGCGTCAAAGATTATAGTTTCCGCAACTATATTGCATATGTTATATATGCTCCACTATACCTCGCAGGGCCCATCATTACCTTCAATGATTATATCTCACAACTCAAGTACCCACCAGCAAGTATCGAGACGCCCCGTACTATCAAGTATGGCATTCGATTTCTGCTCTGCCTACTTGCGATTGAACTCGTTCTTCACTTCGACTACTGCGTTGCGATTTCCAAAGGAAATCCCAATTGGTCTGATTACACACCCGCTCAACTAAGTCTATTGTCCTACTTTAATCTGCACGTGTTGTGGCTAAAGCTCCTCCTCCCATTCCGTTTCTTCCGACTCTGGTCCCTGATCGACGGCATTGATCCCCCGGAGAACATGCTCCGATGCCTTTCAGACAATCCCTCTACCGTAGCTTTCTGGCGTGGCTGGCATCGAAGCTTCAACCGCTGGTTAGTCCGCTATATCTACGTTCCCCTTGGTGGAGCAAGCAGCAAGACGTGGGTTTCAACTGTCAAGACGGTCGTGAACTATACCGCAGTCTTCACATTCGTGGCGCTCTGGCATGACATTAGTCTCAATTTGCTCGCGTGGGGCTGGTTAATCGTGCTGTTCATGATGCCTGAAGTTATTTTGGGGATGCTGTTCCCGCGGAAGAGGTGGCTCAATAACCTCACTGCCTACAGGTGTCTATGCGGGATTGGAGTTGTGGGCAACTTGATGATGATGATGATGGCAAATTTGGTTGGGTTCGCTGTCGGCGTCGATGGCTTGAAAGCTATTATTTCTGGGATCTTCAGGGACTACTCTGGTAAGTCTTTATTTTATAATATCTCTGCCCGTCTTTTGCATGAAGATTCGAAGCTAACGAATCAAATAGGCATTGTGTTCCTTCTTACTGCATCAGCAGTGCTGTTTGTGGGCATTCAAGTCATGTTCGAAGTCAGAGAGAGCGAGATGAGGAAGGGCATATTTTTGAAGTGTTAATAACATAGACTGTACTTTACTAGATATTAATGGACAACCTTCCCATTAGAACTCTAGCTTCTCTTTGGTGTGAAAGGGCCCTCCCTATGTTTTCATCCCTTATATGAATTACTGTCAAAGCTTGGTTCACAGGATGTTTTTCATTTCCTCTCTTCATTTTAAACATAAACCAAGGAAAGTACTCATTTTCAGTTACACTATCTAAGAAACTACACTAAGGACCGAGTCATAATGAAAATAGTAGACAATATAGTAGGTAAAGATAAATAGATAGTATAGTGTTGTTTTAGGAAAGAATGGTCTAAGTCTGTGAAGTTTCCAATAATTGTGATCTGCTACTATCCCGAGCTCTGCCAAGGCAGTGGCTGCACCGAAGAACAAAACACGATTGGGGTTCTTGATAATTGGAGATAAATAGCTTCTGAAAATCCCGAAACTACTTTGGGGACCGAAAAGTAGTTCGCTTGTCAAGATTGAAGGGCGAAGGGGGGGGGGCACAACTAGACCAGCAGAACAAGCTGATTGCTCGTAGGCTTGAAGATTTGATTCAATTTTATACTTTAATAACATGGCATCTATCGCATCAAACAGCTTAGACTTAGATCTTCCCTCTATCCAAGAACTTCTTTGGCAGAGGCGCAGGTTTGCAGCGAATGTACTCAGATAAGAACTTCCCGAGGATATCATAAGTAGTATTGGCATTGACCCCGCGATCAAGATGATCATGCTATAGCAATATATCAGCCCAAATGTATCCAAGTTAGCAAGTCGAAGAGCACTTACCACAAGGAAATGCACCGCCCAAAGCTTGGAAAACTCCATCCGATCGATCTTCTGACCAACGTAATCCTCGCCCATCAATTCGATGAGTCTCTCAGTGGAAAGGAAGCTTCTCAACCAGTCCCACTCGTCTTCGTGTCGTACGAAAAATCCTACGTTGCAATTTGAGCCTTTGTCGCCCGCGCGGGCGTGGACGATATATCCTAATGGTGCCTCCACAGTCTCGCCAAAGGTAGCAAGATCAACTGGGTTGGTTGGTGGGTAAGAGGGCTGTTGTGCGTCCAGACTGCTTGTGATTTCTGGGGCTTTGATGTCTATTGAAGCCTTTCCTGGTGTAGAGAAGTGAACCTTTTGTTTAAGGAAGGATTGTGGAATCAAGGAGACGAAATATTCTTGGTACTAAGGACTGATTTAGCTTTGAATTTCCACAAAGAAACAACAGTTGGCATACTGGCTGGGGTTCTGCTGTTCTCAGATCACGTTGATATGTACAAGCAGGATATGCTTCCCTAAAAATTGTCAGCTGTAGCTCCACGTCGTAAGTGAAATTTACGTACATAACAATATCTAGAGCTGGGCGACAGAAGTTCTTGAGCGACAGAGCTTCTTCCTCAGGAGATTGGGCAACAAGTCTTGCATCCACAATACAGGACGCCTGATTACGAGGATTGACTGGCACGGATCCGTTGATGGTGAACTCCCAAGTGGTGAACTTCTTCAGTCTTTCCTCGCCAAAGCTCTTCCGCATCTGAATCTCGGTCATCTTGGCTTTCTCTTCAATATCCAAGCCGACGAAACAGTAATGCAATTCCGCGCGGTAGCCTCCGTGTGCGGTGATTCCAACCTTGGTGAACGGGGGAGGGGCGACGCCAGTTACTCCAGATATCCTGACCTTGTCCTTGGCCACCTGCGTGAATTCGACTTGATCAATCTTCGCGATCACGTCACTGTTGTAGTAGTAGGTGCCTTGGATTTCGTAAAGTAACTGCTCCTTGCAGGTTTCAGGCGTAACCATGCCACCGGTGTTTTTCTGCTTGGTAATAATCACATCACCATCGTGGGCAATTTCTGCAAATGGAAATCCCATGTCGGCAATGGTATCCCAGTCCAAAGACTTAAAACCTGTAAAGTTACCTCCGCAGCAATACGTCGAGCATTCAATGAGATGGCCAGCAATCAACGATCGGGCAAGCTCATCGTAGTACTTTGAAGGCTCTGCCACCCAGTCGTGCCACCATGCAGCTGCACCAATGATTGGAGATGCATCTGCAACTCGGCCGCAGATGACAATGTCTGCGCCTGCTTTGAAAGCTGTAGCAATCCCCAGTCCTCCGAGATAGCATTGCGCAAACAAAGGCTTGTATGGCCAATCCTTCAACTTCTGCTTGGTAATAAAGTTTACAAAGTCATGGGTACCTTCTTTGAGCGCAGTCTGCACTTGCTCAAGCACAACATCACCCTCAACCCAGGCAATAGTCAGGTCGAGATTCTTGCTCTTGGCCATTTCAACGACAATGTCATACAATGCCTTTGTGCCGACCGTACCAGCATTTGCAGCAAGCTTGATGCCTTTCTTTGCTATGTTTTCAATAGCCGGCTCCAGCGAGTCTACGAAGCTTTGCTCGTATCCTAAAAATCATAACTCAGTCACATGTTTCAGAATATACAATTTGGCCATACCTGGAGTCAACCCTTCGGAGAGAAGATATGACTTTGACGGCATGTTGAGTTCAGACATCCAATCACCAACTAGTACATCGACTGGCTCGTCGGATGCTCTAATGAATTGTTAGCAAAGGCCTTTGCTACATGGCTGGCTTTGGTGATAGTTCGAAGAAACCCGGCATTTCATTTCCAACACATACACACGTTATTGAGGTTATTTTAAAGCTAGACATACGACAAGCAAGCAAAATAAAAGGCCTGTTCAAGAAGTGAACAGATAACTTACGCAGCATTTGCCATAGCATCTCGACGGTCCGCTGGTGCACCAGAGATGTTCAAGACCCGGATGGGTCGCTTCGGAGTAACTGTAGTAGCCATCGTGTCGACAGAAGCTGGGTTCAATTTAGAAAATAGAGAGAGGAAGAAAAATAAGGATTTTCAAGAGAAGACTTTGATGAGTTATCACGGCTTAGCCTTCTGGACTTACTGAGGCAATGAGATTACTTGTCTCAAGGCCGTGCTCCAACCTGCTGCAGAATTGCCGTGTACGGCTACAACGGCCAGCGGGGTTGTCAATATCTGAGTAGCATGCCGGACAGAGAGCCGCATGAGTGATAAGGAGATAGGTGTGCCATTCTTGAGCACTTATCGGAAGGCCTACCGAAGGATCCAAGATCTCATCGACAGTCAGTTATCGAGTCGTCCAGGCTTAGTCATTGCCGTATCGCCTAATCAATCCACTGCGGGCTCACTCACCTCTAAGCCGATGGAGATCCGACGACAAGAATGGGGAAGCGACGGAGAGCACGCAAGATAACCCTCAGCATTGCGAATCTCGTGCTATGTGTGCAACCCCAGCATCGGCATGTCTTTCCTGAGGCGCTGATTGAGTGGAAGCCCTTTCGGCCTTGTTTGCCGCTGAGGAGAGGTACAGTAGCTGCAAAACGATCTCCTTTCGTCATTTTGCGATTTTTGATCGAGCTTCGAGTGAACGCTTTTCATTGTTGATATACTCCACGATCCTGATTTCTACTTCTTGCCCCTCTTCTAATGGTCCTGTAATTCTCGTCTCTTTGTTTGTCTCCTTCTTTGAAATCCAAATCGAGCCTGGAGTCCAAGATGTCCTCTTTCAGCGCGCTCATCAAGAACGCTCGCGAAGAATCCTGGAGCGCAGCATTGAAAGACTACCGCCGGAAAGTGCTGAGGAAGAAAAAGAATGGCAAGGTCGAGCAGGTGATTCTGGCCCAGGAAGTCGATACCCAGAGTCTTAACAAGCTTCCATCCCGAGTTACCATTACTCCAGAGGTCTTGCCGCTAGAATCCGAAATATCCGCGCCAGAGGAGGTGCAGACACACAAGGCCCTGAGGATCGTCTCAAAGGGCACATACGGCCTCCACGATGCTTGCCCTATTCCAGAGTTCAAGGACGATGACGAGGTCATGATTCGGAACTTTGCAACGGGCCTTAATCCAATTGACTGGAAATCTGTGGACTTCAACTTCTGCCTGCCAAGTTTCCCTTGGGTCACGGGAAGAGAGATGGCCGGTGTTGTTCACAAAGTCGGCCCCAGCGTGACCAGGTTTAAAGTGGGAGACCGGGTCTGGACAAGTACTTATTATCGAGATGTCCGTGCCGGATGCTTTCAAGATCTTGTCGTCGTGCCCCAGCATACCGTCCTACCCATCCCAGGTGATCTGGACTTCGAGTCCGCAGCTTGTCTTGGAGTTGCGGCTTTGACTGCTGCAATGACTCTATGGAAGTGGCTGCAGGTTCCAAGAGTCGCGCGGACGCCGTCGCTGGTAGATTCGGTCCCTGAGAATGAGAAGGATTGTTTGCTTATCTGGGGAGGGTCGACGGTCACGGGCCAGTTTGCTATTCAAATTGCGGTGCAGAGTGGATTGGAAGTTATTGCAGTAACCTCATCAAAAACCGAAGCATTGGCCCAAAGCCTCGGTGCGCATACCGTCGTTGTAAGAGATGGAAAGACAAATGATGAGATTGTCGAACAGATCAAGGCCATAGGTGACGACAGAATCACTCGAGCTTTGGACCTGGTGGGAAATGCTACCGCACCCTTCAGTCTCAAGTGTCTCTCGCCCACCAAGCCGTGCCTCTTTGCACCATTGGCCATGATGAAGACGCAAGAAGTGCCTGCTAACATCGAGATTCTCAATGTCGAGATGAAGCAGTTCGTACTAGACAAATCTTCAACCGCGTATGCTGAAGATCTGAACTATCTACTAGAGCACAAGCGACTGAAGCTGCCAGAACTTGATGTTCTAAAGGGTGGATTGTCTGCTGTGGTCGGAGGATTGGAACGATTGAAGAAAGGTGATATGGGCGGGAAGAAATTGGTTGTATCCTGGCAAGAATAGAGGGCAATGGCCATGACTGGAAAATAGACTGGATAGACTGTTCTGGGACGGCGAAAGGAGGTTCTGCATTTATATTGGCGTTTTGAGGTTCTCATATGTGTGGTTGCTCGATTTTCTGCTTTGTATCTGAGTATGAGATAAAATCATGAAGGTCTTGATGTACATGAAAGTATTTAACCCGTATGCCGAAGAAGGTTTATTCGAATTATGTCCCCTCTCTGTGACTTCTAGAGTTATTCGTAGCTGCATAATATCTGATCACCCTAGTAGCACAATTGCCATCATCGTCGCCCCGGTTGAAATTGATACCTCACTTCTCACCACCCATCAAAAACCCATCCAGCGCCCCCGTGATGCCTTCCACATCCAAGTCAGGCGTGAAGTTAGCCCCTTTAACAACAACAGTCTTGACATCGCTCCTCAATTCAGTGATATGATGAAAAAACTTAAACAGCACGTCATCTTTGGCGCACATGACCAAGATCGGTCTCTTACACCTAGTGTAGAGATCCACGCCATCTTGCGCCCACACTGCACCGTAGATCTGGTTCCTGCCCTTCCACGCCCGCACATGATCGAGCACTTCCCGCTGCAGCAAGTCCAGGTCGCCATCGGCACCCATATACTTCAGATAGTCCCAGGTCTTAAGAAGGTGGGACCCATCTTCTACGGGTGCGTTGAAGGGCGCGAAGTACATCTCCTTCATCGCTGCTCGCTCTTCAGCGGTCATGACCGTCGGGCCTATGAGCGTGATGCTCTCCACCTCTTCCTCATACAGTACAGCCATCTCTACGGCCAGCACTGCGCCAGAATGATGGCCCACCACATGATAGCGCTTCAGTCCGAGTTTACTGAATGCCGACACGAGGACGTGTACGTACCATGCCGTAGTAAGTGGACTGTCCTCAGACACGACAGGATCGAAAGATTGTCCAAATCCGGGGAAGTCAGGTGCATAGGTGTCATATCCCAGGTTGGAATAGTGGTGCATCAGCTTGGTCCAGGAGATGGAGGAGGATGCTGATTTGTGTAGAAAGATTATGGGCGACTTGGTCCCTGATGGCGAGGATGCTGGGAGGGAGCGGTAGTGAAGCTGTCCTTCCGGAAGGTCGATATAGCCTTTCTTCATCTTGGATATTATTTTGGGATTTATCTCGTTGAATCAAGTGAGTAAGTGGAAGTCATATCAAGACAAGTAGCGATGATGAAGTGACACTGCAAAATGAGAGTGAGCCCCAGACCAACAATGCTGCAGGATCAACGAATTCCAACTCTTACCTAATTTCAATGTTTCATGATTTGAGCATGCTTAGTTAAATTGAATTGTCATTCAAAATCACTCTAATGAGAATCATACAGTGGAGGTTCCACGCCATGCCATTCTTGCCTGCTTGCAACAAGAGACAAGTGAAAGCAGTCGGCAGCTCATCCGCGCGAGATCCTTCGGCTCGCCTCCCGAAAGGGAAACGACACCAATCCACCTCTCCATCCAACGGCTAATCTCTGTCGTATTTGTCGTTCACCACAATTCTGGCTGTCAAGATAAAGCTCTTATCGGTCCAATATGGCTGCATGTATCCAGGATAGTACCCCGCCGGACTGATTCCGAAGAGCGTAGCATGAGGGGAGGGTCTTGAAATTATCTGACACTCGTCGTGTTCGTTCACAACATGCCATGATTATTTCTAGAGTCGAGCCATATGTAGAAGTGGCCAATTGTACTTCTATATAACACCTAGAGCCTCAGTACCTTCTGTTTCCTGCATACACAACCGGTCGGATTTCCTTCTGTATACTCATTTCACCGATCAACTTCGGGCGAGGTGGTACTCGGTCCTACCTTTTTGGTTTCCTTTCTACATACCTCATATCGAAGACGAATTAACATCAATAAGCCATGGCTTCAGCTGCAACCCCCGCAAAGAAGAGGATCTACCTGAACTTCTTCGACTTCTTCAATGCTGGAAACCACATGTCACCAGGACAATGGCTGTAAGTAAACCAGCAAACAATTTCACCCAAAAATCCCAAGGCCGTCCTTACATTAAAGGGTCCAAGCTAATTGACTGCTCCAAACACAGAGACCCAGCAGATAAATGTTACACGAAAGACCGTCTCCCCTACTGGCTCAATCTCGCCCGCCTCGCGGAAGAAGGCAAGATAAGTTTCATCTTCCTCGCAGACACGTATGCCGGGCATGAAGTCTACGGGGGAACATTGGAGCCACAGCTACGGTCGAGTGCCCAGTCCGCGGTAATGGACCCATTCCTCGTAGTCCCAGCCATGGCAGCGGTGACAAAGACTGTCGGATTTGGTGTTACGGGCAGCACGTCGTACCTGAACCCATACATCCTAGCCCGGAGCTTGAGTAGTCTGGATCACCTGACGGAGGGTAGGGTGGCATGGAACGTGGTCACCTCGTGGTCGCAATCAACAGCAGATGCGTTGGGTGCGTCTGGGGTAGTGGCGCATGACGAGCGGTATGCAATTGCGCAGGAGTACATGGATGTGTGTTACAAGCTCTGGGAATCGTCATGGAGCGACGATGCTGTGGTACGGAACATCGAGACTCGAACAGCCTTCGACTATCATCAGATCAAGAGAATTCAGCACGAAGGAAAATACCTCAAGACCAATGCGCCGCACCAAACCCATCCATCTCCGCAAAGGACCCCGGTGCTCTTCCAAGCAGGAACCAGCAAGCAGGGGCGGCAGTTCGCCAGCAAGCACGCAGAATGTGTCTACATCGGCGGGTTAGTACCCTCCGCGTCTGCCGCAGACGTAGCAGCGATACGCGCGCTCGCAGCAGCCGCCGGACGGGATCCAGCGTCGCTGAAATTCTTTGTCGGTATCTCCCCCATAATAGGAAAGACCTTAGAGGAGGCTCAGGCCAAGTACGAGCGCGCCCGCCAGAATGCCGATTACATCGGGGGCCTGTCTCAATTCTCGGGTTACACGGGCATCGATCTGTCTCGGTTTCCCGTGGACGAAGTCTTTGATTTGAAGGACGCGCCAAATGATATGGCAGTGCATGGGATCCTGAACGCATTCAATAAGGCGAGCGGCAGTGACACCCAGTGGACGCCACGCATGCTCGGGGAGAAGATGGCGCTGGGTGGGCTGCACCCCGCGCCGGTGGGCACACCGGAGATGGTGGCGGATGTATTTGAGGAATGGATCGACGGCTGCGACGTGGATGGGTTCAACATCTCGTATACGACCTCACCGGGCAGTTTTGAGGACGTGGTATATTTGCTGCGGCCAGAGTTGGTCAAGCGAGGCTTGATGTGGGAGGACTATGACGTGCCTGGAGGGACACTGAGAGAAAACCTGCTGGGCAAAGGGAAGGGCAGATTGCCCGAGGAGCATTATGGTAGTCGGTTTAAGTGGGGGAGAGGTGGTGAGGTGATGAAGGAGGATGGTGATGTGGTGAAACCGCATGTGAATGGCGCCGAAGCGTCGACGGTAAGTGCGGCAGGTAGTACGGCATAGGGGAGGCAGATGCCATGGAACACGGCATGCTGCGACCGAATGCAATGTCGTTGCGATCCATGTTTTGTACCTGCTTTCTTGTCCAACGGCCTCGCATCTCCATAAGCCGTTTGCCCTTGACCGACCGAGTGCAAGCGAGTAGAAGCAGCAGCAGAAGCAGAAGCGAGCGCGGTCAAGCCCTTCACCGTGACAAATGGCTGATGGCACTGAGACTCTGAACAAGACTTTATAGAATTTATGCTCTATCATCTGACCGCTTACTGGCCGTATCTCAATAATCTTAACCCCATATCTCAAGAGACTTAGCCCTTTCTGCTGTCCTCCTGGGTTCCCATTGCGGCCTCCTTCAGCATGAACAAACTGCACCTAATAAATTAAACACAAAAGTTTCCCATATCCGGGTCCTCGGTAACCTGCATGCCGGTCCCAGTTTCTATAAAGCACATTGCGATCCAACCCAAACGAACAGATAAAAGCAAAAAGAGTGGAACTGGAAAAGGAAAGAAAAGCAAATATGCGTTCCGCCCCGAAAACTCCTCGCTTCGCTGGAAAGGCTGCAGATGTTTGCAAATGCAAGGCATATAAAAACAAAAAGAGATTTCCGCAACTCTATTTTCGCGCCGGGCATTTGTGAAGAAAATGCTTCTTTGGAGTATGAAAAGACATTCTTTGTTTATTTTCATGTCGGAATTCAGCGCACTCGTTTCCCATCCAGGAAACGCACTTCTTCACGACCTCGTCTAGCCCCATAGGCCCTGTATCGATTTCTCTCCTCCTCTTCACCTTGCCTCCTCTTCGCTTCAAACTCGGCTTTCTCCTCTTCAGTCATAGAAAAGGCTTTTTTGAACCATCCAAAAGCACTTCGCTTCTTCTTCACTTTCTTCCCATCCTCCATCGTCATGGTTGTCATTTCGCTCATCATACTCATTCCCATTCTACTGGGCTGCCGCGGGTGATGAGGCTGGTTAGTGAAGGACTTCTGGTGATGAAGTGAATGAGCCGGGTTGGAGTTAAGAGCTCCAGGGGGAGATCCTGCCGTCCAGGGCCTCTGAAGCGGAGAATGTGGTGAGGCATTGACTGGACGGAAGAATTGAGGGCCTGTGTCCGATCGAGGTGATGGTAAATAGTCTCTTGTAAATGGTGGTGCGTAAGCCGAATGCGACGAGGGAGGTATTGGGAAAGCTTGTGCCGATTGAGCGGAAGCTGGCTGCTGATTCGTTGGAAAGTTATTATGAGAGCCCCTTGAAAGAGGGGGATTTGTTGGTGATGGTATCCTGGCTGATGGAGAACGAGAGCGAGAGTGCTCCGACACAGGGTGTACAGAGAGAGGATTCGGAGGCGACAAGGGCTTTTCGAGGTCGGAACAATATGCAGAATCTGGACCCCTGGACGGGGGTGTGGTAACTGAGATGACTCTTTGTCTTTCCTCCTTATACTGATTTGCAGTCGGAGCTGGCCGAAGAGTGATTTCCGAAGGAGTATCCTTCCTCTTAAATGAGTTGGATATTCGCTTTCGGAGTGAAGATTTCCTGTCGACTTCGGGAGACTCAGATCTAGTTCGATCCAGGGCTTGTAAAGCTGCTTGGGCAGTAACCCCCGGAACTACTCGTGGGTCATGATCTGGGGCTCGTGCGGGAGCTGGTTCTGGACGCTTTATGACCAGCGGCTGGATCTCCTGAGGAGCCTTCACCTCACGCGGTCGAGGTGATGGAGCTGGACTTGGACTGTACGTTCTTGGCTTGAGTATAAAATCTGGCTCAGGCTGCGACACGGTTTCGGGAGAAAGCGACCGTCGCCCTCGACTCAGATCTGGAGATGGTTCACGTTCCGGTACCATCTGAAAAACCGGTAAAGCTGCTGAGATAGCAGGGGTAATAATGCTTGGATCGGAAGGGAGATTCTTCGTCATGGACAATCGCATCTGCTTCGAGTGTCTTGGTGGTGAACTTGGCGGTGATAGAGTATCCACGGGAACTGTTTGCGAAACAATACTATACTATTCAATGTCAGTAATTAAGGGCATCTGGAGGGATGGTAAGCAGCGTACTCTTGTCTTTCTGCTGACCTCACCAGCCCTTCGGTCCATTTCTGCAACGATCGACCCAAGTTGTACGAGGACAGTTCCCAGATTTTTGCCCTTCTCCTGCAGAGTCATAAATGCGCGGACCCATCCCTCGCAATTCCCTTTGCTGGCTTCGAAAACCTTCTCCATCTCGGGTCTGTCGGGTCGCCATGCCGCGATTTCTTGTTCTTCCGCAAGGTAAGCACTGAACTCCTTGCATGCATCTAAACCATGTTGGACGTCCTTGAGCGCGTCGTTCATAGCTGAAGCTGTCCGCTGAATAACGTGCTCAATCCTTTCATTCCCGCTGATTATTTGATTCCGGAAGCCACGATCCTCGAGCATTGCATCAAAAATAACAATGTTCTCTAGTGGAAGCTTGAGGAACTTTAGGCGTTCCTGAATATCCTCTTGTGCTAGATCAAAGTCGTCCAAGGTTGTCTCGAGGAATTCATCAATCTCATCTACGTGGCCTTGTAGGATATTCATAACCTGCTCATCGTCCTTTGCGATCTCATTCAGCAGCAGGTAAATTCCAAAGGAGATCTGTGCCATCAATTTCCACAACTCGTGCCATTTTTGCCCTGGTTTCCTTTGCCATCGTTCGGAATGTGTTTCTTCTGTAAGGTCTTGATCGAGTAGCTTCTTTCGACGAGCAGCAGAGGTGGCGGTTGGCTGCTTCGCTGGATTTGGGTTTTCCGCGGCCTCCTTCATCGATTCGGCGAAGGCACCCTGCATGGCGGCGATCGGATGCGTTGGGACTTGGATTCCTGAATCCATGGTGTCATCGTCGTCGACCGAGGTGGTCGAGCTATTACTGGTATTACTCATTATAGGGAGTTTACTGTCGCGCTCGAGTTTAAAGGCGAGGGGGAAGGTGGTCTGGACATCTTCCTCATCGGAGGAGAAGTTAATGAAGTCGTAATTATTGCCGGAGGCCATTTTTGCTTTTCAAACCCAAAAGAACGGCAGAGATTAATTGGTCATACATGGGCCAAGTCATCTGCAGATGACTAGCAGCGCAGACAGAAGCATGCAACGGTACAGCGCAGCAGCGGATATGCAGCACGGCAGACAGAGACTCTTTAGCTTTGGGGGGTTTGACTTTCGAGCTGGCGCGGGTAAATGCGTGGAGAATAGCTTGGGTTGGGTTGAAGTATCGAACTATCGGATCGAATTGAGTTGGATAGAGCTGCAGCTGGATATTGCACACAAGGCTGGAGACGGAAGACAATAGAAGACGGTTGTATAGGGTCCCTGAGATTACGAGAGAGAGAGACGAGTGAGGAGAACGAGTGGTGACAGCTCCTCAGTAGTGGTGGTGTGCGAGGATGATATTGCTTTTGGGCCACCGATCCTGGTCAAGTCAGGAACGACTCTTTGTGTCTGGACGAACGATCAGCGGTCTGCCGAAGGGCCAACCTTGTCTTGGGCTCAGTCCCACGCGATCTGTGCGTGACTGGCGGGCCTGTTCGTGTTGATGGCGCCAGTGAGGGGTCTGAGATGGGAGAGAGAAGAGCTTTTTGTTTCGGATTCTTTTGATCCCCAGCGACTGCTGACGGCGAGTATAAGAATGGGAATCAGGGGATAAGGGAGGAGGAGGAGGTCGAAAGACGGACAGGGAATTTCTGCTGTCTGAATTTCGGTTCCATGATAGGGTGAAATTGAATCCGACGTCCAGGCCCTAAGGTAAGGCAGGCCAGGTCAGCAAGCTAAAAGCAGCATGCTCAACCACCGCAGCGCATTCACCCACATCCGCAGAGCCCGGCCCGCCGCTTTTTCGAGCCACACTCCGCTCTATTTGTGTCTTTCCCAAATAGCTCCCAACTATCGATTCATCGGAGGCTAAACAGCATCGATGGCTGTCTTATTGTTCTTGCATGGATCTCGATGACTGGCGCGGTGCGTTGGATGACATGGCTTGCAGAGTATTGGAATGGTGATAAAAGAGGCTTGGGGGCTTCCCCTTTGATCGCAACTTCACAATACAGATGGATGCGCTGTCGAGGTCAACGCCAGCGCAAGCCAATGGCCGCTTGATCCATCTCCATCTCCATCTACCTACTCTCCCCGCGCTCACTGTCCCCTTCCATTCTTCCCGGGGCTGCTTCCATGACATTCTGCTTCTGCCGTCCTGCTGTTAGCGCTGAACAAATTTCGTCGTTGTTGGCGGGGGAGCTGGTGCGTGAGATGGGGAGATGCACATCGGTCAGGAACTCGGCGTGCTCTGCTCTGACATCAGTGTCATGGCTCACAGGGCTCCTCGAGGAACGCAGCACCTGATGACCTCAAGATGTTACCATTCTCCACGATGGATAGAACTACCTATTTAAGTAACGCCCTTCTTGATGCCCATCTTCGAGTTTTCAGACGACGCAGTCCGCTTTCGGCGGGCACGCATAGCCACGGCTATCAAGAATCCAGTATAACTGCCAGAGAAAGCAGTCTCGTAACAACAGCCCACGTCAAGCAGCACATACAGCCATCCGCGCCATGTCATCACCAATCCAGCCCGTTGTCGTGTCGCCAAAGCAACTGACCAGCCACAACATCGAACAGTTTGGTGATCCGAGCCAAGGCAACTGTACCTGGCACACGCTCGTGTCCGCACCACACACCAACACCAACTCACTGTCGTCGGGAATTGCAGTCTGTCAACCGAGGATAGGCTGTCTGCGACACCATCGCCACAAAGAAGCTGAAATCTACTACATCATCTCGGGCGAAGGAATCGTGCATATCGACGGCGTCGAGCACCACGTGAGTGCGGGGAGCACGGTTTTCATCCCTGGTGATGCAGAACATGCGATTTTCAACCAGGCGGAGGAGGAGTTGAAGTGGTTCTATGTTTTTGCCACGGACAGTTTTGGCGACATTGTGTATCGCTTCACCCCCGACAAGACGGCGGTGGAAGACACGAAGGCCGTGGAGGGTGCCGGGCTATAGGCGTGCGGGTTTGGGGTGCATCATTGTGATACGATTGGCAGGATTCTGGCACATACCGAGCTGCCACATTCTTATGGATAACTTCATAAGGAACATAAGCCGCATTCCAGAGGTCTCAGACCCTTGACATAAGCCTAGAACAACGTGACGTCTGCCAGAGGCCTCTCTCGTATTGCAACCTTGTCCCTTAACCTAGCATTAGATGAAACCGAATATTGGATGCTGCCTTCTGCCTCTTTTGAATCCTTCTTCCCATCTAGCAAGGCCGCCAAGAAGGCTACACTACTGTCCAGCGCGGACCACATGCGCCATCGCTACCGCACTTTACGAGGCATTGCTCAGGGGTCAGGCCACCACTCCGAGGGGAAAGGCACCAGCCACGACACTGTTCACCCCATATCTGGACTGCACTGTTGCGTGTTGCTCGTCCTTGCTTCACCAACCTTCTTTCCAACAAAAGAGGCCGATGCTGTGCAGAATACGAGCAGCGGGCGTCCGTCCATCCCATCTCCCGCAGCTGCCGTCTGAACGAGAGGGCCATAGAGTGTTTTAGCCCGTCGCATTCTCGGCCCGCTGCTGCCCACACTGGGATCATCTCGAAATCTAGAATCTCGACCCCAAGAAATAGCGCTGATCAGCGCCCGTTCGACAGTAAGCGTGCGATCCTGCAGTGTGATATTATTGTGATTACCTGTGCCGGGACCGAAGCAGTCTCTGCCTTCTAAGGTCCGAAAGGTCGCTGTTCTCCACTGGACTCTGACCTGGCGGTTACTTCCGAGGCCTTTCTGTCATTTGACATTATTTGCGCGCCTTCATCACTCGCACACTGGAGACCGGGTTTCTCTTCCCATGCTGGCTGGAGCCGCGGTCCGGCACGCTGTCTATTGACCAGGTTTATTTTCTTGCTTTCAACGTCTTGTCCAAGGCTTGCCGAGATCAAATGCTCCGCACGCCCAACGGCTTAATTTGAAAATGCATCGAGGCGCTAGCGGAGCATGGTGCTGGGCTCTGTAATGGAGATGCTCCCAGGTTACATATTTTCTCCTTCATTTTCGATGAGGATCAGTCCTAAAGCATCTGCTTTGCTTGCCAAGCCTGTCTTAGGAAATCCAGCGCCGAACAGGTTCCTGTATACTTACCCCGTTCATTTCATTTTCAGTCTCAAACTCTGACCATGTCGTGTTTTAGAGCGCCCAGGTACAGCAGAAAACACCAGACCGGTGGGTCCAGCGATGTATCGATTGTCGATCAACCGGCTGCTTCTGGCGGTTTTTGTTTCATTATCTGTTCTTTCCCCCTCCACTGTCCAGGGGATTCGGACTCCTCAATCCTTTCACGGTCGCTTTATACCCAATGCAATAGTGTGAATGTCTTGGGCCGTGTCAGTGCCTCAAACGGTCGCTCACCTGCCTGCTAGTCGCGCTGATCGTTATGGGGACAAGCTGCTTTGGGGGGAATAGTGGCAGACCCTCGGACTATTTGGATGAATACAACGCTCAATTGAGCAGGATTCGCATTCACCAGTAGCTGTGGAGCAAAGGGGCAGTCCCGTGTCAAGCTTGTTATATCTATATAACAGCATTGTGCAGCGTCCATATGGCCACCGACCAAGCTCACCAGAGGAAACCCGCAGTTGAATGGCGCACTCGCATGGGCGAGATAGGCCAAACGCGCAGTGTCTTCCCAGTTGGCCTTGGGTGGTGCAACAAGACCCCGAGTTCTGCCATATCTATCTGAGGGAGGAGGCCGGCTTCTGAGCAGAACCGATGATTAGGACAGAGACGTTCCTAGCAGCACAACCCAGATCCCGATGGCACACACGGGCGTCGAGCTCACGCAACGAGACTACCAGGTACCATGGGAGTAGCTAAGGTACGCACACAGCGTAGAGTTCTAGATATGGCCCGGGACTTGTCCAGCCTCATACCTCTCGTAAGCAAGCCGTGTATTCCCACGGATGGAGGGAGTCTCCCCGCGCAAGCCACCTAAGACATTCTGGAAGTCATCTAGTGAGACGATCCCCCAGACAAAGTGCTCTAAGTGGTACAACTTGACGCCTTTCCAAGACCCTTCTCGGCTGCGCCATCTTCTCGAAACCCGCTAGAACACCATGCCCGCGGCGCGGTGACCACAGACGACGCGGTTCTGCGATGATGCTGGGAGGAATGGCTGACCGTTTGCCTCCGTCCACCTGGGGCCATCAAGTCATTCATTCCCTCAGTATGGCGTGGTTGTTTAGGCCGGGGATGTGCTGGTCGGCCATAAGATGAGCCGCGAAGCTGCGATGGTGGGCAGAGATGCCGCGACAGTAGTGACCTCCAGTGGCATTCCTTAGACTGGCAGTTATAGCTCAAGCGAGCGGCCGACATAGCACCTGACCCATGCCAAACGGTGCGGTGGGCTTTCTATGGGACTCCCCCCGACACATTGCCCAATCCGCCACCGGCACCGGGCCTTATCAGCGTAGCGGCTGTCATTAATATGCCGGAAAGCCCCTAAGCCACTCTTTCCTCGGCGCTATACCTTTTGGATGCAGCACGAGAGCGCGTGAATGCGCGCCGTCCGCCATGGACATCTTGTTGGACAATGGGTCCGTCATTTCTTGGGGCCTGCGAAAAAGTCTGGCCAGGAAAGCTTCGTCCGTCCCTCGTATAAGAGTGATCTTGGCTGGACGTGTGTCCTGTTTTTCCCCACGATGCACCGCTCGCCCCCCTGCAAGCCACGATTGTGTTAATCTCAGATCTTTTGGCATCGGTATCCTCATTCCATCTTCGGCGCTGCGTTTCACTCCCGGTCATCGCATGACTAGGGCTGCCCTGCAAATTCTGGATACCCGCCCAGCGACGACGACGACGACGACGCTTCTGGCCCTTCCACTTCCCTTCTACAGTAGAACTTTCCCGCTTTCGCTTGCGCCTGGTGTCGTACTAGTTCGTTCGTTTGTTCGTTCATCATCGCAACTCTTTGACCTCCTGTCAGTAAACACATATTGATCAAGTCTAGGGCGGAGAAAGACGAGTTCGGCGCTTCACCACGTTGGACAACTCGATTTTTCTTCGAACGCTTCCCTTTGCTCTTGTTCGACCTTCGCGCTGGACCGCGTTTTTGAAGTCATCTCGACAAAATGTTTGGCAAGCTCAAGTTTGACAAGGCCAGCTTTGTGCAGGCCTTCAAATTGGGCAACGACCTGTGGGATCCAAGTAACCGTTTTGAGACGTCGTGGTTGCTTCCACCGTGGGCTCTGTTTGCATGCCGATTAGTATTTGTGAGTTTGGTTCACGGCTAGACGGGACATTAGATACTGATTCGCTTCCTCCTAGGCTCTGTATGCTTTTGTTACGCTGCTCTTCAGCATTGGCTGGGAAGGCACTCATCCCGAGCTCGGTGGTTGGGTTGAAGTTCGATTGTCGTTTTCCTACTTTACCAGTATGTATCTATAGCGCTTCCTTGTGCCTACCGACACTAACGCGCAGTAGTTCTCTGTTATTGGGGCATGGCGAATTACTTCCTGATCTCATCGATACACACCTTCTCTTATGCCATGAATGGTGGAACTCCTCTTCTCAACCGCTTCCCGCGTTCTCTCCAAGCGCTTCATCACTTGTATGCTACGACCGTCACAACATTTCCATTCCTTGTGACTATCATATACTGGGGAGCAATCTACGCTGGCCCATGGTTCCCCATCAGATTCAATGCATGGGCCAATATTTCCGAGCATGCCATGAATTCAGCCTGGGCCCTCTTCGAAATCTGCGTATCCCGAATGAATCCACCGCCGTGGGTTCACCTTGTCTGGTTGATCCTCATCTTAGCTTGCTACCTAGCCCTGGCATACCTTACACACTACACCAAGGGTGTTTACGTTTACAGCTTCTTGGACACATCCAACGGCAAATCAGGCATCGTCACGGCATACTGCTTCGGAATCGCCATTGCAATCTGTGTTATCTTTTGTCTCGTCAAGGGCTTGTACACGCTAAGGAAACGGTTAACGGAGCAGAAGCTTGGTAAGACGGGCAAGTTCTATGCTGGGAGGGATATGGGTGCTGGCGAGGTCGAGTTGGAATCTCAGCGCATGTGGGAGAAGTGAGAGAATTTTATCTCCCTTCCGTCATCTGTCGTTTTTATAGATCATTCATACACTCGTTGCCTTGAAGCGCCTATTTCTTGAAGAGAATACGGCTGCTGAAAGACTTGTTTTACTATACCCAGCTATATCAGCACTAATAAAACCCTTTAATTAATAACCAAACCGGATGGGAAGCCAATGGCTTTGTATTTCCTCGCTTCTCCACAATCCACGGCAAGTCGTCCGTTAGTATGTTAGTACACGTTCACGTACTACAGTAGTGCAGTAGGAACTCTATGCTGACTTCACTGGTCAGAAGCTTGGCAGAACTGCCACTACCTTACCCTCCTGCTTACTTTTGCAGGCCTGTTGATTCCACGTGATTGCTCATCCACCCCTTTTGCATCATCTCCGTCGTTGCTATCCTAATCTCAATAGCGGACATTTCTAGAGCTCCAAGACGGCATTTCTGATGTCTTCTTCAAGGACTGACTATCTGGTGCATTCGCTGAGGCCGATTGCGTCTCAAATCCAAACAACAAATGCCGCAGTCGTCGCCGGCCCTGTCAGAAAATCTCCCACCCTTGGGCATGGCTAGGATGTATTTGGCGCTGCCCCCCAACTGGAATGAGCGGCCCTCCGATAAGCATCGAGATACGCCTCTGCTTCTTATCTCTCTGTCTTCCATGCGGCGCAGTCAGCTACAGTACGGTTATCGGTAGGTCATCGATGTTGGCTTGATTTCCATCCTCGCTCCCTCTTCCAGATTTTTTACCCCCTGTTGCTTTTCTGTCTGTTGTTCTTTCCATGGCTCATTGAGTAGAGCTATTTGGTTTCTTGCGGTCGAAGAAAACTATGCCTATGTTATCTTGCTTCTGTTGATGCGGCAAGCTTGGTTCTTCGTCGACCCCCATTGTTTGACAGCTTTGATTGAGGTACGGAACCATGCCCCCTCGAGTTGCAACCGAGACTCGAAAACGCTCGTTGCAGAAAGCTTCTGGCGGCACGGATAGAAGGGATTCTGGTATTGGCACGAGCAATAAATCGACTCCCGATGCACCTGCACCGTCGGTCACGGAACAGCAGGATGATGAGGAGAAGCCCAAACCAGCGAAGAGGGTTCGAGTCGCGGTGGCCTGCACAAGATGCAAGACGCGAAAGCAGAAGGTTCGTTGGCACTATTTTCTATACGTCACCTTGCTGGCTCTGGCACTTGGGTTTAGAGGCGTGGCTCATGATATATTTGGCAATAGTGTGACGGTGTACCTAGCGGGTGTGCAAACTGCAAAAACCAACCTGTGCCATGCGAGTATATCGTGCCATCCAAAACGATGCCATTTGGGAAATACCAGTACGTCAAAGCTCTAGAAACACGCGTTGCAGAATTGGAAACTGTGCTGGGCGATGCTGGAATTCCCGATTCTGGAAAGGGGGACTGGGATAGGGTCCAGAGGGAGGAGGGAATCAATGACCCGACTGCGAGCATGAAGAATGAGATAGATCTGAGGATTAATGGAACCTCGAGTCCCGTGGATGTGAGGAGGAGTTCAATAGTACAGGAAAATGGAAATTCTAATACGGAATCACCATCTACGACCAAATATTTGAAAGATTTGTCCCTGGAGGCTGGCGGTGGTTATGTCGGTGACGAATCCTCCAATATCACAGTCGGGCATATCTTTAGGTCGATCGTGGGAGGGAGAGAACCAAAGATCCTCCCAGTGGACAACGGGCACTCTTCACACCTGAGTCCCAAATCGATGAACTACGGCACCGAATATTTCGAGCCCGGCGCCAGTCCTGATGCCGGAGAAGCTGCGCGCATACCACCAGAGATCGCCGAGACGTTGCTAAAAGCTTACAAACGCCATATCTCGACACGCTGGCCAGCCTTGTACTCGCCTTATATCCAACAGTTATATGAACGGAGCGCGACCTTGGAGGATCCTTTTGAGATTAGTACTTTAAATCTGGTCTACGCGATAGCCGGGCGTTTTCTCGAGACAACAGGGGAGACGGGGAATTTCTACCCGGAGAAACACTACGCTGCAGCTGTGGCTCGGCTGGATATTATTTTGCAAGCACACGATGTCAGATCGGTACAGACTTTGCTGCTTCATGCGGTCTACTGCCTGAGAGCCCCGAGGGGCTTGAGTGCTTGGACGAATGTTGGCCTTGCGATCCGCATCTGTATTGAGTTGGGCATGCACCGCAGATGCCAAGATGACACGCCGAATCTAGCGGCTGAGATGCGGAAGAGAATCTTTTGGAGTTGTTATTGTCTTGATAGACAGGTGTCGATAATCTTAGGCCGGCCTTTTGCAATTTCGGATCGGGATATTGACGCAGAAGTAAGTGGATGAGCCTCCTTGGTGGAAAGTCGCTGATCTGGGAATGTAGCTTCCTCTCGATGTTGACGATAGCATTGATGAGATCGGTCTCGATGAATATATCTGGCAAGAGAGACCACCCCCAGCACGGTCTTCCTTGTCATGCTTCATCCACACCATTCGGCTCCGGCAGATTGAGTCTAATATCCAACAATCCGTCTACCGAGTTGACAAAAGCACCTCACTCCCAATAGCAGTCATTGACCGTTTCTTAGCAGAGTTGGCACATTGGCGGGATAACATCCCCGTACCAGATGATAAGTTCACCGTGGATCCCTCGACGAAATCATACGAGGGCTACGACTACTACATGACATATTACAACAAATGTCTGCGCCTACTCCTATACCCACATCTCACGAGCCCCTCCGTCTCGTCCAACATCCTGATAAAATGTTCCCAAGCATGCGGCGGCGTCTGCCAAGCCTACAAACGGCTGCATCGCCAAACGTCCGTTGGCTTCTCCCTAATTGCTCTCTACTCCGTCTTCCTCTCCGGCCTTACCCTTCTCTACTGCATCTGGCTCTCCCCCGTCGACGTATACAATATCCAAACCTCCAATGATATCAACGCCTGTTCAATTGTGCTCTACGTCATCACTGAGCGCTGGCCAGGCGCAAAGAAATACCGTGATGCGTTCGAGGCCATCAAACAATGTGTCCTAGATCTGATGCAGGACGGTGACTACCAGCCGCGGAAACCGCTCACGGGGATTGACGAAGGGCTGCGGAACACGCTGCGGGATGTGCAGGGCTTGCATCCCGAGGGCAGGGCCGAGTTCTCGTGTATGATGAGTGACATGATTGGAAGGAAGGAAGAAAGTGTTAACAATGGTGGTAAACGAGTCCGACGCCCAAGAAATAACAACCATCTACCACCAGAAGCTCAGTATCAAGAGTCAACACCCCCTACCCAGTACCCGCTCTCTCCGTTCTCTAGCATAAACATCAGCAATACCGCCGCTCCTATTTGCGCGTCACTATCCGATCCTTTCCAAACCTCGCAGGCCTCGATGGCCATGGGGAACGGAATGGGCATCGGCATGGGCATGTTCGGAGGCACTGACATCCTCGGTCCCGAAGTCCCGCTCAACGCGATGGATCTCCTCGATGATTTCGACATGCAAGCTTTCCTGAGTAATCCGAATCCGTTCGGCGGTGATGGATTTTGAAGTTTGATCGGCAAGGGATGAAATACCTTAATTCACACACCCATACACATACACATATACACACATACATATATAATATTTCTCTCGCTTGAGATCAAAAGATTAGTTGCGCTCATGCTTGTACATCTCCGCTTCGTTCGGTGATGCAAGATCTACGGATTCGTGCGAGGGGAGTTGAGACTTGAAGGCTTTTTTGTCTGGTTGGGTGGTCTTAGAGAACGGATGGATTGGGGGTGTTGTGGACTTTCAATGGGGAATTAGTGCTGATGACGGTTTTTCCGAATGTCCTGTACGAGCAAGTGAGGAATTTTCATGCATGAGAACTAGCAGCAACGTGCGGAGGGGACGGGGGCGTTGGAACGTAAGACATCCTCCATTAATCGCGGGATAAGTACACGAGACGAGGTCACACTTCACAGGACTGCCGTTAAGCGAGCTATAACTATTATATTACTCTTATGTCAATGGAAAGAAAGACTGCCTACTGATTGGCTGCATAACAGAGGAATAGCGCGGTATTGGAAACGATTGAGTGCATAATTCTTATTTTTGTTCTGTATCCCCACTTTTTTAACACCAGACTCGTAGCCCGGTGTATCTAAGTCCTCTAAGTCTATATTCTTCTACTCAAACCTCCTCTTCCTCTACGTTGTCCTCTACCTCTACCCCCACCTCTACCTATACACCAGAATAATAATCTCGCTCAGCTGCGGCAAAACCCAGATCCCATTTCCGCTACAGTAACGACCGTAAAACTCCCCGCGAGACGAAATCGGCCCAGCCGAGCAATGATGTTTTGTTTGGTTTTGTTTTGTTTCTTCGTTCCCCCGCTCAACTCCAATGAAGGGTTTCCTGCGGATCAGCGATGGCGAGACGGCCTTCACTCGTAGCGTCGGAGCATTCTCAATCGCGCCTCGTCCTCGTTACGGGTGTAGGAGTTGGAGGACGACAGCTTGTGGCGGTGTCTGCTCTCCTTTCCCGTGCGGGCGGCCTTGGAGCTTCCATCGGTAAAGCTGGCCAAAGCGGCGTTCAACTCCCGGATGGCGGTGTTGAAGGAGTCGACATCGACACTGCGCTGGCCGGGTAATTGGGGGGTGAGGGAGAGAGGAGCGCTGATGAAGTAAGAGAGGTAGTCAACCTCGCGGTTAAGGGCCTCGACATCGGCGATCTGTTGGGCGTCGGCACGGTTGCTGTTGCTCAAGGTGTAGGTCAGGGTTTGGATCTGTGCGAGTAGCGAGTGCACTGAGGGGCCCGTGGTGTAGGAGATGGAGCTGGAGCGACTGCTGGAGGCCGAGGAGGTGCCGGGGGAGGTGGGTGCCGTATATGGGGCAGAAGTCTCTGGGAGAAGTGGGAGGAAGTGAATCATAGGCATGTTGCGTGTTGGTCTGGTGGTGGGGTTGTTGGATTGCGAGTGTGGTTGATTAGCGAGGATGGAGTTGTTGGCGAAGTCGGGCGATGGTAGAGGATACTGCCGGAGTATTGTTGATGTTTGATGAAGATGAAGATGGGAAGGAAGCTGTGGGTGGATGACGCTCAATCTGGACGGAGCAGACCAGCGGATTTATAGACTTTGTCTCTTCTCTTGGTACGTAAGGGGCAGCTGCCAGTGTGTCCCCCAAGAAATCCCACGTCCTTGCTGATGCTCGCACCATTTCATTACTCTGAACCAAGACCAATGCAACACGCCGCGAAGTCAAGGGTCTCCACTGCTACTTGGCGCACAATGTGGTTGAAGCAGGCAGGCACGCAGCCAAGAGGTAGACGCTTGCCGGCTCGTCCATAGCACAGCTCGACCAAAGAGACGTCGGCAGTGCCATGACTGTGGAAACGACAAGAACATCAGGCATGTGGATCCCGGGTCTTGGTATTGTTGCTGAGAGACAAGTCAGATGGCTGAGGGCAGAGGCAGAGGCACAACAGACAGCGGCGATAAGCCTTCCGCCACCAAAAGACCAAACCTAAATGCTGTTTGTAACAAGAAGCCACACGCATCTTCAGACGATCAAGCAGAAGACGCTCGCCTGACCTCGTGGCAGCGCCATTGGCCAGCACCACATCTCAGGGCTTGTTTCGACGCTTCCCTAAATAACCACTACCGCAAGCCATTCAGAGCTTGACGATCGACGGCTCGGCGCGCGTACGTGCGTGCTTCCTCGAACGGCCAAGCCAGCATCAGATTTGGCTGGGCGGCGTTCGAGCACGAAGGAGCGCACAGCCGCTTGAAACCAGCGTCCAAGAAGCGCCGTGATGCTTCGATGCGAAAGCAGCGCGCGAGAGACGAGAGAGTACGCGAGGCCGCACCGACCGCTCATTCGTTCGGTGTTGTTGTGATGGACGAAGGTTGAAGCTGTGTCGAAACAAAACGGCCCGTAACGACGTTGAGGTCGCTATCGATGTCAGAGGGGTCTATGTGTTCGCTTAGTCCGACGTGATCTCGTAGCTGAGCTGAGCTGAGCTGCCCTCGCCCTGGTGTCAAACATCCACGCAGGTCTTTGCGACAGCGACACTTGCAGCTACTCCGCAATTGCTGAGAGTCGGCATGTGCTGCCAATCTCCAATAATCCCCAACCTCCTGAAGGCCAAGATGATTGCCCTTGCAAATCCCCAACTCGCTTGTCAATCACTTCCAAAACCCTCGAGACTTGTGCATCTCCACCCCCCGCCCTGCGCAGATCTGCTCGTCGACCGGCCCATTCGTGGTCAAGGCATGAGGGTTATTGTGAGAGGCACACTAGATCTTGGCAATTCAATCCAATGGCCCGCCAGTCTTACGAAGTCTAGCATTCCTCACGATCAGCAGATTGAAGTCAGAATCAGTGAGGATCCCAATGTTTTCTTGGCTGGCTGAAAGATCTACATTGGATATCTCGCCTCGGTTTCCAAGTGACTCGCAGTGACCTTTCCCCCGACAGGTCAAGAAGACCCGAGATTCCAAGAAAAAGAAAGGAAAGGGGAGGCGGGGACAATCGACCTTCTGTGCATATTTGACAACGCAGAACCCCAGTTTTTGGTGGTTGATCTTCCTTCCGGTCAAGTATCCACTCTTCCAACACAGACGTCGCAGATGTTCTTCCAAGATAAACCAAACTCCATGACTGCTGGGCAGCCTGCTACAATTAGACATGGAACCTCTGGGCAGTTTGAATCGGCTTGTCGAAGCTCAACTCCCCCGCGCGATTCCAACCTTCACTGCGACTCTTGGGTGCCGTGTCGCTTCCCTTGTTGTTTCTTGGAAGCGGGATGCGCCAGGCCTTGGGATCTCGAGTCACTGGCTCGCAAGTGCGAACGAGTTGATGCGGAACGTGTCGTAGTCTTCGCCGGAGCTTCGGTTCGTGCAGATAGTGGCAAGTGTGTTCTTGGTTCAAACGTCAAAGTCTTGTCGGTTACGCTCTCCCCGGACTTGCATGCAGGGCGCCGAGCAGAGGGGGAATGCCAACGCAAGACTAGCATGAATACTCGGCAGAGCTATCACAAATACCTCCCTGCGATGCAATACCTTTCTTGAAGACTAACCAGGGGAGATTCACCGGCGAGGAGTCTTAGGCTACATCCATCTTGGCCTTTTCATTTACAGGAAACTAATACACTGGGCACTGCGAGACCAATATTTGATCCCTCAGGATCCTTAGGGTTGCAGCATGGTCTCTGGAATCAGGAAATGGTGCTTTCAAAATGTTAAAATGGACCAGCAAGCAGTGGTATTGGCTTGTCCAACACATCGAAGACGGGTACATTCTCGCACAGAGACAGTTCTGGGACTAATTATGGAACGTGGATTCATGGTTTTGAATATATGTATGTATTGCCCTCGAAGGTCCGAAGCATGAGCTGAACTCTTTTACCTGAGTTGTAACATTCTGCAGCCGGTTGTGCAGCCAGGCATCGATGGGCGTTGTGTACTGTGGTGTTTCTGCTCGAAATTAGATAAAATTCTGCAGAATACCACGGGGTTGATGGTTTGAATGTCATCGTGGTCGTTCCTGAAACTTGATTGGCTCTCGACCTTCTCAGTCTTCCTCGAACATCATGCCTTCAGCCAACAGCAGTTCCAGATATAACAGTCCTCTCCTTCAGCTTTAGGGGTAGTCGTTTCCGAGATGTGGAAGAATGAATATGTATGGCTTTGCTGCGGCTGCAGAGACGCTTAACATATAATCTTTTGAAGTCGTTCCTCGAAGGCTCGGTTCCAAGCTACTTTACGGAACTTGGTCCGTCTTGTTCAGTCGAAACTGGTATCCATGTCGGCATTCTTTTCTGCTCTGGCTTGGTCGTGCTAAAGGATAAGTGCTGCGCCACAAGCCTATGCAGGAGACTTGTTCATCTGGCAAGCATATCGCGTGGTGGCGTAACCCTTCTTAGTATCTTCCGCGTCCTCTCTGCCCTCTGCCTCTACCCCCGCCGCCGCCTCTGTACTCCCATCTACCACCTCTTCCACTACCGCCGTTCAGCTCCCTCCACTTCTCTCTCTCGCGCTCTTCATCTGCCTCCATGCGCTCCCGCAACTCCCGCGCCTCTTCTTCCTTCTCTTCGGCGGTCTTCTCCACCCTTACCGTCGGTTTTTCCAAGTCTGTTCGCCACCTTGGATGTGCTTTCTTACAACCCTTGCCATCCGGACAGAATCCAGCCAGGTAAAATTCGCAAATCGTCTTTGGGGTGTGTTTCTTGGAGCAAACCGGTCCGAGGGGGCAAAACCCGCGTTCATAGTGTGGGCAGAGGGGAATGCGCGTCGAAGGATCAGTATGCAGGTATAAACATTCCTCTAAATGGCAGTTAGCACTGGAGTCACACTAAGGTAGCTGCGTTACATACCTCCATTCGAACAGTAGCCATTACGGACGAAGAAATTGCATTCGGGCATTTTCCTCAGGTTGAACTCGTGTAAGAACTCGCATGATTCCCCCTTCTTGCACAACCCTCTCAGCCAATGCTTGCAGACCAGATTGTTGAAGTTCGAAGACGAAGAAGCCGACGTATGTTTGTCGGGACAGGCGCCGCCCAGAGGGCAGTGGCCCTGCAGATAGGCTTTACATGTTGGCCGCGACGGGGACAGTCCGTGGCGATAGGTGTTGGCTAGGAAGGGCGTGAAGGAGAAGGTGTACTGCGGGGCATTGTGATCAAGTATCTGCTGCGACAGATCCTGTGGCGATGGGCCCTTTGACAGAATTTGTGCCATGACTGTGGAGTGTTTGGTCAATTGGTGATGTCGACGCCAGTCAAGCTCTGGAGAGCTTGGAGATTGTTCATCCGCGCTAACCCCAAGCAGGCACGCGACACCGACCGCCTTGGGTGGGATTATCACCCGGTTAAGTCAGTCAGCACGAAGTCTCGCAGCCATGCAGTATCATTCGATCGCGATCGTAAGGGGCACAGATCTCCTAATGCCATTCCTTAACTCACCACATGCAATCTACATCCCGGGATCACGCTGCGTTCCTCCTTCGTATGTGAGCTGCAAACGCCATATATGCCCCAAGTCTCGATACATGGCCAGAAAAGGGTCCCAAGCTCTCCCACAGCCCGCCGTCGCACAGCGTCGGACGAGCTTCAGCTAGCCCTGAGATTGTCATATGGCGCAACTTTCTGCACCCCGGCAGCCAGCCGAGTGCGAGGAAGCCACCGGGATGAATAAACGCACCTGCGCGTCAGTCTGCTCCAGCCCATGCCATGTGTGCCGCGGCTCTGCAGCATGCTGGCCTCTGATGCTTCGGGGCGCACCAGTGGTTTGGAGCGAGCAGGCTGAGAGGGAGGCGACAGCAGTCACTTCATAGCTGAGAGGGGTCTGGTTGAAGCAAGATGATATGTCATATGAGGCCGTCGCCTTTTCCTGCCTTCAACCTTCCAGTGCTGGCACTGCCTATCACAAGCAGCCAGACCAGCAAGATGCACGGTGTGATTGTGATTCCAAGCATACGAGATGCACCCCGTGTGAACTCCAACACTGGCGCCAAGTGCAGCTTCCGCCCACCGGTCCCAAGCATGGGCCGTCCGGTGCGTCGAATCATCGGGCCACCGACACAGTCAAAATGAAGGCGATGATGGATGTTCAGCCAGGCGTGCAGTCGTCTGCACTGCAGCACAGCGCTGAACGCCTGGCAATTTAGCCGAGCACGGGGCGTGTATTACTGACCCGTCCACAGGTCGATCCCTTCGCAGCGATAACCCAAACATGCTCGATGGCGGACGCCATTGTTGGCACTCTCCTCCGACTTCGTTGGGCTCGTCCGGCTCCGGCTCCACTGACCAGGGCGGGAGGGCGAGAGTTTTCACGTCAGTGAGTCTAAACGACGGATGGGGATGGCCTCTACTCGGCAGCACCGCGCTTGTTCTCACCGCAAGACCTCCACGAGCATAGACGAGTAGTAGCCACCATCCACTTTCACCGGTGCCGTCCCAGCACCCGCTTCTCCTTGGGCCCTGGTCTGCTGCTGCTGCTCCTCCCAGCCCTGGTCTTCCCTGCGTTCGTCCAGTCGTCGTGCTCCGTCCACGATCATGCACCTGCCCGCCAGCGAATGCTCGGCAGTGCCGCCCACAACCAGCGGCGGGCACTAAGTCCTCTCCAACCACGTACCCAATTCTTCACTCCCAGCCCTCTGTTCTAGCAGCGAGGGAATACTCTCTGCATGACAGGCATTTGGCTGCGAGGAATCTGCGATTCATGCCAGACCTGCACCTCAGCTACGGTAGGTGACCGACGCCGGGCTGCTGGAAGCGCCGTCTCGCGGCCAGCTAGCCGACCCATTGACCAGGCCCGTCGTCACTTAGTAGTAATAGTCGTAGTCGTAGCCGTAGAGTCAGCCCCACTATGCCCGATGATGGCATCGAACCACGATCCCGCGACGGCTACTTGTGCCCAAGAATGGAGCTGCTGAGATGCGAGAGGTCACAGCAGCTGGAGGGCCACGCCGGAGGCAATGCGCGCGGGGGTCGTGGCTGCTTTCGGCGCAATCTGAATTCCGGGCGAGACCTCTCGATGCTGGATGAGTACCGGCGGCGAGCTGAAATGCGTGAGAAATGCTTCTAGTCCCCGCACCCGCTAGTTGTCTCATGTTGAATTGAAGCACTCAATCCAGGTCAACTTTGACTTCAAAGTTCGACGCAAGGTGCCTAGAGGGCAAGCCACCAGATCCTGCACAATTTCTGCGGAGGCCATATGGATGCCACCATCGGCTTCACCCACGGCCTGCCCTGGTATTATATGACCCAGCTTTTTCTGCACTCCCCCCCGATTCACCCGACCAAACCAATGGACACTGCAAGTCCCAGATAACTTGCAGTCCCCACATCCACCCCCTCTGCAGCCATCTTTACCAGTGAACCTTCGCAGCGCAGGATTACTGGAAGGATCTACAATCTGGTGGCTTCAAGTCGGCCGTTGCACTACGTATAAGGAAGGATACTTCGGCTGCTCCCGCACCACTCCAACCTCTGCTTTGTTTTCTTTTAATCAATCGACTCCGCTGGGCAGCCCTTCGACAGTCGTTATTGGAAGCTCCTGGAGCCGGAGTGGAACCATTCAGTCCTTACATTCAGACATCGACGGATCCGCGAATTGACCAGCCGAACTCCAGAGATTTGCCGTGTCTTGGAGCACAGCACGCCCGCACGAGCACCGGTGTTCAGAAGGGACAGCATGGCCAGCTTCCACGGGAATTGGGGGCAGCCTCCACCAATTCCTTATGCATCTCGGCCAACTCATCAAGCCCGACGGCCGTCTCAGGCAGAACTCGTGGCCAAAAACGAACATATCATGCTCATCAACGCCGTGTATTACCCAAATTATCGAGTTTACCGAGAAGACACTCCAGCCTCGATGAACCTTAGTTGTATCAGTCATGTATTCTATGCATTTGCTAATGTTGCCCCTGATGGTGGAGTGGTTGTGAGTTCATGCTAGTGCCTATATCGTCGCTTCGTAGTAATGTATCAATAGTTGGGGGACGAATGGGCGGATCTCCAAATGCCGGTCGATGGGGCTTCCGGCTGCCTGGGTTCTCTTATGCAGCTGAAAGCTCAGCACCAGCACTTAAAAGTCATCTTGTCCATTGGTGGAGGTGCGGGAAGCCAGAACTTTGCGTCTGTCGCGAGCAGCGCCTTGAAAAGAGACAACTTTGGCCGCTCTGCACGAGGGCTTGTAGACGCTTCAGGCTTCGATGGCATTGACAGTAAAGTATACACCCACTTCTCCCAAAAGCAGTTTGTCTAATACTTTCTTTGACAGTTGATTGGGAACATCCTTCTGATGCTGAACAAGGCCGAGACTTTCTTGCGCTGCTCGCTACGATCCGATTACATCTCCCAGACGACCAATACCTCTTGACAGCGGCCCTCCCTGCAGGGCAATGGGCTTTACAACATATAAACCTATTCCAAGCACAAGATTATCTCGATCTGATCAACTTGATGGCATATGACTTCAGCGGATCTTGGACACCTAAATCGGGTCACCAAGCACAGTTATTCGCAACGAATCCCAACCAGCCCTCGACTGCCGCTGCGGTTGATTACGTGCTCTCAACAGGTTTCCCAGCTGCAAAGATTCTCCTTGGGATACCAGTGTATGGTAGAAGTTTCCTGGGCGCCAGTGGTCCAGATCAGAGCTACACAGGCCAGGGAGGCGAAGAGGGCACGTTCGAGTATAAAGAATTACCACGACCAGGAGCTCAAGAGGTCGTGGATACGACCGCTGTCGCAGCCTGGTGTGCCGGAGGGGATGGTGGATTTGTGTCGTACGACAACCCGGAGACGGTTCGACTCAAGGCAAAATATGTAAAAGACAAGCGATTGGGAGTAAGTATAACCCATTGATCCCACGCGAACGCATGCTGACAGGACCAGGGATTGTTTTACTGGACAGGGACGGCAGATGCTCCACCTGGCCAGAGAAGCTTAATCAAGACGGGGTTTAAGGCGCTGCATTCCTAGCCAGCCACCCCTCAAATCTCATGCGCTAAAGATATGGCGAGTCTGATCTGCAGGGGTTTCACAAAGGTCAACCTGACCTGATGATTACAGGAGAACGCCTTTTCTACTCCATGGACGGATGTAGCACAATTATTCACCATGTTCAGTTTTACTACCCATTCAATGCTCCTCCCTCCGGCAGCAAGCACGAATTTGATCACTTTAGAAACCCCACACAAATTTCTCGTCTCCGTTATTTCTGGGGGATCGGCTTGGATCTGGCATTCCTCGGGACCGCGGTACAAGGGCCATTATGGACCGTGTGGGAGGCGACCAGGGTATTTATTCCAGCGAAGCGCAGATTCCCGGAACAGTACCATAAAGTCAAGCTTCAAAAGCATGGAAATTGCTTGACTATCCTACTCAAAGACGGATTCTATTTTCGGTGGAACAAGCTTGAAGCCCTGCCATTATTTGGGCTCTTGGTCTGAACGCTTCCTAGGCTTCCATGCGGTGCTGGGGGTGCAGACTTCCTTATGCATGTACATACATAAACGACGTTACATCATTCGGCAAAAATTGGAGCTAGAAATCTCTGGCCCTGACGATGGGATGGAGCGCTTAGACAAGGATGGCCAAATGACTTAAATTTACACTGTTGTAATCTTTGCTTCAGTAGGAGATAGGTTAGCTAAAGAGGCGAGGTCATTCTTGATTTAGGTTAGCGATCTGTAGCAAGAGGGTGAATATTGGACTGGAGTGTCCCCCCCTCCTCTCGGTCTCATTCGAGATAGACTAGATTCTGCATTGTAAATAAAGTGTCGTCCGAGTGGCGTAAATGATTTACATATTTCAGTCGATTAAAGGTCTCTTGAGGTTGGGTTGATACCAAGGCTGGAACTGGACATCAGTGCCTCACGAACCAGGCCTCTGTCATATAGCCTTAGAAGAAAGGCAGTGACAACCTAGCGGCGCAAGTACATATATCAAGATAAACAAATTTTCTCCTGAAGCCCAGAAACAGGCGTACCATCTGGCTAGGTGGTTCAGGACAAATTTCTGGGCTTGGAGGATAAAATGGGATAAAAGCGACTGGGCACCAAGAGGACGTAGGCAGAGCACTATCAACAAAAATCGACAACTGCTGAACCTCTTTTTTGCCTTTTTTTGTGCTTATTTTAAAACTTATTTAGGCTGGGAAGGTGGCTCAAGTACATATATCTAGATAAACAGATTTCTGCTGAAGCCCAGAAACAGGCGTCCATCTGGTCAGATGGTTCAGGACAAATTTCTGGAGCTTGGAGGATAAACGGGATAAAATCGACTGGACACCAAGAGGACGTAAGCAGAGCACAATCGACAAAAATCGACAACTGCTGAACCTCTTTTTGCCGTTTTTTGTGCTTATTTTCAAGATTTATTTTGGATTGGGAAGGTGGCTTTCAAGTACATATATCTAGATAAACAAATTTTCTCCTGAAGCCCAGAAACAGGCGTATCATCTGGCTAGGTGGTTCAGGACAAATTTCTGGGCTTGGAGGAAACGGGATAAATTCGACTGGGCACCAAGAGGACGTAGGCAGAGCACAATCAACAAAAATCGACAACTGCTGAACCTCTTTTTTGCCTCTTTTTATGCACATTTTAAAGGGTTGATTTTTGGGTTGGGATGGTGGCTTTTAGGTGAGGATATATTCTTTTTGGGTGGCGTTTTAGTTCTGGTTTGTTTGTTTGTTTGTTTTTATTTGAACTTGGTTGGAAACTTGTACGTGGAAATACAACCCAAGTCTGTCCCATGCGTCAAGAGCCTCGAAGCCGACATCTCACTTTCAGCTTTCCACCACGCAGGCCAATATGACATTAGTTCTCCACCCGCTGATTGATGTAAACTACCGTGGCCAGCTCTCATTCTGCACCCGGATGAAATGCCATCCCTTTCTTTCATTGAAGCTTTCAATATATACAATACATTCTCACTGATTGACGTGAACTACCGTGACCAGCTCTCATTCTGCACCTCGATGAAATGCCATCCCTTTCTTTCATTGAAGCTTTTCATTCACACAATACATTCTCAATGTCAGGGTTTATACTGGTCCTTCCATTTAGTTTGGCTTTCTTTAGTATGTTTGGTAATGTGTTTTGTCTTTGATAGCTCGCTTCGGAACCGAAGTTAGTTTCGAATCCACGAGGCTTATATTGTTCTTATGCTCCTCTGAAGTGACAACGAAGTTGGTGGTAGCAATTGCTGAGATGAAGGTGGTAGATAGTAGAATTATTTGATTGGAGATTCTCTCCTTACAGCGCCTCTTATACTCTAGACGTGCCTGTCTTCGTAAGCCGAATCCTTGATACCCAGCCTCACAAATACGTCAAACGCCATTGGCCACCCATCCTAAAACAAACCCGGCAGTTCCAATGCCCCTATGAATCATCCTCACTCTTGCTATAACCGTGCAAATCAATATACTCGCTGTCACTCAAGCCACTAGATCCAGGACTGATGCTTCTTGAAGAGCCTTCCTCACTCCTCACAATACCTGCACCGGAAGTCCTCATTGAACCGGTGCTCCTGACTCCCATCATCCATCCCACCAACCCTCTGGGGACCCAGCCTCCTACAAAGCCATAAATTCTGGCACCTTGACCAACTCTGACAATACCAGACTTATTAGAAGTCATAGAATCAAATACGGCATCATTCAGCTCTCGTAAACTGCTCCCTCTGCCAAAAGTCGAGCCCACACCTCTGCCACTAGTCAAAGTAGTAAAATTCCGACCATATGCTTGACGTGCTCCTTCTGGCCATTGTAAGGTCTCAGCGCGCTGAGAATGGAGTGTCTGAAGCTGGTTCTTCGGTGTGAAAGAGCTTAGATCGAAATTGCCCAACTGAAGATGGGTGACAGGAATGTCGAGGGGGGAGAGCTCGGCGGAGAGTACACGGGCGAAGGATGTCAGCCCTGAAATGATTGTCGACTCCGTGGAATGGAATGCGGGCGATAAGGACGGAATAATGGATGGTGTGAGAAGTAGTACGGACGGCTTAGCTGGTGTCGAATGCGAGTGTGAGGCTGCAGGCGTGGTAAGCAGCGGAAGGAAAGTCTGAATTGTCAAAATCGGATTAAGTAGTCGAGTGTTGAGAAGGTCGGACAGCGTAGAAGGCGATAACGTGGCAATGGGAGATGATGGGTATGTCAACGATGGAATAATGATCAGAGACCGCAGGGCAAGATGATGCGGTCTGGCACCCTGAAACGCAGCGTGAGGAGTCTGCAGATGGATCAGGAATCGATCGATCGAAGCATGGGCGCTTGAGGGCTGAGTCGAACAATTAGCAATGCCCAGAAGCAGAACAATTTAAGACCTACATCAACAATATTTATCATAAGAGGCCTGATATCAGATCTTGACTCGTTCTGAACCTGCATCTCCTCCTCAATTGTGTTGCAAACGACATAGACAATAAAGCCTCGTCGTTCTAGATCTAATGAAATCGATCGCGTTAGAGGTTCTGACGGAGATCCTGCAACGACAACAACCTAATCGCATTAGTCCAATTTGCCTTTATCCCGTATACGCAGTAAGATACCTCTAGTCTTGCGCCATTTCCAGCTCGCCTTGCACGGCGCTTCTTGTGTTTTCGATTCCTCTTGATAATATGATACGTAACTCCGCCCACGGCAAACACGATGACTGTGGTCCAGATCTTATGCCTCATGACCCAGCTGTGGACCTGCATGTACATTGACGTCCCGGGCATCATGGTGGATTTGAGTAGAGGTTTCGGAGCAGGCGGAGGACTGGGACGGGCAGATTCGGGGATCCACTGTGCTGATGAGAGAGCTTCTCTGAGGACACCGGCCGCCTTTTCGATGTGCTTGTCTACGTAGTCGGCGACATCGTTCGAGTAACGGCGGATGTCGTTAGGCACGGAGGAGAGCTATGCGCGGATTTTATCAGTATCCTGAAACATCTGATAATGTATAGATAGATAGACATACAACATCAAGGAATGCTTGATCGTCTGCGGACATGGTGGGCAACCTTTTTTGCAGTCGAGCGTTGGTGGTGTCGATGTTGGTGTTGATGTCGATAGATGGGCTCTTTGGATTATGCTAAAAGCTCTCGCCCCGCAAGAAACTTGAAAATGCGGGGACGGGCTGGTATCCTCCCGCCTATATCCGATATCCTATCCCAGCCGACCTTTGAGCTAGGCGATCGATGTGGCAGCTCAGATGAGATATATTTATGAGTGATCGACGGACTTTTCAAGCAACTGTTAGTTTTAGCTTGGAGCCCTGTGCTGTGAGTCATTTTATGTTCAGGATACTTCAACATATTCTGACGTTCGTGATTTTACAAGGGTGTGTTGCGAAAGATGTAAATATATGCGTCGTCCATACCCAGAATATGCAACGGACTTAGTACGAAGTGGAACTGTCATTCACTCTTCTCATAACCTCACCAGCTGCGAGCAGCTTGTCTTCTCGAAACTTCTGGGCCAATATTCGATCTGCAGATTGCCACCGGGCCTTTCCACAGCGACCTCCATCTTCGCATGAAAGTCGTCTACGCAGCGCCATGGATAAGACTAGTTCAGCAGGATATCTCCTTCTTTCAAGCCTGCTTGCTCGGCTCTACTTCCTTTCTCCAGATCCTTTACGGGTCCTTGTGCAAAGCTATTTCGATCCATACCAAAGTCCAAAATCCCCCACTGGTATTCAATCATCCTATGAATTTTGGCCCCAAATGCTTGCTCCGGAAATACGAAGACTTCTCCCTTCTCCATCTTTGTAAACAAGGCTTTACCTTCATCTCCCATAAGTGGTCCAAGTAGTTCAAACCATTGCTGAAGCCCATACGGTTTGCTCTCATGCCGGCTGTTGATCATAGCTTTGACTGTCAAATGCTTCCACTTCGCAGCTCTCTGGACGTTGGTGAGATGCGACCAAGTCGTTGCCATCTAACGCGGATGATCCAACAATGGCGGTAATTAGAAGACCGGCGACAAAACCAGAGCCAGATTGTGTTTGCGAGGATGGCCGCTCATGTCGAAGATTGAATGGATCTGGATGGACATGGGCACCAATGCAAGGCTCGCGCAGCAGCTGTGTTGATGTTCTGGAAGGGGGATGGTTGTTGTGCTGGGATGGGTTAGGTTAGGTGGCTACCGAGTGCGTAATCCCGAGGCTGAGCGTGTCGCTAATAGACCCTGGAAATTCGTATCAAAAAAGCAGCCTTCCTCTTGATTACATAGTACTCCATACACCGTACAACGTCTTTCCCTCTCTACCTCTGGTTCAGCGAGCGCTGGCGTTCTAGCACTTTCGATCCGGGGGCAAATTATTGGTTTGTTTCTCCAGGGTCGCATTTATTTAGGATTTCCATCCCTTCCTTACTTTCATGTCGCAGCATCCATCACCTCGTCAGCTTCCCCAGACGTAAGAAAGCAAACACTATGGCGGAACTTGATGCTTTGATCTTTGAGTATTCCCATTTGAAGGGATTCCCTCGAGAGAAAGATGCACTTCACACTTTGAAAAAGGTTTCCTCTCTTGTCAAGCCTATAATGAGAGCTCGTAATTGGAAGGTCGGCACGCTCGCTGAATTCTATCCAGAGCAGCAGAATCTTCTTGGTGCGCTGTGCACCCCAAATGATGGAACCCTTCAATAACATTTCCAGGCATCAACCAAAATCGTGGGCAAAAGATTTGTTTGCGGCTTCGATACCCAGGAGACAAGAACCAGTTCCTTCCTCTCGAGCAAGTGGTCGATACCATGCTGCACGAACTCTCCCACAATGTTTTTGGCCCACATGATGCCCACTTCCATGCATTATGGGACCAGTTGAAGAAGGAGTATGAGGGTTTGCTGTCCAAAGGCTATACTGGGGAAGGCTTCATGTCAGACGGACACAGGCTGGGCGGGAGACGGATTCCAAGACATGAAGCAGCACGTATTGCCCGAGACGCAGCTGAGAAAAGGCGCACACTCACGTCGGGCTCAGGCCAAAGGCTTGGCGGCGCTCCTGTTCGCGCTGGAACCGACATACGCAAAGTCATTGTGGAAGCTATCGAACGACGTAATACGGTGCTAATGGGATGCGGATCAGACGAGAAGAATGACAAGGAGATCAATGACCTTGCTGATAGCGCTACGCGCAATGGCTTCAAGACCAAGGCAGATGAGGACGAGGCCAATGATCAAGCGATTGCCCAGGCGCTTTGGGAGCTAGTCCAGGAGGACCAGAAGAAAGAGTATGGTGCCGACTATATTGAAGCGAATGCGGCAAATCCAACAGGTAACGGTGGCGGTGAAATAGGTACAACCCAATCTTCATCGTCAAAGGTTACAAACAAGACAAGACCAGCAGCACCCATACCAAAAACATCTGCGGCTCCTAAGCCCCCTCAGCAAACAAGCCGACCTGTCAGTCGTTTAGTGTCTGAACTCTCACCACAAAAGCAAGCAGTAGCTCTTAAAAGAGCGAGAACAGAGCCAGCAATTCCCAAGTCTCCTATTGCACCTCTCGAACCAGTCTCGCAAGCAGGATGGACATGTACCATCTGTACCTTGCACAATCCGAACGACTTCCTCTGTTGCGATGCTTGCACAACCGAACGACCCGAAGATATCACCGAGAAGCTGTCCGCAATCAACCATCGACCGGCCGCAGCTTCGAAGCAGCCAAGCATCAAGAATTTCTGGCAGTGTACGAAATGTCGAACACTTATGGAGGACAAGTGGTGGACTTGTTCTGCCTGTGGGAAGATGAAAGAGAGCAGTGCTTAGTATGTGCAATATGGGGCTTGATGATATTATGATTATGTGGTGTTGGTGTTTGGAGGGGAACGAATAGTACGGGCTATGGAAAATGGCGCATAACGATACATATTCAGATTGGTATTGCAGTTGTGGGCTTGTTCTATAGCATGTCTACAGGTAGCTAGTCCGTCAGATGATAGCTCAACAAAGATCATCAAAACGTCAGTCCTTCTGTTCTCGATTATAATACTATGAACTCAGTCAATGATAAGAAATTCTATTGCGTTCTCCGATACCACTTTCTTCTTCGTTCTTTTATTAGCAGCAATGCGGGATACTAACTGAGAAGGGATTTTTTAAGGCTTATATACATTAGAATCAAATAGGCATACAATGCTCGAGAAACAAAGGTAACAAAGCAAAATAGTAATCCAACAATAGTCACGAACCTCCCCCCCCCCAACCCCCTTTTTCAACGCCGTTTTCGACAAACTACTCCTCTTTGGCACCTTCTAATCCAGCGGCCTTCCTCCTCATCGCGCTGACTTTCTTCAACCTGGCATCCTCATCCTTCGTGGCATTGAGATAAATTTCCACCGCCGCCCCATGCAGAAGCAGTGCCGCCCACCCCGCGACACCAAAGTTCAGATTCAGCATCGCTATACGTTGCTCAACACCACCCCCAAACGCTGGGGTGACCACCACATCAACCATCGGCAAGGCGCGCATCGCGCTCGTAACATTGGTACAGACGGGATACTTGGCATAAACTGGGGCCACCGAGGAATTGAGGGTCTCATATAGGTACAAGACTTCTTGACAGGTGGTCACGGTGCGGTACTGGTTGGCCGAGAAGTACTGTACCCCAATCCCAAAGATCATCATGCACACTCGGAGGGTGAACACCGAACCGGCGTAGGCCCAGGTGCGCAGGATCCAAGCGCGGTGTTCGTCGATGCGAAGATTCCGCATCCCCGCCCAGGAGCGGCATATGCTATAGATGACGAGGGAGGACACGACCCATACGAGGATTTGCGTTTCCAATGCGCCGCCAAAAGAGCGTGGTGCTACGGAGATCGCGGCTGTGGATTTCTGTTAGGATACTGTAGGTGTGAATCGAGACGGTAGATCTAGAGGACTTACTGATGCTGCCAACCGTGAGGAGTATCAGGTTAAGGCGACCGACGTATCTATGGAATCTGGGATACTTCTGTCGAATTGCCGGGATGAATTGGATGGGCATCATCAGTCCACAAGCTAGCTATTTGTTAGGTGAAGGACAACCGAGTATCGGAGTACTTACGAATCACAGTCCTCAGATGAATCTGTATGAACACAGCCATGGCTCCATCGGAAAACCAGAATCTATGGAAGAATACGCCTTTCAGCCATCTCTCATGATCGAGGGAGTCCACCTTGGATAGACAGAATGCAAAAAAGAGTCCAGCTGTTATAGAAAAATAAACGAAACTGGACGTTTTCTTGAAACCCGCCTGCTTCTTTAGAGCAGAGAAAGGGTATAAGATTGAGCTAAACCAGGACTTGGTAATGGGGGTAGATTTATCATTTACTGCTTTGGTGCTGGCGCGCAAAGGGGTTTCCTCGTTGGAAGCCATAATGAAGATGAAGATGAAACTCGTAGCAAAGGAGAAATAAATTATCGAAGATCAGAGGGTTTGTGATGTAGCTGTGGAAATGCGCTTCCTACCTCAGGTCCATTCCAACGAGGTGGTTGACCCAAGAGCACTTTATATGCTATAGCATCTGTCCGATGACACTTTGGCGATGGCAATCCTAGTTGCAGAGTCACCACAACTTGACGCGCGGATGGCACGACTTGGTCAAGATGTGATGACCCGAGCAGGGACTTCTGCGTGGTCGTCCCTGTTCGCATTCGCATTGAGATTACTTGCGCCTACGGCCGAAAGGTAAATCCGTCGATGCCTCAGCCCGACCAGCTCGACATCAGCAATTCCTCGCCTCCACTTTGGAGGAAGCCAATCAACCCCAACCTTTTAGAGCAGTGCCGGCAAAATATCTCTGCACAAGACCATTGGGAAGAAACAAATCCATGCCCAGTAGTCCCGCTGCGTATGCTGCTCCTCAACTTATTGGCCAAATTCCCTTGAAGCGAAAGACCAGGCCGGGGTTTGTCTCGCCTGAGAGAATTGTACACTACGCACGTAAGCTCCTGAACGGACATCCGTCTTGATCCTGTCTTATGGGGTCATTTTAGAGCGTTACAATATAGATCAAGATCGCTCTCGTTCATATCCTACGCCAGCGCTACTCTCAAATTCCAAGTATTTGATTCGTTTGTTTCTTCATTCCAGTAGTTAGCTGATTCAATTCACGTCAAAAGCGCCTTAAAGTATAGCCCAAGTCACGACGTGGGTAATGGTGATGTAGCACTCGATATTTGGACATCGAGGTGCTGACACAGTTCTAAGTTTAATTTCAATGTATAGGGATGCCGGCAGTCATTATGGGAACGTAATATATCTTATGATTTTATCTATATCTGCTCGTAATTTCTACTGTAGCTCTTTCTAGTTTACGGTTATCAATCTACATACCATCTAAGATGCCACATATCTCTGTGAACAAAGGTCTGTCCTCGACCGACTTTGTCGTGCATTTCTGGAAAAGATCATTTAACGCCTCAATAACAATGCCCACCTTCTCGCTGAGAACCTCACCTTCACCCTCTACATCTCTCGGTGCCAAGCTCAACATATCTTCAATCAAGTGACCAAAAGCCAAAACCTCAAGTTTTTCAACGTCCTTATCATAGCCATGATCTTTGCCATATATGGTAGCTGCCCCAAAGTCTCCTAGGAGAGCGTGTCCGGCATCGTCGATGAGGATGTTGTGTGCATACAAATCTCCATGTGCGATGCCTCTTTCGTGGATATGTGCCGCAGCAGCCGCTATCCCTGTCAGGATGCTTACGCATTTCTCAACGCTGAATACTGTCTCTGGAGGGAAGGAATCGCGAGTGCAAGTTTGAAGGGTTGGCGGAAGACCCAGATTGGTATAGTGTGGCGGAATGAGCTTCAGGACGAGCCCACGTCTGTCCGGATGCCCTTTGATGGAGCCGAGTGGGGATATGAGATTGTTATGTTGCCCTGCTGTAATGCAAGCATTCATCTCATCCGCAGGTGAGCCATCACTTGTTATTTCTCCTTTGAAAAGCTTCACAGCAACGTCCTTCTGCTCTGCTTCGGTCTTCCAGATTCCTTGGGATATGACTCCAGATGCACCCTCCCCGAGTAACTTAGTTACCGATAGATTTAACCATGAAATCTCATCCAAGCTTGGGTTATCCGCAAAGGATGGAGCACATGGATTGCCAGCGAACGCTAGGAAAGCCAGTTCTGGAAGCTTGAAAAGCCAGGATGGTAGGGAGTTGAGTCGATTGCACGATAATCGTAGCAGTCCAAGCTTCTTGCAATTGGCCATAGAATCGGGTAGGGATGTAAGACGGTTGCCAGCGAGCATACATTTCTGAAGGCGGTGACAGGATCCAATACTGGCTGGGAGGCTCGTGATCACATTGTTCGTAAGGATCAGCCATCGAAGATTCGGCAAGGCAGTCTCTGGGATGGTTTCCATTGCGTTGTTCTTGAAAGCCACCATCTCTAGAGCAGGGCATTTTGCTAGCTGTTCCGGGAAGGTCTTGAAGTTGCAATCCGAGAAGAAAGCAATCTTCAAATGTTTAAGCTGGCTGATCTCGTCGGGGAGGCTAGAAAGTGGATTTCCTGAGAGATCAAGAATCTCGAGTGTCTCTGAAAGACCTAGGATCTCCTTTGGGAATGATGTGAGACCACATGATAGCTTCAGCTTTTTAGCTCCCTGGTACTCCCCAGCTTTAAGTCCTTCAATAGACTGCATTGTTGACTCTGCTTTTTGCGTTGTATGTGACCCCTCGAAGGACCTGTACACTATTAGCCGTGCCTCAGGTAAATCTTAGGTCTGGGTGGGCATCGTTGCCAAAATAGACAATACGAAAATGAACCATCCAAGCAGTTGAATGGAGTTCTGGGACAACCAGTTTTATCTCCTCAAACTCAGCGGATGCTAGACACAGCCCACTTACTGCTAGAAAATAGTTTTGATTTGTTGGCTGGGGACCTTTGCTCGCGAAGGGCTATTCGGGAACGCAAAGACGAAAGAACAGCTTCATCCCTTGGACACTTTATGCCCCGATAAGGACAAGACAAACCACCCAATCTGCTTATCTTAGCACGTTGTCGTATTGCTAAATATAGACTATATGGAGAGTGCAAGACTACTGGAAACAGGTATATATGCTAATGGCAAGTACAAAATTAAAGTATAAAGCTTGTCCTTGTTCATGAGAAACCAAACCTGCAATTACCACAGCAAAGCTGTTCAGATACTTTACGAATCATCAATCAGCCGAAGTCTTCAGAGCTTCGAGCACACGTGACCATGATTTTATATCTGCTTCAGAAAGGTAAATTTAATTGTGGTTAGATCAAAAGTTGTTTCATAACTGGAAGTGTAGAAAACATTTGAGTTAAAGATGTACATCTCAGCCTGGGATCTAAAAGATGCACAGTAGAAGATGAGGGGTAGTCAACAACCCCACGACAGCAGAGAGGCCCGTTCATCTTACCTAAGTCAGCTCCAGGCAGCCGGAATAACAGATCATCCGAGTGTATGGTGCGCGAAGGCTGAACTGCTTCATCGTCAACGCGATCAACGCTTAACATTGAAGCTACCATCTTCACAAATTTCGCGCACCATGGCGTCTCAAACGATGAACTCGTCAATGCAACCTACCGATGTGTATGGAGGAGGTAGAGTTACATGCGCATCTATACTTTCTCAGTGCACCTATGCTAAAACCAACCATAGATGAAGTATCCGCGATCGTGTTGGACCCGGGCTACACGAGTGTACGCGCAGGATTTGCAGGAGAAGAAGTACCGAAGTCATTCGTCAGCGCCCACTATGGTCAGATTGGCGACCAGTTGATCTTTGGAGATAATGAAATTCACAACTACAAGCCGGGCATGGAGATACGGAACCCAATGGGCAAGGATGGCGTCGTGGAGGACTGGGACGTCGCAACGAAGCTCTTCGAATACTCAATTACATCTAGGCTTACGCGGTTTCCTCAATCAGACCCGAGATCAAACGGCCTGAATGATGACCCAAAAGACGCGGACGTGGAGATGGATGCAGTCGAGGAGCAGGAGAAGACCCTGGAGGAGCATCCCTTGTTGATGACTGAGACGGCGTGGAGCACAACAAAGTCGAGAGAAAAGTCCATCGAAATCGCAATGGAGAACTGGGGATGTCCCGCCTTTTGGCTGGCTCGTAACAGTGTGCTTGCAGCCTTCGCATCAGGCAAGGCGACAGCTCTCGTGGTGGACGTTGGCGCATCCAACGTTTCTGTTATCTCTATACACGATGGATTGATTCTCAAGAAGAGCATTCAGAAGTCGCCACTAGCAGGCAATTGGCTATCATCGCAATTGCGATCATTGTTTGGCAGTGTTGAGCCAAAGGTTGACCTTGTCCCTCATTTCATGGTGAGGTCGAAGACTCCCGTCGACGCTGGGGCACCAGCTCAGGCAATCTACCGTGAATTCAAGATCCCACCAACTGCCAGTTTCAGAGCCCTTGAAGAGGACAGAGTCTTGACAGAGTTCAAGGAGTCTGTAATTCAGGTCTGGCCAGGTCCAGGACGTCTCAGCTCAGGCACCGGCCCAGGATCAACGAACGAGGATGTGGCAAGATCACAACCAGGTCGTGTATTTGAGATGCCCGACGGAGCAAACCAGATGTGGGGTCTCGAACGATTTAAGGTTGCCGAAGGCATGTGGGACGAGAAGGCAGCTCTTCCTGTGGCTGGAGAGATACCACCAACGAAAGCACAAACCATTCCTGAGATGATCAAGGCCTCTCTCGGTGGTGTTGATATGGATTTGCGACCAACATTACTACAAAACGTTGTCGTAACTGGTGGCACCTCTCTCATCAGCGGTTTCAACGATCGATTGAACGCCGAGCTTACTGCACTTTACCCCGGTGCACGTATCAAGATCCAAGCAGCGGGTTTGACGAGTGAACGACGCTTTGGAAGCTGGATCGGAGGCAGTATCCTCGGAAGTTTGGGAACCTTCCATCAAATGTGGATCTCCAAAAAGGAGTACGACGAATTTGGCGCGAATGTAGTAGAGAAGAGATGCAAGTGATCGGAGTTGTATCCGGTGCAGATAGAGAAAAGTTTACAATTGGTGCTCTGGGAGTGGTGGCGGCGTCTGGTGTTAGGTACTGGGTGTGACTGTAGTAGTAGAATCTATGGATCCTGTTCTCGCAAGCCCCAAGCATGCTTAATACCACAAGTTCTGTTGTCTCGATCCATGGACCTTCATTGACTTGACTCATCTTGCACCAAACCTGACCTCCTTCCCCACGACTTGTTCATTTTCTCCAGACGCACGACTTTTGGACGGCGAAAATGAAAGAAGCACTCTTAATCGATATCTAGCTTTGGTATCCGTGTAGTGTTTAACAGCTCACTTATAAGCTAAGCACGCTGCCACTAGAAAGCATAGTACAAATCATGTTGATTTAGACTTTATTCTATGGCCAAGCTGGCTGCTGTATGAATAATCTAGCCCATTTGTACTATGCCACTACAAGACATTCCGGCTTCGCCTCGAACAAGCATGGACCATCCGTCCTGTAGCAACATTTAACCTGCTAACCGACCGCCTAATGAATCAGTCCTCATTCATTGTCGTTAACAGGAAGACCAGCACCCTCCGAATCGCCCTCGGCCATCAACTTTCCCAGCTTTGTGTCCGCAACTGCAATGTTTCCGTCCTCTCGCGCAGTGACTTGAGACTCAAGATCCTTCTCAGTCTGAACGGGGTGGATAGCACCTCCATGTGCTGCAGAACCTACAGCCTTATCCTCATCTCCACCCCCACTAACTCCAAGTCCAGCAAGGTCCTCTGCCAGTCGTTCCTCTTCGTTCTCCCCATCAATGAAAGTAGCCTCCGAACCCTCAACAGTGCTAGCTGGACGAGGCGAGTAAGACCGAGCGGTCGATCCCTCGAGATCATTCTCGCCGGTTTCATCCTTGCCGGTGTGGAGCAAGTGGAAGAAGTCGAAATCAGCGTCGGTGATTTCAGGGTGGTTGTGGCGCCAAGGGATATTGGCAACGGTCAGCCATGCAAGCGTCGCTCCAGGTGCGTCGTCTGGGGTGAGCATCAACTTCAGAAGTCCGGGGTGCCAGAGCCAGTCGTGGAATTCCTTGGCCGTGAGAAGGGAGGTGTCGATGTTCTCGTCCTCGGGCGTGGTTCCCTTCCAGTAGGTATCCTTCTTGAAGACGGCCTCGGACGCATACTCCTTCAGACGCTGCTGCATGATCTTGAACGTGGGGTGCTCCTCGCCGAGACAGTCCCGAAAGTTGACGAGTGCGCGTACGCCAAAGCACTGGGCTCGCTGCAAATCGCCGTGGGCAAGGCAGATCTGCCAGGCGTGGAAGAAAGTTCCCGCAGCGCGGGAGTCCCAGATATTCATCATCTGACACATGTTCTTGCGGGTGAACATGTTGTTCATAGCCTCCTCGCCAAACTTGAGCATGAATCCTACAGTCTCGGGGACCAGGTAATGATCCAGCGATGCGAAGTGCTCCCACATCTTCTTGTGCGCCTGCAAGCCAGCATCTGTAGTACCGCAGATGTAGTCACACTTGCATTGAAAGCCATGGCAGTTGGTGAGTCTAGTGCGGCGTAGCTCATGATCCCAGCGGTAGAGAGTGTAGTCGATGGTGATCTCCTGATCTTGCTCGATATGCTCAACGGCATAGACGCGTGCTTCGCCCGTGGTTGTGTTGAATGAGTACTCGGCAGTGGGCGCACAGGCATGGTTGATCTTGCTGATCTCAGGGAAGACGGCTACACCTGTGGGCTCAACGGGGAGAGCGTTGGCATTGACGATTCCGATGAAAGGCGCCTTCTTTGACTTGTCGTACTTGTGCAGCGAGAGGAAGGTGCGCTGCTCGTGCTTGCCCATCTCCTTGACCTGCTTTGCGATCTCCTGGTTCTCAGCAAAATAGGCCTTCTCTCCTTCGTCAGTGGTGTAGGAATTGTCGCATGGGGCCGTCTTCAAGCGGAGGATTGGCAGATCCATGATGATCATCGTACCACGAGCAATAACCTCCTTAGCGACGAGGCCCTTGCCACGGCCTGGGATATTGACTTGCTTGTACAAGATGTCTCTGTTGGGGTGCGTAAGGTCGTACTCGAAAGTTTCATACTGTGGACGCAACGCCTCAGCTTCATCAGCCTTCTGCTTAGCAGCCTTCATCTTGGACTGGGTCATGAAGAGCTGCAGCATGAAAGCGCCGTCGCGGCCCAATGGTGGCATGGTTGCTGGCAATGAAGCTGGTCGTGAGACGAGAGCTTCAATCATCTCATCGGGGGTGAGCTTGCTCTGCTGGTCCTCCATATCGTCGTCGTCGATAAGAATGACAATGCGGGTGTTTGATGGTGGGTTTGGGAGGATGGAAAGGATGGTGGGGGTGGTGAGGTCGTGGATCTGAAGTTGTGAAGACATGTTGAGAGTTGGATTGCGAAGTTTGATTGCGTAAAGTTATGCGCGCATATGATGATGGCGTAGGACGACGACGATGTCTAGATCGACGATGTCATGGAATTGTGGGTTGGTTAGTGTGAGAGAAAGATTTCTAGATCGACGATATCATGGCATTGTTGGTTGGCATGAGAGCGCGAGAAAGTTAAGCGAGCAGCGCTCTACGCGCCTGATCAACCACCACTGACGGTAGTGTCGTCTTTATCACACATGTAATTCAAACCATTACAGTCTTGAGATTCTACGCCACTAAAATACATAAGAGTCGAAAGACAGGGTCCAACCAAATGATTACAACGTCGATTCACTTAACAGTATACTTAATGGTCTCCTTGTGCCAATCGTTCTATCAAGACAGTTATGTCAGGATATAGAAGCAAAGCAGAGGGTGTGGACTATCTCAGCAGCTTCTAATACCCATGTGTTAGCAGATAGTGTATGGCTGCATCAATGTCTCGTATTCTACGCATTATATCTTATACTGCAGGCCTACCTTTCATTCTCGTATAATACCATGATATCAATTAAGAAACCTGCTTAAAGGAGTCTTTTACGATATCACTCTGCAACTATACATTTTCTTCACGTCTCATTTTATTTCCCTTGCAATCACATTAGATACCCGTTAAAGAAGAAAGGCAAGTCATGACAAACACAGTTAGAGGAAGACGGAGAGGACATAGGTATGGCTAGTGCCCAATGTAAATATGTCCAGAATCACTTTTCTCCTCCAGGTTACAAAGTACTTGGTATCTACAACACATAAACCGAATAAAGAAACTTCCTATGTTAAGCTCCATCATGCTCCCAACCATTATTAACCCTGAAAACGCCTCTAAGACCAAGAAATTGACCCACATATTCTTCCTTCTCATCAACCACATCAAAGTATGGTATTATACAACAATAATGTTACCCACAACCAAGCCCTGGCTTTCGATGTGATAGCGCCTGCGGATCCCAAGACTTCGAGCATCCTTCAATAGAGCCATGGCTTCATCACCGCCGCCGATCATGACCATACTGATCTGATGATGTCTCAACAGTCCCGACGGTGTGACCTGTGGTTTGTCCAGTAGGGGTCGGATGAGCCGCCCAGTAGTATTCCAGAATATATTACCATTCTCATCAACGTCATCCTCCTCAGGGTCCGAGACTATCACGACAAGTTTCAGTCCACGAGCAGAAGGGGTAAAGCTGGGTATGTTCTCGAGCTTCTCAGAAAATGTGCATCCGCCTCTCCTCATGACGATGACTTGATGGTTTTTAGCTGCTGTCTCAGGGAGCCTCTCATCACAGGCGTATCCTGCAAAATAGATAGACCGCCAGCTCAAAAACTCAGTCGACGGCTCAGAGTTGGGATCTATCGCCTCTGGTGCATCAGTTACTGGTGCTGCACCTTGGCCAGTGGGGACGATTGCTGGAAGACTCGCAAGCTGGTACGTGCGGGGGGCTTGTGGCTGAGGGAGCAGTGTCGTTGCCGGATCCCGCAGGGCAGACGTGACATGGTGAAGCAGAGAACTCAGCATTGTTTTGTACTCTGCAGCAAGCCCGGCACTATGGCTGAGAGAACCCTCGAGATTGAGCGTGCGGGACTGATCTTCGCGTTCGGACTCATACCGTCCTTCATCTGCCTCGTATGTGTTGTTGGATTCGACTGAATTTTCTAGTTGAATGACCAAATCAAGCATGACCGGATTTCGTACCCGCGTGAATGCAGGATCTGTCATATCTCCAATAATATCGCGGGGAATGAAAACCTTTTCATCCCTACCGAGGGGCATGTTGGCAAGATTCCATACTCGCCAAGAGGCATTCAAGGGAAAATCGAACCAACCCTGGAAAGGCGACGGAGATTCATGTACCATACCCATCTTCAGCCCTGATATGCTTTTTATAAGCAGACCTTCATTCAGGCGCACCAAGCTTTGAGGTCCCAAAATTAGGTTGAACGCATTTGAACCACCTCCCGACATTGTAGCGGAGTTGGGAAACTCAATAGTGAAAGTAGTCTTGACTGGAAGACGATCGCATGTCCCATTGGTCGGCATGAAAGTTTGTGGCAATGTCCAAGGGTAGTATGTATAGTTTGGAAATTCGGGTACTTGAAAAACTTCAAACTCATCCTCTTCCAAGGTTTCTATAGTGGCTGATACCACAGGATCATGCATGTTAGGAATTGAGTGCAGGCCTATTAAGCTTGCGGCATGAAAGAAATCTTTCCTCGCAGCTACTGCTGAAACAGTGAAAGGGACCGCTGCCGGAGCAACAGGGCAGGTATCGGTGACTTTCAGCTCGGGGTAGTAATCAAGGGCTTGATGCGTTGTTGCTGGATTCTTCGTCTTGATTGACGACGAATCTCGCGGAAGCAACAACGGATGGCCTTCAGTTGTGAAGACGTAAGCCGCATCTAGCGAATTCAGAGGATGCTCTGGGTCGAACAGCAGATATAGATATTTTGCAGTCTCCCCAAGAAAAAAACTCTCCATACGATCACTCTTTTCTCCAGTTCGAACATCCTGCAGCCCAGACCAGCCACATTCAGTCCAACATCGACGCTTGATATCTTCTAACACCATCTCGCCTACATGGAGATACCAAGGATCTCTCGTAGCTCGATACAAGTGATAAGTAGATTCGATAAATTCGGGTCGTCCAGGCCACCAACCCAGACCACCCTCGATACCGCCATCTCTGACCGACCATCTCTCAGGAAGTGCCGAGTAACGAGTCCAGAGCGCTGTATACAGCAGGTTGGTTTCGATAGCCTCTTCAACCTCACCAGCAAGCGCGAGAAGTCCAGGGTAATAAGCCCCGAGACTGTCGATCCAGTATGCCTGAGGCGAGCCAGTGGAAAGATGAGCATTTACGTAATGTGGATGATGGGTACCGCTGTAAAGATGCCTCTTGATTGCAGCGTGAGCTTCATGCCAAGCATTTAGAAATGCTTCTGCTGAATTCTCCTCATCGCTCAAGGGATTGTAAATGGTGTTAGGATCCAAGTAGGATTCGCTTGGTGGCTCAAAAGGTACGGACATGTTGGGAGTGTTATGCCCAGAGAGCAATATTGAAGTTTTCAAGGCATACTCGAAGAAACTGTCAGCACCAGCACCAATTCCTGCATATGGACCAATCCACTGTCCATTCTCAGCATCAACTCCTGCTCCGATCAAGCCAATTGCACTTCGCCTATTCCATACAGCCCAGAAGGCGCGCTTGGCGAGTTGTTCGAACCTTTGGTCCCCAGATAATCGACTCAAGGTTGTGAACTCCAAGACCAAGCTTCCAGCCCCCGCGCTGCACGTTTCAGTAATCTCAGGGGCTCCAGTAACGGGATCCTGAGCTGGGGATCCCTCATGTAGCGGCGAATTCACATAGAATGGAATTCCATGACGTAAATTGACCCTAGGATAAGGCATGCCAGTGGCAGTGTAAAAGGCCGGTAACAATCTCTCAGCGAGATCCAGTGCAAGTCTCAACAATTGGCCGTTGTAACTGAGTCCGTTCGGCCACACTATTGGCGCATGCTTGTACTCTTGCGGTGAAGTTTTGGCAGTGTGCCGCGCTGGCCGTGGTTCATATCCAGTTATCGGTAGTTCGCCAGAGGCGAACAAGTGCGCGCTGACCAGACCACCTACTCCTCTAATTACCGTCTCGAAGACCTGTACCTTGCTATCAACATCGAATCCACGGGCTCGCAAGCCGCGCCCCGAAGGACCCTTTGTGCCATCCCCATATTGCTGCACGAGGGCTTGGACGCCGTCCTGGAAATCACGAAGGGCTTTCGCTCCTGTCGCAGTTTGGTCGGGAGGAGCGGAGGCTAGAATCGCAAGGGTCGAAAGACTATCGATTAGGGTGAGGGAGTAATTGCCAAGGACATCATTGAGCTCGACATGGCGAGGATTTTGTTGATCTCGGGTCAATGGCACGCAAGTGATGGGCCTCAACTGCAAGATGTCAGCAAACAGGGCACACTACAAGCAGTGCAATACATCCTCACTTCATCTTCGGGGAAAGCAATATTCATATAATTATCAAAGCCGTGATAGAACATATCTACCGTCTCCTGTCGCAATTCGGCAATGCGCGCCGGCGTCATGGCACTGGCAAGGACGAGCCATAGTGAGAGAATGAAGAACAAAGAACATGGCGATTTGAGGACAGAGATAGACCGGCAGCAGCTGTAGGTTTCCCTGACCTGCCAACCTCTCAGCCACCGCAATGGCATCACCGGTGAGTGTAAATAGAAGGCATGTGAGCTTGACCAGAAGCCAGATCACAGCGGTCGCTGGGCGATGATTGAGTGCGAAGAAGCAGGATGGCGACAAGTTATACGGGCGATGATGATGAAAAGGACGGTTGCTAGGAGTAGGACTGAGTTGTATGGAGGTAGGCCGGCTCTGGGAAACGGAGGGTTGGCGTGCCTCTATCCAAAAGAGGTTGGTAATGCAATAGTTGAAATCCGACGATCCGTCATCGCCAATGACAACAGATGCGTTTAAGCAGGTATATAGCACGTGATCAAAAACTGTTTCCCATTACTTCAAGGAGTTTGTTTCTATCAACAACAAGTATTCCTTGTTTATTTTGATGGAGTTTAATTTGATGGAGTTTATAATATGTTCTTAAATTCGAATGGTTTACATACCTATCATACCTTAGCTTTAGGTAAGGCTGTCATGGTCTTCATGACTTTGCCAAAAGAGACGCAAGGTTCATCGACCCCGTCGCTTACATTCCGGTCGATTTGTATCGAGGTAGCATATCTATTGTAAGTGAAGATTACTAGTGATATATAGAAGGGAGATTATCTATTTAAATGGCTAGATACATAAGCGGATAGGAGTTTGGGTGGTATATAGCAAAGACAAAACTCCAGCACTATTCCGGTGCTTATATTCCTAAGCCATTGCTTCCGGTTCAAACCCACGCTCGCATAGTAGCAAATAAAAGGCATAACAAATGCAGTTTCGTGGGATGAACATTTTTCTTCCTTGGATTCCCCAGGTTATCCGAACTTGCTTATCCGTAGATAAGAAAGTTCCTGAATCTCTGGCAAGGTTCAAGATTACGTCGTTCCAAAAAAAGCTACTTTACCACCACTGGCCAAAACCACCTAGGGTTGGATTACCGTCAGACGTTTGCTGATCGGCTTCCAATTGGAAGTCCTTGACTAGATCATCCCAACCTTCCCAGTTGACTTCGGATGTATCCATGTTCAGGTCCAGCAGTCCACCATCATCCACCGACCAGAGTGGATCTGACTGGTTAAACTGCTGCTGTTGCATTTGGAATTGTAGTTGGTCAGGAGCAGGCATTCCCATACCTAAACTTTGAGATTCCATCATGTTATTATTTCCACTGCTGAGGTCCGCATCTGGGAGTGTGCTATGCATGACTTGAGATATAGATTGCGAAGATATGCCATCCGATCCCATTATATGTGGGCGGCTTGGTAAGTCTTCCGGGAGTCCTTGCGGTGGTGGCCGAATGTATTTTTGATTCATGCCTGGTTTTGTTGGATCATGGTCCCCGAGCAGCATGTCTTCCTCACGCTTTCTCATCGCCTTTGCCATGAGTTTTCGCATTGGAAGCCAAAGCATTCCTGTTCTTTTAGATTGGCTCACCACACCCTTCCAATCTCGGAAGACGCCATCTACCACATTCCATGCACGATCAACAATGGTTGATTTCGAGCGAACACAGAGCTCGCCGAGGATATATGCAATGGCATGCCACTGTACATACGTGTGGAAGAGCCATCCCCATTGTTTAGTTGACGCTTCAGACTCGAGGATACGTGAGTATTCTATAATCTCAATTGATGCCATGAACAACCGATCTTTGACATCTTGAGATAAGCTGTTTGGCCTTCCGGGATGGACATAAGGATGATATATAACGAGACTCATCTTGGCCACAATTAGGCGAGCAACCGTTGCTGCTACCCAGTACAGTGGACCTGCATTTTCACAGTACTGTAGATATGTGGTTTCCATGTGTGCGGCACAATCCTTGACAATTTGCTCTTGCTCATCCACCGATAATTCCAAAGGTGTCGTGGGGCATACGGCTGTTCCCGGTGCCATGTACATCAAGCGCCTAGAGAGTCTACATATTTCATACCGGATGAGACAGAATGTCATCTCAGACACCCCGGGTCGGGGCTTTGGAGGCTCACTCGCATCGGGGTCCAAGTCTTCATCGTTAATAGACAATGGGAGATTTGTATCGTATCCATTCTCCATGATGGTTGGTTCAGAACCATGATCTTCCGAAGCTCGTGTATCGAGGATGATAATCTGCCACCAAAGACGTCTGCGCATCTCTGTGTCGAAAGGCGAGAGTCCAAACTTAGATCCATCGCGATGAAGACCTATCGACTGTGCTATCCGAATAGCAAGCCCAGTCATAGTCCACACAAATCTGGTATCGTCGTGTCTGCGAACACAAACGAGGAATAACACGAAGGCCTGTACAGTTACAATTTCATTGGTATTTAAGAATTGGGCTCTCGCAAGGGCTTGTTCTACTCCAAATCTGTATCTCTTGCTGAGAGTAGTTTTGTCGATACCAAAATTCACTTGGACCTATTCTCATTAGCTAAAATTAACTAAAACCGAATAAGATATACCTCGTCTGCAGTCATAGATGTTACGGTTGCAAAATAGATGGCAAACATCAAGGCCTCGGTACTCTTACTCAAGGAGTCTAAATTGTTCTGTACTTCCTTGATGACCTTGTTCATAGTCGCAGCATGGACGATTTTAACAAGAGGATTGACATTCTCCAGAAAAGTTTCCCAATAAAAGGGTATCTGAGATGGTAATGGATGTAGTTGTCTTAAATTTACTTCGGCAGAGCTATAGCCCATTATGAAGCTCTGATGGTCGGCATCGGTGATGGCGTCACTAGGTAGAATAGGTACTGGGTCATTCTCGGAGTCGTATACTTCGTCGAGAATCTCTCGTATTTCAGCCACCTATACTGGTTGTTAATGCGTCTTTCTTCCAACGGGTTATGCTAGATGTAACCGGCAAGCGTGAGTTTGTCCATACCTCATCTGTGAGAGACGCCCAAAAGGGATCATTTATGTATTCACTTTTGCCTTCATCCACAACCAATCGCCCAAAGGTTTTCTCCAGATCAAACGCAGGTTTCGGTGGTCCAGTTCCTAGAGCAAAAGCTCTCTTGATCCAATCCTGCTTCGTCCGTCCCTCATCCATACCAACAACCCTCACACTGTTCGGCTTGCCATCCACATCCATATCTCTAGGGGCGCTACTCGAGCCTGCACTCGAGGGCGACGGTTTGGTATCTCCATTATCGACTTGTCCGCTCAACTCCTCCACTACGCCCTCTAACCTATGCAGTCTCTTCAACAGCTCTGCCTCTCGATCACTAACAGGTTTTGCGCCAATCCTCGGCCGTCTCGGAGCTCTCCCAGGAGCTGGGAAAACACATTGACTACCAGCCTTCGAACAGTTGGTGCAGGGATCCTTCTTATCGCATTTGACTTTGCGCCGGCGACAAGTCGTGCAAGATCGAATATTGAGGTTATGAGGCGCATGCGATTTGGCATCGGGAGGAGATCGTTCTTGTGAAGGAGGCTCGGGGACGGTCGTTGTTGCAGGATCAGCAATGTCAGGTTGCTCCTGGTCTGGAAGGAACACAAGCCAGCTTGACGCCATAGACATGCTGCTCGACTCGACGGTTGACTCTTACACGTTGCTGAATAAATCTATCTAATCATAGGTTCGAAGTACAGTAGCGCATCCGCGATAGTGGGGTAAGATGAGCGCTTCGTGCTGCCGCTCCTCGTGCAGTACGAGAGATAGAATTTCGAGATTGGTTTCTGGGAACAATCCCAACAAGTTAGACTAAGGTCGTGGGCTTCGTGCTCAGTCGGCCATATGTCCGGCCGATCTGTCATGGATTATTCTTTGCGCCCTTTGGTGTTCTCATACCGCTGCATCGTCCAACATTCGATCAAAGCGATCCCTGTACCATGAGGACGATGGGGTATTATGAAGGCGAGGCGACAGGCAGGGAATGGAGCCAGACATGATCAACCGAGATAATAATCGGTCTGATTAGATGCACAAATCCCCTCAAAGGCTCCAGACTCCGATTACGTGAAGCGCTCCGGCTTCAGCGATAACCGGCACGGACAATAGCCAGTCAACATTTCTCGGCGTTTGATGACACTAGCAACAAGGATGTTGAAAGCTGCAGATCTTGTGACCTGGCGTCTGGAGTCTTCCATGTGAGCTTGAGTATTCCAGGCCGCTATATATAGAACTCTCCTACATGTTCCCATTTGATGATTACATTCCAGCTCCAGGAAAGTGTATGAGGTCAGCATCGACCAAATCATTTTGAATCCTGTGTAGCTGCAAGGTAGGTTTGCTATGTGAGGATCCTAAATAGAGACATGTGCACTCAAAGAACTAGCGTTCGAAGCGTGGCCAAGTGTGTCTTTGATTGAGTTGACCTGAAACGGCTCTAGTGGTAAGGAATGCCACTTTGTTGTCGCAGCAATACCTCAGGGACACCCAGAAGTATATAGTGGTACTCTGACTTGATCGAGAGGAGCGTCCTGGTTCAGACTTCAAAGCAAATGGAACAGATGGCACAGACGAACAATGAGCATACACAAACATTATCGGCATAACTTTGAAAGCGTTAAGAAAGATCGTGAAAAGCAGTCGTATGACGGACTTATACACGCACGTGACCGTCGTCATTCTGAGGTCAATTGACATCGTGGCTGATTCGGCTCAGGCACCCATATTTCGGAGTCACCCAAATGTTGCTGTAACTTATACCGTCCGGATACGGCAGGTGAGCGGTGGCGACTGACTCACTTCGAGTCACAGCAAACGGTCGGATCAATCTCTACACGCACAGACTGTCATTAGCTGTGCTATCGCGAGTTTTCTTGATACAACAATTTGCTGTATAATAAGGTAGGTAGTTGACATTGGCATGATGGTATTTCCACATCAATTCCCTCGTCTTTCAGACATCATATTTCCTAGGCTTTCAACTAGCCTGTAAGCAATTTACTTCATGACAATGCTAGGTGCAAACACAGCACTTCCCAACATGGACTTGAATAATGCAGACTCTACTGCAACAGGAACCTCTGAAGGCCAGAAATTCACTTGCCAACTGTGCACTACTTCGTTTCAAGACAATGCTACACAACGATCTCACATGAAAAGTCCATGGCAGTATGTACTTGGGGCCAATCGACTCGTATGCCTACAATCTGACTTTGTTGCAGTGTTTACAACCTGAAGAGGACTCTTTCCAAGCTGGGACCTATCACTTTGGAGAGGTTTGCCGATGTGGAGAATCACAAGAAGAACCAGGTTACCGAGTACAGCACTGATCTTAGGTGGCGATGTTCGACTTGTCAGAAGGACTATCACAACGAGAAGACATATAAAAGTCATCTCCGGTCACGGAATCATCTGCAGCAGCTTACTTTTTTGGATAGCGATGGCGAACCAGAGTTGGAATCAACAGTACCTACGGACCAAATCCAGAGGCTTGCCAGTGTAGCGAGACAACTGGAAACCTTCAACATTTCAGATGCATCTTCTTCAGAGACTGAGGAAGATGAGGTAACGGACTTTGATTCCGTCGATTACTTACCGTATGATGATATACTTTGTATTTTCTGCCGGCAGAAGTCTGCCAGCCTGAGCGGCAATCTGTCCCATATGTACGAGAAACATGGACTCTACATCCAATGGCCAGAATATGCCCAGGAATATGGTCCCCGTTCAGATTATCTCAACAGCCTGCATATCTACATCTATAGATTCCATGGCTGTTTGAAATGTGGGACGCGAAAGCATAGTGTGGAAGCAATCAAGACCCACATGCTGGCCAAGGGCCACTGCAGCGTTCCTGCTGAAGATGTGGAAGAATTCTTCGAGGACTACTGGGAGGAAGGGGATGTTGAAAATGGCCGTCCGGAGATAGCAAAGAAGATAGAGATCTCGGCTGGCAACGAGGGAGCATTCATTCTTCCATCTGGAAAAATGATTCATCATCGTTCAACGCTCGAAAGTCGTCAGAAAAAACCAAGGTTCTACGATGGAGAGCGTGCCCGGAAGCTTCTGTTGAAAGAGAGTGGTGCAGAAGAGGAAGGATTGGAGCGGAGTGAGTCCGGAAAGAGTACTAGCAAGCAGCTTGCAGTGCGGAGATCTGACCTACAAAGCCTCATTGGAATATCGCCTGGCGAGAAAAGGGGCCTCATGGTCGCTGAGAGAAAAATGCTCAAGGTCGAGACGCGGGCGAGAAACTCTTTTCAAGCCAAGATGGCGTTGAAAAACAATAGGCAAAAGTATTACCGACCAGATGGACCTTCTACGCCGCTCGGGTGAGTGACAGGGCACAGGTTCTTTTAGTAGGGACTGGGTGGATTCTTTGTACTTATTGATAGTTCAATGAGAAATCCTATCGCTACATCATCTCATATGAAGATGGCGTTGGCAGGAATGGCATTCGGGATTCCAAAGAACAAGAAGAAACCCGCAAGGAACGACCATTTTCTTTTGTGTATAATTTCTGACGTAGGAGGTATTGCCCGATATACGCTCGCAAGGCTGAGAATTCGGCGGTCTGATTTGAGAGGATCATGGGAGTTTGTCTGAAGAGGTCGGTACACAAGCCAGCATGGAGATATGACGACCTTGGGCAGTGAAATTTTCTCAACGTATTATTGAGTTCTACCTGTGTAATTTGAATGCTCGCAAACATTCCCAAGCCTTCGATTCCAACTTCCGATCATTTGCTGGGCGTGCTGGGCATGTTCACGCCTGGGTACAATGCGATCGCCTCCAAACCTTGCAACCTGGTGACCTCCCGAGTGAGAGGTAGGGGAAGGAGAGAGTAGAAGATAGTAAAAGGGGGTTTGAAAGATATTGGAGGATAGCAAGAGGGAGCGCAAGGCGCATACGACTTTTAAATAGAAAAGCAGAACTGCCATAAACGACGCATCATCGCAGTCGTTTCCCCACTTATTGTGTCTCGTCACGTGCGCGCCGGGTGGCGTTCGTTTGCAACGGCTCTTCTCACTTGCCGCGCCTAGGATGAAGAGAGACCACCTACTGGCCGTGAGGAGTCGGGTGAGCAGACCAGCTCGAGTCGGGTGAGGGAATGAAGAGCCTTTCGCATTTTCAGTGGGGGAGCAGATTGCCATGGGCCATCTGTGCGTTATGCGCGCATGAAAAGTGTCCACGAGTTGGAGTTTCATCTTTTGTGGTCTTTTGCATGGTGTACATGGCACCGTCGACATCGGTCAGTCATGGCTCGGCTTTTGAGCTGATGTCACTCGAAGCTGTCGAAGCAGTCATGCAGAGGCAGGTATATTATCCGAGAAAAGTCACATTCCCACGTTATCCCCGAATGCAGACGGGAGTCATGGGGTACTTTCGATGGAAGCGTGGGCATGCGTGTACAGCGTGTGTATGCAATGCGAAGTTGCATTTCCCCGTCGACCACGGCACACGATGCCCAGCATGCGATGGGCACGGTGTTCTCAGGGGGTCGTACGCTCGATGGGGCTTAGCTCTCTAGCTTGTTTTAACCGTGGACCTGCAAGTGCAGTCCTGGCCGGCTATTGTTCAATACCTCTACTGTATGGATGGACGTTGCTTTGGCTTTTCCCCTGGCTAGACGGCCGGCTGCCAATGAGCATCTCGCCCAGCCCTGTTCATCACACCTCTGGAGCCATCCCTTCCCGGTGCCTCATCTGATCTCATTTGGTGGCCCCGTGGAAGAACGATCTTGCACAGTGGCTTCAGGCCGTAATGACTTCGATGATCTGCCGCCATGGCCAGCATGTCGTGGGCTTTGGCACTTATTCTCCGCTGCGGTAAGTTAATGTAAGGTCAGCAAGCTCTAGCACAGCCGGAGATCTGACCTCAGGCCCACGGGAGGCCCACGGGAGCCCCACCCAGGATCTCGCTCATCCTCAGGATCTCAGGACCTCCTATATTCGACTCTCCCTCAGACTGTAATTTCTGGGGCACACGTACATCTTGCATGCGCTGCGGCGCTCTTGGCCCCCGTGGTCTGGTCTTGATCGCGTGGTGACCTCTAGTCTCTCCTCGCTTTTGTACCTTCCCTTTCCAACGTATATTCGACCTACATGTTACTTGAGGGCTGCAGCGTGCTACCTATTTCTTGGTCATTCATTCTTTCTTAAACGCTTGTCTTCTGATCTGTCTTTACTCCATTCCTCCATTTCCACCTTCCCCGCGTCTCGGTCTCAGTCATTGTTACATTCTCTCTACCCCATGGTTTGACTTTTGTCTCTCCACAGCACTCCATTCCAAAGGCAAAGCGTATATAAAGAAGGCGCAAGATTTCCACTTACAAAGAGCTTCTTGGTCTCGCTCTTTACACCCGTTCTGAACCCGGATATCGGATCACCCCAAAAATAATATATTTTAGTAGTGCACTAATAGTCCTCGACAATGAGGTTCTCTTCTGAGATTTTATGCTCATTCCTCTTACTGGGATTGACAACAGCGGTGTCGACCTTCAGTCCCGCACGACCTCCAGCAATCCCGCTAGCGGTCAGGTCTCCATATCTCAACACATGGTTAGAAGCTGGTAGCAATGGAGCAAATGGCGGCCATCTAGCTGGAGAATGGCCCACATTCTGGTTGTACGTTCCAACGTCCCCTTCTCAACACCAAAAGCCTTCAAGCACTGACCATAAATTTTTGACAGCGGTCAGGTCACGGGTTGGGCAGGCATGATCAAAGTCGACAATGAAACTTTTACTTGGCTCGGGGCTCCGGGGCCACAAACCGTCACTCAGACCGCTTTTGTGTATACCTCAACCCGAAGTACCTTCACCATGAACGTTGGCGGCTTTGTTGAAATGAACATTACTTTCCTCTCGCCTGTCACACCAACCGATTTCAAACGGCAGTCCCTTATTTTCTCCTATTTGGAAGTTACTGTGTCGACGCTTGATGGAAAACCTCATGCTGTCCAGCTTTATGCCGATACTAGTGCTGGTGAGTGTTTTCTTTTCTTTTTCCTGTTTATCTTTTGAGGTCATAAACGGGGGACCACATTACTTTCTGGAATTGGCCCTCGTACATCATTCCAAAAAATTTCAAAGTATAATATTGACCTGATCTCAGAATGGTGTGCGGGAGATCACAACTCCGTAGCTCAATGGGAATACGGAGTCACAGGTGAAGTTGCATATCACCGGTTCTATCGCCAAACACCGCTTATGTTTTCCCAAACAAACGAGCAAGCTGACTGGGGCAATTGGTACTGGTCAACCAAGAACGTTGCTGGACTGACTTACCAATCCGGAAGTGATGACACTGTTCGAGGAGCCTTCGAGCTCAATGGCAAACTTGCAAATACCAAGGACACCAACTTCCGTGCCATCAACAACAACTTTCCGGTTTTCGGGTATGCTGTTGACCTTGGGACGATCGGGAAGTCGGCTTCGGGTATTGGTGCTGTGGACTTAGTCTCAACGGTCTTTACACTCGGCTTAACTCAAAAGATGGCTGCCCAGTTCGTGGGCCAGACTATGACTGAGGTTCAAGTCCCTTCTTTGTGGACAAGTTATTTTGATACTGAGCTAGCAGCTGTAAGTTGGTTCTACTATTGCTCCGACCTCATGCTAATAGCAACGAGGTGTCATTCTTCTACAACGACTATAGCATTGCTGCTGGTCTCGCCACAAAATTCGACAGCAAAGTAGCCAGCGACTCCCTTTCTGCAGGAGGTCAAGACTATGTGACAATCACCTCATTAGCAGCACGTCAAGCATTTGGAACCGTCCAGTTGATGGGTAATAGTACGAAGCAGTACCTCTTCCTGAAGGAGATAAGCTCAGATGGCAACATGCAAACCGTGGACGTGATCTTTCCCTTCCACCCCATCTTGCTCTACACCAACCCAACTCTCTTGAAACTTACCTTGGATCCGTTGTTCGAAAATCAAGAAACAGGCGACTATCCTAACTCCTATTCCATGCATGACTTGGGTACCTCATACCCGAATGCAACAGGCCATCCAGCAGGCAACGATGAGAAACAGCCACTCGAGGAATGCGGGAATATGCTCATCATGACGCTAGCGTACGCCCAACGTGCAAAAGACACAGCCTATCTCACACAACACTACTCGATTCTCAAACAATGGACGGGCTACCTTGTGGACGAGGCTTTGATTCCCGCGAACCAGATCTCAACCGATGATTTCGCAGGCTCACTTGCCAACCAGACAAATCTGGCGCTCAAGGGCATCATAGGCATCGAGGCTATGGCGACGATTGCGAACTTGACGGGACATACGGCCGATGCGCAGAATTATACGTCGATTGCTCATAGCTATATTACACAGTGGCAAAATCTGGCAATCAACAAGAATACGACACTGCCACACACTACATTGGCTTATGGCATGGCTAACACGCATGGTGAGTTTATTCTTGTTACTGGTTTATTGTTTGCTTCCGTACAACTTCAATGATTTTCACGTTTAAGTAATGATTCAACTAACCCAAAAGGCCTGTTGTACAACCTCTACGGCGACACAGAACTAGGCCTCAATCTAGTTCCCCAGAGTGTTTACGACATGCAAAGCGCATTCTACCCCACGGTAGCACTCGAGTACGGTGTCCCGTTAGATACGCGGAACAACTACACCAAAAGTAATCCCCCTCCCCCCTCCTGATAATGAAACTCAACATATTAACCTTTCTTGAAAACAGGCGACTGGGAAATGTTCGCTGCCGCAATCGCCTCAACTTCCACCAAAGAATTATTCATAAGTAAGCTTGCCACCTGGATCGGTCAGACAACCACAGCATTTCCTGAGACAGATCTATTTGACTGTAATACCGGTGGCTGGCCCAGTGGCCTCCAGTTCACTGCCAGGCCGGTGGTCGGAGGTCATTTTGCTCTGTTGGCGCTGAGTGGGTAAGGGAAATTTTCTTTTGGGGGGGACTCGTAAGGGTCTGGTTAGGGGAGTTTTAGAATTTACTTTTGGAGCTTTTGTATATATTTGCATTCTACATCACTTGGGCATGATTGGAAAGTAATCAAGACTTGGGATTACTATGTCCCTATTTGACTCTTTTTTTCACGCTGTTAACATAGCTTTAAATATTCACCTTTTCTTGTGAAGTTCAGAGATATTAGTGGTAGTAGTAGTACTTTTGGATATGCCTTCACTTGGTTGGAGGCAAAGTTCTTTATGTGTTGTTATGTCTATACTGAGAAACCGAGAACTAGCTACCAAAGATGACGTTGATGTGTCTTGTGGGAAGTCTCCTTCATTGATAGTCATGACGTTACCGATCGTAGTCAATATAGGGTTGCGCAATACCAAGTGAAGTGAAATGTCAGTCACAAAATATGTATGCTAACATCCAAGCTTAAGGATGTGGCTTAGACTAGTCCTGTTTGGGACTGGCCACCATATGACCTAATGTTTATTTGTTCGACGCAGACGACTATTCCAAGTTGAATTCTCGAGCAGATGTAAGAAAGAGATGTTTAAGAAATAAAACGTCGATGAGAGACAATTAGCGGTAGTTTGATTTATAGAGGACTACATAATACGACGTAGAACGGGTATCGCAGGACACTTAGTGCTTTTGATGACAAGACAATGCTGAAAGAGTAATATCTACAAACCTAATAGGACAATACATTTGTATAGATCGAAACGTCATATAGCGATTCAGCACCTCCTTCGCCTATTTCCAATCCCCCCCTTTTCCCCTTGCTTCTTCTCCACCACCTACTCATCTCACTCAACTCCCCAAAACTCGTACTCTGATACCCAGACTCTCCTTCTTCGCATACGGCACAAAAAGATCATAGACCATCTCCACATCAGTCTCGTCAGTCTCAAACAACTCCAACCTCCCCCCACTCACCCCCTCCCCCTCTTTACTTTCCGGCCCGCCAAACCTCCTCCACAGACCAGATAGGACAAGGTAGAGCTCCGCATAAGCAAGGTTCATGCCCAGACACTGGCGCGAACCCTGCGAGAATGACATTAGGTAACGTTTCAGTTTCGGGTTCGCGAGGAAGCGTTCCGGATCGAATGTGAGGGGTGCGGGGAAGATGGCGGGGTTGAGGTGGATTAAGGGCGTAGTCATTCCTACGGGTGTCTGTTTGGGAAGTTAGTTTAAATGAACCAGCTCGTCCTTCCCTGCCCCCGCTTTTCGTCCTGGATGAGAAGAGAGACAGGTAGCGAGAGAAAAAGTGGTACGTACCCCTTTGGGAATATTCCACGTCTTGTCACCATCTGTGAAGACCAAAACCTCATCGGGGCAGACGCGCTCCTGTCGGTTACTGGTCCCCATTGATAGGCGCAGCCCTTCCGTGATCACGGCAGTAAGATACGGAAGTTGTTCAATCATCTTGATTGACTGTGGTACATCAGGGTCCGGGATAGCGTTGCGAAGTTCTTCTTTCACTTTTTGGAGGATGGCTGGATTGCGAAGGAGGTGGAAGGTTATAACCTACGGGCCGAGTCAACACCATTTCCACTGTATGTCCTTACATATTCGAGCGTGTATAGATATTTCGATGTGGAATTTGGAAAGGGTGTCGTTGCTTAGTGGGCTGTTAGGCAAGACTTACACTCAGTGTCCAAGCAGTCGTCTCTGTCCCAGCAATGGCAATATTCTGCGCATCCTCCATCAAGCGCTCAGGTCGCTTCTCGAAATCCGACAAGTTGCTGTCCAGGATCTCGTCGAAGACTGTTTTGTCGTCCATGCCCTCCTGGTGTCGAGCACAGACTCGGTTGATTTTGGCCATGAGATCCTGTATATTGCCCTTAGCCGGAGGATGCAGTCGAGAATAAAAAGACTTACGCTCTTGAATTGGACAAACTCGGTCATGCCTGGACTTAGCTTCTTCAGTATCGAAAGAGGTAGCGAGTTGATCAATGGCATCACCCAGTTAAACTGCACAGCCAAAGCTCCAACTTCATGAAAGCTTGTAATCTACCCCAATAATTAGCCACGGTGCCATGCTCATAAGAAAAGGACAAGAAGCAAGAGAACAAACCATCTCAAAGAAGCTCTTGTTAAACTCGGGTGCCTCCAACCAATTATAACTCAATCCGAAAGCATACTCGGCGATCAGATCATTAGTGAATGCACTGAAGAACGGGAATAGGTTCAACGGCTGGCCACTACTCTTGAACTCCTCCATCCTTGCAAACAGCTTTTCCAGGTTCGCCTGCATAATCGGCTCCAGTCGCCTCACACTGTCCTTACTGAACATTCGACTCATTGCTCCCCGGCGGATACGATGCACATCGTGTTCCACCGTCGAGATAGCCGCCTCCGTGAAGCCAAATAGCTGCATAACCCGCCGATATTTGTCCCGGCGCCGGCCGCCTACGGGCATCAGCTCCGGGATGAAGTCTGGGTCGTTGATGTGAAGCTCGTCTGGGGTGATGCGTACAATGGGCCCGTATTTCTCGTGCATCTCCTTGATCCGGAAGATGTACTGGCCTCGGTGGTAGCCGTCCCAGTAGAACTCATACCAGAGCGAGATGGCGGCGAGTTTTGAGCCCGGGAACTTGGCCAGTGGATGTAGCGTTAGGCGGTAGGTGTAAAGCGCGAGAACATAGAGCACGAAAGCACCTGCCAGTGCTGGCCAGGAGAGAAGAGTCTCATGAAGGGCCATGGTGATAGACTCTAAGATCTCCCAGGAGACTTTTGTCTAAATCTGGCTAATCAGAAGATGAAAGTGCAGTGTGAGGGAAGTTGTGAACAAAAGCAAGCGTGATTACCAAAGCCAAGGAGTTGGGAATATGCAGGTATTGTAGTAGCTGGATGATGGGCTACCGCAGCATCGATCGAGCCTAGCTAAGTAAGACGACGATACAAGCAGGTCCTTTTCCCAAGTTTCTTCTCGGAGCCTTATCTTCCGATGAGCAAAGATAACAGGAAGCAGTGATCCCAGCCCAGGTCAAATAAGAAAAATCACTCCAAGGGAGGTTGGCATTCGTCTAAGCAAGCACTCTGTGCCCTCATGCAGCTGCACCAACAACCCCTCTTTGCCTGAGAGATCATATGCAGGCATCATCGGCAACGTAACCGACCACGCAATCGTCTCTGTGCAACGAGGATGGAACTTGCCAATGGTCCTGTGGTGACCGACGATTGAGCCGTCGTGATCGGCCTCAGTTCCTCGTCGCCCGCCGCCCCAAGAGCCCTTATCAGTTCCCCAGCTCTCCAGCCGTCCCGCATTGCATACAAGGTCGTACTGTAAGGACGGCCTCGGCCCCGCTCCCACCCAAAAAGCTTGTATTACATTGTCGTCACGGTTGTCTTCAATACCCTCACTTGTCTTGAATGCCCAGTTGCGGCAAGCTAAGCGATGGAGCATTTACTTGATACTCGTCGAATGCTGGTCAGAGCTAGGATTGAAAGGAACAGGAGTCAAGCTTCTGACGACCAGTCGGTATATCTTTTATGGCCGACCACTCCACCTGCCCGATCTCGGTCGTTTCTGGCTACATATCGATATCTCCTGAAATCGATGTGGATGCACAGGCGAAGCTCGTCCCTGGCCGAATGCTGATGACGCAGTAGCTTGAAGTGCCTGGTTCAAATCCCAGTAGAACCAATGATTAACGGATGCATAATCTAAGTGTCTTCTTCTATCGGATTCTCAAGTTGTTGTACGACCGAGCACACGCTCGAAAACAGTGCGCAATCTTTGTATCTCATCACCAGAACTTGTTGCACGCCAAGCGATGAATCGATCTGGACGCACCAATATACAGCCATCTTCCTCAACACTTCTAACCTTTTCCCAATCTCCATATATATCTTCCCAGTTCTGTCGAAACCCAATGCTGACAGCATTGACTTGAATATGAACTTCATTACCAACGACATTTGCGGCCTCTTTCCAAGCCTGACCACCAATTCCTGTGAATATTGCCCAGGAGCCTTTCCCAGCAAGATCAATGGTGGAAATAGGAGATTGATTGGGAACTGCTTTGTTTAACCATGCATGGGGTAGGCGACTCCCCGGAAATGTGTTCGGTGTGTAGTATAATACGGGATCTTCCGCTGCAAGCCCTTGAGGCTCGAAGGGAGCTGGCTCATCGCTGGAAAAGATAGCCGGGCTATCATAATGCTGATTCATCTCGATACCGATGGCGTGAAACTCGTGGGCCGAATGCTCAATACCTTTTCTCAACTCAGATCGTCTCTTCTTTCCCGCTGCCCCTTCGGCGGAGAGTTCTGCGAAGGCAGCTTTGCGATCTGAAAGTGATGGAGAAAGCATTGCCAGTGCAGACCAGATCTGTCGATGATTGCGGAAAGAATCATTGGCTCGACTGATAATTCCTAATCCTACAGGCTGGCGCTCCAAAGTGTATGAGTCTAGGATGCGCGGAGACGCTTTACTTTTCAGAACATGTGCTAATTTCCATGCAAGGTTATAGGCGTCTTGAATACAAGTATTAGAGCCGAGTCCATTCATGGGCGGATGACGATGCACTGCATCTCCCAAACAAAATCTGGATGAAGATGAGCATTCCAATATTGAGAAGAAGGGGGAAAACATACACGTTGCCTTTAGAATACTCCTTAGCCACAATCTCATTGATGTTCCATCTCGAAACCATTAAGATCTCCGCAGGAGTATCATCTCCAATAAATTGTTTAATACGTGCCAAGTATTGTTCATTGGTAGGTTGTGGGATTGTTGTTGCATGTATCGAAGGGAATAGGGAAAAGATCCATTCGTTCCACGGCTTAACCATTCTCGCAACACCCATCATACCGAAATCAGGATATTCCACATCGGGCTGTAGTATCCAATGTAGATTTCCAGTGCGATGCTTCACGAGATGCGAAAGGTCGGCTTTGACGAGAACATCGATTGCGACTCCTCCGCCAGGCTTGGCATCGAGTTCAAGCCCAAGTTGTTTCACAATCTGACTTCGTGCTCCATCTGCAGCTATAAGATATTTTGAGCGGATCTTGTATGTCGTGCTGGTCATTACATCCTCAATAGTTGAGGTAACTCCCGTTTCATCCTGTTCGAAGCTCAAGAATTTGGTATCCATCCGACATTTAAATCCATGCTGAGAAGCATACTTCAACAATATCGGCTCCATGAGTGTCTGTGGTAAATCAATGTGTCTACAGGGGCTTGCTGCGTCGTGATCTCCCTGCTCTATTTAGTTGCGGTGTTGAAGATAACCAGAGTGTGTTCTCTGACCTTCCGCTTCGGGTTGTTTCCCCAGCTATATATTCTTGCATACTCTTCTCCAGCAAGACTATGGCACCAACGTGTATGTGCCATTGTATCCCCTTGAGAGGCAAGTCTGCTGCACTCGACATCGAGGCCAATGTCTCTCAGACATTCTGAAAATATCTTAGGATAGTTTCGCCAAACATAGAAGTGGATTTACCTAATGCTGCTGGATTTGTGATATGCGCTCTTGGTGTATCAGCACTTGACGATGTAGCTCCTATCATGATTCCTTCCACGCCTACAAGACATAATGAGCAAAATAGAATCACGTGGAGTAGCTTAGAGGATGCGACATGCCATATGTAGCAAGAAAGCATGCGAGAGATGCCCCTGCAGGACCAGTCCCAACTATCAGAACATCTGTAGTTACCAAAGTAGATTGAAATCCGGACGTAGTAGACTCGGTAATTGAAGATGTCGGCTCGTGTTCAGAAGCCATAATGCCGTGGACAGGCTCCAAGGCCATCAATTGAGGTTGAGTTGGGAATTTTCAATAGTCAAAAAGTCAGTAATCAAACCTGTTGTCTTTCTAACCAAGTTCCGAAATTCAAACCTGTATCAATAATGGTGATGGTTCCAGGAGTCACACGATCCTGCCTAGCTTCCTGCAGGTTCGGGAACATGCAACCTGAATTCCGGCTCAAGTACAACCTCGGTTGATCAACAAGTGGGTATACAGGTGACCCAAGTTTAACAGGAAGTATCAGCAAATGAGAAAGAGGCGGCGAAGCCTCGATCTAGGAATGCTTGTGGTAGGAATCCTGATCGACGAAAGCTCGGGGTATGGTTCGTTGTCGCAAAGGCCGAGAATCCAATAGGCGAGTGCGAATTTCCAATGAGCTTGATGGTTGACTTCATGTTGGGATTGTTATACGTCCGTAATCTAAGATATGAGGCCTCAAAGTGGCCGTATCGTGGTCGGTTGTATGAATTGAAAGGACAAGGTTCCCAATGTGGGGAGCATTGTTATCTCAAGCCTGGGAACATGTCTAGAATGCCCTGTGCCGGGATGCACGACATTATGCAAGTAGGTGAACCGCAATGCCTCATCCTCGATAACCCACTCTTTTGGGTGACATCGGAGACGCGAGGAGGAACTTCCCGTCTGCGCGGGTACGTACCTCTTAACACGTGATTCATACTTTCCCCTCTTCAGCTGAGATGTGGCTAGATGGCATTGGCGCACAAGTGTGTAAGGCAGTATCTGACAGAGTGAGGGGAAAGTGGTATATCCTGTCCCTTTTCGAACAAAATATATTAGATTGCTTGACAACAAGTTTGGCGGCAAAAGCGACCACTATGACTTCAGTAACTGAGCCAAAGAAGATCATACTGGTTAAGCCGGCACATGTATATTATACACATGCCGACCTCGAATCAGCTCATGCCTTCCTTCTAGATTTCGGATTTGCGGAAGAGAAGCGTGTCGGTTCTAAGATCTACTATCGAGGTTACGGGCCAGATCCATTTGTGTACTGTGCTAGCCAAGGAGACAAGACCGAATTTGGAGGTGTTGCCTTTGTGGTTGAGTCTGAAGATGATCTGAAACTGGCGAGCCAGACCATTCCAGGTGCTTCGGAAATTTACACGTTGGAGGATGCTCCTGGTGGTGGAAAATGTGTAACCTTCAAAGATCCTGTGGATGGATTTCCATTCCATCTTGTGTGGGGCCAGAAGGAGCGGGCTGGCAAGAGGGAGGTTGACGAAAAGGATGAGCTTCCAAATGGAAACCCTTTGCATTTAACATTTAACTTTGTATGGTTCTAACGAATCATGATTCGTGGTATGAAAGAGCTAATATTTTCTCTAGCCAGAAGATAAACAACGACCAGCTGGAAAGTTTCAAAGATTCAAGAAAGGTAAGCTATTCTGCAACAATTTTGCATATCAACTGACATTGTAATTAGCTCCTGCGCCCGTGTACAAACTCGGCCACGTTGGCGTTTGCGTGACAGACTTTCCGAAGACCTTCGAGTTCTATACATCCCGTTTCAACTTTTATCCCAGTGACGTACGGCCCAATCTCTCAAGCTCAATGTTTTTCCGATTTTGAACCTCGTACTGATTCCTTCTCATAATCTAGCTCTTGCATAAGCCTGACTCAAAAGAATACTTCAACACCTTCTGTCGTTTGGATCGCGGAAGCGAATTAGTAGACCACCACTGCTTTTTCTTCTTCGAAGGCCCTAAATATCATGTTCATCATTCGTCCTTCGAGACCCACGATTTCGATACTCAAGTCCTAGGACATGACTGGTTGAGACATAAGGGTTATGAGAACTGTTGGGGTGTAGGCAGACATATTATGGGCAGTCAGATCTTCGATTACTGGTAAGTTGGAATCGGAGGGACTCAAGTATGCCAACATCTTTCATGGACATTCTACTTATCCTTGTACTTTAATAGGTTTGACCCTTCAAAGTTCATTCTGGAACACTACGTTGACGGTGATCTTCTTGATAATACATATCCGACGCAGAAGAAAGCTGCATCGCACGATGGAATTCATGTTTGGGGCATGTACCATGAATTCTGATTTAAGGAAAAGTGCTAACAATCAGTAGGACCTGACCTTCCAGCAGGATTCTTGGACTGAAAGGAACTTTGGTTTGGAGGTGAATATTGTGGATGTCATTGGAAACTTCAGATTGAAAATCATAAACCAGAAGAAAAAAACCATCTTTAGGAATAGTGTTAATTGATTTTGAATTTGTTAAATGGATTCTTGGACTGAGAGGAACTTTGGCTTGGGTATGGACGTTGCGGATGTCATTTTGAAGCTTCAGATTGATAACAAAACCAAAACCAAAAACCAAAAATACTCTCTATAGGAACAGTGTTAATTGATTTTCGATGTAATAAATATTTAACCAAAGCTACAACAGCTCTGTGATCAAACCGTGAATACCCTGCTGTTCTGTCTCGCTTAACTTAACACCTAAGAACTCGTCGAGAGCCTTGATTCTCTCTTCCTCGTTCTCACACATAGCAAGAAGCTGAGACTTTCCCTTGATACGTTTTTTGACCTCGGGCCCAAAAAGCGTGATATCACCGACAATCTCGCCGTCTTCAAGAACCATCTTGACACATACCATCATTGTTGTAAACCAACTTGACCGGTGCGTACTCGTAAAATGATTCATAACCATGAAGTCACTGGGCGTAAATTCAAGCTCACTGAAAGCATAAGTGGGGGTCCAAGGTTGGTCAGAAGCATTTCGATGTTGATACTGCCAGAGTTTTCGGTCTGATTTCGTAAAATCGGGGATCGTATCATAGATCAATCGCATTTCTTGCGAGCCGACATTTACTGAGATTTCATTCTCTACCAGAGGGAGAGGAAAGGTAGGCCCGCTTGAGCCAAACCCTACGTCGAGCACGTATTTCTTGCCGTCAATATATACGATGTTCAGCATATGGTTCCTATAAATATTAGCCTATGAGCACTACTGATCTAGCATGCAGATATTACGAACCACCCATCAAACTTCGGGCCCTTCCAATTCTTATTTGCAGCCATAGGTTGGACCGCCTCATTGACTTTGGCACCAATGCTGACAATGTCATAACCAAGACTTCTCAAGATTGTTCCAAAGAAACAACTGTTTTCCATACAATAGCCACCTCGGCCAGCATTGCGCTCGACAATGTTATGAAAGAGATGCTGCGGGTCGAGCGAGATTGTATGATGTGAGGAGTAGTGCAACTCGAGATTCTCGAATGGCACGGAGGCTAATTGATGTCGCTGAAGCACGGTGAGGAATTCCAGCCCCTCCTTCGTGTTAGCGATGGACGAGACATCGATCTCGCGAGCTTTCGAGGGCAGATTTATGTGTGCATAATACTGCTTGATCTGCTCAGGACTATATGTCTGACGCTCAGCAGGATTGAAGACACCCATAGTGGCGATGGTATGATGCTTGTGGTATGAAGGGTCAAACGTAGATAGGAACGCGTAATAGAATCACGTGAGGACAGCCTGCATGATGCAGCCTCCACTCTGCTTACCAAGTATTGTCGGGAAGATCTTTCCGAAGATCTGCTCTGGCTGAACTTGTCAATCGCAATTGGAAGGTGGGCACGGGGGGCTAGTAGAGTGAGGTTTGAAGGGTTAGTAGTCTTACTTGATCTTCTGTTCTCTGGTGTCTGCCCGATGTATTTGGGGCCTCAAAATCCCAACTAGGGCCCCTTGCTGCACAATGCACGGCGACATTCTGACTCCGGGATTTCTTAGTGTCAGATCGGGATTTGGGCATGATATCGTCACCGCAACAACCTCGTTTGGCTCCAGCTGCAATGCAACTGATAAGCTCTAGCATGCAAGGCAGGAGATGCTAGGGGAGGTATTTCGAGACGAATAAAAGTGGTTTCGCATACAAGGTGTCCTTACTGCCTTGGTACTCTCTACCTTACCCCATGTTGCTTTTCAATGCCTGCACTACGTATACGGAGGCGAGAAGGACATATTAAATCAAGCTTTCTGGTTTGCCCAAGCTTCACCTAGCTCTAAGGACTTTTGCTCTATCAAAGAATCATCCGTCTGCTTGATCACTTCCCCTTTCTAATATCGATTACGCTTGGGACATCAAGGTACTTTGGCCATAACGAAGTTCTTGCATTGTCACCTTCGAATCACTTCACCTTTCGGACATTCATTCATTGCAAATTCTGAAAATCCAATTCTAGATATGGCAAAGGATGGAGAGCTTGAAGTTGAATCGACCAATGCCGGCACTGTTGCAAACCTCAAAAATCCAACTCTTTCTGACCAGGATGCCGCCGATTTAGCAGGCGTCGGGAAGAGACAACAGTTAGGAGTTAGCAATGCAACTTACTCATAACAAAACGTTGACCGTCTGACTGCCTAAATAGAGACGATTCGGATTCTGGTCGATGTTAGGGTTCACAACAACGATGATGTGCACCTGGGAAGCAGTCCTCTTGTACGTAACCAATATAGATACGCCATAGAGCCTTTGCTGATTCGAGAAGCGCAAATCTGACAGGTCTTGTCGACGGAGCTGGCCCAACTCTCATTTATGGATTTATTTTCTCCTGGGTTGGATCTCTCGCGACAGCAGCCTCAATGGCTGAGCTGGCTTCAATGTAAGTCCAAGAACACAACTCCCTCAAAGTCAAACAGGCAATAGCTGATATTGAGTGAAAGGGCGCCGGTTTCTGGTGGTCAATATCACTGGGTTGCAATACTTGCACCACCTAAACACTCGGCTCTCTTGAGTTGGATTGCCGGTTGGATAGCAACGATAGGGTGGAATGCGAATACGGCAGCTGGAGCGTACTTCGGAGCTACCCTTACTCAGGGTTTATTGGTGCTAAACTACCCCGACTATGGCTATGAACGATGGCATGGGACACTCTTGATGTATGCAATCATGTTGATGGTCGTGATAGTCAATACCGTTGCGGTTCGCCTGCTGCCCAAGATCGAAGGAGCAATGCTAGCAATTCATGTAATTGGATTCTTCGCCATCCTTATTCCACTCGTCAAACTCGCTCCTCATGGATCTCCTTCTTCTGTATTTAGCGAATTTGGCAATCTGGGAGGATTCAAAAGCGATGGTCTAGCTTGGTTCGTTGGTCTGATAAGTACAAACTTACCGTTCGTTGGTTATGATGGACCATGTCATATGGGTAAGCCAACCTACTGCAGCGCAAGATATGGATCAAGACTGAAATAGACTCAACAGCAGAAGAAGTTCAAAATGCATCTCGGATCGTCCCCAGAGCCATGATGGGTACACTTCTCTTGAACGGCGTGCTGGGTTTCTCCATGGCCATAGCGTTCCTTTTCTGCATCGGCGATATCGAGACAGCCATAGCCTCGCCGACTGGCTACGATCTGATCCAAGTTTTCTACGGCGCTACGGATTCCCATGCTGGGACGTCTGTGATGACGGCTATTCTGATAGTGCTTGTAACTTTTGCCACGTTCGGCTTCCTCGCTACTTCCTCGAGACAGACTTGGGCTTTCGCGCGTGATCAAGGGCTGCCGTGCTCGAATTTCCTGGCCAAGGTACACCTCATTGCTGTATTTGTGCCGAGATGATGATTTCGCTAACCAAATTCTTGTAGGTCAACCAACGGCTTGAGCTTCCTCTAAACTCAATCCTCGTCTGCACAACTTTCACGGCTCTGATCTGTCTTATAAACATAGGCAGCACCGTAGCATTCAATGCTATTGTGTCCCTCACAATCGCCGGGCTATTCATCTCCTACATGATCGCCATCGCTCTACTAGTGTCCAAAAGACTCACAAATTCACCCGTCCATTGGGGACCTTGGAGACTCGGAAAATTCGGTTTAGCTATCAACCTCTATTCTCTCGCTTTCCTGTTCATCTCGGTTTTGTTCTCTTTCTTCCCACCCGAGCTACCTGTTACTGCGGTTAATATGAACTGGAGTTGTGTCGTTTTCGGCGGTGCGGTTATTTTGGGCCTTGTTTGGTATGCATTTATTGGGAGGAAACAATACAATGGCCCCATCATTGAGATTGATCTCCTACATCCTGGGCAGGCTGAGGAGGCTTGAAATGGTTGGTTTTGCTTCTTTCCGCAACTGCTCCGGATCAAATGTTCGTATTATAGAACCTTTGGTATAAGGAGGTGTATTCTCTGATGTCTGTGTAAAATGAGGAGCTGTAGTATCTGTGTTTGTTAGTATATTCCTCGTTTAATATAACAAACATTGGCACTTGGTAAAACTCTACATATGTACCTATAAAATGTCTGTTACTTCTAATCTCATATTGAAGTTGAAAAATCTCTCTAAACCTAGACCTTTCGTTTCCTCCCCAATGAGGGTAATAAAATGAAAATTTAAATAACATCTAATTATTCGGAGTCATCAGTCCCGCTAACACTAGGCTCACTTTCTCCACCACCACCTTCATGTACCATCCCACCGAGTCCATCAACTTCGCCACCAATCAAAGGTGCCCTCTCGCCTTTCCTACGACTGAAATGGTCACCGAGACTAATTGCCATCACACTCAAACCATGGACCATTGTACTTCCGAGCACCACAAAACAGATGACCGGCCAGACGAGGAAAATCGCTTTTGTCCTATCGCTGTAAGGAGGAACGGGCATGTTTGGCTTTCCGAGTGGTATAGATGTGCCCGTCTCGAGCTGAGCACGAGCCTCAATAGCCAAAAAGAGGGCGCCTACTCCCATGGGCCCAAAATGGCCGCAGAATAGTGCTTCGCGATAGGTACGGATATCTGGGATGACTGACTTCATGGCAACGACGATGGGAATGCGGCGGAAGGAAAGGACTAGGAATAAGAATAGGACAAGCTGCCAGACTCCGCAGTGCGGGGTGATATCTCTTGGGAGAAACTGGTTCCAGGGTATGATGGATCCGAAGAAGACGAACATACCTGAGTTGAGAATCAGGTCTATGATGGCACGAAGTGGCATGGATTTGGTCTTCTTCGAGAACCAACCGTCATGGCCAAACCCTACACCAGCACCAAAGGCAATTAGGAAATCATCGCTCCCAAGGGTTGATCCGAGGCCAATAGAAAGCATGGCAAGTAGTAGGTAGAACACCACGAACGATGGTTGGGAGATATATTCATTCGTCTCTGAGTAGCGTAGAAGTTTGTTGGCAACCTGGCCAATGAGATATCCAAAAACAAGGCCGAAAGCGCATTGCCAAAGTACAGTAATGAAGAGCCATTCCTTGAAAGCGGCAGAGGCGCTCGATGTCGTATAAATGGACAACCCAATATACAGAAAGGGGAACGACACACCATCATTACAGGCTGACTCGGCTGATAATAAATGCTTCAACCTGTTTGGCACTCTCTCGCTAAACCTCGACTTTGCTAGCACACTTGCAGCCAGAACGGGATCGGTTGGAGACAGACAAGCACCGATGATCATAGCTGTTGGGACGGTCGTCGAGAAGACCAAATAAGCAAACAAGGACGCAATCGCCCACGAGAAAGTCATGATGGGTCCTAGGAAATAGAGCACGGAAGGCCAATGACGGTTGAAGTATAGCTTCGGCAGTTCAATACCGACGGCGAAACATTGGATGCCGAGAATAATGCGGGTAAACTCTTGCATGATCTTGTCGTCGAGGCCCCATTTGTGGGGAGTGAGGATGCCCAGCATGTACGGCCCGAGGATAATTCCGACTAGTATGGCTAGAGGTGGCTCGGAGAGGTGAAGGTTATTTCGGATGAACTGGGAGAAGAGGGTATAGATGATGAGGAAGGTTGACATTGTCAGGTAGAAGATGTGTGCTGCCGTGGGCTCAAGTTGGTCCCACATTATGGCTGTATTGCTCGGCTGGAAGCGAGTTGTGATGGATATTGATGCCCTGGCGAGGAGGGTATATCCTTTGGCTTGGCTTGGCTGATCTCCGCTTGATCAGTTAACTATGCGATGCAACATCGATGATCGGGTTTAGGGATGATGCAGTTTTTTGAGATGCGAGGATGTCGATGTGATCGGCATCACAAGATCTTTGATGATGACGTGCCAGACTTCAACAGGGGGGCACGGCGTGTATCACGTGTGCAGGCTCCGAATACATGTGTAGTTGTGCTTCCACCACTGGTTCACTGCTTCATTCTAGCTTATTTGTGATACGTATTCTAAGCATAGGGCAAAATCTGGGTCATAAGTGTATATACACAATTTCAAGCATTATCATCATGGCCACATATTATTGACGTATTCCATCCGAGCATGGACCTTGCCAAAAATAACGCTCAGGTCGTCCGATATCTGCTGCGGGCCATTAAGATGATTCTTCGCCCTGGCCCATCGATGTCGGAGAAGCGCGATATTCAAAGCAAAACTCGTATGTCCAACCCCGGCAAAATAAGAAGACTTTGAGAGGACTAGGAAATCTACGAGGGCTTGTTGATCCCAGGTAAGTGCATTTAGCTTCCTCAAGTCCTCACCTTCAAGCAAATCGTGCTTGGTTATGACTGTCATGTTGGCATTTCGAGCATCATCGGCGAATTTACTGATTTCTGTGGCGTTCCCTGATGCAACGTATAACACTTTCATGTCGGTTGAAGCCGCGTGCTCCAGATATAACTTCGACTGGACTGAATACGCGGAAAGCTCGAACTTGCTAAATCCATCCACAGCGTCTTTTTCAGTTCTTAGATGTGCGCCAAAGAAGGCCTCTTTGGCGTAATTGCCTATGAGTAGTTTTGGTAAAGAGAAGGCCTTTGACATCTTTACAAGAGCTACTGTAGCGAGTTTCCTCACATCGGCGCGGAACTTGAGAATCTCTCCAAACCTGAGCGCAAAGACCTCACTGTCCGTGTATATCGGATATTGAAGGTATAAGCGTGCCAGAGCAACTACTGTAGTTCCGGTGGTTGCGTCGGGAAAGTGCTTTTTCAGCCACTCATAAAATTGCTGTTGGAAATCCTCAGGATGTGCCAGACCATAGTGAGGAACACGATCCATGATACGCGCAGGATCAAGAGTGGTACCGACTTTCTTCTGAGCAGCTTTGTAATTCGGAACATCGGTTATTGTATTATAAAGACGCAATTGCGGACACGAGAGTCTCAGCGATTCAACAAAATGACGTCTGTCAAACATATAGTCTAGCTCCACGAGCTCCTTCGTTCGGATGATGGCGACGTCTTTCGGATTTCGAATCACAATCCTGGGGATAACCAAACTCGCACCAGCTGAAATGGCGTATCGGACACAGTGAAGCACCGAGTTTCGTATATTCCCAACACCGCCGACAGATCTGTCGCAGGTGAAGACGATGTCTGGATTCCATTCTACCGCAGCACACACTTTTTGTATAGCTTCGGACTTCAGAGGAGAGAAATCAAACACGTCGGAAGGGCCAGAGAAGGAAGAAAACAAGTTCAGCGGCGGCAGACTTCCCCGATAGAGAATCCAGAACCAGAGAAGGATGAGATAGGCAATTGCAACAACAGGAAGGACATTCTTTCGTTTCCGGCCCGCGTGTATTCTCAGCATAGTCGATAGAACCGGATCCTCACGATTAGGAATTGTATTTAAAGAAAGACGAAGACACAAGCAGGAATCCTCATCTTATCTGACGTACCCTTACGCACGGAAATAATTCCTCAACGCGAAGAATGAGATTTCGTGGGTCTTTTGAGTTTGGCTGAATATGCACTACTCCTTCCCTACATCAAAAACGGACTGCTTCGTTAGGAACTTCTTCGCAAATCTTCTCCTTATTACTGGTCAGCTTTCCTTGAAAAGGAATCGATGAAATCTTCTAGGAGAGGCATTTGGTCGAATATTGGACGCGGGCTTGTTAACTACCTCACAATTTACCGCGTCCCATGAAACAATTTGAGAGGATATAATGCACAAATGCTATCGCACACTTTGAATCAATCTATGCTAAAAATTGTGCGCGTGCTAGGGCGCGTCCCTCGTCACTCGAGAAGTGTGGATCGAATGAAGTAGGTAAGTAGGCAACTTTTAAAGAATTGGGTAAAATGCCACATCCCTTTTCTCATTACATAACCATAAAAACAATCATACTTCCTAAACAAATGCATTATTGGAGCTCAACTAACAATGCTAAGTCTTGACTTTGGCCTCTTAAACAACCTCCAAAGCTTCATATTTGTCGGGCGCTTCCACAAAAATCGTGTATCCTTTCTTTATTTCCCCTCCGGCCTCAACCACAGACATAACACCGGCCTTTCGATGGACAATCTTTCTATTCTCATCTCGGACGACACACTTCTCTTGAAGTCCCTTCTGGAACTTGTTGATCTGGTAGCATGGGTTGCGGACTCCTGTAAGCCGAACGATAGGATGCGGGAGTTCCATATCACGCTTCCCATGTTCCAAAAAGTGAAGCTTGGTACCAGTACTCAGATCCAGTAGATTAATGCCAATCGTTGTGATATTTTCGCCGAGATGACCTGGCTCGACATTGTGTTTTTCATCACCATTTGCAAACTCGCCAAAGAGCTCGGAATGAATAAGATGTACTTGTCGCAGGTTTTCCGGTCGCGGTTTGAGATTCACACGAGAACGATGCATGACAAGAGGTCCGTAGTGACAATCGCCTTCGACACCAAGGTTGGGAATCAAGACAATAGAGTCAACACTAGGTTTGGAGAAGGTGTGATCTTTAGAGACTGAGACTGAGATGACAGACATGATGTTCCAAGTAAGCTCCTGATAGGAATGACGACTTGTTGTCCGCTATGTTGAATTCAAAATATGCCAGCTGCTTTTTATTTACTATTAGCTGAGGTCTTGATTACTGGCAGGAAAGTGGGATGACTCACGCTCCTCAGGTGAGCAGAACTCTCTATCGTAGTTGATTACTTGGTAGCAAAGGTTCAATGAATAAACATTATCCCAAATTTGTGAAGCCGCTATGGATTTGGAGGGTAGAGGTAACTGTCAGTGACAAATGGTCAAATGAAAACTTAGCAGGAGCGGCCCTGACATGCGGTTATCCCAAAACAGTACCTGCTTATCAGCGGTAGCGTCCAATCTGTCGATCTATCCTGCATTGTGCGTTGTTTTGGAGAAACACATTGGCCGCACCAATAATAGAGCAATTGAAGTGCACCACGGAGTATGTCAATATAAAGCGCAGGCGAAAGTCCGTGTCGTATAAATCCGATTACATGTCCAAGCCTGATTAAGGGACACGCCTTACTCGCTGTCAAATAATTCCCCATCTTCGCCTTCTTCATAGGCTTCCGATCTCCCATTTTCAGACGAACTACTTTCACTGTCCTCCGACTTCGGCTCATCAGCATTCGGCAGCCTTTCTAGCTTTGCCATTGCTTTCATCTCCGTGAGGTCTACTGTGCTTTGGGTAAAGACCACCGTTTTTGAGTTGCTCGTGCTTTTGGTCGCTTCCTCCAAAACATCACCGCTCCAAGGCTTGCATTCTTTAACTTCCTCTCCGCAACGCAAGCAAGTCCAGCCTCCACCTTCTTCAGCTTCCAGTCTGCTTGCCAGGCACACAAAGCAATATATGCAGCCGCATGGAATTGTCTCGTACGGATTTGTGACATTGGTTTGGGCAGAGCCGATTACGCCAGATGCTGCAATAGCCTCAGCCTCTGTTTGTACACTATTCTGGTCCTGATAGCATATAGCACAGGTACGCTCGGGCAAAAATGCGTATTCTCCAGCCTTCTCAACGCTATCGTTATCGTCCGTATTGCGAATCATCGATTTCGTTTTCTTCCAAGCTCTTGCAAGCCATCTTCTCCACCTGCTTATTCCCACAAGCGGCAGAACAAAGAGGAGGAACTCTGTAAAGGCATGCCAAACTAGCTGCCGATTTAAGTATTCAAAACTTACTTCTCGGCTGACTTGGCTTGTCGGTGGAGCAAGACGAAGGCGGAGTATTCGGTCGATCAAAGTTCGATACCGCCCGTTGAACAGAAACACCAAGAAGGACGCAAACGCGGCGGTCGAGTGGATTGTTGACACGGCATCTGAAAGCTTCGATAATCGGCGTAGAGCTGGAGTTTCGTTGTAGCCGTTATCGTTATCAACTAACCAATTCTCCCATTTGGTCCAAGCATATTTGCCGCCTACGGTGAATATTCCGTACCAGGACTTCTGCCATCTGGACGGTGCGACTAGAGTCGGCCCTCTGGCGCGGGCATCTGTATATTTCAGGTTCTGCAACGTAGCTCCATATGTGGCATCGTGATCCCAGATGGTGACCTTGAACAAGATTGCCCTTAATGCCAGCATAATCTCTGCAGACCAGTCATCCTGAAGGTGTGTTCCAAAATACTTCAAAGCCTCTCCCACCTGCCCCTTCAGTAGATCGAGAAGCTCTTCGTCTAGAAGCTCTGCATCAACCTGTCCAACTCGAAAGGCGGGCCTCGTACCCTCTCGTCCTCTGATGCTTATCCATGTCGTGAGTCCGGCCTCTCCTATCCGTCGTAAGGGTGGTGGCAGGCGATTAAGCTGCTCTGTGGCTCGCGATACTTCTCGTTGGGCAGCGATTCGTGATTGAGCTTCTGCTTCCCGTGCTTGGCGACGCTCTGCAAGCCTCTGTTGGGCCAGGGCAAAGTTAGTAGAGCTCATAGAGGTAGCATGGGCTGCTTAAAAACAGCGTCTGGTCCTTCTCTTTGCATGTCTGAGTGAGCAGGTGAGAGGTTGATCGCCCGCTGCAGACTCACGCCATTAACCTCGGTCGTTCGGGGTAACTTTACGGAGATGCGGCCGCGTGAGCTCTATCGCAACTTTGAGAGTTAAATTCCACGGAGATGTCGTGATCGAGTCAGGGGTGTGACTACCTTTGCCTTGCTGCTTATGTTTTGTTCATCCCTAATCTATGTGCACACATGATTTATTATTGGTGTCTCATTCTGGGATTACTGAACGCATAGCCGAGGCCGGCTTCGGGATGCCTCTAAGCTCGTGTTCTGGGGATGCCGTCAGCAATGAGTTGTGTTTGCTGGCAATACTAAGTATCTTCAAACGGCGTTTGCGAGAGATTAGAGCATCGAAAATCGCCGTGATGACTACAAGCCCTCTTAACTTTCAGAAGGCTTGATGGCCTACATTGCAAATATGTGGCGTGACTGCACTTATTCACAAACATGCATGAGATTTAAAGACCGGGATAGCTATGGGCAAATAGCATCATACGTTCATTTCCCTCGAGTATTGACTCGTTTAGCCACGATGTCGGCACTCAAAGTAGACCTAGCTGGAAACTCGTTTGCTTCATCCAATGGTCATGAAGTCCAACTTCGGAGTGCTATAAGCAGCATCGCCAGTTCATAGTCCTCGAGTATTTGACTTCCTTAGTCATGAAGCCGGCACTGCAAAGCAGACTTGGCAGGACGCTCGTTTGCTTCATCCAATTATCACGAAGCTCAGATCTGGAGTGTTATACCGTAGGCGGGGGACTTTCGGCTGTTTGTCAACCAGCCCGATTAAAAATCATTGATCCCTTGGAGCTCCCTACACAATGCCTGACTATCTTGGAAGTTCTAAATGGATGCCGCCGTCAATTTGTGGCTTGTATACCATTCACCGACAATTCAAACACCGTTATCAACATGCCATGGTCTATCGTGAGGACTATGATGAAACCGACACAAGATATCGACCAGAAGTTCATGTGTTTCTGACACTGCGTTGACATCTAATATGACTTTGCGCCCTTCGCCTCACTCCAGCAATATGACGTTGAAGCTGCACCGAAAAATGCACATGATGCATGCTTTGTCAGGTCTGCATGACTTCGTTGTGTACCAGAAACGCCCTCTGTCTTTCCTATTTGTGTTGCTGACATATGCAGTCGACTGTCGTTCCCACACGCAAACTGGAATGGACGGCCGCACCACCAGATGCTGACATCAAGTCATCAGCTTATGTCCGCCCACCTTATCCCCAAAGAGGAAACTTTTTGCAACGTGCTTCCATACCTCTGCACTGAGGCGCAGGCATTTATCGTGCTGCCAAGCAAGGATTATTTGCGTTCTACCGGCGTCTTTAGTTCTAGAATCCAATTGCTGCTGGCTGTTTGACGCCGACCCTTGTTCTCTTGCCCCAAAATGGAATATGGAGCCCTCACCTTGCTGCTCTAGCGAGAAGATCATTTGCTTCTCCAGCTTTTGCCTTCGGGCCCTGCCGTATCAGAACGACCTCATGTAAGGACGCTCTATCTCCGACCTGATGATTATTCTGTGTCAGCAGAACTTTTATAAAGTGGTTGTGTTCATTTGCCAACCTAAAGATTTTTGAAGTCTATACTGTCGGCAAAGCAAGAAATTGACATTTAGTAGCCATAGGATTAGAGTCCTATCTGCCGCGGAGATTGGACACCCTGCAATGGATCCTGAACAAGGGTCAACCCAAGAACTACGAGATTCAAATTCATATCTACCGGAGTCAGGCAGCAGAGGGGGTATTAGAGTATCTCTGGCTTGTCTACCGGTATGTCATATATGAGACCATGGAAACAGTGGACTGATAAATTCTTAGTGCCGGAGTCGCCATGTGAAATGCGGTGCAGAAACCCCGTAAGTTCAACGTACCCTATCCACCGTGACGAGTACTCTGACAAGTCAGCTCCTGTGTGCGATGTATAGACGATGGCAAAGCTTGCGTCTACGCGAAGTCTCGCAGGGGACTGAGGGACAAGAGTAGTTCAAGTAAACGACTAGCTGTGAAGGGTGCGTCTAATGACGACCAAAATGTAGATAATGCACCAGCGATGGACCATGAGCAATATGGCAGTAAAATGGCTGGAAGCTCTTACAGATCGTATTCCGGGCCATTATCCGAGAGCTCTATGAGTCCCAGTAGTATATCATCGAAGCAGAGCACTCGGCCAGCTACAACCGAAAGACTCCTGGAATTATACTACTTGTAGGGCAAGTTTTCTTTCTCGCAAACACTCTACTAATATTGATAGATGCTTCCACAACGCTCATCCGTTTTTACTTCCCCAGAACTACTTTTTTGCGAGGTTAGGATCCGACCCAATATCCCTTCAACACTTGTTGCCGGTCATGTGGTATATTGGATCGCTGCACTCGGAACATGGACGCTCAGCTGTACTTAGAGAGCGCATGCTGCAGCAAGTAGACTTGCAAGATCTTCCCCCAAATGGCTTTACAGTACAGGCTTTCCTGATCACAGCCCTTGTATTGCAAGCCGAAGATGAAATGGATCATGCACGCAATTTGTTGGACAGAGCCATCTATCTTACGCTTCAGATAGGGCTACATACCAAGGCGTATTCAAGTATAGAAACTGACGCAGTTTTGGCTGAGTGCTGGAGAAGAACCTACTGGGGCTGCTACATCACTGATTGCTGTTTTGCCACCTTCCTTCGTGCCCCTACCTTCATGTATGAGATTTCCACTTCTCAAAGAGGCGTTGACTAAAACTTTTTAGGCTCTGGTCTGTACAAAGTGACGTTGAGCTTCCAAGTGAAGAGTTCGAATATGAACGTGTGCGTAGTCACTTTCGAGATTGGAGCGCTGATTGACCTGTGCTCAGGAAATGGTACCGCCACCGAGGACATTAGCAGAATATGATATGAGAGATTTCGACGAAGAGCCTATTGTTTACTCTTCTTTTGCATATCTCATAGACCTGGTGCGCATATCAGGCTCCATACTTTACCTAAATGGTATGTCTGGCGCAGATCTAGAGCTCGCGGTAGAAAATGCCGATGCGATGTTGGTGAACTGGCAATTTCACATGCCTAAGGAGAAGCGCGGTATCATCGATATCAATGAGGAGGTCGATGAGGTCCTTTTCGGTGCCTACTCATTATTCCAAACGTACGGCATGTACCTGATGATTTAAACATCGTGCTAACGTGAAAAAAGCCTCCAGATATATCTTCACCGGCCACTATCTCGTCTATACCTTTCTCCCTTGGAGGTAAGTTTAGATAAGAATCCGAACTTTTCAATTTGGGTGATTAATGATTTCTAGAACCCAGCTCACAAAGCTCCTAATATGCCGAAACAAGAGGTTAGCACAGAAGCATATGCGCTTTGGCAACACACTCGCAAAACCCTCAACGCCGTGAATGCGCTACTGAGCCTTTATAAACTTCCATCAGCCCTGTCACATCATTCGCCAACTTTGGTAGATGCGATTCGTCTGGCTATCCTGGCCCAGCTCTCTGCATTCACATATTCTGAGCGAACAGACGAGTTCAGAACTGGGAGAGAACGTGTCCGTCTTGCTCTGGGGTGTTTGAAGGGGTTTGGCGAAGTGTGGCCCTTAGGCGCAAGGTTGGAGAGAGAGATGAAGGGCATTTCCAGGAATGTTTTTGGTCTTTCCAAGAATTCCCATGCTAACAATCTGCTGTCAAAAACAGCCAGTCCTTCCTTCGATCTCGCCTTGATGAAACAGAGTCCTGACCAAAGCCAAGATTTGGCTCCTATGATAGAGCAGGATATTGGTATATATAATGAGTACACGGATATGGATTACTTGATTACCTTGAGCGGCATAGCTCAAGGCTCCCTGTGAATAGTTTTGTTAGCTGAGAAATCTTCAGGAGCGGTGGCGCAAGTTCTTATATGGATATAAGTCCTGGGTTACTGCTTCCAGCTGCTACTGAGCTGGAAATTTCTGTATGATACATAGATTGTTGTGGGATCTCAGAAGGAGACCCAAAGCTTTAATATGAAGTGTGTTTGCTTTTCGCAAGATTATGTGCTGGACTTGGATGGGGAATGTGAGATATATGTACCCTGCACATGATACCCGCCCACCCAGTCTTTTACTAACCTCGCCGACTAAAAGGGGGACGTTCGAGGCATTACCCGAAAACGGCAAATCTTACAGACGGCATACAGAATGAAGGAACGGTAGCGTCATTATATTCAGCTACCGAAAGAGTCATATTATCATACTCGTCAAATCAAACCCCTTTGCGATTCGGACCTAGAGATTCATTAGGAACAGAAGAAACCTGCTTATCCCTCACAAACTCTGTGCTCTCCTCCGAAAACATATTGAGCTCACAGAAAAGAAGCCTTAGACACGTGTTCATGGTGGATCACGATGAGGAAATAGCCAGAGATACCCGAGCCCCAACATTCCCGATCTGACTGGAAGTGTATGCCTAGCCTATGGATATGGTAATGCACCCCTCTCCCCATACATTGCATCCACCAATACCTGGAGAAGGTTTAGGGGATTCTGAGAACGACCTTACCCCTCACCCGTGTGCTTTCCATATACTCGACCGCTTTGCGCCATCCACCTTCAAAGGTATCCTTGATGACGTCCTGTATCTCGATCTTGAGCTCCCCTCGCTCTGCAAGTCCAACGACCTGCTGCAAGTAGCTAGCGTCCTTGTATAGTGATATACATGCATAGCGTGGGCCCCAAATGTAGCCTTTGATATAGCGCAGGACCATTGCCGGATTCGTCAGGTATGTTATTGGCCCGCCAAGTGTTTTCACCGAGTCCTTATCACCGACGATTGTCACATATGCGCCGTTTTTATGAAGTAGTTCGTGCTGTAATTGTCTTAGTATCTTGACTTGGTGTGATGGCTTGTGCATACGTATGATCCTAGGAGTTCTGTTCCGCCCACGCAATCTACTAGAAGATCAAATTCACCTGTTTCTCTGCGACTCTGTTGCAGAGTGTCGAGAACAGATACCGCATTGTAGTCAATCACTTCATCGGCACCGATGTTCTTGACATATTCGGAGTTCCTCTGGGAGCAAATTGCTGTGACATGGCAGTCATATACTATTTTGGCAACTTCTCCAGGTTAGTCTTGAACTCAATCTGGAAAGCAGGACGTACTTACGCTGCACGAGCCATGAGCCTGTGCCGCCAGAAGCACCTCGAATAACAACCCTTCTCTGAATTGTTGACGGTTGAGGCAGCCAATCTAAACAAGCAAACGCTGTTAGAGCAACTAGTGGAATGGATGCCGCAGCCTCGTGTGTTAAACATGAAGGTTTCTTGGCAACCGTTTCTGAACTTGGGTTCAACGAAAGATACTGGCTGAACGTCCCATCTCCCAGCTGGTTTTAAAATGCATTAGCTAGCGAAGGAGCTTTGAGGTTTACTATGCTCACTGCTTGAAAGTAAAGACCAAATATATCATCACCCTCGGCCCAACCCCTCACCTTACTGCCTACTTCCACCACGGTCCCACTAAAATCTCGCCCCATTCCTTTTCCTCCAGGAACTTTGACTAAGCCGACAACTTGGGATCTCCATAATTGTATGTCGACTGGATTAATTGATGCTGCGTGAATCTTGATGAGGACCTCGGTTTCGGCTAGAGGCTGGATTTCTTGCTCTACCAAGTCCAAGTCGCTGCCCGGCTCTCTATACGAGAGCCTTTGGTTGATGGTGGGACGAGCCATGGCAAAAGAGATACGAATAAAAGAGGTGTGCTTAATTAATGGTAAATCGATGCTTTCAAGATAGATATTCGTTAGTGCTGTTGCCTTTCTTGAAGAAGATGATGAACTTCCTCCTCTCCTGGCACCAAATACGACCGACCCACTTGCTGTTTGCTCAGCGCCACATATGCGGCCGCTTGGATACCCCTCGATCAGCACAGCCACTTATAGATTTCTCTGACAGCCTGCCGGCACCGTAACAACAATCATCACGACACAAGTTCCCGCTTGACAGGCAGGCCATTTACGTGCCATGGCCTTCGCGATTGAAGTTCCTGGCGAAGCCAACCCTCTTACGCCACAGCAGGTTTATCTTGCTCTCCAGTCTGCCGGATCCTCCCAGCAGCTCGCAATCCAGACAGGTACTCAGCAACTACAAACATGGGAGACACAGAAAGGCTATTACACTTTACTGCAGGTACGATGTTCTTTCCTTACACGATGGGAGACGGTACAGTCACTGACTGTCTTGTTCTAGGCGGTATATCTTGATAAATCTCTACCTTCCGAAATACGATATCTTGCTGTAATACAACTGAAGAATGGCATTGATAAGTACTGGCGCAAGACGGCACCAAACACAGTGGACCCAGAGGAAAAGGCACAGATCAGATCCCGACTACTAGAAGGTGGCCTTGGAGAGGCAGAGACCAACCTGGCTCTGCAGAATGCCCTTGTGATCTCAAAGGTCGTGCGCATAGACTACCCTCTGGACTGGCCGGAGGTTCTCACCGATTTGATCAAGCTCTTGCGAAACGCCAATGATTCGAACCAGCTACATCTCCGAAGGGGCCTATTGATTATGCTTCAGGTGGTCAAGGAATTGGCGACAGCGAGACTACGAAAATCTCAAACGAGTCTACAATCAGTCACCCCGGAAATAGTCTACTTACTTACCACGATATACACACAAAAGACAACACAATGGCTAGCTTTCCTTAATGGAGAAGGAGAGGATGAAGGAGGTGCAATGGATGCTATGGAGAGCAGCTTGTCTGCTCTCAAGATTCTCCGTCGGTTGCTAATCGTCGGGTATGAATATCCTAATCACGACAAAGATGTCCAAGGTCTCTGGGAGCTCTCCCAGCAGCATTTTGGGCAATTTCTGGGAATGATCACTGCCGAACCTCCAGTTCTTGCCATGGATTCTCCCGCTCGAAGTTCCCTAGAAAAGCATCTCGTCCAATTTGCCAAACTTCATGTTCAAATGGCAAATACACATCCCGCCGCGTTTGCGCTCTTACCCAACTCTCTCGATCTTGTTCGAGCATATTGGGGTCTCATTTCAAAGTTCGGCGAATTGTATGGATCTGCAACGCAAGACTTCAGCGCCAAGGCACTGAACACCGACGAGAACATGAAGAGTGAGCGGCCTGTGATGGAGAAGCTCTGTCTGAAAGGACTGACTCTTCTACGGGGATGTATGAAAATGGCTTTCAGCCCTGCACACTCATTCAAGTACCGTACGCCCGAGGTAAAGGAAGAACAGAAACAAGCTGTAAACTTTCTGAAGACCCAGCTACTCACAAATGAACTTGTTGCAGAGATAGCAAATGTTATCGTGACTAAGTTCTTCGTTTTCCGCCAAGTTGATCTTGAGGCTTGGGAAGAAGATGAAGACGAATGGGAGATAAGGGAGGAGGGTGGCGGCGACACTTGGGAATTTGAGGTTAGACCCTGCTCGGAAAAGCTGTTCATGGATCTTGTCATCAACTTCAAGCATTTGCTTGTGCAACCCTTACTAGGCTTTTTCAACTCTGTTGCCGGTGCCCCAACTGGCAACGTAGTTACAAAAGACGCTGTCTATACTGCCATGGGGCTTTCCGCAGCCGTTGTCTTCCAAGATTTTGATTTTGACAGTTTCTTAACGAATACTCTCGTCAATGATGTGCAACAAACTGGGCCAGGCTACAAAGTCCTCAGAAGACGCATTGCAATTCTTATTGGACAATGGATCACGATTAAGGTCTCGCAAGTCAATAGGCCTTTGGTTTACCAAATCTTTCAACATCTCCTCAAGTCTGAAGATCAGACTAACGATCACGTTGTACGAGTGACAGCGGCGCGACAGTTCAAAGCGGTAGTTGATGACTTCGCCTTCAATCCTGAACAATTCCTGCCTTACGCTGCAGATATACTTGGGCGCACCATGGCCTTGCTTCAGGAGGTTGAAAATACCGAAACGAAAATGGCCATCTTGGACACGATCAGAATGATTGCTGTGAGGCTAGAGCATCACGTATCTCCCTTCGCGGATCAGATTGTATCAATCTTACCAGGTCTCTGGGAAGCTTCCGGTGAAGAGCATCTCCTCAAACAAGCAATATTAACGCTCATGGCGACTTTGGTTTCATCTATGAAAGAGCAAGCTCAACGATATCATCCAATGATCTTGCCCCTAATCCAGAGAGCTGTTGAACCTGGTTCGGAAATGCAGGTCTATCTTCTTGAAGAAGCTCTTGATCTGTGGACCACCATACTAGCACAGTCACCTCAACCTGCATCTGCAGACGTTCTAGCCCTTGCAGAGCACATCTTTCCACTTCTCGAGATTGGCTCAGATAATCTTCGCATTGTTCTGGGTATTGTTGAGTCCTACATCATTCTTGCGCCTGAATCAATGCTTGGCGATACCGTCCGACTACGGATCCTATCATATATGACCAATCTTCTGGGGGTTACAAAACGAGAACTAGCTGGTTTGGTAACCACCATCGTGGAGAATATGATCCGATTTGCACAAGAGTTAGGTGGTAGCAATGGTGTAACCCTCATCGTAAAGGATCTGCACGAATGTGGCTACACCGAAAAGATCTTCGAGGGCTTGAAAGATGCTTGGGAAGCTCATCAGACCTCAGGCCCCAATCGGAAGTACCCAAAGCTTGACGATGTCGTTGAGACAGACTACTTCACAATCCTCGCCCGCATAGCACTTGCTGATCCCGCCATTTTCACACAAACCATCTCCTCAATTGGCGATGTGGAAGAGGCCTGGAATTGGCTCAGTATGGAATGGTTCCGCCATTTTGACAGTATGGCCAATATAGATAGGCAAAAGCTTTCGTGTTTAGCCCTGACCCGACTCTTGGAGTTGCCATCCCCCATGACCTCACTTGTGCTGACCAGGTTGCAAGACTACTTTGCCATGTGGACCAGCGTAATTGGCGAGATGATGGCAGGACGAGACGATGGCGGTGACAATCTCATCTGGCTATCGAACGAAGGAAATGAGTACGAAGCCCCGGAGGATGTTCGCAAGAGAGTTTTCGCAGCTAATGACCCGGTGCATCTCGTTCATTCGTTCGACTTTGTCAAAGCGCGTTTGCAACAACTCGTTAGTAGCTGTGGTGGAGAGCAGGAATTTCAACAGAACTGGACCAGCAATGTTGACGTGGATGTCATCAAGGGATTTCAGGAATTGGGCGTTCCGAGGGAGATGGCTTGAGAATACTTAGTGTGCGTGCCGATATCATTGCGATGAATCAAGAGATACCCAAGCCTGCTGATTAGATGACCGTAGTAGTGGTAAGAATAGTCATCTTGCAGCTCTTGGTGACTATTCTCGAATGCATGACACAAACGATCCCGGGCACTCGAGCTATCCTGTGCGAGTGAGAAGACTAACCCTGACCTATTTATTGATTGTGTGTACTCTACTTGGCAGAGGATAATCTTGACGGCACCGATCCATCGTTGGATGGTATGTGACCAACATGGCTATTCGTTGCATAGTCCTCGGTGATTTTGGCCCAAGCCGTGCCGTTCCCCAGATGCTAAGAGCACTAAGCGACCTCGGATTGTTGGGCTTTGTGGCGATAGCGATAAGATAACAAGACCCGGAGTCGTCATTATGCAGCTTGCTCCGCTATAAAGGGCACTACTGGGGTGCTACAAATAGCCCCAAATCTTGGGGACCCATTGAAACTTTCCTTTTCGCTCGTCTGACCTTCTCTGTTGTCTATCTTGGGGATCCATAGTCCTTTCTCTTCAGAAGGCCCTCATCTTCCGCGCCTTTCCTTGCTAGATTCCTGGACCCATCCATCTTCGCGGCCCTTCGCTCCTTGATTGACATCGACCGCAATGAAGGACTTCGTCTTCCCCAGCAAGCCCAAAGCACATCTGGATGCCATCATCAGCGGACCCCAGTATCGCTTTACAATCCTTACTGATAGACTCCTGCGGTACGAGTGGGCCGAGGATGGCCAGTTTGTAGACCAAGCATCCACCTTTGCCATCAATCGAGAATTCCCCGTCCCGGACTTCCACACCAAGGATACGGAAGACTCTCTTGAAATTGTCACAAAGGCTTTCCACCTGAGCTATGACAAGAAGCGCTTTTCCACCAGTGGTCTAGTCGTGGGCTTCAATGCCAAATTGACTGATTGGGGCGCTCCGTGGAGGTTTGGTAGTCGTTGCTCCAATCTTGGCGCCACGGCGCGTACGTTGGACGAGGCCGATGGCCGGATCGACATGGGACAAGGCATTCTATCCAGAGAAGGATATGCCGCCATTGACGATAGCGACTCTATGCTGTTTGATGGCCAGGGGTTTGTTGCTGGAAGGAATCCAGGTGATCGAGTTGATGGCTACCTTTTCACCTACGGACTAGACTACAAGGCTGCCATCAAAGCTCTGTATGCTTTGTCTGGCAAGCAGCCAGTTCTGCCCCGATACTCCCTTGGGAACTGGTGGAGTAGATATTATCGCTATAGTCAAGACGGTTACGTTGAGCTTATGGACAAATTCAAGGAGAGAGACATTCCCCTCTCCGTTGCTGTGGTCGACATGGATTGGCATATGGTTAAGGATAGCCGTGTTCCTCATGCCGGATGGACTGGATATACCTGGGATGATGACGTATTTCCGGATCCAGCGAAATTCGGACGAGACCTTCATGAGCGTCAGCTGAAGATTACTCTGAATGATCATCCTCATGCAGGAATTCATTATCACGAGGACTCTTACGATGAAATGGCCAAATTTCTAGGGCATGATACGTCCAAGAAAACCCCAATCTTGTTCGATCCGACTAGTCCTAAATTCATGGAAGCCTACTTAAGTATTCTTCACCGGAATGTTGAGAAGGTTGCGTGTGACTTCTGGTGGATTGACTGGCAACAAGGTCCGTATTCGAAGGTACCTGGGCTGGATCCGCTTTGGCTGCTAAACCATTTCCATTTTCTTGATAATGCTCGAAATGGGCAGAAACCTCTTATCTTTTCCCGTTATGCAGGTCCTGGCTCGCACCGTTATCCGGTTGGCTTTTCGGGAGACACAATCATATCCTGGGCATCATTGGAATTCCAACCCGAATTCACCGCAACAGCTTCCAATATAGGATATGGCTGGTGGAGTCATGATATTGGTGGCCATATGATGGGTAGTCGTGACGACGAGCTCGTAACTCGCTGGATTCAGTATGGAGTCTTCTCGCCACTGATGAGACTGCACTCCTCGAATTCACCCTGGATGTCCAAGGAACCATGGATGTATAAGAAAGAACACGAGCTGGTTATGGAGAACTTTCTGAAGCTCCGACACCGCCTGGTTCCTTATATCTACACGATGAATGTGACGGGCGCAGCGGATGACGAACCACTTGTCCAGCCGATGTATTGGTCGTTCCCCGAACAAGATGAGGCTTACTCAGTGCCAAACCAGTACTATTTCGGCTCCGAGTTGATCGTGGCACCTGTAGTCAAACCAAGAGACTCTAGAACTGGATTGGGTGTTGTTCAAGCATGGTTCCCGCCCACTGGGCGCTACGTCGACATCTTCACTGGAACAGTTTATGACGGCGATAGAACATTGAATTTATACAGGCCATTAGAGATGATCCCTGTTCTCGCCCATGAGGGTTCGATCATACCACTTGATGCTAGTGCTACGCCAGGAAATGGCTGCCTGAACCCAGAGAGCTTTGAGGTTCTTGTGGTTGTCGGAAACGATGGCAAAGCTAGTGTTGTGGAAGAAGTGATGGACGACACAAACGACGTACCGGGTGAAAAGTTGCGAGATCATCAACGAACTTCAACGGTCAAGTATGTGCAAGCTGAAGGAAAGTTGATCGCTAAGGTTGTTGGTGGGAGCTGGAAGTTCCGCTTGCTCGCCGTGACTGAAATTCCCAAGGACCTCAAGGTTACGGTTAACAGCAAGGACATTACCAAAGACGTGACGGTTATCATTGAGAACTATCCCCAGGCGCCTAGCATGGTCATCGACTGTCCTTTCAAGGCTGGGGCCAATGATGAGATCACGATTGAACTTGGAAAAGATCCTCAACTGAGTATTCTGGACCACACAGCACGAATGGAGAAGATGTTGTTAGAGTATCAAACCGTGATTAACACTAAGGATCGGATTTGGGGCGTCATCAATGATAGGAAGACTCCTATTAACGTTAAGATCGGCAAACTCATGGGATTGGGATTGGACGAGGCATTGATAGGTCCTCTCACCGAGTTGGTCTTGGCTGACGGTAGAGGGTTGTCGTTGTAAGAATGGTACGAGAACACGAAGCACGGTTTAAAGATTAGAATCTAGAATTCACAATCCAAAAAGATCTTTCCGCAGGCTTCGTTCTAGATTGTCAAAGGCTTGTGATGTCATTCCTGGCTGATACGAGCTGCGAATCACAGAAAAGGGTACCATGGCCTGGGGGGGGCCTGTGCTGTGGTTGTGGGTGCCCACCTACCCACTGTTCGCACTCAAGTGCTACGCCGCAATACAGCCAGTACAGTACGCTAACTTATCACGACGCCGATATGCAACGCCATCTCCTCGCAGCATTGGTCCGTGACTGAGCACCCCAGCATCATTCCCGCACATCCCTTACCCCTCAAGGCTGGACTGGATGCGCAAGAACAGTAAGCGAGCATGACCCGTATAGGCGAACTGCAGTAAGGCGAGCGTCGCCATGGGCATGGACATGGACAAGGACAAGGACACGGGGCAGCTCACGAGATCTTCGTCCTGTATATTCAGAACACCAGACAACAGGATTGGTGAAGATGGGCGCATTGAGCTGAATGTGACTCCGGTCTAGGAAAATGGCCCAATGAGCGTCAGGTAAGACTTCCAGGATGCTTGCTGCTGTTGCCTTTTTGACAGCAATGGTTCGCCCGGTCACATGTCGTTTTGGCGCGCCTTTCTGCCTATATCTGCCTGCATCAGTACGATAGCCTTACATCGATGACCGTGTTGGATTATCTATATAAACGGCGATTCCTCTTCAACTATTCCACAGATCATCCAATTCATTCATACCCAGAGACCCAACGCAATCGTAACAATGGGCGATATCCGAGGCCTCGACATGGACACTTCTACCATCAGCAAGACCTTCCAGGGCATCAGAGAACACTTCAGCGGCCAGCGAGAGAGCACCGAACTGAGTATTGCTCATGTCCTGCGAACCTCTCATCCAGGCTTTGATGTCACCTGCACCGCAAAATCCGACTATGATCTGCTTGGTTATGCAAAGGCCGGCTACGCAACGGCCAGCGAGATATTTGGTGAAGCATTTGATGCTACTCGCACCTATGTCTCGCCATCCACAAGGGCCGGTAATGATGCTCCCAAATTAAGGGACAGCATTCGTTGTGGAAGTTGGCGCTATACGTGGGAGGAGAATGAGTTCTTGCTTTACGAGGTGTATTACCATGCTCCCTTCCAGGCACCAAAGCAAATCTGTTTTGTCCTATCACCACGATCTGATGGAGTCACAGGCCGCATGAGTCCGGCCACAGACGCGCTCCTTTTAGCGGCTGGGGCCTGGTGTGCTAAGCTCCACAACGAAATATACGTCTTTGACAATGGGGCTTGGAAAAAGAGCAAGAAGCTCTGGAACAGCGTCCAAGGATCCTCTTGGGACGACGTCATCCTGAATCAAGATATGAAAGCAAATCTCATCAAAGATGTCCAAGGCTTCTTCGACAACGAGAAACTCTACACCAACTTAGCCGTCCCCTGGAAGCGCGGACTTATTCTCCACGGCGTCCCCGGAAATGGGAAAACCATATCTATCAAAGCCTTGATCAATACTCTGTACACGCGACCGGACCCTGTTTCTTCTCTCTACATAAAATCCTTCACATGCTGCGCCGGTGAGAAATTCGCCATCGGAGAGATCTTCAAGCGTGCGAGAAAGATGGCGCCTTGTCTACTCATCTTGGAGGACCTTGACAGTCTCGTGCGAGACAAGACGCGAAGTTATTTTCTCAACGAGGTAGATGGCTTGGAGTCGAACGATGGTATCCTTATGATCGGGTCTACAAACCATTTGGATGCACTCGATCCGGCTATTGCAAAGCGCCCAAGCCGGTTCGACCGTAAATACCACTTCAAGCTTCCGAATGAGGCGGAGCGAAGCGCGTATTGTCAGTTCTGGCGCAAGAAGCTTATTGATAGTGATATGGTGGAGTTTCCAGAGGAATTGTGCGACATTGTCGCGAAGCTGACCGAGGGATTCAGCTTTGCATATCTCAAGGAATTGTTTGTTATCTCTTTATTGAGTGTCGCAAGAGGTCACACTGGAGAGGAAGATCTTGTCATAGTTGAAGAAGAAAAAAACGACGAGAAACTTGAATTGGATAGTGCTGGGAAAGCCGAAGATGTCAAGGCAGAGGGCAATACAGCTGAGAAATCGGAAGGCACTGCAGCACCAGAGAAAAAGCTCACAGTCCCTGAAGTTGCAATTCCAGAATCTCTTAAAGACAACACTCTCCTTCAGATCCTTCGCAGTCAGACAAAGATGTTATTAGAAGAGATGGACAACACAGGCGATAGCAAGGGCAAGGCGGGCAAGGCGGCTGAAAAGGATGGAGGTGATGCCCAGAGTAACTTTTTCATGCAGAGGGCACAAGAACAAAACTTGTTCGGAGTTGACGGCGATGACGAATAGATTTGATTAGACTTCGAATCTGCTATTGTTAGGGCTTGCCAGAATAGTCCCGATTAAGTTCTTATTAAGGTCAAGACTTCATATACGTATCACCTAGCCTTGTTGTAGAAATATGTACCATGTTTGCAAAGTAGTGATCATGAGAATTTAGTGTATGAATTTATAGGCTTAAAAGTCGACGCATGACTCTCCTCCTTCGGATTCCTCGCTCCATAAGTCTCAGCCAAAACCAAAGATATCAAAGCAAGCGACGGCACTGTCATCGATGAATCTGCCACAATCTAGACGTGATTTAACTCAACGTCCAAATTTGATTGTTCAGTACACCATTTTGGAAACAAAGTTAGTCTATGGTTTCTGAGAAAGGTCCCAGTTATGAAGCAAGCTGCCCTTGGTTTATGGCTGTAGCGCTCTTGAATAAGACCTAATTTTAAGGCCCGAGACTCCAGCCTGTTGATTGTTAGCGATGAAACTTGCCAGGCTCTAAAATGGAAGAGGTGCTCGGGCTATCGTGACATTGTTGATGAATCGGGACCCTGCCCCGGATGACACGCCGTCGGAGAATAAATAAGCGAGGGGTCTGGCTTCTTCCCGTTAGACAAGGTAGCGAGCAAGGTTGTTCTGTTATAGGATTTGCAAAATACATATTCAAGCCTATATTACAAGAATAATCTGGTCATTAGGGCATCGGTGCAGTCTTTCCGAGTTATGAGTGGCATCAAGTTATGGTTTGTGATATCTGCATGCCGTCGTCACCCAATATCCACAAAAGCGTTGCCATGGTGACCAACCGCATCAAACGCTGGCAACACTAGCGGTCAACACGAGCGATTGCCCGTTAGGAACAGCCGTCGTGTGGAACTGTCAAGATATAGGAAGATCCATTCCTGTTGATCATTCAACATTCCTCACGATAACCACAAGACACCCTCAAGCGTTGTTTCAATCTCTCAATGGGCCGGATGATGGCGGCGCTCCCGTCTTTCCTTACCCCGCCTCGTGGCAAGAAGCAACAGAGCTTCGAGGTTCGCTACCCATCCGACGATGAATCACCACCATCCTCTCCAATTGATCAACAGACTCCACAGAGCCGTAAGGGTCGTTACAGAGCTCCAGGTACTCTGAACAACAACAACAGCATCAACAATAACAACAGCGGCAATGTGTCCGAATCGACTGGAGAGCTCCGAAGAAACCGGGCCCTGGCCACCAAACAAGGCTTCGTGATGCCTCACGAGCGATCAAGACCTGAATCTTTTGCTGCACCAAATGACAGAGCTGCTTCACCTCCACCCGGATATAATCCTCCAAGTGATGCCAACCGTCGCCAGACTTGGGGGGCTCCAGGGTCACGGGGTTTGGAAGAACCACACCACTCTGGCGGAAGCAACGGACGGATGAATGAAACCATCGGCGCAGAAGCGCAGCCAGTGGTGCTGTCTCTGGACGGCTACAAGACCGCCCTCAAGGAGTGGAAAAAGCATCATAACATCTTCATGTCCGGATTTCAGGACTACTACGTTCTTGCGCTCCAGCAACGGTTTGCGCGTGTTGAGCCCGAGCTGGAAGCAGCTCTGCATGCATACTGTGGCTCCCAGGAGCTCCAGATTTGCATGCGCCACTGGGAGCAGGAATCCAAGCGTCTTCCCAGTGCTGGCTTGACTTTCGCCAACGCGATGAAAGGGCTGGTCCGCGACGCATGGAACGAGGTCGTTGTGCTCGACGAGCAAGCTGGCAATGGGCAGGCCCTGCTGGAGATTCTGCGACGGGGTATGGAGGAGGCGCATCAGGCTTACCTCAAGACTCTCGAGGGCTCCAAGGAGAACCTGTGGCACACGCTTGATTTCAATGTCGATGGCACCCAGAATATGCGACCCGAGATTCGGGAGAGCTACTGGGGACAATTCGACAAGCTACAGATTTTGAAGGAGGAGCATGCTTGTGGCATCCCGATCTTGGTGATTCCTGAGCTGGCACCGTCTCCGGCACCATCTGAGGGACGTCGTCCGGCGGAGTCGATGCCCACGCGCCATCGTTGACTATCTGTACGGCGCAGAAGTACCATGGAAAAGAAAGACGATCAACAGTTAAAGGATGGGTCAAAAGTCAGACGAAAATCTTTCTTATGGTTTAGAATTCGGTCTTCGACGAAGTAATGTTCGCTAATGATCACGATGTCGTTTTATGTACTTGCAAGGAATATACATAGGTCTGCTTTTGTTATCCGTCTGGGATTCTGTCTGTGATCACTCGTTTAGCTTAAGCTTCTTCACCTAGATTTTGGTTGCGTCTACGAAGCAAACCCTATAGTTATCAAATTTGCTTAAGCCTCTAGGTTCAACATGATATTGCACTCTTGGAGGCACAATTTCATTTTCGGACCTTACCGTTTCAGGACATGGTAATGCCTAAAATCTGACTCTATTACTACCTAGAACGCGTTGACAGTCCGATATTACTGAAGAGGGGTTGCTTTCTTGGTCATCATTTAAGTAACGTGGGATGTACCTTAGATGGATATGGGTAAGACACTCAAGAATTCCCCTAGTACAAGGGCTATTTCACCTTTTCACTGCCTTTCTATTGGTTATCATGGCCGCTATTTCTGCCCCAGTAAACGTGACGTAAAATGGGGAATATCCTTTACTTTTGGATACCTTAGCTTGGAGCAGTTGTTGCCTGAACCTTAAAATCACTACTAATAGAGCAATACTCGCTCATCATGAAGTCCACTCATTATTTGGTCACTGGTTCAGCCTAAGATCGTCTGTTTTATTCTCCACATTCGCCTTCCAAAGTTGTTTATTGGTCTTGATTAGACTCTTGATTTGCCGGAGCAAAGCAGAATGCCAACCACCAAGATCTTCGGCACGGAAAGTGCTGCCAACAAAGCGATCGGAGGGATTCCTACGATTCATTACTTTGACTTCCTATCTCGAGGGCGGGGCCAAGTTGTTCGACTCATGCTTATCGTAAGACCACCCTACTTACAACTCTTGCAGGCGAGAAAAGAGCAAGAAGCTCAAAAAGAACTGGAATTGGGCACGTTTTGGCTGGGACATCCTGACAGTGGACTCTAGGATGCCGGCGCTGCGTACAAAGATGTGCGATACTCGTTCGACGAGTATCCCGAACAGAAGCAGACTGGTGTCATTGCTAAGATGAACCCCACGGGGAACGTCCCGATTGTCGAGATGCCCGATGGGAAGATCTTGACGCAGAGTTATCCGATCCTGAGGCATTGGAGTAGATTATTTGGCGCGTATGATGGTAAGACTGAGGAGGAGAAGTATTTTGCAGATGTTATTTGTGATATTGTCATTGATTGTGAGTTGCCTATACGGTTCATCCTGTGCTTCATCCTGTACACTTCTTAGTTGCAGTAGTGGTGGCATGAGTGACTGATGCATTATCTAATGTGCTATTCAGGGCGAACATTATTCCTCGCGGCATTCTTCTCCGCAAACAAGGCAGAGGATTACCCAAAGCACAAGAGCGGAAAGCGGAAGCATTTCCTTGATGCATTGGAGAGGCACTTAAAAAGTAACGATCTCTCAAGCCGGGGGCCATTCGTCATTGGGAAGGAGATCACCTATGCTGACTTGGTCCTATTCCAAATAATGCACGATGAGGAGTTGACCAGGGATGGAAAGAAGGAGTTGCAGAATTATCCAAGATTAGCTCAATTGGCGAGCGCGGTTGAAGGCCGACCTAATGTCAAGGCATTCTTGGAGAGTGATGCTTATCTTGGTTAAAAGAGACTCAAAAGACGCCTGTGGCAATTATTTTCGAAATTGCTTTCCAAAGAGGTAACCGTTGACTAGAAATTGTCAACACCTTGACTTTTGGGACGATTAACAATCCAAGATGTTACAGCATCCTACTCTGAAATATTCTCATGTGAGAACCATAAAGTGCTTGAATTTAAAATCCCTTCTAGGAAGAAGGTTAGAATAACGCGCTTCACCCTCAGATATCAAGATTTTACGAATTAATAGAGCTTCCTAGCACATGGATCTTTCCCGTTGATTGAAAAAGATTCCGTGGTCTGTTGAGGTCAATTTTCATATCTGTAATGATGAGTTCGCAATGCTACGTAAATCAAGTAAACGGATTAATGAAATCATGTTTTCCTTGTAGTTCAAAGTGATGTAAAAGCACGAGCGCTTTTGACATTTCAATGATCTCTGCCTATGGCTTAGCGTGCCAATTCACCCTCGTTTGGACGACTGTACATCTCCTCCGGAGGTGGACCTTTTTCCCATTTGATGCTCTCCACTTCTCTTCCAAGCGCCCATTCCCTAATCTTCTCGAAATTACGGCAAGTATGTGGCTCAGTCTCTTGTGGTAGCGGTATTCCGCGTTCTGGTTCATAGTCCCAATATACTGCTGCAATATCGCTATGACACATTATTGATAGCCGTAACGACTCAATACAATGATCTAGAGCCATTTCAATTAATTGTGATCCCGGAAGCAGAGTTCCTAAGCTTACCATAATGATGTGCTTGGCCACTTGTATAGTTCCGTTCGCCATCGCTACCAATCCAGTCAAAGAAATGGCCTTCATAGCGTTGGGGCCAAAGTGTTTTCCTAAGTGTGTTCAAGCAGTGGAGTTGATGAAAGACGTCCAATTCCATAAGGTACTTATTCTCTTCGCCTGGAACAGCAATAGTTCTGTTTGGGATCCGCGCTGCCTCTTGAGAGGTAATCCAGTTTAAATTGCCAACTGAATCAAATCAGCATAACCTCAGCAGTGGGCGAATCAATCAAGCTTACAATGATAGAGCTGATTCCACATTATGTCCGTGATATCATCAGGGATGCCATCATGTTCACGGCTCATATAAACACTCTTTTCCCACATGCTTTCGGGGAAGGTAACGGTTTCATACTCCACGAGGTCTTGTGCGGGGGCTGTTTTCAGTCAGCTCATAGCCACCGACGCTCTTTTCTTGACAGTCCCACTTACAGTAGAAATCGCCTATACTCGGGTCTTTGCAGATTTGTTTCCTCAGGCCTAGATACAGCATGCCCAGAGCTTGGATGCTGATTATGGTATAAAGAACCAGAAAGTGAATTCGGGAACTGGAAGCTACAGGTCTCTGTAAATGGTATGGATTTGATGCTTCACTCGACTCGCGGTCTGAGAGTAGTCTCTCGTTCTGTGATTTTTCGATATCCATGTTGTGACTTGAAAGGAACTTCCAGCAGTAAAGCTTTCACTTTCAATATGCAATGGAGTGAAATTGATAGGAAACGGGAAGAAAGTAGAGACAAGTTGGGGTTCTCGTGCTACTTCCTGTACAGCTTGTTGAACTACCATTTGGACTATTCGCAGCCTGCTGACGTATCGTTGTTATTGCTTACTGTGCAGAATTATCTGCTGATGCTCCACAGAAAACATGCTGTAAGCGACCATATCTTACATTAGTTTCATGTTTTGATAGATGATCAAGTTCAGCTGAAGAATTCGATGTGGTTAGCGTAATCTAACCATCCAGCTCAATACCCGAGCTTGCTTAATATAATTGGTTATTAAGATCTGCAATGCAACGTGATAGCAATGTAAGCTTTGCAAAAGGTTAACCATAAATCGGCCAAGAATACACAGGGGATCCTCTTTTACGTTCGGCTAAGGGAAGTCACTTCGTCAATCCAACAACAAATCAAAGATTTATAATCGTAGCAGATCATCTGTAACCTTTCTAGAGATGATCATTTACTATACTAACTAGAATGCATCTCGTATATGCAGCTTCATTTACATATGATGACCATGGTCTTCAGTTGCGTTATTGTACCGGTTCTCCTCCGTCCACGCTAGCAGCCTATCATAGTCACGGCAAACATGACTTCCATGCCAACCTAGGCTCGAGTGAGATTTTCGATCCTCGTTATAGGTAGTTGGATCGAGCGTAGGATCTGCAGAGCATCTGACTGCTTGTCTCAAGTACTCCAAGCAATGATATGCATGGTCCTTCTCAAAGTCCGTCACCTGTGAAGCATCCGCCAGCGCCACCGTGAGGAACTTCTGAACAAGGTACTTTTTTCCTGATTAGATGAAACGTCTGTACAGCCTGTCATCTAGAACTTACAAGGCAGTGGTATTGGTGGAACGCTGATACCGCGTATATCTCCGATTCGTCGCCTTCGTTTAGTCTCACAAATCCTCTTCCTTCTGTGTAAAGTTAGAATGGGTCTTGTTGCCATAGAACTGGTTTCCCACTCACTTGGAAAGCCTTCTGCCCATGCTGACTGTATCTGTTCTGCCGAACCTTTGATGAATCTCTCTTCGGGCGTAAACTTGAGGGTGATACTAGGAACTGATTTCTCTTAGAAAATATCATTGTGGAGGCAGTGCTACTTACATTCCGGCATTATTGGTTTCTTATAGGCTTCGCTAATATGATTGATTGCATATTGTCGTGAACCAGTAGTTAAAACGATAAGTGCAAGTAGCAACATCATACAACCCATGCCCAAGAACCAAGCAAATTTCCTAACTCGAGGTATCTGATGCACCGTTGAGGAAGAAATCGAGCTTCCAGTCATTTCATCCAATGGTGTGTAAGAAGGTTTTGAGATGCTAGCAAGGGCTCTCAGCTTGCGTGAAAACATATTGAATATGATTAGGTCCTTAAATTCACACCAGTTTCTCTGAGCAGTGATTGCAATAAATAAAGATTTTCGACTTCTGTATTTGAACAGACAGTGGGCAAAACTTTGACTTTGGCAACCAGGATAACTCTTGTCCACAACACAAACACAAATGATGAGGGATTTCCATGACCATGCACTATGCACGTAATCAATGATCCAAACTCTCATTATGCAATATGCTTGAGTCTGACTCGTTGCTAGCATTTGTAAACCCGGCTGGGATACCTTAAGCCCGTAAATGCCAAGACACGTGTTCATGAGAAAGTAGTTGATATATTTGCAGGCCAAGCCCCCCATCCATCTAACATATGTAACATACAGCCCAAGTTTTCAAGACATATTCAGAATACCTCACTCTAATTGAGATCAATCACCAGTACTACAAAAAAGCTACAAAATATGAAGCTTTCCACTCTTGCAGCTGCTTTGGCAGTATTCTCAGTCCAGGCCGTTCTTGCTGCTCCTACTGCGCAACCTGATGCCAATGCGGCTGCTCCTGCCGAGAAGAGACAATACAAAGATGATTCGTTCCTCTATTTCGAGGATTACGTGGAGTGTAAGTGCCTTTTAACACGCAGTCAAGACATATTCTCACAATAGCCAACAGCCAAGAAAGATAAAAGACAATACAAGGACGATTCTTTCCTATACTTTGAGGATTACGTAGAATGTAAGTTGAGCAGTTCTCCAAATATGAAGATTGCTGACTCTTTCATATCAGCCAAGAAAGACAAGTGATCGTACTAAAACGATGCTTGAGGATTACGAGACCAGTAAAGCTTTGGCCCAGGATATTGATTGCTGTATTAACTGAGAGGGCCTTCAGCCTTTGGACATAAGTGATCCTTTAGCAATGAGATATGGTGAAGGAGGGTTTCCATAGTTCTCAACTAGAGTAGAATGGAAAATTTGTCTCCTTTGAAACCAAATACATTCAATGGCTGGTCTGGACATGGTTAAAGCTGTTGCAAAAAGGCCAGCTTACCTCATCCTCCCACAAAGTAGACTTCAAACTTCTCGCTTTGTTCTCTTTTTCTTAAGTCATTGGCCACATTATTCATAAGCCTTCAGATGAACTAAAGATCGCTGCCGGTTCTTAAGTTACTCAGGTATCAAGTCATATCGTTAAAATTGAGCTTTTGAACCGATTGGATGGATATACTTGCAACGAACATGTCAGCCCGCTGACCACATACCCGAAGCAAGGTTAATGCCGGGTATTCCAAGGGTTTCAAAAAAGAAAAGAAAACATGTCAGAAATGCAGTCACGGATATGGAGGCGGTAGAAATATCATTCATCCCATTCTCAACATTTATTTAGCTTTTGGGCCATGGTAGCTGCAGCCAAACAATGACAATGCATACACGAGTGTCGATCTACAGACTACATTCTAGACTAATGTTAGTCTCATAGACACACATCACTCTCCGGTATCCAAGTAGTCCCTGATTCCAAAATCTATGTTTCTAGTGCTCAAAACCTAACATGGCGTACAAACATGAGGAAGAGCATTTCCTCCCTAACGATGATGCTGCGATAGGATCTCATCATAGTCGATATGTTGGCTTCCCATGGATTGTTCACATGGTTCTTCTCTTTATTTACACTTCCATATTTATTTATTTCGGCAATGAACTCAGTTTTACCAGAAGTTGTGATAAAGAATTGAGCGCATGGTGTAAGTGCTCTTATGTCTTTTGATTTCCATCCGGCTAACCGAAATCAAGCTCCGCTGCTGGATATTGTGAAATACAGAACAGTCGAATTCAAGGGTTCTTTTGATTCGAAATCGGAATGGAAGGGTCCACCTTCACCTGAAGTAGACGCTGCTTGGAAAGAGATAACTGGAGGTCTGCACTTCCACTCTGTGGATCCTGAACTGCACCATTGATAACGACTAGTTGAGACTGTGAGCGCCAACATTCAAGAAGCGCAGATATTGAAGCTTCAAAAGTCTGTGGACGCTTCAAAAACCCCAGATGGCGATTACCTCGTAGGAGTTGAAGTGGTCCATCAGCTACATTGTCTCGTGAGTAACCCTAAATTTCACATATGCTATCATTAAATTCTCACGACTGTCAGGATATGCTACGTAGATGGACATACCCCGAATATTATGGCAATGCAGGAATGTTCCGACATAAAGATCTTCTTCGAAATCACACAGGTTCTTCTATTACCCCTGCAGTAGTGGGTAGAACCAAAATTCTGATTGGGAACAGATCATTGTATAGATATGCTTCGGCAAAATCTTATTTGCACCAGCGACGTTTCCCTCGTTACTCACAATTGGGTAAAGGGATTCGAAATGCCGCAACCAAATTTCAACGTGGTACACAAATGTAGGAATTTTGACGATATCTTGAGATATGTGAAAGAGCACTCTAGAAATTGGACCCGGAGCGATTTTGCAATGAAACCTGAGGATATTGTGGAATTGGATCACCTGCCATAGAAAAGGATGAATTCAGACGATTTGTGACTCTCTAATAAGGAATCGTAAATTAGAATTCATATATAGTAAACATGTTCCAAAATGACTGGTTGTAGCTCTGCGGGTATGGATGAATGCGTTCTTGGATTCCAGGACCTCAAAAGCCTCATACTGTAAAGCATGCGTTCATATGCTTGTAAGATAGTGAACCGCTAACGGTAAACAAGTTATTTCCTGCTCAATGATTACGTTATCTCAATATCTAGCAAGAACAGCTATATAAGCCATGACTATCCCCCCTTCTAATCTCTTGCCAAGAAAGAAAACCGAGAACACTCCTTACCCGCAGCAAAATAAGCGAGATTTATTACTACCAGCCAACCATGTTTGAATTCTGGAAGCCTAGAAATTTCGAATATGACCAGATCCGAGGACATAATGATGATGAAGAATCTGTTAAAACCCATTCCAACAGAAAGCTGAATGCTCCTCCGGGTGTGCGTTCTGGGGAAGGGTTCCGTGCTCGTGAACTGGTCTGGATCGTAGCGACTTGCATTCTTGCTGTTTATTCAGTAACGCTGAGCTATAAGCTATGGTCACGATCGAAGCAACCAAGTTTCGAGAACGGTTTTATTACAGATCTCCGTAGGCCTGCATTACCAAGAATACTCATTTCAAGACTGATTTTCGTAACATAGAAGCTGCAAAATCCTCAATCCACTTGATTGATCGTCAGTTCTCAGGCGGGCTCATGATTCATCAAAACGGCTCCTGGTATCGAGAAATCGATGAAGCAAAGCTACAGTATGTTGGAGAGCCACGGAAAGAATTGGATGATGCTTGGAATGAACTCCTTGCTGGAATGAACATCGATTTATCTGCAAATGAAGCAGAGGATATGAGGGACAAAACGTGGAAATGGCCGGAGACGGAGCTATACTTCACTGGGTATGCCTCTCACGCATGCTTGACCGAAAACAAATACTGACGACTAAAAGCGTGAATGTTTTTCATGGCCTGCATTGTCTTGTGAGTTTTTCCAAGCCATAGGAGACACTGAGACCTAACTTCAACACAAGAATATGGTCCGCAAAGCCCTCTCCCCAGAATATTACGTCTGGCCACACCAGAGCTCTGGCGCCGAAGCATTCGCAAAGATGCACATTGGTAATTAGACCACGATCCCGTGGCTTAGTTCAAGTACTAACATTACATCATAAGAACACTGCATTGACTTCATTCGACAGTCACTTCAATGCTCTGCAGATATGAGTCCGATGTTGTGGTTCTGGTCGCCAGACCATAATAATCCCATCCTCAAGCCAGATACCACGCATACATGTCGTGATTGGGACGCTATTCATGAGTGGGCGAAGGAGAGGGAGATTGATCCTGAAGCGAAAAAGCAGTTCCTTGGAAAGGCGTCAAATGAAAAAGATGCTCATGTTGAGGGTCGGTGATGCCGGAATTGATAGAATGGGGCTAGCTAATTTTATCCAAATCACTTACAGGACCTTGCAAGTTTACATTCAACATTCTTAAATATCAGACACATTCATTCCGAGGGCTAAATTGAAATAGTCACTTAAACTCCGCTCTGTGACGTGCTTTCTGACTAGTAGCTGACCTTCAAGTGCACCAGATAGTCGAACTCCATGCCCAATAAGAGAGAGAGCGAATGAAAGGTCAATTCCTCCTCAAAACTTCCTCTTCTTCTTCACCGGAGCCTTTATAGCTTTTTCTTCAAGCTCTCGCTTCAGTTCACTCCTCTTTCTATCTGCTCTCTCCTCGGAAGTTTCTCTGGGTGGAGGGGTGACGTCCTTTATCTTGCTCCTCCCTCTATCTACAACATCTTGTTCTCCGTCAGAAACAGGACTAAGAGTCTTCTTTCTCAGGCCGCCTAGTTTACGTGGCGACTCCTCACTCTTAATATCGATGTCAAGTGGTGTTGATTTGCGTTGAAGGCCACCAAGTCTCGGCGTCGGAATTTCTGCTTCATCTTCTACTACGGTGGCTTTCTTTCGGAGGCCACCAAGTTTCTTAGTCGCAGTTCTTGCTGGTAACTTGGCTTCCTTGACAGAATCAGCCTCATCTGAAGATGAAACATCCTTCTTTTTTAGGCCACCAAGCTTGCCCTTTACTTTCTTCGCGGGTAATTTCATCGGTGGCGGTGAAGGTTCGCCTTCTGACTCCGTCTCAGATTGTGGTACCTTGGGAGTGACGGCCGTTTGCGGTCGTGATGCAGCTTTCTTTGATAAGTTTGTAGATTTCTTAGGAGATTCATCGTCAGATTCTGTGAATTCATCCTCATCTTCTGGCTCCTCCACTCCAACCTCGGCCTCATGGGAAATCTTCTGTACTAACGAAGTACTACTGTCAAGAACCATGCTTTGCTGTTCAACAGGTGGATAGATCTCAGATACAGGCTGCTTCGAGGGTTCCGATTCTCCTTCTGTCTCTGTATCTTCATCTTCAAATGGATTTCCCCGGCGGCGAGGTGCAGGCCGCTTACGAAGACCACCAACTTTGACTGCCTTTGATTTAAAGGCTGGTGAAGGTGGTTTTGGGAAACTGTCTGGAACTGCTTGTGATGGGACATCCAAGTCGTCATCATCGCTAGATCCCAGCGTTTTATCTATGGCGCCGTCCTTAGAGAACTTTCCCGGCGGTGTGGCCTGAACTTGGAAGTCATCTATATCATCATTCTCCTTCTCGTCGGGAGACCTTGAGCGTATGACTGCAGGCCTCGAAGCCTGGTTGTCCATAGCATCTTTCTTCACGCTTACATGGAATGAGGTAGAATTTCCAGACCACCAATTCTTCACCAAAGTGAGATTTGCCCCTTGAACTGCTGGAGAGTTGCGCGGAGAATTATCTTCGAAAACGTCAACTACCAGTGAGTTCACATCCTTCGCGGTGCCAAAGGAGGTGTCTTTCCTCCAGGTTTTGGCGTCAAAGGGTGCCAAGCCTTTGATTCTTTCTTCCGCCCATGCTCTCGTGCTCTTCCTTCCACTCTTTCCAGCAGCTCCAGGAAATACCTGACCCAGATCAGCACCTTGCGCCTCCAACTTGTCCACTAGTTTCTGTATCACATGGTCCTTTTCCCTCAACATTTCCAGCAGGCTAGCTTCCTCTTTTTTTAGTGTGTGTTGTGCCTGGATAATAGGTAAAAGTAGTTCGTTGGCAAGACTGTGCTGCGGCATGCGGGAGAGCTTGATTGGCCATTCCAGGGTTCCCAAGCCCTCCATTTCTGCGGTAACACGCAAAGACAGTGCAGGAGCAGCAGCATGTTGAGCATCGCCGATGTCAACCGTGAGGCTTAGTGTTGTACCGTCTCTCCCATCAATGGCCCCTTTGATTCTCTGCAGGAACGGCTGCAGGTTCTCGTCTTCACCTTCATCTTCTAGCTCAATGACGGTCCCTTCATCTCGTGTGCGACAGGCAATGGCACTTCGGGAGAGTGATTCGCCCCAAATGTATGTCAAATCGGTCAGAAGAATACTGTACGATGTAGATGAGAACTCAGTTGATATGAGAAGTGTAGGTACAGTGTTCTCGTCGGAACGTGGGAAAAATAATGGTCGCCACGTCAAAGCCATCGTGAGCTGGTTTCCGTTGGGGGTCTTCAGGAAGGCTGAGAGATTTTACACTTTGTAAGTGACACTACAGCTTCGCCCAGAAACGGGGAAAGCGGAAGCAGATAGCCAAAAGACCTTGATGGGAAGCAACGTCGATCTCAAGCCGCATTTCTTGCCTTAGAGTACAAGGGATACAGGCTGGCATCCATTCACGACATAAAGTCGTGCAACAGAAGCAGGGGGGCTGAAGTAAAGCAGCTAGTATGAAACGGTCCACGACATCAGAAGTACATCACAACACACATGGTGGTCTATGTGTAGTTCAGTGCCACCGATCATGTAGCTTCAAAATATATAACGAGGATGAAAGAGATAGGAGAATTATCAGGCACGACAGGCTACCATCCGTGCTAAGAGAGCAAGGATGATCACGAATTGACAGTCGTCTAATCACGTGACTGGACCACGGGATAGCAGAGTGGTGCTCCCGACACTATCGTAGCAATGGATGTGCTTGTTCGTACTTAAGATCATCATATAAATTAAGAATAAAGTGGCAGACAAAGTGGCTAGCTCGATGTGCTCAATACGCCATCTCGACATGGACTGGATAACTAGCGTCGAGTAAAGTATCCGAACATGAATCCAAAGTGCTAACCCGGACATGGTACCATACATGCCATACTCATATCGCCTGCAAATGCTCCCAGGTCCCTACCATTTCGCCAAGATATATACATCGACGCCTGTCCGATGGCACCCAAGCAACACCGCGGTCATCGTAGAGTCATTTCGCCGTCGCCCTTCATAATCTCGAACCGGACCTTTCTTCCATTGCTCCCAGTGCCATCCCATTTTTTCCGGCCTCCACCCTCAAGCCATCCCCGCAGATTTTTACATTGGCTGACATCCATCATTTCCAACTTTCCACAGCCTTCTGTTACAGCCTCAACCCCTGTACCAGTCACTCGAACACATCCTCGAACAGACAATTCGCGGAGTTCAAGCAGGTGTAGGCCGATAGACCGCAAGGAAGAGTCTGACACAGCAGAGCCACAAAACGATAGGCGGAGGTGGGTGAGAAGAGGTAGGCCAAGAGCGAGCACCTCCGTTGCTGTATCTGACAAAGCACAGCAAAATGACTGTAGCAAGTCTTGTTAGTATGAGTAAGAACATAAAAAGGGTAAACTTACCAAGTCAAGCTCTTTGAGTGACTTTGCAGCATTAGTCAAATACACAATAGCGTTGTCCGTGAGATATGTACAGTCGGCTAAAATTAATCTTTTCAGGTTTGAGAACTTGTAAATACTCCAATGCTGGAAGCCGCTATCGGTAATTGTTGTGCAACGTGTAAGATCTATCGATTGGAGGCGTTGGTGAGCATGAACAGCAAGGTGGGCCATGCTCCGATCGGTGACGTGTTTACAATATGAAAGTGTCAAACGTTTCAACTTTGGGCAGCCAACCACTGTACCAGGAGGAGGTCCGGAGGAAACCGCAGGCTGAGGATTAGTTTGAGTAAATGCAGACTTGTATCCCGTACGACCTGCAGTACCGTGGTTCGGGACTGAGGGGTCTGTGACTACCCATCCTACAATCCGGGCGAGAAGGTTGTCACTGACTTTCCTACAATTTGACAGGTCGATTTCTTCCAGCTCCTTGGCATTATTCGCCATTTCCAATACTGCCCCAGCGGTGATATCCCAAACGGATTTCATTTTCCAGTTCCGTACCGACTGTCCACATTGCATAAAAAGGGCTTGAAATCCTTCATCAGTGATGTGAAAACAGTTACTGATGTCAATAGTATGTGCACGCCTGCCAATGAAAGGGCAGATTGAGCTAATAAGAGCTTGGTTAGTCACCTTTCGGTTGTACAAGGACAAGTTGACGTAGTGGCAAACGTCAGGTGAGGTACTAAGTAGCTTCGACCAGTGAAGTGAAACGGTTCGCAGACGCATTAATTGATATAGGTCAAGATGCGAGAAAATGCTGGTAAGCACAGCATCGGGCAAGCGTCCTTTGTTGTACTGGCTTGACCGACGCTGAACCGTTTTTGCTCGCTTTGGGCGGAAGGTAGAGTCTGGGGGAGTGATTGCATGAACTGGCTTCGATGAAGGAGTCGGAGTCTGTGATCTCGTGCGGGGTCGTGATGGTGCTTCTTCGGGAGGAGATTCAGGCAACGGGGGTGCGTAGGATCCTCTTCGTGATTTGGCCCTCATATTATCTAAATCGACGCTTAGGAAGGGGTCGGGATCTAGAGGTTCCATCACCTCGTTGTCCTCTGCCCGACTCGGCTTGTGAGGACTCGCAGGCTTAGAAGGTGTAAATGTAACTTGAGGTAATGAACCTCTACGCAATGGCATGTGATCATCAATTTCCAGATTCGTGATCGAAGGTGCTCCTACATCGACCATATCGACATCGTCGTCTCCTGGTTGTGCAATTCGAGTCTTGGCTGTAAGTTCCACCTGTCGACGAATATCTGGCGAACAGCGTCTCCAAAGTTCTTCCAACACTTCTCCGCTGATCATAAGACACTCGACTGTTGTGATTGAACGTACAGTCGCCGTTCTTCGAGGTGCAAGTAATAAACTCGCAACTTCGCCGAAGAATTGTCCTTGTTTGAGCCGTGGGCGAATATATGATCCTCTGATTTGTTCTCCTGTTGCCTGACCTTCCGGACTTTCGTGGATAACCTCTACCTCTCCTCTAACGATAAAGTAGATATCGTTCCCGGGCGAGCCTTGCAAAATTATGTCGGTGAATGGCGGATACGTCTTTGGTAAAGCGCTCAATCCCAAGAAATGAAGAATCTCAGGTGGAAGTGTAGAGAATAAAGGTAAATCTTTCAACGTCTTGCGCACATTGACAAATCCACTTCCCAGCGCACTTCCAGCACTAGGATCTTCTATGATTCCTGGGCTGGGAGATTTTCGTTTCCTCGTGTTTATCACAGTCCCCTTCTGAATCATTCCAACGTCACCTGTTGCAACTTCACCAGGTTTGGCATCGCGTGCAACCTTTCCTCCTCTGGCCGGTAGAGCAGTTGAGGTGAGCTTTGGGCCGTAGCCACCCTCTTTTCGCTTTTTATTGAGAATTGTCAACCTCTCTTGCGCTTCCTCCATAATTGCTTGCTCCATCTCTGGGAAATCAGGAAGTTCCGCCCGCAGATCCTCTTTCTTTAACACCACGAGTAGACACCTTGTTCTCGCCAGAATTGTAGCTGTACGAGGCACATCCATGAGAATCCCGATTTCACCAAAGAACGCCCCTGGCCGCAACTCTGCATATGTAGCTTCACCATCGCGAGATGTCACCGCCACCGCTCCTCGCACGAGCCAATACATAGCTTTGGCATCATCGCCCTCTGTCAAGATCACATCATGAGGCGCATGGACTTGTGGTCGCAAGTGCCTTCCGATAGCGGCTAGAAATGTATCTGGAGCAGATAGAAACAATGGGAAGGATCGTATGCGATCTAAAAGGTCGAGTGGCATGTCCGGTATGGTAGATGCGGTGAGGGGCGAGGGTCTCACAGGTCTCGTAGGGTTGGTCTCGAGATTGAAAGATCGAATCAAGGACAACGAGTCTGGAATTGGAGCTCCATTGCCTCTGAATGGCGACCCTCTATTCCGTCGCATTATGCCTATTGGTGAATCACGCAATTCCTCCTCGTCCTACAACGCGCATGTATGTCCCACGGCCTTGTGGCCGTTGTGCCTTTCGGCCTCCCGATTGAGGGCCACGTCTGCAAGTTGTAGGTATGATCCTTTGCAAGAAAGGACGCTTTTCGATCTTCGAAGGCGTGGTGAGAGCAGATTCGAAGGCAGCTAATTGGCGGCAGCAAAGACGAGCGACCTCTGTCGCGTGCTGTACAATGTGTGCGACAAATTCGCGGTTCCTGGAGCTTGGGGATTCGAGGTCGACGCCGAAGTGCGTGGTCTGTCTACCGAGGCTTTGTCAGTCATTAACTCGCGGTAGTACATGGCACTGTCGGCGATGATGGGGCTTGGGCGTTTACATTGCGATATACTCTCTCGTGTCGCGAGGGGTAAGTCTCGTCGTGGACCGAGTGTCCAGGAATTATGGTGCTGCTCTGCAGAAGAAGGGTGCGTTCGAGAGCTGAGTGCGGTGGACACGGGGACAGTGAATGGAGCAAAGATGCAGATGTCGATGCAGTATCTCGAGCACGGAGCACTGGTGGATATTCTAAGCCCACTATGGTTCTGGTAGTCGCCGTGATGAGCGCAATCCGAGACGGTCCGCTACCTTAGACACTTTCCCGCGAAACGAGCTCTGGTGCCGGAGGGCGCTATGACGACAATAGCGGACGAACAGCTTCGTGCTTCCTTCTGATACATATGATTGGGCCGCACGCGCGTGGAGTGAGTGTTGGTATGCTCGAGGTCAGCGAAGTATACAGTATCAGGTAATCAGATGTCCGCCGGAAACATCCAGTGGTGGTCGGGAGGCAGGCCGCACCATGGCCATGCAGAGGGGAGCAGAGAACAGAGAGGCAGCGCTGGTGGGGTGTAGGGTGTCTCCAGTCAAGGATCAGAGAGTCGGCGATTTCTAGAAGGGCGGAAAGAAGCTGTCGCTTGGGTCTCTCAGCCCTGTTCCTGTCATATCATACGGGTAGGTCGATAGAACTCCCCTGCTCGACCTGCTGATATGCTGATAGCGTGTGGCCCGCGACCTATTTTCCGATGGGCAGAAGCAGGCTCTCACTTGCAGCGATGCGACTTTGGAGGACAGGCTCTGTTCGAGGAGCCGACATCAAGTGGTGCGGCGAATCTTACCACATGGATTGCGACGGGTACAGCTTACGGAATCTGACACGGGGATGACACCTGTCGGTCAACATAGAGGAAGAAGTTGTTCCGCGACTGCGAGTCACAAGCAACCTGATCTCTCGATGAACTCCCCAGTCGAAATGCAGGTATAACAGAACAAGTCGCACGAATACATGCTTTTCGGAGCAGAGGAGGTGAATTCAGACGGGCCTGGCCCTGGCTGCCGAGTCTTGCGAGCCGGTTGCCGCGCGACTCTTCTCCTTGCGGGCGCTCCCACATCCTCTGCGCGCTCAGGCCCAAGGGAACCTGCTCTTCAGCAAACCTACGCGGGAGGACTTTGGATGCTGGATGACTTTGCCAATCATGAGCAATTTCATGGTGAATTCAGCAACCGTGCGTTGTCGCGTGGAAGCATGCTTTATGAGTGTCATATCAGTCGTAGTTGAAACCAACCTTTCTCTCTATCGATTTGAGTGTTAGATCCTTCTTGGCCAGACGTTGTTCGATAGCTTTATACTCAAGTATGTCGCAGCGAGAATGCGTCGGACTCAGTTGACTAAAAGGAGCCGAGGAAGAAGCGATAATGTGGAGTGCTACGTTCACACCCAAAATCAGCTAACAACTCCTCGAGAATAGCTGCAGAACCTCGCAACCATAACTCTTCTGCACCTCTCCCACAACACTCTACCACAACATGGATCCGGGCAGGAGAGCAATGCTGTCTGGTCGTGCAGACTCACCTTCGAAAGGAATCACAGGTCCTCGCCGCGACGATAACACCCGAATCACCAAGCCCTCTCGTCCTACCAACGATCGCAACTCAGATTTCCGAGCGCGCAACAACACCAACAGCTTAGATGATGAGCAGACGAGACAGTGGGTGGCACAGGAAGACAGTTTTGTGTTGAAGCAAGCCAAGAAGAAAGCCGATATTCGAGTCCGTGAAGGCCGAGCGAAACCCATAGATTGGTTGGCCGTCATACTACGAGTTATCGATCCTGATCGAGACCTTCTGGATGACGATGAAGAGGAGGCACCAACTGACGTTGTGGATCCTGAGGGCGTCTTTGAAGGGCTCAACGATGCACAGCTTGGCGAATTGGACTCCGACATCACCTCATATCTCACCCTTGAAACCAACAAGAATAATCAAGAATACTGGAAGACAATGCAAATCATCTGCAATGACCGCCGCCAAAAGCTCAAACCCGTAGGCCGTGAGGAACGGGCAGTCAGCTCTGTTGCAGCTGATGTCGACCAACTCCTCAGACCCAAGACCTACGAACAGTTGGAGGCTCTGGAAAGACAGGTTAAGGCAAAGCTTCGTAGCAATGACGATATTGACGTGGATTATTGGGAGCAGCTGTTGCGAAGCCTCTTGATATGGAAAGCTAAAGCCAAGCTCAAGAAAGTTTATCAGTCACTTCTCGATAGTCGGTTAGAGACTTTGCAGAATCAGCAACAAGAAGATGCCCGAGATATAACAACAAGGTTACAGACCATGCTTGCAGGTCCTACGCCGGTAGTGGAGGAGGGTGAAGATTTGATGGATACTGGCGAAGCTACTTCGAAGCCACGCAAACAACCATTACTTCAATATACGCCAATCTATGACCCGGAGCCGTTGCTCAAGTTGCATAGCGAGGACAAGGCTGCCGATGTTGTTGATGAGTCTGTCTTCCTCGAGAAGATTGTAGCTGAACGAAAACGCATTTTGAAATTAGGCTACGTTACATCTCGCCAACCCACCGTGGAAAAAGCATTGTCTTCTGCATCCAAGTCAATTGCCTCAGTGCCCTCTGCGCCACCAGGAACTCAGCGCTTCTCGACTATAGCCAATGAGGACTTTTCTCAAGCCACCAAAGCCTTATATGAACGAGAAGTGGCTCGAGGAGTCAATGAAAACGAAGAAATCTTTACGGCTGAAGAATCTATTGCCAGTGGCATTGCACCTCAGTGGGCAGACAAATATCGACCCAGAAAGCCTCGCTATTTTAACCGCGTACAGATGGGCTATGAGTGGAACAAGTACAATCAAACTCATTACGATCACGATAATCCTCCACCAAAAGTTGTGCAAGGATACAAGTTCAATATCTTCTATCCCGATCTGATTGACAAGGCCAAAGCTCCCACCTTCCGCATCATCCGTGAGAATGGTCGCAAGAGAGGAGAGTCATTTGCTCCAGCTGGTGAAGAAGATACATGTTTGATTCGATTCATCGCAGGGCCACCCTACGAGGATATCGCCTTTCGCATTGTGGACAAGGAATGGGATTATAGTGCAAAGAGAGATCGTGGATTCCGCAGCAGTTTTGACAAGGTGCGTATTCCATTACCTTGCGCTTTGAGTTTCATTTTCATCTTCACGTGTATGATGGTCTTTCTTTCCAGGGTCTTTTGGCTGGACAGCTAGAAGCCATGATTGGTGTTCCCTCCGGCCTCCTCCGACTTCGCTTTCAAACAACCCCACAACGAGCCTTCCCGTGATAGACTTGCTAACTTTTTCAGGGCATTCTGCAACTGCATTTCCAGTACAAGAAAGTAAGTGGTCAAAGCTTCCTTCTCGGTGGTGACATGATTGCTAACAACAAACGTGTAGATTTATTATCGCAAGTAATCAAAAGACACAAAGCAAGATTCCTAAGGACTTGTTGCAAACGGCCAGGAGTAAGGAATCCAATAGAATAAAAAGAATGCAAGTTTGCTTACTCGCTCGTGCTCTTCAGACACATTGCACTTGTCGTTTGTACGAAAAGACTATCCCATGATTTCATGGCAGGAGACCCCGCTGCTTATTCACGACTTTTTAGATGCACAGCCAGTCGCCATCATGCAGGAAGCAAGCTCCTTTACTTAGTATCTACTAACGTGACAAGAATGCCATTGTTCTGGAGGCTGGGCTGACCAAAGTGCGCTGTAGCCAAATGGTGAAGAGTTGAGACGTCAGGTGTCCCTATCATTTCCCTTTCATTGTAAACCACGTTCAATATTGTTAAGATTCTATCGCCTGTTTCAATGGTTCGCCCAAGGGCCCAGCGGCCAGTTCGGGAGTGTGCTCGGCAAGCGTATGCTTGGCTGACGGTTGTAGCATGAGCATAACCTCACCGTCTTGTGGTCTTCCAGAATACTTGGGACTTTCAGCCCCTGGTTGTATCCAGTCATTTCCAACGAAGTGCACGGATCGACCCTGGGCACATTCACTTGGCCACAAGAGTGTGACAAGGAGCGAGTGAGAATCCTAGGCCTTCATAGTGCTCGGCTACATACAGGTGCGCTGCGCCGGGATATGGTATCTCCATCCCACATTCACGGGTGTACGGGTGGAATCTTTCATCCCTGTCACTTGTTTCCCTCTAACATAGCAATCTGGGTATCTGATCATATGCTAGCTGTCGCGAGCACAGGACAGCACACAATTCTGCCGCTTCACCTGCATGGATGTTGCACGCCGTGTTCCCTTGTTTGGCATAGCCATGTGTTGGCATTCTACTTGTACCTAAGCGGTAGCATATCAGTCGCAGTATTTCCACCGCGCTAAGTTCTATGAGGATGTCGTTGTTGGATATGTATCGCGTCTGTCTGTCTCTTACCTTACTCCGTATTCCGAATGAAAAACGTTACAGCCGCCCGTGTCAGAACATAGTACACATTGTCGTTTTCAATCTCTCACTGCCACATTAACTAGCCTGGATTTATGCTACATTTTCCTGGAATGGCTTATCCCATGCTTTCAGACCACCACCAGCACAACCAAGCTACCTGCACATCTCCACAAAGGTTCCGTTCTGCAGCCCCAAGATCTGAAGCACAAGAGAACTTCTCTCAAGCTTTTGGCGGTCTTCCCTCCATTGCTGACTATCCACCAGCCATGAACAGTGTTTATGATCCTTTCGATATCTATATGGAAAGTTTCAATCATTCCTCTGGCGCGATGAACTCGCCAGGCCATTCTTCTTGGATGGCGCCAAGTGGTCTACAAGACATACAGCACTTTGATACTACTAGCTTTACGCCGAGCGCTCTGCAGAATATCCAGCACATCGACTACAAAGACTTTGCACCAAGCGACAATTACACGCACAGTCAAGCGTCTGACTTCGACGGCGCGAATTCCTTTCCAACACCAGACTCCTCGTCTTCAGAAGATGATGACTCTAGCGCGCCTGCAATTGCAACCCCCGATGAGAGTGTTTCGGAGCGGAGTGGAGAAGCAGTGGAACCCTATTCTACACTGATCTACCGGGCGTTGATGAGCAAGCCAGACCATTCTATGGTTTTGCGAGACATATATGCTTGGTTTCGTGAAAATACAACCAGGGCTGACTCAAGTTCCAAGGGATGGATGAACAGCATACGCCATAACCTTTCGATGAATGCTGTAGGTCTACTGAGTCTCTTTTCATGTTTCCCACAACTTAGTTCTTCCTTCAGTTTCGTCGGCAAAGCTGCTAACTCTTGCAGGCTTTCAAGAAGACAAACCGTAAGGCCGCTGGAGGTGAGACTAAAAGGTCGGCAGAATGGGTCCTAGAACCTTTTGCGGTCGAATTTGGCATTCAATCAACAACTCGTTACCGTCAGAAGCCAGCTGTGAAGAAGTCCTCTAAGTCTCTAGAGCCGCCTGGTCCTAGACGGAGTTCATGCCGAAAGAGTGTGCCCAGTTCAAGCAAATCCAATGCACACCGGGTCTATAAGTACGCTGAGGTGGGCCGGCCGCACGACGTCCAGTATCAATATCCAACACCTCGCTCTCCGAATCTCGATCAGACAACATCACCTTCGGCATATCCTGTCTACCCTTTGAACACGTTCGTTGAAAACCCGTACGAGAATATGGTTGATCTTGGTTTTGAAAACGTGCAAGACGCGCAGTATCTTGATGACTCAGCCTTCCACTACGATCAGGAGTTCTTCTATGACGGAGGTTATACCCTTTCACCAAATTCGCACCTTTAGTCCATCTCTCGCCGAACCTTGTCATCGTTCCGTGTCAGTAGACCTTCGGGGAAGTTGGCGCTAAGGGAAACTGTGTGCTCAACATGGGGACCAAGTTCAACCAGGGTTTTAGCTTAGCAGTGCATGAGTTCTAGATGGATTAAGAAGAAAATAATACCGGTCTTTTCTTTGCTGTTGCTGCTCAGCGTCAAGGCATTTGTGGTACTTTGTAGCACCCGGTGTGTATTCAATAACCATAATTCATTCTTTTGACGCCATTTTTGTTCTTTTCTTTTCTTTGCTGGGGCAACCCGGAGGCGTTCGTGATTGCAAACATTCGATGGGACTGCGGGAGGAATGCGTGGTATGGTTGAGGTATGGCCGCCAAGGCGGTTTCTTAGCTCTAGTTCGCTCTAGGAGTCCTATCTAGTCTTGAAGAGCGTTGACTTAAGTTGTCACATCTAGTGTACCTCTTATTCGATTATGTCGTTAATCCCTACCTATAACTGCGTATCACGTCTTGAAATCCTTGCAAGCGTCCCGCGTTTCTTCCACCCTTGCAGATGCCACACTCGTCAAGCCACTCAGTAGTTTTTTAAAATGGCATTTCCAACCAGTTTTATTCGCCGTCAAAGTATGCAAGACTTAGTAACGGTCTCTGGAATATCCCTAGACTTTTCCTGCCCAAGAACGGACTTCAAATGCTGGGAGGACGAGAGACAAAATTTTGCGTTGACGTTGAATTAGGATTTAGCCTTCTTTTGCCCAATATCCGGGTTGGTCTTCAATCCAAGGAACCTTACTCCCAGGTGGCTGGCATTTTTCAACGGTCTGACACTTTGCTTGTTTCCGTGGGGTGTCAACGACAATTTACTTCCGTGTCTGTACCACCATGACAGGTCGAATTCTGAACAAAAGTGGAGTCACTCGACCCAGATGATGCAGGCCTTGACAGGCTCAAATATGAAATTTGAGGCTCCGCGCAGAGGAACTTACGGTCCGGAAAGCACGGCGGGTCCGTTCCCTGTAGAAATAACATTGGTTCTATAGCCAAAGGAATACTAAACTTTCAGCTTTTCCCATTTATTGGCTACAAATGATGTCAGCTGCAGTAGATCAATTTGTTTATGAAGGCAACCCAAAACCAGAACCAAGAGTGTAAGTCCCTGGGCGGCTGCCACCCCCCCCCCCCCCTGGGAATTTGACCGCACCATCTATTACAACCTGCAGGCCATGCGTGATCTCAGAGATACAAATGTACGTAAGTGGTCAGTGACTACTGTGTCTGCATCGATCCAGAAGATGACATGGTCAGATCTCTTGCCTCCCGATTTGATCGCCAGATTTCCCGCCCTTCTTCCCATTTCCAGGGTGGTGTCATCAGTGACACCTACCATGCATGCTATCCTTGTCCAGGTGAGTGACATTTCCAGAGCGTTTTTCTCAGCGTCGACGATTCGTCAGCCAGGCATACTCTTTTCATTAAAGTCTGCGCATATCCAGACCACCGGTACTTGTTCAGATGATCGAGCTTAGACTTGCACTTGACTCGTAGCGTGAGTTTTCCAGAGGAATTCTTTGGTGGCTGGACATTTTACCGGGTAAAATCAACACAAAGCATTATTCGTGTCTGTTGAATAAGTGACAACGATGAGCTCGCATGCCTCAAACAATCCTGAATAATTCTAATATACTTTTCAAGGATATCACCCCTTTCAACCCAAATTATCTCACAGCAAGATCTTGCTTGATGTTAACTCTTTCTTTTAATTTTAGATATATTGGTTCATCTTCTTAGCACTTCTGCGTGGCAGAATTCGCGTACGGAGAAAATACATCTTTCACGCAGTTTTGGTGGAGGACTCCTCAACTCGAGCGAGCAAACAGTTGAGAGGCGTATCTTAGTCTTTCTCATCCGATCTCACGGCTTCTTTCGTAGCTGCCTGCGTAGAGAGAGATGTCACTTCTCAAAACCAAGATACAAGTCCAAGCACAAGATCTGCGGTGTGACAAAACGCACCTATGAAAGCACCATTGCAAACTCCTTGTCGGTGGCTAGATCCGCGCAACTCGCGGCAAATCTAGTAATCATCTATCCGCCCCAGGCGATCGTTCGGCTTCGGGTTCTGCCAGACGCTTCGGGAATGCATGCCACGGGAATGCATGACACGGGATTGCATCGGGATGGTGCTGCTCATTCAGACGAGTAACTGAGTCGAGACCTCACTGCAAAATCGACGCCCAGTTGGCTGTGACGGCACAGCTAAGAGGCGGTGTATCTCGCCAAGAAGACTCCTGTTATGTTATATTGAAGATCTCTACAAAGCTGGGTGACAGGTACATACTATATTTTCTAACCCTATCTTGAGCCGCATATTTTCGAGTGCTGGTCCTCTCAAGATCGTGCAGAACTTTCCAAACGCCAAATGTGTGTTTGCTATCAGGGCTCCGGGCCGTTAGGCTCCCAGACTTATGTAACGCCCTGCGTAGTTCTCAGTACTTGCAAAGGTCCGAATATGCATTTCGTCTAAGAAAAAAGACATATTGGAAGTTCTTTTTGCATGCAAACTGATGTGGCCGCCACATTGAACGTTCCTTTTCGTATCATGCACTCACATTCGTGACCAAATTCCGGCCGCCTCGGGGATGAATGCTGTTCAGGTGAGCGGTAATTGGTTCTATTATATTCGTTATACGCGCCGCAACCGAGGGCAAAGGTTAGGGAGCATATGGGTAGGGTGGAAAAGTCTGCCAATATCTTCTTATGTTCTATCCGAATCATGCTAGCCTGTTCACTTATCATAATCTGATCAATTTGCCGCGTCACAACATCTGTTGCGCTTAAATCCCGCATGGATGTCGATGATGCAGCATTCCATGAAGGCTGGCTGATATGTCGTTTTGAGGCACAGAATCACACAACGTGTCTTGGCGGGAAAGGTGACTAACATAGCCACGTTCTCCCTTGCCATCGCTTCTCAATCTTTGGGGCTGCCATGCTCATCAGAATGCCTTGGTCTGCAGAACATACGCTAAATTGCACCAGCCCTAGTGAAACGAGGACTACCTAAGATTACGACTGACTAGAAGCATCGGAATGCATGTTTTCAGACTTCTCAAGAAAAACATCTTGAAGTTGGGCTTTGAAGATATGTATCTCACAATGGAGGAGCACTCATCCGAGTCTGAAACGAGGTGAGTAATTTCCAAGTATCTGCAGCCTTTATATCTCTCCTACTGATTTTTGGCTCGCGTAGTTTTGAGCATGTCCCATGCAATCTTTGCTTTTTCCTTGGGGCTTCGCAGGGTCAGTGTCGCGACGAGGTTGCTCGCTTAACCCTTCTTCACCTGTTTTACCGACGAACAAGCTTCAACTCTGCTTTAGCAGATAAGAAAAGACAGAAGCCACAAATCAGAGCACTTCAGTAGACCTCTGAGATCCATTAGGATACACTTCTCATAAGTCGATACTGGCCAAGAGACCTGAGCAAGTGCCCAGGAGTGGGCAAACTAGGCTCTTTCAATCGAGCAGTATCATCGAGGTCTACGTCTTTGAAATTCGAGGCGAAGGCTCCTGGCGGGTTTGCTATCTGTAAGTACCACCAAAATCTGTATACATGCACTATTTTGTCTGAAGGCTCAGATGGCGCGTGCGCGGGAATACTCTTAGTCGCCGTACTGAAGAGCCTTGGGATTGTGCTGAGCAGAGCCCCATTGCCAAGTAAAAGCCAAGAAGGCCCTTTCTGTCGGCGGAAGCGCTCATTAAAGATAGAGATGTGTGAGAAACATGGTCAATACGAAACGTTGCAAGTCCCCTAGTCGTCTATTCGTATCGGAAGCGTAACACGTGATCGGCATCCCGACATCCGGAAATTACAGAGGACGTGGGAGTGGGAAACATCCTCAACGCGAAACTTAATTAACCTTAAGGCCCGCATTCTCGTCCATGAAGGATTCTGTACAGATTGGCCACGAGGGATTTCCAGGAACTGCAGGCCAAGTCAGGCGGAAGCAGGCCAAGTGAGGCGGAAGCAGGCCCAGTATCCGCGCGATCGCCGCGACGAGAGTTCGGAAATGCTTGACTCAAGCGCCTTCCCAGTCTCGTGGTCGGCCAGGTCGGTGTAGAAATCCCACCAATGGCACCAAGAACGGAAGAAAGTGTCGACGAGTCTCCAGCGCGCGTACCTGACAGGAATCAATAGAACAGCACGAAACAGAATTATTCCAGCGAATGAAGCACCCGTCTAAGATGCGGGGTTGGCATAATACGGGGCATGGAGAAGAGAATCGAGTCTGGGGGTGGAGGGGAAACATGCTGCGCCGTCGTCTGATCCAGTCATCTGAGTGGATGGACGGGAACGAACCCGCCCGTTCGAGGGTCGCGTTCCAGCACAGGGCTCCTCGAGCGCGGTGCGGCGGTGACATGAGATGGCATGACATAATAATTTCCGGAAAAACAAAGTGCAGCCGGCCTCAAATCTCGACTGCGTTGCTACCATGTCGCTTTCTGCAGGGCCCAGGAGCTTGCGACGTGCAGGACGATGGCCGGCGAGAATAAATACTTCCTCAGGTCCACTCTGTCAACGGCGTAGGACTTGACTCTTCTGTGTGCGCGCCTTCTGAATCCTTCGCGACAATGCGTCTCCAATATGCGGCTGCTCTGGCGTTCGCCACTTTGACCGTTGCCAACCCGACCTTGTCGTCCCTTCAACAATGGCACAAGAGCTCCAATGGCAAGGCTGCTCCCCGCCATGTCTCCAAGAGGCCTCACGTGGAATGCAAGCCGAAGACCCCGACATTGCCTGCTCCCTGCCCCCCTGCGCGAAACCGGACTTGCTATGTGAACAGCCATGGCAATGGCACCGATGATTCTCAGTTTGTGCTGGATGCGCTGCACTCTTGTAATAACGGCGGCCATGTCGTGTTCAGCGAGGGAACCGAGTATATCATTGGCACGGCATTGGACTTGACCTTCCTGAACCACATTGATCTGGGTAAGCGAGCATCAGCGGAATCCCATCTTTGAGTCCAGCCATTGACCATCCTCAAGATATCCAAGGCTACATCCAATTCACCAATGACACCGATTACTGGCAGGCGAACTCGTTCAAGTTTATTTTCCAGAACGTGACCTCCTTCTTCAAGCTCGGTGGAAACGACGTCAACATCTACGGCGGCGGAACCCTCGATGGCAACGGACAGGTGTGGTATGACTTGTATGCTTCAAACATCTACGCTCTCCGACCCGTTCTCATCGGAGTTGACGGCCTGCACAACTCCATCATCAGCAACCTGCTTTTGCGATACAGCCCGGAATACTACAACTTCATTGCCAACTCCACCAACGTGATCTACGACAACCTCAACATCTACGGTGCCAGTACCAGCAAGAATCCGGCTAAGAATACCGATGGTTGGGACACGTATCGATGCTCGGTGAGTTTTCCGGCTGCGGGGGTGACTATCCTTGGAATCGTTGCTGATTAGATAACAGGACATTGTGATTCAAAACTCGGTCGTTAACAACGGTGATGACTGCGTCTCGTTCAAACCCAACAGCACGAGCATCATTGTGCAAAACTTGTCCTGCAATGGCTCCCACGGAATCTCGGTCGGCTCGCTGGGTCAGTACGTGGGAGAGTATGACATTGTGAAAGATGTCTACGTGTACAACGTGTCCATGCACAATGCCACTGTAAGTTATCTTTCTCGCGTGCTTCAGTTTGTGATTCTAGTTGCTGATACTTTGACTTCCAGGACGGAGCACGCATCAAAGTCTGGCCCAATGCCCCCAGTGCACTTTCCGGCGATCTCCAAGGAGGTGGTGGTTCGGGCATGGTCGACAATATCACCTACGACACCATGATCATTGACAAGGTCGACTACGCCATCGAGGTTGACCAATGCTACGGCCAGAGCAACTTGACTCTGTGTCTCGAATACCCCTCTCCGCTGACGATCACCAACATCATCTTCAAGAACTTCACCGGGAAGACCACCTCCAAGTATTCGCCAGAGATCGGCACCTTCGCTTGCTCAAGCGAGACGGTCTGCAATAACATCACAGCCACTGGTATCAACGTCTTGAGTCCTGCCGGTGTCGATGAGGCATATTGTTTGAACGTAGATAATTCAACGCTGGATGTGACTTGCACCAGCGTGTACAAAGGATTTAATTAAGTATATATTTTTTTGGATCGAGAGATCCCCCAGATGAAAGACCCTCTATTAGTTGCGCGCTCTTGCTGCTATGTATCTTACAGTAATTACCGTTTTCGCTTTCGTTCATCATTCATGTGTGTGTCATATCTATGAATCTATAGAAAGTCCCAATCTCCGGGAAGTTCCGTCCAGAAATCTGCATAAAAGTCCGCATTCATCGCCCAGGAGTCTTGATCTTGAAAATCCATTTCTCCTACCGGCGCGCAATCACTGTTCGGCGGAGCTTGAAATGAGACGGCCTTGGCCTCTTCCGCTATCCGTTTGTCGTACCAAATCTTGAGCTGGCGAGTCCTGCCAATACCTCCTGCCCACCCAACTGTGGCAATAGAGTCACCATAGCCATAGCTGTGCGCTGTAGTCTCCATTCGGCTTGCAAGGCGTTCTAGGATCTTGCTTAAGTCGGTAGTTCTTCGAACATACTGCAGATCCCAGCCATCAGCCTCGAAAAGTGAGAGCTTGGAGAGGATAGCGATAGCCCGAACCATCTGGGCGCAGTTGATGATGGAGATGGCGAAGGGACTGGTCGAGGGGATTTGTAGGAAGAACTCAAAGTATCTGGTGACCGCCCGGAAACAGGCGTGTAAAACATCTAGACGCTGCAAGCTATCATTCGTGAAAGCTGAAAACGACGGTTTCATGTGAAAGCCAATCTCGAAAAGGCGTATTTCTGCAGACGTATAACTTCTCATGATTATAGCTAATTGACGGTCAGTCACCAGATTCAAGTCAGTTCCAACAAATTTCATTTAGCCGATAGCTAGGGCATTAATAGTAGGAAATATTCGGGACTCACGGTCATCTGCAAGTTCTGGCGGAAGCTCCTTTTTGAACGTCTGTAGCTCAGACCAAAATGATTGCACCCAAAATCCAATGGGTGCCACCAGAGTGTTGGAGCTCCCATTGGCTATATCCGTCCAGACACTACTGTGTCGGATTTTCTCCACTAAGCACTGCAACTTGACAATTTGAACCAGGAAAAGATCGCGCTCTTGTTGGCCACCGCAGTTCAATACTGCCTCATAACAATCTTTGATTATTGGTGTGTAACGGATTGCATCCAGTTTTGAAATAGATGAGCATATCTGGTTGTGGTTAGTCTAGCTACTTGTGCATGTATGGGTGTGGAGGGTGATAGCTTCGCAGTCAACGAAACTTCCAAACCTGGGAGAAGACTCACAACCGAGGACAAATAAAAGCATCCGAGAACAGCCCGCCCCTCCTCCATGGTAGTTAGTCCCTGGTTAGAACAAATTACTTCAGTCAGCTCGCAATTGATTTCGTCGGCAAGCACATCGTGCGTATGGCCGGGCCTCGTCTTCTTATTGATACCCAAATCGACCATCAGACTTCCCATGAGGGCAACGAGATTGTTCAGCTGCATGGTTCTTGTGTAAAAGTGACATTGATACCTGCAATACGTCAGTGACTCCTAAGATACAGAGCTGAATTTCACCTGCCAGAAGATGTAAACAAGGAGGCCCTGAAGAATATCCAAAGTCTTATTGCCTCGCACCAAGAGGTTTTCAGCAAGATATTTCATAATATCTGCCGATAGCTCTAGTTGCCTGACCACGTCTGTATATGATGCTGCCATCATGACTGTCTGATACAAAAATGGTCGCTTTTGGCAAAGTTCCTGAGCAGTCATGGTTGGTGAGATTATAACAAATGGCATTTGGCGTGCCAAGTCCTTCCTAAAAATGCTAAGCAGAGCATCAGGAGATTCCTGAGGCTTAGCCCCACTAAGATCAGAATTTTGTGGTTGTGCAAGAGGATCTGGATCTACATCTGTCCCGTCGTGCGATGCAAGGCTTGCATGCAGACATGACTGTTGTGGCGGACCTTGTTCATGAAACGTACTGCTCGGTGGTATTAGATCTGGTTCGGAGTCGGGTGTCAAGACGGGGCCTTGAGACCTCGCTTTATCAGTCACTCCTAGTATTGAAACAAGGCCATCAAGTTTCTGTTCGAGTTGAGCGAGTTGAGCAGCGCGCCTAAGAGAATCGTTGGTCGGACGTCGTTATCACGTGGGGTTATGAACCTACGACTGTCTGGGTCTTTTCCTCCGCAAAAGGGTTGGCATGATACATTCCTTGTGCAGCCGGCAGCATCTAGGAGGGTGGTATCAGTTTTAGAAAGCTTCGATGAAGCTGAAGGCACTGGTGGCTTACCTCTCACACTTAGAGCCTTTCTCGATGCCTACAAGACACTTAGACTTGGCCTTCACGCAATTGGCGCAGGCCTTCGCTTTGCTAGTTGAGTACACTGCATCCATGTTGTTCCGGTTACTCCTTCCCTAGACTAGAGATACAACAGAAAGGAACGGAAACGGGAAAAAATGAGCAGTACAGGAACGAGTAGGGGCTGTGGTGCGATCACAGGATGCCTTGTCGGAGTTGGTGTTACTTTTGCTCCTACTCCGTTTGAGAGTCGGAGTTCTAACGGCAGTTCTTCTATTTGATACACACCGCTTCGGCCGCTGATCCAGCGCATTTTCCCTACGTCCTCATTGATAGCGCCACCACTCTATTTATGCTTTTTTGATCATGTAACCTAGCCACAATGCCTTCTCTTGCTAGCGTCCATATGTCCTCTTTGCTCTGCCTTGAACTTGCTTTTCAATGAGTAGCACATCTGGGCTGTGAGACAATTGATAGTTTGCGAAAATTCCATAACGGATTTCAATATTGTCACATGACCGATCAAGCAGCCATAGTACGCTCGACAACGCAGCTTGTCTACATGCCTTCCACCAACTCATGCAATGATTTCAGCGATATTACTCTCAAAGCCTCCTCTCAGCACATTGTCGTCGGCTGTACTCAATGTAGAGTGATCCCCTGGTTTGACATGCAGCCAAGTTCCTTTCGCGACTACGGAGTATCTCTCTCCTCGTTCAAGGACGACCTCAGGAGATTTGATAGCAATCTTCTGATTGATCGAGCCATTTCCATCAATTTTGACGACATCTTCTGCAGAATAGTTTCCGCCTTCTGGCAACATCCGGCTGATTTTAAGGTTCATTGCTGTTGCTTGGGTTCCGTCCTTGATCGAGGTAAAGACAAACAGGCCCATGGCCGGTGCCTTAGGGTCGAGGGGACTCAGCCAGCGCAGGAATAGGACAGGCTCCGGTGAAGTATTCTGAACACTGATGTCAAGGTCGATAGATTGGCGATCAGAAATTCGGTCTGTGGAGCTTGTGCTGGTCGAGATTGTCACCTTCAGTGGAATCTTGGTGTTGAACTCTGGTCCCTTGGTAGGAGAATCCATGGCTCTTAGATGGCTGAGTCCGGTGGCCTGCAGGATTGCCACCAATGCAAAGATTGCGATTTTGATGATTGTCGATATTTGAAGCATCAAGAAATGATTCTGTTCCTTGGCACTGATCAAACAATATACCGATGGCGTTTGAAGATGAAAGGTAAATTTAGTATCTTATCTCCTTTATTGTTTGCTGAGCTGCTACGTCTCAAATGACATCACCATTAAGCTGAACTTCTCAAGATCAGACCAGATGGATCACAACGGCATCGGCTTATCTCATAGTGGAAGCCAATTTAAGCATACCTGGCGTTAATGCAAACTCCACTTCTAGTAAGAAAGACCGATCCTGTTTACGGAAGGTCAAGTGCTATTATCTATACTTCTTACGGTGTATAGCAACCAGTAAACCGTTGCCAAGTAAGGTGGAGCTTTGTAGCTAACCTTCCTGTTTTAAATGCTCCTTGCCCCTCTGGATGGCAGATGTGGTCCGATATGAAAACTCCCACGGTCTTTTACCTATGAAACCGAACATAGAATGCTGGCTGTTTAAGAGCCGAGATGGCATGTCTTGAACGAGAAGGTGGCTTGAATACGAGATGTGCGGCCTGCGCCGTCCGGTATTGCTTTCTGCGTCCGCCAAGTCCTTGGGAGTGATGCCGGCATTGCCTGTCACAATATCTCCTGACCTTGGCGACAAACTCCGAGATAGAGCTAACAAATATGATTTGCAGCCAAATCAAGGTTATCATAGGTATGCTTAAGTCGAAACTACGCCGACGTGCTCGCTTAACCTGGTCACACTGACGATCATCGGTATTCAGAACGAAAGAGGCAGTCCATCACACCTTAACTCTATATATACAAGGTATGCCAACGCCTTGGCAAGTCGGGGTATTCTCGCACCTCTTGGCAATTCAATCGCAAACTCAAAACCTTATCTGTAAGTGGTCATTTGCTGGCGGGGCAGGTTATGGGTAATGATAATTCAGGCACCAAGACCTCTGGCTAGCCTATATAATACCTCCCCGCGAGCCAAGCTTATGTGCCAAGTCATCTTGCTGCCATACTCTTCGTGATTCAATTATCTTTCCTGGCTTATCACCATCAAGGCCTCAGAGGCTATCTGTCGCCAAGTACTCTCAAGCATCGGCTCCATTTTTAATTCTGCGGGTAAAACGGCAGTCATGAGGAGATCGAGTCCTTGTATAGTCGCCCAATGATGTGGAAGCCCAAGACCAAAGACCGCAGAAACACCGACCGAGAATCATTACGTTACCGCTCAAAATACTGGCCCTGCATGTGAACTGTCCATTTTGGAGAGCTAAGCATAGACTGTCATAACAGTTCCATGGTCCAATTATGGTTAGGACGAGCTGAACTGACAATTTCAAAGAAGGCTTGTTGCAAGTCCTCAGGTCCAGTATGCATAGCCTAAGAGCATGGATCGTGCTGCTAGAGAGGAACGAAGCTGTCAATTTTATCGCTATCGACTACCTTCCCATCTGATATGTTCCCACTAAATGCTTGTCACTGCCAAGAGCCGTCCTCAACATCGAAATTCTCCTCCTTCTTTCGGAAAGCACCTGCCTTTTGAATGCAATAGGAGTTTGTTGGTCCTCAAAACTTCGTGGATACTATGTCAAGAATTTGGATATAAAAGATGATCTGGTATGCTCAAAGTTGATATCTCTTTTTCATTGAGCTGCCAGCATCAACACCTCTCTCTCAATAACCAAACTTCAGTTCGAAACTTGAATAATGCACGGAATCGCTCACAAACTTGCCTTATTGGCCACTGTCGCCAATGCCGCTCGTCTCGATATCGCCAAGCGTGCTTCTCCTCTCGAGGTTGCAATTGCTCCTGTTGCTGAGGCACCTGCTACTTTTCAAGTTACTGTCACCAATACGGGGACCGAGGACTTGAGCTTATTTCCATACGGCTCCATACTTGATACTGCCCCTGTTCAAAAGCTCAATGTTTTTGCAGCTGGTACGTTATTTTTGCTTCTGTTTGCGAATTTCAACTCCATGAATGGCCATGATCTTTAAGCCATTAGTAATGGCACAAGCCTGTTCTTGAGAGCTGGGTCAATTCACGCATATATTATCAGTCAGCACCAGACCAGATTTCATTTTTGGACTTTTGTGAAAGAACTCAAATAGCCAGAAAGTGCATCTCTAATTCCCTTAAGTTGTCGTTTTCTTTTGCTCAAGCTTTCTAATCCGAATTATATAGACTCTGAGGTCGCTTTCACCGGAGTTTTAGCGTCAGTGTTGCGCACAGGTCTTACTACAGAGAACTTTGTGACACTTGCCTCCGGTGCTACGTACGAAACAACCATTGATGCAGCAGCCGTTCACAATTTGAGCACCACCGGCTCTTACACTTTTGTTGCTGAAGGAGCACTCCCTTACGCCGCTGCAAACTCCACGGAATTGTCCGGCGATGCCTTGTATTTCAAGTCCAATATAGTCACCATGGACGTGGATGGTGCAGCTGCGGCGGCGGTGCCAAACACCATTAGCAAACGCGCCGCCGTTCAATCTGACTGCTCTACCAGCCAAAGAACAGCTACTCTCCGAGCACTGACCAACTGTGCCAGTCTTGCACGAACTGCCTCGTCAGCGGCCCTGTCTGGCTCCTCTACCAAGTTCTCTGAGTACTTCAAAACCACTTCCAGCTCCACTCGCTCGACCGTCGGGGCTCGTCTCTCAGCTGTTGCCAGCGAGTGTGGTTCTTCAAGCTCCGGAGCTACAACCTACTATTGCACCGACGTGTACGGCTACTGTGCAAGTAATGTTCTGGCATACACCATCCCATCGCTGGACGTCGTTGTCAACTGCCCACTGTACTACAGTGCTCTTCCAGCACTGTCAAGCACTTGCCATGCTCAGGATCAAGCTACTACCACCCTCCACGAAATGACTCACGCTCCAGGTGTTTACTCCCCAGGAACTGATGACAACGGTTACGGTTATGCTGCTGCTACCGCCTTGTCTTCTGCCAGGGCTGTTCTCAACGCCGACTCGTACGCACTATATGCTAATGGTAAGTCAAAGTCAAAAACGGTGTGGAAGACGCTAACTTTTTCCAGCGATCTACGTTGGATGCTAAATAGTAAATATATTGGAGGATCTCCTTAATGTGGAGAAAATGATGAAGTATCTTACCACGTGCTCTAGGATGTGTGATGTGGTGGGGTGGATTATCATAACAAGCCCTGAGGGGGCGGGGGAAGCATATCTGGATATTCACGGAATCACTCTTTACGAGCGCTATAGGCGCATTTAGCATTCTTACTTCCTTCATGGAAGTCCTCTTAAGGTGAGAATTTGTAGCGAACTTTGGTGAGAGAGCAATGAAATGATTCCTGTGACTTTTTGAACTGTGAAGATTCATTTGTAACGGGTGACTAAATGCCAACCGGCTGTGTGCCATACCAGATCTCACTCGACCATCAGCTTTACGACTTCGCCAATTTTCCCTCGGCAGCAGGAAATCCCCGATTGCCTCTTACGACAAGGTGAAACACTCTACAACTTTAAGGCATTTAGATCTGCCTAGATTATTTCGCCGTAAACGCGATCGGATCGGACCGAGCCAGATGCATGCACGGCACGGTACGTTAGAATACCTCGGTATCCAATAACTATGCTCTCAGGGAGTTTGGCTGGTAATGATAAGGTTAGAAAGACCTTGTATGCTAGCATTAAGTCGTTGGTAACAGTTGCAGTTCTGTGGTTGGCATATTGTTTTTGATGGGCTTCTCATAATTATAGCGTGTTAAATGCAGAGGCAGCTTATCTGCCAACTAAAAAGTTCGATATTGAAGAATGCTACAGTACCTCATGAAAGAATTGCGCACTCCTGCGTATTTATTGTACCATAAAGTAATAACTTAAACGTTACAACTGAGCCATAAACAACATGAATTGCCTACCTAATTCTAACATCCTTGGTTTTCGATACGTTGACCTAGAATCCCGAAGTAAACCCATAAATGGGCTTCCTCAAAGCCGGATATCAGTTGCTGACTTGTACATATTGCGTGATCTACTTCAGCTTTAAATGACAACTGCGGCGAATTTTATAATCATCATAGACACTGTGTTCAGTTCCATATCTGACCTGGTTGGTATAGGTATATGAGCAGCATACGGGCAATTCATCAGGAATATTCCCTCCGCTTCCCTCTGCCTCAAATAATGAAAAGACAATAAAGCATCAAAGCAATGCGATTCTAGTCGAGCCTTGGGTCTCCGCTTGGGGACTTGGCTCAGCTACGGATAAATATATGGAGTATGTAGCAAGGGTGCTGGCCGCGTCGCGATAGCAGCGGTAACGTCCTGAATGTAACGATAATCTACCCCATTCTCGGTACTAGTATGAACTGCTCTCGCACAACACCAGCTCGAGATCCCAGATATGGACAAAGATGACATAATGCAGCACATCCTCGCCCCGCATTTTCGCTACAAGTGCCTGATTGTGAAGGGTCAAGTCAGATACCGTATCTTTATCGAAGCTAAAGGAGCAGGATCTCCCACCTTTCGGTTTGCCGAGGATGGCTGGACTCCCTCTTTACCGTGCGATGCTACGTTACGGTACTTGCTCCGTACGGTACCTTGCCTTCGACAACTCTAATCCGTATCACTTTTCACCAATGTCTGCCACGATTTTCCTGCAACCACCTGGTTACAGGTAGTACCTGCATGTGCCCTGCCACTTTTATCTGTTTGTCGGTCAAATTGGTCACGGAAAATGGTCACACACGTGATGGGTCGAGTCTGGTTGTCCTTTCATATATTTTCCCTGTCCCTGCTGTGAATCCTTCCCCGCTGTTGAACTTTTTGGCCCTCTTGCCATTTGCTCTCTATTTGAGACTGTGATCATGCTCAAGCTTTCTTTGGTTGCCTCCGCACTTGCGGGAGCTGTTGCTGCTATTAGCAACGAGCTCGCCGCTGAGCTTGGTTATCCAGCTGGTGTTGATGTTTGGTGGGTTTTCTTGAAGTTATACATCTTCATCCTACTAACGCAAACAGGTGTGGGAAAGCTTACCGAGCTTCGTAGGTTTTTCTCAAGCATATTTCTAGTCTTCGCCCCTAACGGCATATAGTAATGCATCTTTTGAGCCTGGCGGATGGCTCGAGACTCCAGTCTTGTCAACCACTCCACTTCTTGACTTGTCAATCCAACCTCGAATGAATCTCTACTTGGATGGAGAAGACTATGCCTCCCTGATTGTAAACGCCCCGATATCATACATGAATGGCAAATCGTTCGTGAACTCTACCTTCAACAAGCAAGATAATCTCACCAGCCCCTTCACGATACTCTTTGTGGATATCCAGACCAGTGAGACCGGGGTCGATCTCGTATCGCACGCAAATGTCACCATCAACAGTACCGCTAATGAATTCGTTTTCTCGCTGGCTTCTTTCACCCCTAGGCTAGAACCATATGAAATTGTCATCACAGGTGCTGCTGGGGATGGTGCACAATTCTACACGGCGACAACGGAGCTGTATTATCTACCAAAGCGAACCGATGGTGGTAGCGTCACCAAAGTCGACAATCTATATGGCGGCCTGCTTGTCCAAGATTATCTGACGAACTCAACCGAGTGGACTTCGATTTTCCCGTATACGTATTATGTGTCTTGGGACGGATGGCTTGATTTGAGCACCGATAGTAAGTCAAAAGCCACAGTGGACAATCTCAATACTGACTTTTCCGTTAGACTTAAAGGTCTTCAAGGACCAAGGTACATATCAATTGCCGATCTAGCATTAATTATGTGACTAATTCATATGTCAAGGATTCAACATCATCCATATCGTACCGAACGAGGCCCTTCCAAATGAGGCTTTCAACTTTACCCAATTGGATTCATTCCTAGATATTATGGATGAGATGGAGTTGTGGTTGATGTTTGACATGAGTAAGTCTAATGGTCTAGTCCGAATATTGGCTTCGCTGACACTTTGCCAGGATGGACATATACAGTACGAACGAGTTCAAACGAGCTACTTAGGAAGCGCTAACAAGTACCAGAATACCAGCTGGGTCGAACAACAAGTACAAATGGTCAATGCCCGCAAGAGCATGCTCTTGTGGTACACTGGCGACGAGCCAGACGGACACGTCGGTAAGTCTTCACTCAGCTCGCTTAGATCCGTTCATGCCAAATTCTAACTCTACCTTCCCAGATCCACTCAACGCCACGAAGATCACCTATGACCTTATCAAATCCATTGATCCATACCACCCCGTCTCCATCTGCTTGAACTGCTTGAACTACTACTTCGAGGAGTATACGTCCGGAGCAGACATCATCATGTCGGATCCGTACCCAATCTCAGTCAACACTTCGTGGTCAACGCAGTATGATACAGCTTGCAACACCACCTACGGCTGCTGTGGATGTGATGACTGTGATGGCACGTTTGAGGATGTTTCGAACCGTCTTGATTTGTACACCGAGTACCAAGAGGTAAAACCACAAGATCCCGCTTCACTCCCGATCACAACATATGCTAATCGCCACCTCTAGATCCTAGGTCTAGCCCAAAAGCCACAATGGGGCGTACCGCAAGCCTTTGGAAACGAAACATTCTGGAGTTCGTAGACCCCCAGACTCCCCCCATTCTTATCAAGACACTAGGCTTTTAGGACACTGCTGACTTGCCACTCCTTGCCACAGGCAGATACCCCACACCGGAAGAAGAAATCGTGATGAACATGCTCTTCATCAATCATGGCGCCAAGGGCATCGCGATGTGGGACTACCCGACCGAGGCAGGCATCGCCAACACCACGGGCGCATTGTCCAGAGTCTTGACCAAGCCGGCCATCACGTCGTTCCTGCTTGGCAGCTTTGTGCAAGCACTCCCCGTCGCAGGAGAAGAGAGGATCGATGTGGCGTCGTGGACGGTGGGCTCGCAGATGTTGGTCAGCGTGGTGAGCAAGGATTATGTGCCCGCACCTTCGGCGAATGTGACAATTGCCATGCCGGCGGGAGTGAAGGCGACGGGTTTGAGTGAGTTGCTTTGGGGCAGTGGGTGGGTGGTGGCTGGAGGGATGCTTTATAAGACTGGGGTTGAGGCTTTGGAGGTGGATATGTTCGTGCTTGATCTTGCGTGAGAGTGTCGGCATGGAGATAAGGAGCTGGAAAGGAAGCTCGCTTCTTGATAAACTAGAAGAACGATGAAGCGGAGGGAGGGTGGAGACATCTTTTATACTTCTTTGTACATATTATTTTTGAGCCTTTTCACTACATCGAGTAATAGCAGCGTGGAGAAGCATGTTTGCAAAAGCTTAAATTGCGAAGCGGAGAAAAAAGTACAGCTACTTATACAGTAATATCTTAGATTACCTAAAATGAATAAGAGTAGCTTGGAACAAGAACCCTTGAGCACACCTTGAAAACCCATATTATCTCCTCTACAACGTTCGACAAGACGCACGGCCCTTCTCCATACAAGAAAGATAATTAACAAACGACCTCATACCTCTACTAAAATAAGAAATAAAAGACCCGCTTCCACGTCGGATACGCGGCGATCTCTGCCTTGGTAGCATTGATGCGATTCCAATCAACCGCTCTTCGACCTGAATCGACATCGATCTGAGAAGTACGTAGCCAGCCGGCACGCTTCCACAAATACCCGCAGATCCAGAAGAACAGCACAACAGGGAGTGCAAGGTAGGACTTGAAGAAATCTTCGGCCGTGCCTAGTTTACCTTCATTGCCCAAGGGATAAAGCGCTGTGTAGAACTGAGAGCGAGTTAGCAGTGGATTGCACGGGGATAGGTGAGCAGTGCTTACTTGAGCTACAAGAACAAGGAAGATCAAGATGAGACCAACCCAGGATCCCCAGACGCCAAACATGGCTTGAAAGGGGATTTCATCAACAGTGTGTCCGTGGTATTTCCACGCCGATCGGAATCGAATATGAGCTAAGCAGATGGAGCCCCACGTGAAGAGCGCCGCGAGACCAGAAAGTGCAAGGAGCCAATCGAACACAACAGGGCCGCTTGCACTGAGATTGATATAGCCCAGACATCCGAAGAGCAAGATCGCGATGGTTGCAGGGAGAGGACGACCCGCTTTATCGATGTATCCGAACATCTTAGGTGCATAGCCTTGCTCGGCCAAGGCGCAAAGGGTACGTGATCCTCCGTAAACACCAGAGTTACCGATAGAGATGACAGAGATGCAGATCACGAAGTTGATGAAGTGGTCATAGCCTTTGAGGCCGGCATCTTTGGCGGCGATGACGAAGGGAGATGCTGCGACATCGATGAGGGGATTGGCACCAAGCAGTCGCTCATCGGTGGAGCTGACAAGGAGACCGACAAACATCAGGCCAACGATATAGAAACTGCAACAGTCAGTACCAAGATTTGCGAACCCCATCAGGATACATACAGAGTGATACGCCAGAAAACCTGCTTGATGGCTCCCGGAAGTGATTTGGCCGGGTTTTCGGACTCGGCCGCTGCGAGACCAACGAGCTCAGTACCACTGAAAGCAAAGGCAGCCGTGACAAAAACCGAGCAGACACCCTTAAAGCCATTTTTAAAAGCGCCGGGGTCGTACCAGAGCCTAGCACCCCAATACTCGCTGTACTTGCCACTCGAGGGTCCACCACCACAGACTGAGAGAGAGGTCAGTATAGGATTGATCGGGCAGGGAAGAGGGATGCTGACCAAGTATTAAGCCGATGAGCATGAAGGTAATGATGGCTCCCAACTTCAACACGCTGGACCAGAACTCTTCTTCGGCAAAGCCGATCACGCCGAAGATATTGATGAAGATGATGAAAACCAGGAAGACCGTAATCCATACTCCGACATTTATATCGCTGTTCCAATATCCAACCGTGAGGCCTGCAACAACGAGCTCAAGGGGCAGTACAATAGCCCATTGGAAGACGTAATTCCATCCCATGGCAAATCCCCATGAAGGGTCAATGAAGCGAGTGGAGTAGGTGTAGAAGCCCCCAGATACCGGGTACATAACCGCAAGTTCACCGAGGGCATAAACTGCAGTGCTGTTAGACAAGCATTAGCGGACCGGAATAGAATTGCCTTACCAACGTTAAAGATCATGACACCCATAATGGCGAAATCGATCAGGAGTGTGGCCGGACCCTAGCACCAAGTTAGTCGTTTGACATTCTGGCAGTATATGCCGGCAGGACGGAGAATACATACACCTCTATTGAGAGCACTTCCCGAACCGACGAAGAAACCGGCACCAATAGAGCCACCGATAGCGATCATCTGTAGATGGCGAGGCTTCAAGGTCTTATTCAACAGATCCTCGGCGCCGGTATCTGGCCGACGCTTGAACGACTCCGCCGTCACTCCATATCGAGTTGCGAAAGATAGTTGCTCTTGCTCGTACACATGGCCATGCGAGCCAGTGTTGGTGGCGTAGGCAGGAACATCGTCGCTAGCGGAGCGAGAAGAAATGCCTTTCTCGTTGGCGACGTCGGGCTTGTTCTCCATGGCGGACGGCTCTATTCACTACAGCGGGCAGTATGCGCGGCCCTGGAGGGCACGAAGAAAGAAAGATTCCGTGGTAAGGGAGATATTTTATGGGTGGGTGAAAAAGGAGAGAGAGGAGGGATTGGTTTTATATATGCACTTAGTTATCTGGATCAGTCAAATGCAAGTGTAAGTCAAGGTAGCTCTACTGTCTCTTCTCCAATCAGTTCCTAGGCCAAGACGTGAAAAGATAACAGCTCCCCGAATCATTCTAGAAGTCTCAGCGAAGCACAATGATCAGCCTTGGAGTGTGGCCCCTTATCAGGCCAAGTGTCTTGTGCTTGCAGAATATGGTAATGGCTAGTGGAGCTCTGCCGTTGAGGCAGACTTGGCAGATGTGGTCCCCAGTGACGGTGGGCCCTTCCCCCGCCACGACAGCGTATCAAAGGATGCAGACTAAGGCTGCGTACGGCTCCTTTGGTTGGTGCAACTGTATATGCCTCGCGGGCTATTAGAAATGGGTTCATAAAAGCGCCGTCTCAAATCCGGGGTTATTAGTAAGGGAAACAATGCAAACTCAATATATCCGCCAACAAGCGAGCACGCGTCCATTCAGACATTACACACGGGCAAGCCCTTCCAATTCGGTCAAGAGCTTTCCACCGTACCTCGATGGTTCGGGCAGCCCCTCTTTCACTTCAGCGGCGGTCGTCATAGACGAAGGAGCGGGTGGCATGAGGTTCCTCGGACACGCGTCTTGCGCATGTCTTGTGTTTGCGAAATCCAGCCAGTAACACGTTGGGATGCAGAGGGCGTCACTGCGGCCCAAGAAAATGGCAGTCTTGGGGATGCTTGGAGAACTCTTGGGACCACGGGCTGACCGAACGATGGCCAAGCGGCCTTTTCTTGCGCGCGGCAGACTTTTGCAGATAGCTGGAACTTGGGCCGTGGAAACTTCCACTAACGGCGTGGTCAATATGCATCATACCCCAAATGGCATTCACATTTGATGGGTGCTTGAAGGAAGAAGCCCAACGCAGATGGCGGAAACTCATGTATAGGCCAAGACGTGCCGAGAAGCAAGCCAAGCCGTGGATGTCGGCTGCGCAATCGCTTGGTCTGCAAGTGCACATTGCGACATGAACACGCAATATCCCTCTCGAGTATATATCCCTCTGAACATTGCAGCGCGTAAAATGAGAACTGGGCATCACTTCTAAAATGTTTTTACCGATCGTCGGAGACTGTAGCATGTTTGACAGTAGGGTGTTGGGCGTGCTCGAGTCGCCCGTGCTGCAAGTCATCACCCGCACTGTGAGCAAACATAGGATGAGGCGAGGGTCATCTGACACCAACACATCCAAGCAGGGTTATGTAATACCAAGCAACATAAAAGAGCCACAACGGTCAAACATAACTTGGCTGAGTAACTCTATCCGGAAGGTGTTGTCCCTCGCTTGGAAGGCTTGCTTGGCTTTCTTTCCGTGTGTGTATGGATATCGGATGACTATTGGCAATGACAGAGCAATGGCTGTTAGTCTGAGGCTGGAATGAGGGATACGAGAATGGTGCAAAGAATGCTATCTTTCCACCCTTCCTGCTGATGTGCATCTATGCAAGGGCATCAATCTTTTCGTCAGCCAATTACGACCGTGGCGTAAGTGACCCCTCAATACCAGCTTCTCCTATCACATTCGGATCAAAAGTTCCAAAGCATGGCTAACATGTGCGCAAGAGGAGTACCATATCCTAGAAGGCTGGATAGTCCATATCACGTGGACGTAGAATATCAGGAAACTCTGCTGTTGTTTTTCCAAATTAGACCTCCTTCTAGACCAATTTCTCGAGCTCTAATCAACACTCCTTACTTGAAGCCCTGATTTACACTAGATCAATCCCTAAACGTGATAGTCTTGGTCCTTACCCACTCCTCGATACCGCTCGTACCGGAGAAACGTCCGTAACCGCTGGCTTTCATACCTAGATCGAATCATGAGCTAAAGTTATATGCGGTTGAAAAGAATTGAAAAACTTACCACCATGGGGCAGGGCAACCTCATCATGCACAGTCATGCTGTTGATATGACAGGCGCCACTCTCAATTTGTTTTGCAAACCTCAACCCTCTCCCCAAATCCCTGGTAAAGACCGCCGAAGAAAGTCCATATTCGGTATCGTTGGCAACAGCGAGGGCCTCCTCTTCCGTCTTGACAACCACGATGCTAACCGTTGGCCCGAAGCTCTCTGTATAGTAGAGCTCCATATCTTTCGTGGTGCCTTTTATAACAACAGGGCGCATTTTGGTACCCACGTCCTCGTGAGCATCAGCAGAGCCATGTACGATTTCTGCGCCCTTTGAGACTGCATCCGCGAGCAGTCGCTTGCATTTGTCAACACCAAGCTTGCTTATCAGAACACCAGCTTCTTTCTCCGACGGTGCGAAGGCTGCGACGGCTTTCTTGTACTCTGCCTCAAAGGCATCGATTATGTTCTCATGCACGATTATCCTTTCTGTCGACATACAGATTTGCCCACTGTGTAGGAAGGCCCCCTTAGCGCATTGCTCGGCTGCCAATTTCAAATCAGCATCCTCCCATACGATGGCGGGTGCTTTGCCACCGAGTTCTAGGAGGATGGGCTTGAGGTTCCGGCCCGCGAGCTCGGCAATGATCTTGCCCACCATCGTACTACCGGTGAAATTGATCTTCTTGATGATAGGTGATTCAATCAAATGTTTTGTCACGGCAGCAGCGGCGGACGGCTCATGCGCAATAAGGTTCAGCACACCAGCAGGAAGGCCAGCACGGTGGAAGCACGTTGCAATGGCCCACGAACATCGCGGCGACAGTTCAGGTGCTTTCAAAATACAAGTGTTGCCCGCAGCCAGTGCATACGCAACAGCGCGAACACCGAGAATATACGGAGCATTCCAAGGTGCAATCGCCAGGATGACTCCGTACGGCTCCTTGTACACCAGCGCACTCACACCCTCTTCGCCCGTCTGTGGGATACTGCCCTGCACCGACGACATCTTGCCGGCCAAGTCCAGAATGATGTTCGAAGCCAAGTTCAAATTGAAATCCGCCCAGACGGACGACGCGCCCGTTTCGGCGACCATGTATTTCTGCAATTCGTCGCGCCGGGAATCCATGATCTGGGAGGCCCTCAAAAAGATATCGCGCTTCTTGGTGGGGGGCAGGGCCCGCCATGATGCGCAGGCTTTGGCACAGGACTGCAGCGCAACATCGGCATCGGCAATGCTGACTGCGGCGCCATTGTGAATATGTGAACCGGTTGCAGGGGAGTGGACGGCGAAGGAAGAGCTCGATGGGTACTCTTCGTTGTCGATGAGGAGGGGCACGGTGTACAGATCGGCGCCGTTGGTGTCTGCGGCTGGGGACATGTTGGAGATTGGATGCTTCGCTCGAGGAAGGATAAATGCTGGTAGGAAAGCTTGGTAGGAAAAGGAAATTTAACTAATATACCAAAACGGAGCGGGACAACCCTCCCGCGATAGTCACGGAGGAGGTGGGGGAAAGGAAGCAGACATGCTTGCGCGCCGCAGCTTGCAATCGTCGGCGTAACGAGGCGCGCGAAACAGCGCACGAAACCACTCGAGCATGGCTCTGTACTCTACTATAGCCAAGGCACAAGACGTTGTGAACAGCCCGCATCGGGTCGGGTGATGTGGGGGAAAGTTAGGGCTGGCAATCTTGCAGCTCGCATAATTAAGGTATGACAGGAAAAAAGGCGGGGTCACCAGGATGGCTTGACTTACTTCCCTGCTTCGACGAATTGTGCCGCACATCAAAGGACCCCAACCCGACGGCCTATGCCTCTTGAAGCCACGGCAATGGCGACCGGGTCGAGTTGTCCCTCGGCCGGACTGCAAAACTCATGAATGTCACGGCTAATCCCCTTGGCCTATCTCCGATGCGGCTGTCCACCCAAGGTCGAAGCTCTGAGGTAGGGAACCAACGGGATACATTAGTGGGTACCTAGTTTATGTAATGGTTAGCTCAGCGTATCCCTAAGCCTTTCTGATGCCTTGTTCAAGGCGAAGAGTCTTAAGGTAAGTTCTCTTTCCCTTGTGGATCTATCGGAAGTCTTCAGTTTTCCAAAACTCAACCGCCAGAAAACCATATTCGTAGGGGGTGCCAAATTGAAACTTTCCCATCCCTAGCATGGCAATGTGTGGTTCTGTATGCAGGTAAGAAATGTGCAAGGACTTCCCCTTCGAAGATCTTTTTACCGGCCGTCTCAAGCGACGCCGGCTTTACTACCACGTGACTACCTCTTGATGGTGAAAATTGTTGTCCGGGAGCAGAAAATGGATATTATCTAGCTATATGGGAACCACTAGTCATTATCTCGAGGCTTCCACCGGCCGAAGGAGGAGTGATATCTCTTTCCCTGCACGGAAATGTGATGCTCGAATATGCTCCCTCAGAGCAACACTTCCTTGCAGCGGGTTAAAGATCACGATACCCTGTCGTCTTCCTCTGATCTTTGCCTCATCGCTATCAAATCCCGATAAAGAGCGCAGCCCCGGTAGCAGCACAGAACGCCCACGTCTTGTACATGAAAACCACAGAGGAAGCTTGAGGATCTCAAACGCGCTCAAATTTGAGACATTCCATCACCAGTTGCTAGGGAGACATTATAGGAGTCCTCCGCCATCACTAGGCATTCTGCACATATATAAGCCATATGCAAGCCTTAGGAGGAGACTCCGGCTCCGGCTCAGTCTCGCATCGCCAAAACAGCATATTCGTCGAGTCTCTCTATCACGAAGCCAATTCTCGCTAGTATCCGGCCGCGCTGCTTATCATTCCCACCCGTCGGGTCCTGCTGTTGGTACTTGTCGGCTGGAGGAAGTCATGATGAGAGCTGTTTGAAACACCGTCCGCGACAATCCTTACCTTAGTGGCATAAAGCCGTTGTGCCTCAAGTGAAAGGACTTGACGGGACTTGCCTGGCTAGCGTGGTACGTCATTGCATCCACCTGTCACGAGAAGATTCAGGGTCTGGGTTTTCGCCACATGACACGCCGTCACGCTCGTGCTCCAGTTTGCTAGACACACATCGCCTCGATCGAAAGGGTACGGATCCTGCAATACCAAAGCACTGGGTATGAGTATGGATTGGCCCGGATGGTCCTTCCGTTGCAACCTGACTGTGCTCGTGCTTGCGGAGACGGAGAGACCCTGCTTGGGCAATACTAACTGCCGGCCTGGACCCGCGTGGAGATCCACGGTGCCATGATACTGCTGTTGGAAGGCAGATACCGTACCAAGTAGCTGCAAATACGTCAGAAGCGGTGTGCATGTATCCAATGATGGGCAGGCTAGGCTCTATAGCACCCACATCCCACCGCGATAGAGTTCTCGAGCGACACAGGACTGCAGATCGAGTTCTCAACTCCGCCCCCGCTAGCCTGCCCACCAGTCCATGCACCGCACGCCGGCCTAACCAATGCCAGCCACCCTGCGACATTGTGCCATAGATACCTTTCCATGATCGAAAACGTGAAATGCGATCCGCCACTTGGCCTGGCCCGATCCAATTTGGTTCACCCTGGACCCATCGCGGCCTTGCCCTCGTCCTGTGCGCGGTAGAAGGCACATTACACATTCACCATCAACTCACAGAGTCCATCACGCCCTGCCCCCAGACGACAGTTGCACCTGGTATTTGCCCACTGCTTGGCCTCCCATCGTCCCTCAACCGCGATCTTGACCAACTCCGCAACCATACTGCTGCCAGCAGGATGCTAGCATGAGGATTTCGAGCGGCGCTTCCGAAGCGCAGCGGGAGCGGGAGGTATATCGGTCAGTCAGGAATTTCTATGGCCTTATCTCTGCCATGAAGGCACCGAAGGAGGAACATGCTGGCTGACCAACGCCTTGAACGGCACAGATACCTGCCATCGTATGCGGCTCCTTATCTTAACCTGCAAAGTGAAGGTAATGACCATGCATCCTCGCAACCTGCGAAGGCATATTCCTCGGCGGATAGGGCTCTGAATGCCTTTGCACAACTGGCCGCGCTCCGATTGAGGACGCGGCGCGCGATGATTTCTCTAATCGATCGCAACTCCCAGTTTGTTCTGGCTGAAGCAACGCAAACGCTCTCCTCTCAATCCGATGATGTGCATGACGAGGGGGATTCGTTGTGGATGGGCGTGCGAACCATCCCACGCGAGGATTCACTGTGTAGTGAGATCATTGGACGCCCGCGCTCGAGGGATGAACGGACCAGCCAAGAGGGACTCACAATAGTACCGAGAATCATTCATGACCTTGAGCAGGATGAGACTACCAAGGACAAGAGTTATGTTCAAGCTGGTCCCAAAATCCGATTTTACGCTGGAGTGCCGATTGTGACTCGACAAGGCCATTTTATTGGTTCATACTGCGTTTTGGATGACCGTCCGCGACTGGACATAAGCAAAGAGGAGCTCACCTTCTTGAAAGATATGTCGGAGACAATTATGGAGCATCTGGAAAATATTGCAGTTAGAGGAGATCATCAGCGAGGCGAAAAGATGGTCAAAGGCCTCGGCCTCTTTGTGGAGGGCCATTCGAGCATCACACATTGGTGGTTACATACTCGTGGTCAGCGATTGCCGGTCCCCCCAACCAATTCGCAGTCTCCTAGCATGCTTGAGTCACCATGTAAAGATGAGGATGCAGTTATATCTGCAGATACATCAATCCTAGTGGACGGCCTTGCTGACAGTACGGCTCCAGAGTCAGAAGTCAAAAATAGTATCCAGCAGCAGCTTATACCTCCCCCTAATGTCCACGCAGTGTCTCCGGCCGATGGCCCCCAGGACATTCACTCTCAACATAGTCCTTCTGAAGATAGTCATTTTCAAGACGAGCTTTATGAGCACGACAGCAAAAGCTCTTCTCGAATCAGTTCTTCTCCCGCTAGCCCTCCTCGGGATAAGCCTCCGGAGGATTCTCCTACCCATGATGATGGGCCACCTCGGCATGATGCCTCCCAGAATGTTTCTCAACAGGATGTTCCTCTGAGAACTGCTGCTGCATTTAAATCATCTGTGGTATCAGGCTCGCCAACAAAGATGGCCTGTGCAGATGATAGAAATCTCCCGGACATTGCTGTCACTATTAAGACGATGCTCTCTCGTGCTAGTAACCTCATCCGTGAGTCCACAGAAGTGGATGGGGTCATATTCTTTGATGCTAAACACGGCGGCTTCGGGTTCAGAGGCGATCGTCCTTCCGCAGCTGGTTCAAAAACGAACGGTAATGAGGAGCCAAATAACACAACATCCAGTAGTGAGGAGGGATGGGGGAATTCAACACACTCATATTCTTCCGGGAGTGCGAGCGATCGAAGCCGCCTTCCAAAGCCCGGACCTGAACCTCGCACCTGTGACGTTTTAGCATATTCTTCTCGGGAAGCTTCATCATTAAACGATAACAATATGCCAGCCAATCTCACTATCTCTGAAGCATTTGTCTCCAAGCTCTTCAAAAGATATCCTCACGGGAAAATATTTGCATTCGATAGGGACGGGGCAATGTCCTCAAGCGAAGATGAAATTCAGCAAGCTACTGCAGGCAAAGGTGTTTTAGTTGTGAAACCTAACAATCAACATAGGAAGAACACTCAAAGAGCTGCCGAGGGTGAGACTATCCTAAAGATATTCCCCGGATCCAGATTCGTCCTTTTGCTCCCTTTATGGGATTCGCACCGGGAACGCTGGTTTGCAAGCGCTATACTATGGACGAACGATCCGACCCGCGTACTTAGTATTCAAGACGATCTGAGCTATGTAGCAGCATTTGGAAATAGTATCATGGCCGAAGTCAGTCGTTTGGACGCAGTTGCCGCAGACCACACAAAATCTACCTTAATTTCTTCAATCAGCCACGAACTTCGATCTCCACTCCATGGGGTTCTCGGTAGTCTTGAACTCCTCCAGGATACCGTCATCACCGAGTATCAGACAAGCGTGATCGACACAATCAGACATTGCTCTACAACGTTGCTCGATACACTCAACAACGTACTAGATTATGCAAAGATCAACAACTTTACAAGAGCAAGACGGAGCGAGAAGAGATTGGTCCGAACATCTGCGAGATCTGGGAAGGCGATTCCGTCAGAAGGACTACGCATCTATGGCACCATTAGTTTGACTTCCGACCTTGATCTAGCATCGATGACGGAGGATGTCCTTGGCGGATTGTATACAGGACATGATTACATCAATCGACCCCAGGGAAATGTTGATAGTACAAATCTTGACCATCACTCTATGATCAGAGACCATGGCGCACATAGACCTCACTATTCACCTTTGGTGGTCGTGTTCGATGTTGACCCCAAGAGGAATTGGAGATTCTCCACTCAGCCGGGTGCATGGAAACGGATTCTCATGAATATATATGGCAATGCTTTAAAGTACACCACATCGGGCTACGTGAGGGTCCGCCTTGGATATAGAACTTTTACATCCCCGGGTTTGAGAATCAATCAAGGAATTGTCACTCTCACCATTACTGATACAGGCAAGGGAATTAGTCAAGAGTTTCTCAACGACCAGCTCTACACGCCCTTTACACAAGAAGACACACTTAGTGAGGGGGCAGGTCTTGGCCTTAGTATCGTCCGTCAGATTGTCACTGCCTTGGATGGCAAGCTTGAAATTAACAGCATTAAAGGTTCGGGCACCACTGTAACGGTTATGTTAAAGCTTAAGAAGTCGCACAATCACTCTACATCAACAGCACAAATCCAAGACGAGATCCAACGAGCGAGAGTCCTTGCAAAAGACCATGTTTTGGCCATAGCAGGGTTTCCTAGGTCGAATGATTTTTCAGATAGCATTAGCCAGCCTGAAATTACTCCCGGGCCGTTGTCGGTTCTGCGCCACTCCATATGGAATATAGCACAGGCGTGGTTAAACATGGAAGTCACTGAGACCTCCGACTTCAGTTCCGAGAAAGCAACTGTCTTTGTGACAACGTCAAAGATTTTTGAGGAAAGGAAACTGGAGTGGTTTTCTCAAACTACATCAAGCAGCATTTCTAAGAAATACATCATTGTCCTCACGGCATCTACTGCATCAGAAAATAAAACTCGGGATGGGAAACATCAACATGTCTATTACCTCGGCAATCCGTAAGCATCACCTTCATTTCAAGATCTTCTGTGGGCATCATTAGCTTCCGCACTTTTTGTAATTTTCTACAGTGCACTAACACTAGTTATAGTATTGGGCCGAAAAAGTTCGCTAGGTGTTTGATATCCATCTTAGACGAATCGAGCGAGATGGCCGAGAAGACCTCGTCAGATGCGCCTTACACACCAGCGATGTCCGCTTCCGTAGATGCTGAATCATTAGCATTGAAGACTGAACTCACGTCCAGGCCGCAGATTTTGAACCGAAGCAATTCGGCACCGTTCCAAAGTGCGAGTATAGATCCAACTCCAACTGGTGCCCGTTCAAGTAGCCATACCGACGGGCCTTCTATCTTGCTAGTAGAAGATAATATGATTAACATGAGGATTTTGGTCACCTGCATAGCCAAGCTACGCTACACGTATAGCACCGCGGAAAACGGAGCCAAAGCTGTCGAACAGTATGAAAGGGCAGAGAGAAAACCGGACATCATCTTCATGGACATGTCTATGCCGATCATGAATGGATTCGATGCGACGAAGTGCATCCGAAGCTACGAAAGGGAAAATAAGCTCCCGGCGGCCATAATTGTCGCTGTGACTGGGCTTGCAAGCGAAGAATCGCAGCGTGAGGCATATAACAGTGGCATCAATCTGTTTCTGTCCAAACCAGTGCCTCTACGGGATTTGAGGAAGATCGTGGAAAATTGGGAGGACATCGGCCGCAATTGACGACATTAAGAGGAATCATATTCGCCTTTGAGAAGACAAAGGCATGCAATGAATGAGCACAAAGTAGGTTGCCCTTGGAAGTTTTCCTGGGCAACATGAACATACCTATTAAGCTCGGCCGTAGCAGCCAAGCCCAGGTCGCCTTGCCGCCGCCATATACGCAATATCCATGAAAACAGGACCCGCGTACTTGATAAGCCGGCCCTTGGGGACGAGTTGCATTGAAGAAGTAATTTGCTACATACACTACCCTTTCTCTAACACTCGTCTTCCCCATAACAATATTGCTGTTGGTCTGTCTACGCGTAACTTCACAAGCATGTACTTTATCTCCTTGGTGTCTGTTTCCAGCGTGCTTGCATGGAGCGATTGTTCAGTCAATTTAGAAGAGCTTCTGGGATATAGGCGTTGGAAGAAGACAGGCGTTTAGTTGATAATGGATTGCCAACACTTACGCCGAAGCCATCTTCGCCCTCAAATATTCGGTATTTGTCACTGAAAGTGCGTTGTGCTCGCCTGCTAGGAGTGAAACTGGAGGTGGCCTGATATTTGAACAGTGCAACAGTGTTTGCTGTACCACGGGCCAAGAAAGCAGGTTGGGCCTTGATATGGTTGATTGTGCCAAGTCCTATACCTTCCAAATTAGCTCCTTGTTGCTCTCAAGTTTGGTGTCCGGGTCTAGACGCCCGAAATCTAGTGTTACTAGGCGTGCTCACCAGCACCAAAGTCAACGAGATTCTTGTCTCGGTTATTCCCTCCTTGTAATGGGAATTCCACGGTTTTTCTTAAGGGAATTGAATCGTCTGAATCATCAGAGTCAATCGTGCTGACTTGGCTTGAGGCTGCAGCCCAACCAGCCTCTCGTCCCAATGGCCTAGCTGACTGGGTTCGACGTTTCTGTACAGATCGGCCAGTCGCCAAGATCTCGTCCAAGGCCGCCCCCAGATACATTGGTCTCTGCCCATCTTCTGCAATGTGCTTGCCTTGGGTACCCATCTGAGCAGATGATGCTTTGACCCGCTTCAGAGCCTTTCGCTTTGGGCTTCGACTGCGGCTATGCTTCCGATTGCTCTTTCTAGGAGAGTTGCCTCGGTTCCATTTGCGTGGAAGCAGCTGCAGGTCAATTGGGATCTGGCTGTGGCACGTGTCAACAGTGCTCTGCATCGACAGAGCGATGCTACGGAACGTACAGCGTGATGGTTGCGCGGGTCTGACCCAGCATGGTCCGTACCTGGTCAATAGTCGCCATCCGGATTTTCCAGACGGGGGTGGCTCTTCCTCTGCGAGTCTGTGATACTACTCTGGGTTTTAACGGCGATGGATCACCGCACAAATATTATACTATGTGTTCCTGATGTTGTTGAGGAGCTGCGGTTGGAAGAGATATGGAGGGATGGAAGCCGGATGCTGAAGGGGCGGCGAAGAAGCATTTCAGGTATCGCAGGAAGCGACTGACTAGTAAGATCTCAATTAAAGTGTAATTTCTGTAGGTGAAAAAACGATGACGGGTAGGAACGAAGAACACAGATTTGGCTTGAGAGAAAGTACACAGTCCTACTAGCAATACGTCTTGGAGGCCATGGGCAAGAGGCATTCATTGCTTGTAGAACAGGAAACCCAGATTTCATCTGATGTTTTAAGTGCCAAAGCTTCTATTGCGATGAGATTAGCCATCATGAAGTCTTGTTAAAGATCCTGTCATTCCATGCACTTTCTACTCCATACCCACCATGCGCGAGATAAAGTGCTTCCTATGCTGACCTTTAGCCCGAGAGCCCAACGCCTATTTTACAGTGCAGATTTGCAAGAATTCATTACAGTTCCTCCTCAATGTCCATGCTATCCCCATTAGCATATCCGTTTGATGTCGACTTCTCTTTTGGCGCTGATGCTTCCTTGTCAATCATTTGCCGTGAGACAGATACGATATTGTCCTCGATGATCTGCTGTCCGACATCCTCCAAATGCTTCTTTGGATCGACCTTTCCTACATATCTTGTCTTCAGTTGGTCCTTTGTCAACTCCGTCTCCTCCTTTACTCGCTTCTCATAGCCTTCAGCCAGACCAACGAGCTTCTGTAATCGCTCGGAGTTTCGGGCACCCTCCACGCGGAAATCGTCCATCTGTAGACCCTCGGTCCAGACATGCTTGTGCAGGTTCATCAACATGTTCTCCTCCAATGCGGTCTTACGGTAATTGATTCCAATGCTGTAGTAATGTCTGTTGAGGCCGTGAATGAGTGCCTGGATGGATGGCTTGTTGAGATGTCCCAAGTTGGAGGTGCTTTGACGAGGTTCTTGGCCAAGCATGAGAGATTGTGGGTTAATCAGTCTAAAGGCATCAATGACAACCTTTCCCTTCACGGACTGAATGGGGTCGACAACGACAGCAACGGCTCGCGGCGTAAGTTGTTCGAAAGATTGCTGTGTGTTGATATCGACCGAAGAAAGCCAGCACCCGAACCCGGGATGTGAATGGTACCATCCAACCACAGTCTCTGGTCTGTAAGAGATATCTAGTCAGCTCTGGCAGACTCAAGATCGCTTGACTGCTTACCGTCCTGTTTGTCTCAACATATCCATCATCTTTGTCTGGAATACTGGGTCTACAGCCTCAACACTAACGCCAGTACCGCTTTGCGGCATGGCAAACACATCGACAACTCTGACAGTGAAGTCATCCACGAACTCTCCCAACATAAGTCCCATAACCTCCATGGGTACACCTGCTCGTCCATGTCGAAGCATCTTCAGTAGCGCAAGGGATGATATGTAGACGGTTTCAGAATTATCGATCAGATTCGTGTTGTCCTGTGTGCAGTTTAATCAGCAAATGAGCAATGATGCCAGGCTTCAAGCTCTATGAGCTAGATTGCGAGAGCAGGAGAGCTTACAGATCCGGGAGCGGCACTGTTCAAACCACCCATTCCTCCAGCCGTGGCCAGCATGCGGTTTAATCTGTCCATCTTGGGCAGAATATGATCGTTGATTAGAAGAGGGAGAGGTTATTGAGCGTTGGATGATGGAAGAGGAGTGTCTTGCGATATGTACCCAGAAATGCTTCCCTCGTGGACCTAGAGCTTAACTTGGGACGCGAAGGCGATGTTAGCCTAGATCTAAGGTCACGTGTATAGCCTCGCGTTTTCAGCCTTGCGACCTGCAGCTCATTCGCCCCAGAGTGATGGTACAGCACAGAACCTGGGCAGGATTCTCTTGGTTGATACGATTCGAATCTTCTGGAAATTGCCAGTTCTGTAGGATGGCTTATTGTACTTCAGAGCTGATTAACTGTTGCCGTCTTTGAGTTTCGAACGGGCGGTATCTGGGAGCAGGCTGGTAGCTAGCGTGGTTTTACGCTAACTGATATTCGAGCTTCCATCTCTCTCGCTCTCTCCGCGACAATTCCATACTAGACTCAACCCTCACTCGAGCTCTCACAAAGATACACCCACTCACCAAACCCTTTATTAAAACTGTTTTGAATTCCCTCGTACTGCTTTGACCTCAACTCTTCTAGCTTCTGGCTACAACCTATCGCTGTTCAAGATGACCTCCTTTGCGCCCATCGATCCGCCTGCGTCGAATGGCGCCAGTAGGAAGAATAGGGTCGCATACTTCTACGACTCTGATGTCGGGAATTATGCCTACGTCGCTGGTCACCCCATGAAGCCTCACAGAATAAGATTGGCGCATAGTTTAATTATGAACTACGGAGTTTATAAGAAGATGGAGATATATGTATGTCTAGCCCTCCTTCAATTGTGAGCACCAGTGATGTTTCACTTCTGCTCTATGATTGTCACGAACCTCAAGAATCAAGGATGACACTAATGTTGTTTTCATAGCGTGCGAAACCTGCCACCCGTCATGAGATGACCCAATTCCATACCGACGAATACATCGATTTCCTGCAGAAAGTCACACCCGATAATATGGACTCCTTTTCCAAGGAGCAGGGAAAATACAACGTCGGTGACGACTGTCCCGTATTTGATGGGCTTTTCGAGTTTTGTGGTATCAGTGCGGGAGGCAGCATGGAGGGAGCCGCTCGCCTGAATCGCGGCAAGTGTGATATTGCTGTTAACTGGGCTGGTGGTCTCCATCATGCCAAAAAGAGTGAAGCAAGTGGCTTCTGCTATGTTAATGGTAAGCGGAAGATCAGATCGGTTACGAATACATACTGACTGCTTGACAGACATCGTCCTCGGCATTATCGAGCTTCTTCGGTTCAAAAAACGAGTGCTGTATATCGACATTGATGTGCATCACGGCGACGGTGTGGAAGAAGCATTCTATACAACTGACAGAGTCATGACCGTCTCATTTCACAAGTATGGAGAGTACTTTCCTGGTACTGGAGAACTTCGCGACATTGGTGTTGGCCAAGGCAAAAACTATGCGGTAAACTTTCCACTTCGTGATGGAATCGACGATGTCACCTACAAGTCTATCTTTGAGCCAGTAATCCAGAGTGTGATGGACTACTACAAGCCTGAAGCCATTGTGCTGCAGTGTGGCGGTGATAGTTTGTCTGGGGACAGACTTGGATGTTTTAATCTGAGTATGAAGGGCCATGCAAATTGTGTTGCATTTGTGAAGAGCTTTGGCATGCCAACCCTCGTCCTTGGTGGTGGTGGTTACACCATGCGCAACGTTGCTCGTACTTGGGCCTACGAAACCGGTGTTCTTGTTGGTCAGGAAATGGACCCTGCACTTCCATTCAATGAGTATTACGAGGTACGTTTTTCATGCTTAAATCAAGAGCCTTCAGATGTCTGACTTTTTACAGTACTACGGTCCAGATTACGAGCTTGATGTTCGTGCGTCTAACATGGACAACGCGAACTCAAAAGATTACCTTGAGAAGATTAGGATTCAAGTAATTGAGAACCTCAAGAAGACAGCCCATGCTCCATCTGTTCAGATGACCGATGTACCACGAACTACGATGCTGGGTGGTACCGAAGAGGATGATGCCGAGATGGATGATTTGGATGAGGACCAGAACCCGGATACCCGTAACACTCAACGAAGATGGGATCAACGAATCGCAAGAGACGATGAGCTTGATGAGAGTGATGACGAAGAGGGAGATCGTGCAAATGGTGTCAGTGCGCAGAATGGTGTGCCAAAACGACGGAATATCATGGATTACCAGAACACCAATGCAGCATCCGATGTGGAAATGGATAGTGGCGTGGCCACCCCCGACGTTCGTCCTGAGGTAGACGATGCAGTTACGGCCTTGGCCACAGAGGCCAATGCCGAGGTCAACGCTGAAGTCATGGAGAAGAAGAGTCTAGACGTCGCAACCACAGAAAGTGCGGAAGTTGGAATATCAAACGCACCGTCACGAGCCCAGTCCGAGAAGCCAGCTGTTGTAGATAACGACGGAGATGTCGACATGACTGAAGCTGCGGCCGAGCCGGTCGAGACTCCAGCAGCCCCCGTTGTTGCTGTCGTCGCACCTACTCAACCGACCCCTGAAGCAGCAACACCTACGCCAGCTCCGGAACAAGCTTCAACTCCTGCCCCGACACCAGCAGCGGCGCCAGCAGCAGCACCCGCGGTAGTCACGTCAGCTGAAGCTACTGCTCCACAGGATCCAGCCGTGGTTAAAGAGGAGGGCAAAGAGGAACTTCAAAGCGAGCAGATCTCTGCCGAAGTCGATACTGAAACCGCTCAACAGCCTCAACCGTGATGACTCCCGAGATCACTCATGAATTACGATCCATTTGTATACCTTACATACCCATAATCCACGGCGCGTTCAAAAGTTATCGATTGCCGCAAGCTTCGGGGTATCTTCATTTCAACTACATGCATGCATTTCCCATCTTTGATCCATGGTGGGAGGCAACGGGGCGTCCTTGGCGTTCAGGAAAGGCTTTCAAGAAGCGCACAGTAGAATCAAGAGAGGTCAATTGTAAGGAGAAAAGCTCTCATTTAAGTCTAGACGGTCTTGAAGGAGCTGCACAGCCATGTTGTAGGATAGCTTCAATCACTAAGGAGATACGTGAACTGAGTCTCTTCGTTGAACTACTTGGCCCACATTAGACGCCTGCAGGTTTCAACATGGTTAACAAGGCGTAGAGGTAGTAGAGTCACAGGTAAGACTTTCATCTTCAAGCAATCAAGCTATCTACCGTTCGCATGCACCGAGAAGGGGTGTATTTCGGTCGTCTCTGCGCATGTAATAATAGACCTTCCCCGCAATCAAATCCGATTTCCAGACTGGGAGATATTGTCTCATGTTGTCCCCATAGTGACTTGCTGGTCAGAATGGGCGGTACGGTCGGGCATTCCATTCCATCTCGTCCAGGGAGTACCATCATTCGATCGGCGGCCAGGTTGGTTATTCGTCAAGGCCATTGCACACAATGGCATGGTTGAACAGCATGTCTGCAATTCAATAGCAACGACGAGTCCCTACCCTTCTTGTTGTCCTTGTTGTCTTGTCCTTGAAAATAATTGATGTTCATCTTCGCGCGTTCGACCGGCGGCGAATTGGAAAATTCTTTGGTGGGCACCTCGCTTAGATTAGGGTTGGGATGATTTTGCGGTCAAGTCACCCCAAACTTTTCTCATCGCGACGACAACATCGAATTCGACAACCCCAGCGACGAAGCATCCCTCTTTGAACTTCTCACCAGTCTCAAAGATAAATCGTCGAAATGGCCAAGATCTCGTACGTGCTCCCTCCTTTCGACTCCCTGTCCCGCCCGCCCTTCCGCCGCCGAAATGCGCTGTCGAAAACCCGCCCGCGCGACAACCCTTTTTTTCTTTCTCGATGGGGATGAATTGCTGACGGATTTCTCTGCAGACGTGGTGCCCCAGGTGGCAAGCTTAAGATGACCCTCGGTCTTCCAGTGTAAGACCTCCCGAAGACGAAATGTGCGATTTGGATGGGGAAGGATACTGATGAAGGATTTTACAGCGGTGCCGTCATGAACTGCTGCGACAACTCCGGCGCACGAAATCTCTACATTATCTCCGTTAAGGGTATCGGTGCCCGTCTCAACAGATTGCCCGCCGGTGGTGTTGGTGACATGGTTATGGCCACTGTCAAGAAGGGAAAGCCCGAGCTCCGAAAGAAGGTTATGCCAGCTGTTATTGTCCGCCAATCCAAGCCATGGAAGCGAACTGATGGTGTTTTCTTGTACTTCGAGGACAACGCCGGTGTTGTAAGTGGAAGATTTCTTCTGGTCGGACCATTGTGTCGATGGCAATGGGCATATTCCTGGGTCCAAGGCAGGTTGCGGGAAGGGCACACGATAGAGCTGGGGGTTATTTACGTCTTGGTCGGGGTAGCTACGGAACCTCGAAGGTATGCTAACTTAGGCGTCACAGATTGTCAACCCAAAGGGAGAGATGAAGGGATCAGCTATCACTGGACCAGTCGGAAAGGAGGCTGCTGAGCTGTGGCCAGTAAGTTCCCACGCACGTGTCGGGCGGAGACGCACAGCTAACCAGCGTCCAGCGTATTGCTTCCAACTCTGGTGTCGTCATGTAAAGGGTTTTTCATTTCGGGGTCTGGGAAACAGGAGCTTTGCTATTACATGAATCCATAGCGATCAAAAAATGACGCATGCCACCAAGCAGATGCAGTTCCAAGTCGTGTCGTGAAATGGTGATTCGCACATGTTGCCCTTTCAGGTGTATGAGAGAGCGCGCGTGGATCGCCGAGCGGGTGTTGGGCCATGCGAGCGGAAGCGCTGGTGGACGGTGGCAGGTAAGCTTATACGGACGGTACGAGATCCATCCATCCATCCATCCATCCATCCATCCATCTCGATTGGGATCGATGGCAGCTGTCCCTTCCACGGCCGCCTTCGCGTCGCACGGAAGCTCATCTCTCTTGAAGGGCTTGGCGGGCTTGGCATGCAGACGGACCGGGGTTGGCACCGGCATTTCTTCTATCGAATCCCCTTCTCCTCCCTAAACTAAGCTCTGCTCCGTTGCTGAGGGCGCCTTGTTGATTAACCTCATATATCCATGTCCTCCAATGATGCCCTCTTCCCCTTCCACGAGGCCACTCCACGTGCTGAACGTTTGTCCAGCGCTGGGCGGATTCGCTCCCCAACCCTTAGCCGCGCTGGCATATACTTTGGGGGCAATACTGGACATGACGAGATTCCAGGATCTGGCCGCCCGACATATAGGCGGGGGTGCTGTCCACGTACAATGGTCTTACGGCTTCGTACCGTATAGCCCGGAACTGAAGATATAAGAATGCGAGCACGACATTAGGAGGTCTTGTTTGGGCTCAATCTCCGAAGACTGTCACCGGCCGTTGGTATAAAGCCTTGCGCAGGTCCTGCGAGGGAGATCCATCAGCCATCATCACACACGATCATACCACAGCATCATGGCAGTCCAGTCTCTTCTCTTCAGCCTTGCCGCGGCAACGCTTGCCTCCACCGCCGCCGCCGCCACCAGCGGAGAGTTCAGTATCTTGGCCATGAACGTAGCTGGTCTGCCGTCCATCCTCAACTCCAACGATGTTCCGGGCGACAAAGCCACCAATGCCGGAACCATTGGTACCTATTTTTCCGAGTACGACTATGACATGATTCACGTGCAGGAGGTATGTTGTTGTTGTTGTTGCACCCCCGCCACTCGGACATCGGGTTGATAAGAACAGGACTTTAACTATCATGCTTATCTCTATGCTACCGATGACCACCCTTACCGCACGGCCACGTCTGGCGGTGCTGCTATCGGCAGCGGCCTCAACTCCCTTTCCAACTTTGACTGGATTGACTTCAGCCGCACTAAGTGGGCGACCTGCTCTGATGCTTCCGGTGCCGACTGCTTGACCCCCAAGGGCTTCACCTTCATGCGAGCAATCATTTCCGATGGTGTCTACATTGATTTCTACAATCTGCACGCCGACGCAGGGTGAGTCTCTCTGCCTTGGGTTCGAGCTACCACTAACATTCACTAGAACCGAGTCTGGTGACGAAACGGCCCGCGCCGCCAATTTGCTGCAGGTGGCTGAATACATCGACACCTGGTCCACTGGCAATGCCGTCATGGTCTTCGGCGATACCAACTCCCGATACACCCGCTCGCTCGACAACATCACCGTCTTCGAGATCGAGAATGGCTTGACTGATGCATTTGTGCAGCTGGAGCACAGCGGCGTCAACCCCACCGTCGAGGTTGATTGCGACAACCCATCTCTGGTCAACAACTGCGAGACCGTTGACAAGGTCTTCTACCGTGGCTCCAAGGCCTTGACGCTCGATGCCACCTACTTCAACTACGAGTCCTCCAAATTCCTGCAGGCCAATGGCTCCGTCTTGAGTGATCACAACCCCATCACGGTCAACCTGACCTGGTCCGTTGGCACCACCCTCCGCCAATCCGGCTTCTGGGGCGGCCCACACGGCACTTGGTTCAACGATTTGGACTCCATCCCCGCCAGCCCCAAGGCCTCCGTCCTCAGCTTCAGCGGCGGAAGCCGTCTCGATGCTGTTGGCCTGACCCTCGCGGACGGAACCACGTTCTCGCACGGTGGAACCGGTGGCACCGCTGTCAGTCTGACCCTGGGCAGCTCTGAGTACTGGACCGAGGCCGAGCTGTGCCAGGGCAAGTACAGCAGCGAGACCCGAAACTTCTACATCCTTGCTACCACCAGTGCGGGCAACACCTTGAGCGCGGGAACCTCCACCTCGGACTGCTCCACCTTCACCGCCCCCACTGGATGGCAAATCGTGGGATTCATGGGCCAGGATGGTGATGAGATGGATCAATTGGCCTTTATTTACGCTCCTCAGTAAACTGCGGGCTTTCATGATTTGACGACAAGAGCAGAGTAGGTGTTTGAGAAAACTGGTGGTTTGGTGACTGGGGCTTTTTCGATTCTTGACATTGACACCTAAATGTGATTTCCTTTGTTTCGATATACGAGTATATAGTACGATAATCATAGTCCTAAAAAGATCCTGCCTTGGCCTGATGGTCTAAGGTCGCTATGGTTCCAAACCTATCCTCTCTGTTCCGCTAAACATGTTGTGCTAAACAGTCCTTTTATTTGGCACCTACTATGACAGTTCATCCGCAGAGTGCAAAGGCTGCCCCCGTCGTCGTGAAGTACGTCGTATCTGACCGCCGACCCAACAGTACACACCCACCTTATTGGCTAAACTCCACTTCTATGGAGCAAAACCTGCAAGGCCGATCTTCACCCAGAACCCTCAAGGATCCAAGCAAGTTACCAAAATACCAAGGGGGCTAGCCGCGTTTGTCAGATACTTAACCACCGTCAAAGAATCTGTCTCCGACGGGTTAATGCATATCAACAAGTTCTCCCTGTAGGTTAGAGGGCAGCACCAGAGGATGTGGAGTTCTGCTAGTTTTGTTCTTCTCTCAATTACAAACTGAAATAATCTCTATCTACACAGTCTCGTTCTCTGAGCGCATGGGCTACAAGAACAACAACCCCAATCCCCTCGTGTCTAACGAGGTAGCTTTACTCGCTACCGTCTAGACGACCCCGTCCACTCCAAGATAAGCGAGCAAGCGAAGAAGCGTCCCAAGAACGAACTCGGCGAGGAAAACGAAAAAGAAAGCGGAATGGGAAAGAGAGGCGCATGTGTATGATGAGTTGGTAGGAAGCAAGCAGCAATACTCAAGGCCACCAAAAAAAACAAAAAAAAAACAAAGCGAAGACCACCTCCAAGCCTATTTCCTCTCTCTTCCATCGTGAGATGTTCCCTTCCCCACCTCTCCCCCTCCCTCCCCCAAAGCACCAAAAAAAAAAACAAGGAATTCACCAACCCAGCCCTCTCCGTAAGACGTAGCCAGCCAGCCCAAAAAAAAAAGAGCAAAAAAGAATAGTGAACAGAGTGGGACTCGAACCCACGCCACTTTCGTGACCAGGAGATTGGAATTCAATTTTCTTGAATACGAAATTAAGGGTGTGACCTTAACCTGGCGCCATAACCAGCTCGGCCATCTGTCCTAGATGATTGTTGACGAGGATCGGCTTATTTGGCTTTATGTTTTCCCGCGCTCCCGCGGGAGGGATGGGGGCTCCGTGGGAAGCGAGATCTCGTCCCCGAATCCCGAAGTGCGGCCGGGTGAACCGAATGGGGGAGGGAGCTTTGGAGACGGACGAGACGTCTCTTGTGGTATTGATTTGTCTGTTGGCACCGGCTTCAGAAACGAGATGTTGGAAAAGAATATATCTACGGGTGCGGAAGAAGGCACACTTTTCTGCAACTGGCTCCATTCTTGAGGACAAATGGGCCGAGCTTAGTAGTGTAAGTTGGAGAGGGGGGGTTATAAAATGTCTCTCGAGTCGGACAAGCTAGGTGCAACTACGCATTACTGCCGTTGAGAACTGAAGACTACCTCCCCAGTACTCTCTGAATTTTGCCTGCGTTACAGAATGCGGTTCTATAACGGTACCGCCGACTGTTCGCGGATGCTTATAGGTCTTCATGTATGACGCAGGTACGAAATCCTACATATAGTGGCGAGAGTGACCACTTAGAGTCAATCGCGAGACCTGTGATAATAAAACCTTGAAGCTGGGGTTCACAAATACATGGCAAAGGGCCTTCGAAGTTCTTATACCCAGGTTTGATTCCTTGTAATACCAAAATAACTCTAGATCATGTGCAGCATCTCATCATATATATCATATCCGGCCCTCCCATTCCCAAGCGGCTCTCAGAACACTTAATCCACCGCCCTGCGTCTCAACAGTGCGTCCTCGGCCTCTATCATTCAAATCTCTAATGCCAATCTCAGAGTTTGGGGACGGCTCCACAAGAAGTGATTCGATCAATTCTCCTTCCTGGTCTACACCTTTTTTCCAAATACCGTCTTCCGGGACGTCCATGTTCTTGTAGTCAACGGCACCCTCGGGGAGTTCAGTCTGAAGGCTCAATCCCGACACTGATTTGGGTGCGCCCCACCAAGATCCAAATCTGCCGCTGTCACGTCTCGTACTCAGAGCACCTCGAGCATTTCGAAGAACCCAGCTCTTGTAAGACTTGCAAGTTGCGTCATGCCAATCCCGATCCAGCTGATGTTGACGAACATTGAAAGCTTCTCCTGCTTTAGTAAAGTGCGTAGGAAGTTGCGAACAGAAGCTTGTGAGGTGATGGAAGAAGATGCCTTTGAAAGTCTGCCCGTCTTGAGAGCAGGATCCACCCGCATCACAGGCGTCCTCCAATATACCAGCTCGACCGAGTCCATGCCATTGGGGGAGTTCCTTGACCTCACTGTCTCCATGCACTACTTCTTCAAAGGCTTGATCTTTTTTCAAATCATAACCCGTTGCAGCAATGACATTTCTGACCAGTTTGTGTCCATCTTCTAAATAGGATCGAGCACTTGTGGCTTCGTACAAGCCTCTCTGACCCGTAAGCAATACGCCCTGATTGTATGTGAACACCATGTTATTTCTCGCATCGCATTTTGTATTTCCATGGGTATCATTTTTGTACGGGCGATTTGGCAGGCCTGAAATGTGAAATCCGTCCGTGTATAATCCTCGCTCATCCGTCATGTTCGAGCTATTCAGCCATTTATATGCTGCAACTGCGGCTGCTAGATATTTCGGATCATGTGGTCCTGTAGGTCCTCCCGGAGGCTCATTCCCTCCCTCAGCATTGGCTTTGAAAGGCGACGAGTTCTCGTCGCCTGGGAAGTACAGGTACATGCTGATTGACGCTGCAATGTACAGTTCATTCGTAATTGCGTTCTTGTAAGGCAGAAGATACGGGGACCAAATCATTCCACCATCACACAAACTTGTGTCCCACCCTTGAGAAGCCAAGTCCCAAAATATTCTTGCTCGATGCGCAAATGCTGGAACCCATTGGTTGCCGTACCATGGCGCATCTCCTTCTCGGACTTTGTAGTGCAATGCAGAATGGAACTTGATGAACTTTATGCTCTCCAGCCAGCCCAACACCACCCAGAGCATATCATCATATGCCTCGGTCCGCAGGGCAAAAGCGTCTTGGCCGAAATACGAGGCAACGAGCTGCGAGAAGTATCTATTGATTCGATTTTCGTTCTCTTGTGTGGGGTATCGGTCTTCGGACGATGTTGGGAGGAGAGGAAACGAGGTCGAAAGCGTCGTGAGCGCTGCTGAGAGGTAGGTGCCCACTACCGCTGACGTCCAGTCAATTGACGTCGGCCAGATCCCCTGCCATACTGCAAAGTAGTCCTTTTGCAACACGTCCAGCGCGTCCAACAATGCAGGAAGGGTGTCTGGCACTTTCGACGGGGTATGTGTGCTTGGTGTCGTCTTGGTGCTCTCCGACGGCTCTTGCCATAGGGGAAACTCGCCAACGACCTTTTGTGGTGCGGCTCTCGGGATCAAAGTGCCAACGGTCGAGGATGCAAACAAGCAGATGCAGAGAAGTAGGAGAGGTGTCGCTCGTCGCAATGAAGCAAATGCCGCCATGATGCTGGATGAGGGGAAATGGAAATCTAAGGCTCGCAGAAGAAAAGATCAACGCGGAACGAATGAGACATCTATAACATTGGCATAGCAATGGTGATAGCGGTCACGCAGAAGAAGCACACGACAGGGCTGAGATGCAATTGAAGAAGTTTGTAGGAGACATGTCCTCGTGCTCAAGCCTCGCCCGCATTGCCCTCCGCTTCCCGGTTTGGGCCTAACGAGTAGGTTGCCGTATCGCAGACACGCGGGGTACAGTAGTGACCGCCTTCTAGTCTCACACCGTCGGGGGTGGCTTGATCATGTGCGAACTACCGACACTTGGCTGTGTCCATCATTGACTCTGGTGTTGGAAACTTGGAAGCGTTGATTACGAGGGGATTGTACGTACTCCCCCACCATAGAGGGTTAAGCAAGGCTCGTATACGTATCGATGGGCTCCAGTCCCGCAATTCGTTCTCCGCTGTTTGCATCGCTTAACAATGCCTGGAGATCTTCTCGGTCTCCAATGGCGGCTGCTGAAGCTCCCCATGTGGTAAAACATTTCCAGCAGTTTGAGCATATTATTAGGTGTGTTTCCTATGCAATCACCTGCGGTGGAGGTTCCGGTCAAATGTGGAACAAAGCGGTGTGTTTGAGTTCAACGCTGCAGATTATATATACCTACCTACTCTAGGTCAATGCTGTGGTTTCCGTGAGATAATTGAAGGGCCAGCTGACATACTCCAAAGCCCTTGCCGTAGCTCCTAGGCTCTTCGTGGAAAGAGACCAGGAATTAGAATGAAACATGTCAAAAACATGGATAGAGCAATCTATAGCGGTCGCCGTCTTCGTGGGATGGATTTCCAGATTATCCAGTGTTCTTTTAAGCTTGTTTCCAGCGAATAATGTCCCAATGATAACCTTTTCTAATATGAAAATATTCTTGTCATAAAATGCAACCACCTCCATCAGTGATGACACGACCGCCTATGCAAGATACGAAAACATTGACTCTTTTTGATTTTCTTTTCTCTTATAACCACCTAATACACAGCTCAGAATTGTCATATTTGGTGAAGGAGGGGGAGGTGGGCCAGGGGGCCAGTCGGCTATACAATTCTACACGCTATCTGTGTGTTAAGGCCCTACAGTGCCCCCACTCTATAGTTGTGCAGACTTCCATAACAATTGGGACCAGCAACGGTATTAAATATTCCAAAGGGCATTTGCAACTCTACAGAGCGCCAAAAAAAAGGGAAAAAAAGGTTACCATACCGTACGTAACAAGCTCAGTATGTTAAAATTTAGTTTTATACGTGCTCCTAGTCACTTACCCGCGGCGGTCTCGTAAAAATTTCAACACGCCCGACATGTTCGACTGCTGCAAATTTCCAAAAAATATTATACTCAACCACAAAAGAATTGATGACTGAGGGATTCGAACCCTCGCTCTTTCGAACTGTATTGTATTAGTTGTTGTTCTGAGATGCTGAGTTGTTCAGTGAAACTTACCCAGTAGATTTGATTTCAAGTTAAAGCCTGAAACTGGCGCCATAACCGCTCGGCCAAGTCACCTTGATGATTGAGGATTGTTGAGATGAAAATGCTTATTCAACTATATTAATGCGAAAGCAAATGAACGCCTGGTAAAATGGGATTTTCCCGAGACCCCCGAGGTTCTCCCGATTACTTCGCCTTCCTTCCACACGTCCTAATATAATATAATTCCAGAATGTATGCAATGGTAACAAATAGGGTCTTTTTAATTCCTTTAAAGACAACCCGTATCTTTGATAGACAGAGTGTTTTCTAGGCCGCCTGACTGAAGTAGTGAGTTACCATGTACAGTGACATAATTTTCCCTCACTATATGCCCTACTAACCCCCCCCCCCACTACCTTTTTCCGGTTTCTCCTTCTCAGCATCCATTTCCATAGCAGGAGGCGGCAAGCTAAATGTGCTCGAAACTTCAATTTCAGCGGCGGAACTAGCGGTTTATTAATTATATTTCTTGATTCTTTGACAATGGTCGTGTCGTTTACTACGATGCTCTGTTAATCTCGACTTATCTCAAAATGAATTTGTACTGGCACTAGTACACTCAAAATTTATCCGCCAGTGTACCAGGCACTAGCTAGTTATATTGTTCATATAGTATTCGTAGAGATAATATAACAAAATAAAGCCGGGCCTACTACAATAGGTCGAGTATTCTACATTTCTACCGCACATGGCTTTGCCCGGCAAGGAGTGCTTAAAATTCCTCAATTGACCACCTGGCGTTCAGGCTTGAGAGCAACCCAACCCCAAGTTTGCTAGTCACTTATTGCACTTGAAGCATCGAAACATGATTATTAGGTTCCCATGGAAATAATGCTGGAACAGTCCCGAATATGTGCTTATGAGACAGTAAATGGGTTTATGACTTGAAAATTGTTTTGAGGTATATAACAATAATAATAGAGTCCAATTTTCAAGCTGCTGGATCGAGGTTCTTGAGAGGACGCACTATATAAATATCAAGGAATCATCGTTTCTGTTGAGTTATGAAGAGCGATGATTTTGTCATTGAAAAAACATCGAGACCTGGAACCAAGATTCTTGCAGTGCAAGACCGCGCTGTGATACTTACCCAGCGAAAAATGTGTTGCTTGAAGAATTAGTACTTCTGGTCACTTGCTTTTAAAACCCTGGCAACCTGCTAAGACATGCCCCAGTGGTTGTTCCCGCTCACTTTCTTTCGGGGAGTCTAGTCCAGGAAATGCATACCTGCAAAAGGGTGCAAGATCGCATATTTACTTCAAAATGCGGTGTCACCATAGGATGGAAACACGACTGGCAAGAATGTGGCAGTACTTTTGTGGACTATGTATGAGCTTAGCACTGCGATCCTGACCTCAGAGAAGTCCAACATACCTTTGTAGCCAATTTACATACGCCGATAAATCTCTACCTCGAGATACATCGGCTTTATAACGTGCTCAGCTGGTGCTGAAACCCGCATCTTCTCACTCCATCTCAGCGTCCTTTCGTGCTGGACTGCGACTCCTGCTTCTCGCCCTTCCCTTCGCTGGCGGTCTACCACCCGACTTGCCCTTTCCTGGTGGTGGTCGAACAAACGCGAAATCAACCTCAATGGTCTGATCCAGTAACTTTGTGCTATGTGCTCCATCGATCGCTGCGCGTGCCTCGTCCAAGGTTGGGTATTCAATGAGTGCGTATCCCTAAGTCAATCAGCTTTGATCCATTCTAGAAAGCTATGCGACATGCCTTAACGTAACCCGTTCTTCGATCCAAGTTGAGATGTAGGTTTTTGATCTCACCAAAGTCCGCAAACTTATCAGTCAGGTCCTCCTCGCTTGCTTCTTCGTGGACATTCGTAACGATGATAATCCAACCTTCGATGGAGCGGACCGCGGTTGCATTGGAGTGTGTGGTCATGGAAGCGTTCTTGGGCTCGTTCTTGTACTCAGCCTCTGGAGAGACGGGAACGTCGACGTCCATTTCAGTGTCGGCCATGTTGAAGAAGTGGCTATGGAGGAATGGAACAGCGTATGGGTACGTGGTGCGCAGGGTCTGGAGTATTAGAAGGGTTGAGGACAATGGAGCTGCCTGAGATCAACGGCGCAAGGCTGAAGTGATCTTAACATTGATCCCGGGTCTGAAATCTAGCTACTCACGTGACAAGAACGGCATTTCTCGCGACTTTTCTTTGTTTAATTGCTTCCCTACTCCCCGGACCCTTCCACCACTCCGCTCTTCCCGTTATTTCAAAAGACCGGAGAAACTTTCTTGGTATTTCCTGACCATTAGATGATTTACCACCGTTTTTCAACTGTGCCACTGAATTTCAACAGATCTGCTTGCACTTTCCTCTTCTGTTTGTAAGGCCACAAGGCTCCGGCGATACCGGCCAGTAGTAGCGAACATCATTGGCCAGAAAAGTAAATGCTTGAGTAGTTCTCACTTTACCTGCATCATTTGAGCGCCATGGTAGAATGCTGTTCCGGGCATAATGAATATATGTAAAGCAATCCGTCCCATTCTTTGTTATTATGCTTGACTCACACAAAGTCAATCTGTTTCAAAATGGCTTCTACTCATTCAAACGAGCTACAAGCAATCAGCAATCCAAATGTTAGTTTGAGTCGGATAACTCAAGATGCTGAGAACGTGCCTACGGAGCCAGCTCCGTTAGAGGTGGAAACGCGAGCTCTTCCTCCAGCAGACCGTGGCAAAGAGGCATATCTCGTCCTTGCTGGATGTACCATCATCCAGGCACCGGTTTGGGGTGAGCAGTGCGATGGGTGACTAGTCGTCAACTTACTGAACGTCTAGGTTACTCCCTGGCCTTTGGGGTGTTCCAAGAATACTACACCACACACGAATTCTCAGGACAAGCTGGATCTGTGGCAACGGTCGGGACGACACTCAACGGTATTATGTATTTGATGATGCCATTGAGCTTCACTTTCCTTACCCGATATCCCCATCTACGCCGATACTGTGGTCCTTTAGGCTTGGTTATCACAGTTGGAAGCCTCATACTGTCAGCATATGCTACGAAAGTGTGGCAGCTCATTGTTTCCCAAGGAGTTCTTTGCGCTATTGGAAGTGGTCTTCTTTTCAGTCCCACAACACTTTATTTAGAGGAATGGTTCATTGCTCGCAAGGGTTTGGCCTATGGAGCGATCTGGGCTGGAAAGGCTACCGCAGGGTTTGTGTTTCCTTTCCTTATGAATAGCCTGCTTCACCGATTTGGACCGAAAGCCACTCTTCAGACATGGGCTGTTGCCGTGGCAGTTCTCTCGACGCCACTCCTGTTCTTCCTCAAACCAAGGATCCCACTTTCAACTTCAGGAAGCCGGAATCCTCGCCCACTGTCCTTTGGATTTCTCAAGCATGCCACTTTTTGGGAATTGCAGCTTGGTTGCATAGTTCAGGCTTTTGGGTATTTACTCCCGCAGACATATATACCTTCATATGCACACGCTCTTGGTATACCGGACGTAACAGGTGCATTTCTACTTGCGGCCTTCCAATTAGCAGCGGCTCCGGGAGCGCTGGTATTCGGTACGCTTGTTGATCGTCTTTCACCCACATCAGGAATTCTCATCTCTTCGGCCGGTTCCACAATTGCAGTCTTGCTCTTTTGGGGCTGTTCGGCACAGTTGGCCCTTCTGCTGGTCTTCGTTATTCTATACGGCTTCTTTGCTGGGGGGTTCAGCTCGACATGGGGCGGCATCTTGCACGAGATGAAGAGCCAGGACGAAAGAATGGATACTGGATTAGCCATGGGTCTACTACTGGGTGGCCGTGGACTGGGCTATGTCCTAAGCGGTCCTGCTAGTGTAGCATTGCTGACTGACGCATGGAGTACAAGTGGGAAATGGGGTTATAGCACTCAGTATGGTCCAATGATTTTATGTACGGGCATTACTGCCGTCTTTGGTGGTTCAGGGTGGATTTGGAAGATGATCAAGCGCGCGATGTGAGGATGCGCAGCCTATGTCTAGGCGGGAAAGAGACCACTTCTACTTGAGGTACTCGGAGAGGACAAGATAAAACGAGTCAAAATCGATTTATCAGTATGATGGGTTGAACTGTCGACCGTTGTACTAAGTTCGGAGTTTTATGTTTATTCATTTTAGAGTTCTGCACTGTTGTTTATCGATACAGTACAATCGATCGACTTTTTCACTTTAAAGCAATCTAGGATAAAATCATCATCAAAACCAAAGCGGAGGAAATTGACTACCGCAAAAACCCAGCCAAGGGAAGCTTATATGGTGCTTCATAACTGGAAAGTTAGACTCGAGGATGGTCATGTGACCATGATATGCTTAGTCACGACTCTGAACCGAGGTCAACCACATCGAGGGATTTTGGGGAGTTGGACTGCTATCGTTGCTTCCATCTAGAATCCCGCCAATCCATTTGTCCCATTTCTTACTGCTTCACTATATAATAGACGTCGTTTAAACTGCTTTATATTTCCTCTTACTCCAATGTCCTTCCTTAAACAGTCCCCTTTGCCAACAATTCGAACATTGTATCATATTTCAACAAGCCGGATTTCTGTCTCGAGTCTCGATCACTTGCGACTGTCACACAACTCAACATTACCTTTGAGGACACTTTCTTTGACCAACTCTCAGTCATATTCAGTTCGGAGATGCTATGCTGATCTCGTGGGGAATAATGAACCCGAAAGCGCTAAGAGTACCGCGCCCAAAAGTTATGTTCTTCCGACGGAGGCAAGTGTCATTACGGGCATATTGAAAAAGGACCTGGCCATCGACGTGAGTCCTAATTCCCGTCTTTCCACTTGGACTAGGTAACTGATCATAGTTCAGAACATCGAAAAAATGACAGGTCACGTGTTCAACGACAAACAAATCCTGCTGGACGCGCTGGACCCGTCGCACAAGAACATAGTTGGCACGATCGAAAGGCATGTCCGATGGGAGAACCACATGAGACCCATTCCCAGCGTAGTCCGGGTCCTGAGAAAGCGGGACGGCGACCAATATCTCTCGGTCTTGGTCCCAACGCGAAAACTCCTCTTTGCCCGCTTCTTTGACATCAACGAACGGATTACTTTCTGCTCCGTATATGCACAGCAGATTTCTAACCAATGGCGGACTATCAGACTGACGGGGAAAGACATCGGTGTCGATGCCCCCCCCGAGAGGTTATTATCCAAGCTGGGTCATGTTTTGCCCGCCGTCGCTATACTGCAAGCTGTTTTCAAGGACGCCGGCTTAGACGGGCTGAGAACCGTTTCTGCCAATCTTGGCCTGGGTAGTGTGGAGATTGAGGGTGCTAAAGCAGAAAAGAAGTCGTCTAAGGAAGACCCAACTCAACCTATCGTTGGGGAACCCTTGGGCAAGCAGTCTGCAATCACTGAAGTACAAACCTTGCTGGGGTATAAGTTCAAGCGTCCAGAATTACTATGGGAGGCGTTAGTGGTGAGAAAGAATCTGAGACTTGCTTTGGTCGGCGATTCTGTTCTGAAAACAGAGCTGCGCACGAAATGGTACTTCACTGGGAACACAGATCGCAGTAAGTCTTCATCATAGGAATAATTTAGGATTAACTCGTTAACATAAGAAATTCAGGACCCGGTGCCTTGGCTACGGTCGATTACAGCTCAACCAATGAGTTTCTAGCCCTGCAAGGACGAAAAACAGGAATCCACCGATTTCTACTCCACTCTAACAACGCCATCGGAAAAGGAATAAATGATCAAAACATTGCTGATGGTATGGAGGCCATCATTGGAGCCATCCACCTAGATCCCAAACAGAAAAACATGCAGGAGATCATGAGTAATCTCGGGATTTTCAGATACATGGACCAGGTGTACCCGGCTGATGTGGAAGAGAGGATCATTCTGCAAAACAACGGACTCGGAATCCCCTTCCCGCCTCCAGAAACCGAGATTCCCGGGAGGAAACCTTTACCTCTCAACGATTTTCACAGCAAGAAAAGTCTAAAGGCGCAATTGAAGGAAGCTATACAGACGACGGCTGTGGAGCAGCCGCCATCTGCGATTCAGCATCGCTGAAGGAAGCCGTAGCTTTGCTGTCCTTCTTAACGCGTAAGTGAAAGGTTGCATCATGCCAGACGCTTCCGAAGGTGATGGCTGGATGCAAGAAGGTCAAGCCGCCGGTAGCGATCACGATCATGGCACCTTCGAGAACCATGAAGAGAGCCTCGTCCTTGGTGAATAGTACTCCATGAAAACCCCCAGCCAACTCAGCGCATCGATAGATGGAACGAATGAGGATAGTCACGCTGGAAACAAAGAGGCCTGTCCAAGTCAATATAATCTTCGAAATCTCACGGATGGTAGGACTTGCCACAAAGGAAGCATTTGAACAGCGTTGATCTCGTCAAATCCGCATAGCGCTCATTCCGTCCCTCCTTAGCCGAGCGAACCCGCCAGGCAAATTCAGCACAGCATAAGCCAAACAAACCCAGCGAGGCCACCTGGAAGATGAGCCCCGCAAGCATGATATTCTTTCCCGTGTTGGTGCCGGAGTGAGTATTAGCGGTCGAGGCAATCGCTCCACCCACGGCTTGTAGAAGCAGAGAGATGAAATCACAACCGCAGAAGACCAGGGTGTAGGTACGTGGTGCGAAGCGCGAGAGGTGTGTACCATAGACGGTGACGATGCGTGCGAGGCAGAGGTAGATGGCGGCGGTGAAAAAAGCTAGAACGCGTCAGTCTTGCCGGCACCGGAGGGGTTGAGGATGGCATCTAACCGGGGCCAATCGTCAACGTGATGAGGTAGATCAGAAAGTTATTGTTGTTGAAGGGACTCGAGTGCAGCATGATTCGGCCCACATATCCAATCACCTCCAGAATCTGCGAGCCGCATTAGCATCTCCATGTTGCTTTCTCTCTCTTCGGTACGAGGGCCAACTCACCAAGCCGGCCAACATGGCTCCCATATAGCCCCATACGCGGCCCTTGATACCCAAAGCAAGCTGGGCAAGAAAGAAGACGCCGAAGATGGCGGCATAGAAGGCGTTCCCGGCCAAGTTGGGGAGGTACAGGAAGGAGGCCAAGCTCAAATCGCAGGTTTGCAGGGTGCAGAGCCCCGGGTTCAAGAGGAGGGTTGCATTGCCAAAGCCCTGGCCGTTGGGGGTCATGTAAGTGAGGTTCGACATGGCGACAGGTTGATGCTTGAAATTAAGGTTAGGGGGCTGATTCGGCTGGGGGAGCAGCGCTGAGTAAGGTAGTCTCTCTTTGCGGTCTGACAGTGAGTAAAGCAGTTGTGGATATCAACACGAAGGAGGATGCTCGTAAAGGAGAAGCAGAAAGCTTGAAGATATATATTGCTGAACGAAGTAGGATGTGGAAGCAGTGCCGAGAGCAGAGACCCAGCTCCCAGCTCCGCCATATATACACAACAACGAGCACAGTTTGAAATGAGGCAGTGCTCCGCGCAGGAACTCTCTCCCCAGACCCCGTATAAAAAAACCAGCGACGCATTCCCTCAGCACGAACAAACCAATCCACAGCCGTACCCCCAGCACTAGCTCCCACCGTCAACGAGAGCCAACGTGAAAAACCCAAGTGACATCCCAACGCAACCAGGCAACGAGAGCCGCCAAGCCAGGCGCACGCCCGCCGCTAAGAAACGCAGCACTGGCCCGCGGTGGAAAGGGCTCACATTCCTCCGCGATGATACGTAAGGTCGGCAGGAAGAAGGGCTCAGGTCAGCAGAGCCTAAGAGATGAGATCCAGTTAGGAGGCATAAGCGACGCATGGAGCGAGAGAGGGAGACGAATGCACGGAGCGATCCAGCGCCGCCGGTGCTATTCGTTAGCCCGTCGACCCGGCTGCTGATTGGCTCGTTCGCGATTGGCCCGTTCGCATTCGCATCTCCATCGCGTCGTCCCTCGTCCCGCCCTGTCACAGATTTGCAGATCTGCAAGCGGTGGTTGCGTGTGGTGCGCGCAGCCCTATAGGAATATAAGTTACCGTACCGAACTGCACTGCACAGCACGCACAGCACAGCACATGGCAAGGAAGCTATAATTGGGTTTGGGCTGAGCCAGTTCTGCTGGTCGTCGCGTGCTTACCTGGCTCTGTTTCTGACGGAGGGCTACGAGCGAGCCAATGGATCTCGGTGGTGTCGCTGCAGGGCGCCAACCTTGGGCTTGTCAGCAAAGAAGCATAAAAAACGTGCGACGGTGCACGTCGTTTGCAGGGACATCAGATCAGGGGACCATGACCTAGTCCGAGCCGAGCAGTAGATTGTTTGTATTAAGTACCACCCCTACTCATGACCAACCCGTAAGATTGTAAACTTCACAGCACCGGAATCAGTTGGTCCTCATGAACCATCTCATGCAAATCTCACGCACGACGCTTCCCGGAGCAGAATGGGTCCACGACCGCCTTGACCGAATCCAAACCTCAATTCCTTCAGCTTTGGGGGAAAATAGATAAAGCAACATGAGATCCAAGGGAATACCGATATCCCGTGGGCCTCGTACGACCCGAACGGATCAATACCACTCCCATCGCGGGGCCGTACAGGCATTCTCCGCGGTCCAGTCCCGGATCCGCTGTACCATCCAGCCGCTACTGACCGTTCCCTCGCCCAACCGATCCGCTTCCTGATACTTGCCCAACCGGAAGGACAGCCCCAACTTACACGTATCCTTCCACCAGACGAATTGAAAGCACTCCTGCTTCTCCGCACACACCTTCCGACAGTTAGCGAAAGATTCGTGTGCCACCTTTTCGCTTTCGGAGAGCTCGCGTACGGGTTTGGCGGCGAGGGCCATTTGTCGTTCGACTTCTTTCTCAATAGCGAGCCGTTGAAACGCTTCCTCCTCGGATTTTCGGCGCTCCTCGACTTCCTTCTTGGCCCGTTCTTCTTCGGCGTCTTTGGGATTGGGGATGCCGTCTTTTCTGTCGACGTTGTCGTGCGGGTCAGAGTCATCCTTGCTCGGTGAGTCGTTCTTGGCTTCGGACTCTTCCTTCCTATCAGGCTTGTTCTCATTCGCGGGCTCATCCTTGGTCTCAGGGTTATCTTGCTTATCCTCAACGGGCTGGGCCTCGGGGCCGTCCTTCTTCTCCATCTCATCATGTTTCTTGTTCTCAGCTTTGTGCTCGACCTTTCCATTGATCTCCCAGCCCTTGTTATGAGCCTGCTCGTTGACCTCCCATCCCCGACGACGCAGCTTTTTACGGCCGAAGAGGTCGCGGGCTGTGTTATCAAGAGTGGCATCGACTAAATTATCATCCATGGGGGGTTGCAAGGGTCGCTTCGGTCGTCGTCCTCCATGGTCCGGCCTTTGCGTGTCATCTTCGTTATCCATGGCCTCCCCCTTGATATCGTCCTCGCTGTTGTCAGCATCTTTTCGATCGTCCTCGTTCAGTCTCTTCTGCTCCATGATGTCGTCAGCATCCTTCATCAGCTTCCTCTCCTCTGCCTCCCTCCTGTTGTCGTCCAGTTTTTTCTTCCGCTCCGAAATCTCATGATCTTCATCCAGCATCTCCTTGGTATAGGTAGGTCCATGCGAGAGGTTATCCCAGTTGTCGGTTTTGTGCGCGATGTGGGGTTCGACAAAATAGTGGTACAGGTCGGCAAACAATGTGAACTGATGAAGGGTGTCAACTTAGTCCGAAAGCATGATGGAAGGGTAACCAACATTTGAAGTGCCCACGATCATCTCCCGCTGCCTCTCATAGCGCCAGATATCACTCACATCAGCGGGTATAACATGATGCATGGTGACGACGGGTTGGCACCAGTGCTGTTGCGGGCCATAGGTGAGTGTGGTGGGCTTATAGCCGTTGAAAAACGGATGCGCTCCGGTCAAGTCAACACCCTTTGCGTGCAGGGCGTCAGCCAGTGCCATATCTCCACAACAGACCCCTTGCAACTTGGAATCCCAACGGGCTGCGATATCTTCCGGTTGAGCAGGCCCAAGCAACTTGTTCATGGCAGCATTGGATATCACATAGCCGCTTCCGCCGTGGGCAAAGGCTATAGAACCATATCCTAGGGCCGAGCCTGGAGGTCATCAGCCACCATCTTAGGCCTATATAAAGCTACTTACCCAGAAACAAAGGGGTTCGATGATCAAATCTCTGTAAGTATGCCACCAGATTCCGCCACATCACGTATGAATCCGTCTCGATGAAAACATACCACTTAGCATTGGGACGCATCTCAAAAGCCTCCTCGATCATATGCAGAAACTTCCACTTATCCAGTTTCCATCCCGATCGGCCATCCCCGTGGCTAGAATCTTCAACCAGATCCTGGATGTTCTGACCCGTCATATGATACTGCTTCAATTTACGGTAAATCTCAAAATCGGGATGATTATCTCGTATATTTTGGTTCACATTCCGAAGGGCATCATGGACAGTAAAGGGTCCAATACTGTCGTGCATGTCGGAGAAGAAGAGTACGTCCTGCTGGTCGAAGAAGCGTAAGGTGGTTCCTAGGTTGATTGCCAGTTGGGCGAGTTCTTGGGCTCCGGTCTTAAAAACAACCTGAATCCCCTGTGCTCGCATACTATCCATGATTTGTTGTTCAGGGGAAGGAGTAGAATCTATACGAGTAGTTTCTGCAGGTGACGGGGGTGGCAACGGAACATCATTGCTCGTGGAGCACGGCAAGGTTGCAGTTGTTGCATTCGAACACACTGGACATGCTGGACAAGTGAACGCATGTTGTGATGGAGTATTGTCAGCGTCCGGTGTCCATAGAATACTTGTGAGATTGGATTGTAAACACTTTGAGATACTTCTCGCGTCCTTGAAATGAGGTATAAAGTTCCTGGGTGGTCTATCATGGAATATAAGATATAATGTGACGGCAATGAAGCACAACGCCCGAAAGGGAACTCTTCTAGCAAGTGCTTGCAACATGATGAGCTACATGCATTGAGCATATCAAGTTTGACAGGAGGGATGTCGGGATATATCTTGTAAGGTGGCATTTCGGCCTGCTGTTGTGTTCTCATCTCCATCAGGAAATGGAATGGATCGCTTATTGACCCCTTGGGTCAAAGATCAAGACATCCAAGATGGTCGAATGAACGACTTGGATGTTCTATCGAAGCAAGACATTTGAGAATGGACTGAAATGCAAGGTATAATTCAAGTGAAGAAATCTCCGGAGTGAAGATACATGCATGTACTGTACTGTAATGCTGATCGGGCTGGTCGTCCATCGAAACGTAGCATCCTCAAGATGATGGTGCGGGATGAATGATCCTATCCACGTGAGCACTCGTGAACGGGGCAATGTGTGCAGACACAGGCACGACAGGATGGAAAGAGATACAGTATCAACTCAACGATCGAAACGGTAGAGAAGAAGGTCGGGGGCAGAAAGGCAGGTGGGTGGAACAACAATAGTCCGCGACAAGGAAGCTACCACGAAACTGGAGTGCATGCCGGGTTTCCTGCAAGCTGCGCGGCTCTTGCGACACTTCCAGATTCGTGTCCTGTCTCCTTGCGGCCCCTCCACTCTGACACTCGCTCATGATCCAACCTCGATGACTTCACTCAACCTCGAACTCACTCTTTTGGTCGCCCTTCTTATCCGCCCTTCCGTTATCTGAGGCTCTGCGGTAACAGCAGACTTATCCTCGGTTTTGATCCACGATCGACACTCCCCCCCTTGCTTACAGCGAGACCCTCCTTCGATGTCCCTGGAGCCTCGCCAAACCTTCGACGCGTAATCAGCACCCTTCACTCCTCTGACTGCCTTAAAAACTCTCGAGCGTGCCATCGAGAGAACTGCACTTCTACATCTACGAGGGATTTCCAAATTCAGATTTTGGAGTAAGTCAAGATGGTGGCCATGAATGTAAGCAGCTCCCAAGCTCCGCAGAGCTACCATCACAAGCTAATCCGGCCCTCCGCTCGCACCAGGTCTTTCGCATTCTTGGAGACCTCTCTCACACCGCGTCGAAATGTATCCTGATATGGGCAATGCACTCGAACCGTTCAGCGGAGGGTGTATCGCTGATCACGCAAATCTTCTACGCTGCCGTCTTCTTCACCCGATACCTAGATCTCTTCCCCATCTATGGCCTCTGGAACTTCACGCTCAAAATCTTCTACATGGCTAGCTCGGTGTACATCATCTTTGTGATGCTGAGAGTGTATGCCCGCACGAGGGAGAGAGAGAAGGCCTGGAAACTGGGCGGGTTTTGTCTTGCCGTCAGCTCTGTTGGTGCCCCACTGGTCATGTTGATTTTCAGAAGCAAGAGTCAATGGGGATTTTCAGAGGTATGCAATCCCTTATTTCGGAGGCCAGGGATACTTAATTGATACTTTACTACAGGTCTTGTGGATCTTCTCCATCATTCTCGAATCCGTCTGCGTCCTCCCGCAACTCCTACTCCTCCGTCAGACCACGGTCCCAACCGTCATCGATTCTTATTACCTCCTGACCCTCGGAGCTTACCGAGGCCTCTACATCCTCAACTGGATCTGGCGAGAGCTGGACATCAATGACCGCAAGCCGGATCCGATCTCGATCGTTTTCGGGGTCATCCAGACCGCATTCTACGTCGACTTCGCATGGGTGTACTACTCGCGGCAACGTGTCAAGCTCCGGAACGGGGGCATGGTGGATGCCGATGATCTACGGAATGGCTGGCTGCTGCGAAGAATCTTCGGCAGCAAGCGGATCGTGGGAACTGTTGACTCGGTGGAAGACGAGGAAAGTGTGCCGGCCTTGCACGGTGACGGGACGGCGGACGAGGGACGAAATGTTCCTAAGAATGGTGCGGGGTCGAAATGGGGATCCAGGGGTATCTCGATCAGTGCGGATGATGGCGTCTTAGCTGGAGAGGAAGAGCGACAGAGGCAGTTCGCGGGACAGGAATCGGGGGTGGTAGATACGTTGGGGGAGCATGATCTGGATGGAGATGCGAAGATGAAGGATCCAGACGAGATGGCGAGGATTCTGGACGATGACGATGACAGTGATGATGGTATCTTGCCTGCCGAAGAAGGCTCTTCTAGTGTTGGGAATGGTGCGGAATGGAGGAAGTGAAGTACTTTCTATACGGACGGATATTGTTCCAAAATACCTCACATGCATGTTCAATTCTATTCCATATGACGGCTGCGTGCGTGATATCCCTGCAAAAAGACAGTTGCATTGCATCAACTTCTCCCAGCTAATCTTGAGCCATACCGGACCGCCAATATCACTCTTGGCTCGACCAACCACCGAGTACGCTCGATTTCATACCTCGAAGCCTGGCTAGGTAGCCAATCAGCCGGCATCATCCCGAGAACCTGTAACAAGCACGTCACAGTGAAAGGAAGGATTTTGGTAAAATGTATAAGCGATCGCTTAACTAGAGATATATGTTCGTTCAGGACGACAACGCAACACTACCCGTAATCCCAAGACAGAAATCAACCGCTATGCTATGCCATCACAAAGGTATACGCAGAATAATCAAGCACCCAACCCAACAGACTTCTTCATCCGCCGCATCAGCTCCCCAGCCATTGCAATTCTACCTTCCCTCGTTCGTTCAACAGCGTCTCGGTTCTCTTGCGCCCGACGAAGGAGATACTTCATACACTCGCCCGTGGTTCCCCAGACGAGATATTTGTAGGCTTTGGGTACGTCGACTTTGGAATTTCCGGCGCTGGCGATTCCAGATTGAACCAGGTCGCAACTAACTTCATCGGCCATTCCTTGAAGTTGTGCATAGACCATCTCGGTGCGAGGCTCTCCTGACTGAGCTTGTTGACTTCGGACTACCTGGGCTTTACGCACTGAGGTGTGGTTGTGCCCTGCAAGGACAACGTTGACTGATGGAAACTCGCTTTCACCTTTAGCCGGTCGCAGGACAGAGTTGTAGTTCCGTCGTATGAGTGCCTCGGCAATACCGTCGTAGCAGTTATCAGTGTCCGCTTTCGTATCATGGATGGTATGTCTGGGATCAGAACCAAGATAGGCTCCTCTAACAAGCTTAACACCAACTGTGAAATCTTCCTGCCTTCCAACCGCTAGATGTGCGGCCAGGTTAGCAGGTGTCTGCTTTCGGTATGCCTGGTATGTTCCATATACGACAGCCTTGCCACTTCCTTTCTTATTGTACTTGCGCATATAGTCTAAAGTCCACCTGTCAATTCCAGTTTGCAGCGAATCTTGCTCAGCATCGAAGAGTAAAGGGACACCACGTTTTGACGCAAGCGTGCAAATGGAGTCAATCGCGTCTTTCAGAGCAGTCGAGGGCCCGGTATTTTCCGAAAGATCGTAAAGTGCTTGTTGGCCAGCACCGGTGAACCTAAGTGACATTAGCAAAGTGGTCAGGAAGATATACCAATTAACTCACTTTAAAGCCACAAAATCGCCGGGTTCAGCCAATCTAACGGTCTCCAATGTCCCCTGAGCCCAAGGAATAATCTCTTCCTGTATGCACTTCTCTGCTGCGTCACCTTGATCACAGGAAGCGAGGTTTGCTTTTTGTGCGTCCGTCAGGACCACTTCTTTCGCATATCCGAGAATAACACCCTTAAAGCCAATGCCTTTCAGCCCGTCAATGGTCGCCTTGACTTCTGCTGCATTCTCGCCAGCACAGAATTGCTTGTAAAAGGTCTTTTTTAGGAACCACCGGAGCACGGGATTAGAATCCGGAGACAGAATCGGTGATTGAGTATGCGCCAACACGTTCATGATAGCTAGAGAGGGGCCGAGAAGGACCGGTGAAGATGAGATTGACGTAGTAGCCAAGGAGCGCACGATGCAGCTCAATGGCAAGATCGACAGGGGGCTTGATTTCGACATCGCAGGCTCGGTGACAGAAGGTGCAGTTGATAAGGGCACTGAACTGACAGAGGAAGCTTCGTCGGCAGCGATTGTGGACTGTCGAAGCGGCGATTTCGAGGAAATTGATCTGGAATCAAGTCTAAGCCTTTTTGTTCCGCGGACGAACTTCATTGAATTGGTTGACCCCGCCATCTCGTCGAAGCAGGAAATGGCACGGCTTCAGAACTCCGAAGGGGTTTAGTGGTGAGAGTTTCTTGGGCGATTGCGGTGATTTTGCAAGACAAGGTGGTGTTGTTGGGACGAGGTATTTAAGTACTTAAGTATTTCCCCAAGAGCGGTTTCGGATCCCTAGACTACTTGTATTGTTGGCGCTGGTGGTACAAGTACAAGTGTGGCTACTGATAACAATGGCCGAATTAGGCCCATGGCTGAAGGTACGACATAGTACAATGGAATGCGGGATGGCAGTCCATTTCGGAATGTTGGAGGGGTTAGCCTGCAAAGGTGCGACGAGTGGGGGTGGTTGGCTTCGGCTTAGAGGGTAACGGACGCCAATCCACTGAGCTAAGGTGCAGCATCGGCACTGCGATAGGCTTAGAGCAACCTGAGAACAGCTTTTCCTGATAATGGAGACCTCGGACACTGCCCATCAGACCCGAGTCGTGACGGGATCCGATCCCGTCACTGCATTTCCGTTGGTAACATCTGATTTTCGAAAGATCAGATTGGCATACTCCGGTCGTCTTCCTCTTGCTGCTCCCAAAGCATCCTGAACAAGCCCATACGCAAGGCCTATCACAAGACCAGTCCGAGCCGTTCTCGCAGCTGCAGTTAACGAAAATTGATCTAGTGGTATTCTTTGTCAGACTCTACTTTGTTCATCATTTGCGGATTTGGGCGGTCAAACATACTCCACAGACTAAATCCGCCGGTAACAGAGAGACTGGCAACCACGGTATTGAGAAAATCTTTCGTGCCCCTGTATCGATCGAGCAAATCTTCAATACTGAAGAAAGCGGCTGTCCCCATGCTGACCTTGGTTCCCATCTTGAGTCCATCTTTGATACCTCCTAAAAACATATGGTAATTCTTGCTCTTGTGATAGAGAAACCATCCCTGCTGTGTTGTAGGCAATTTATGAGCATGCTCTGCTCGAAATCGTAGACCAGCTGCTTGACTGCCGTGAGATAGACCTAAGCCTACGCCAGCTGCAAAGGACACGGCCATCGCAGTAGGGAGTCGCACTGCGAAAGGCAGTGACAAGCGGGAGTCCTTACGCGCTTCAGCCCTTTCCTTCTCGTAGAGCTGCTGAAGCCTCTGCTCTTCTAATTCTTCGATATCGCCCATCGTGAATACTTCGAGATTGGTCGCACGAACGTTGGAGCTGACAGCCAGAAAATGTGTCGATGCAAGAAGGCTATCCCGGCAAAATCACCTGCTTTCGCTCACACAACGCGTTCTAAGTTCTTCCGCGCCGGCGCATTTCACCTCTCAGCTTCCTCAGGCATCGCGAATAAAATCAACAGACGTCACTCAGGATGGTGAGTCGTATACCTTCTTCTGCACATCTCAGTGTATGCTAACATGGTATCAGGCCATAGATAATGCCCAGCCCTCTGACTGGACACTCCTGTTCAAACACGGTCGACAAACCATTCTCCTACTTGTTGCGCCTCTGACGCCCGTCTCCCAAATTCTCGAAGAACTTCTCAGCACGATCAAGGATCGCTATTCTGATGGTCTTCCAGGTCCAAAACCATCCATTAAATACCCTGCTCCAGACTCTATCAATGACGTCTTCGTCGGCATTCCTAAAGATATCTACGAACCAAGCAAAGGCTTTCAGGATTTAGACGTCCATAAGGAAGGATCTAAGGCGTCCCCAGCAACACTCGACTGGAAGGATGGAAGCATATTAGCATTTCGCTTTGCAAAGGAGGATGAGCAGACTCCGTCGCAGTTTTGGGTTGAATGGAGCAGTTATGATGAGCAGTATGGTACTGAGGCCATGGATGAGGATGAGGATGGGGAGGAAGTCGATGATGAATGACGTTCCTAAATGCATACCATGGCGTTATGGAGGCTTCAAGGAATATGCCCGGTATGACTGATAATGAGTGCACGAGATAGAGCAAACGCACCAGGCATTGCTCCAAGAACAAACTATGCTATTCACAAAATCCACGTTTTGAGGCAAAATAGTCACCTTGACGCATTGCAGTGCCAGGGACATATCGTGCTATTCCTGCCATTTCATTTTCCTTCTATTGGCATTACTTACGACTTTTATAAAGACTTGGATGGTGTCTCCTGTAAATTATTTCCTCACGATCAAAAGAACATAACTATAAGGGTAGATTGAATGGGTCTGATGTTAGACGAAGCTTGACAAGTCAAGACTTCCTGGTAGTAGCATCAAATAATAGCATTGAGCTTGAGGCATCGAGAATGGGGGACGGAAAGGGGACAGGAGTCGTAAAAGCATGATGAAGGAACGAGGCCATTCTGAGAGATCGAAGGCCCACCTCCAGGAAGTTTTGCTGCCACTAAGTCACAGATTTTGCATTTTATTTTGTGTTATATATCTCGAACTCAAGTATCCCTACGGATCTATATCTCAGAATATGGCGGCATGGCGAGAGCATGAAGAGCGTGAGCAGCCACAGTCTGAGGAATGAAGGAAGTGCGGTTCCAAGTCTCTGTTGTGCAATTTCAGAAGCTTGCCCTCCTTTATTGAGATTATAAAGACAGGAAAGAAATACCATCACCTCCATTCACTTTGGCCTGGCAGATTGGAGTAGATTACATCACATCCACCGAGGAAGATACACCGTGAAATGATCTGCATCCAAGCAAACACAGGGATGGGGGATCGCCGCATCCATTATTTAATGGAAGTACTTTTGGCCATTTATTCAAGCCCCATATGCCATCTCTGCGCAGGAAATCTGGCCATATCTCATGCTCTTTCTCTCCTCATTTCTCCTTGATTTATGATTTAATCCAAGGAAAGAAATTCGTGGGAGAGATCTCAGTATTTCTTTGTTACACTGAGGCGTCAGCCACCGCCAGCCTCAGTATGATGCATTTTCAGAAAGCGTATCCTCACAACTGGGAATATGTTTGGTGAGCCAAGTAGACCCCCAGGCAGGACTCGTGCCTTTGAGATCCCCCACTCCATGCATGATAACAATTCTACAGTCCTAAAATTATGCCGAGCCATTCACTAAGCTCTTGTAAGTTCATAGCCTCTTCCTTGACTAAAGTCCGCCCAGCTTATGAGCAGCACAGTGGTTGAAAAAAGGCTAGACTGCATTCCCAATAGAACTGCAGCTAAAGTAGAGTTGATCTGACACACGGCGCACAAGGACCGACGACAGGTGAGGCACAGCTTTCACGGCTACGCGATAGCACAAGGCCGGACAAAAATGAATTGATAGCTAGAAGTAGATGACGCAGATACCATCAGATACCGAAAATCTACTTGCCCACTCCATATCCGAAACATAGACTCCGGACTTCCGCTGCTGGCAGATGCAAAAGGTAAGAGTTCTCCTCACTTCAACGCAGCCCTGACTTTCGAGTTCCTCTCCCGCTGACATAAGGGGATGACAGCCGCGTTTTAGTGCTGACCGCAGAGGACTCCGTATCGGGCGCCTCATACGCTGGGCGGGCTATTGCCGTACGCACTTCCGATGCGTCCAATGGCAGCCACTGCCCATCGATGTCGTCGGGTTAATAATCGGCATTTATAGGCCGAAGCTCATCTCGACGCTGGAATCTTTTACGAGGCCATCGTGACTGTCGATTTCCCTCCGGTCTTGCTTGCTTCTCGGTCGAGTCTGGAAGATGCGCCTTACCAACAGTCCATCACGATTTGCTCCAGCATCTACTCTTCTTCGCCATCCCGCACGTCGACATTCAGAGGCGTGATGTCCCAGTGCTAAATGGCTACAAACAGTCATGCTTCCACCCTCAGCACCAGAGCATTCGGGCTTGATTCTACAGAATCATCGGCCCGGTCTGTAGCTTCAGCCATTGCCCTGGTGCCAACCCTCAAGCGACGACGTGCTGGAGCCCCCAAAACCAAGACAGGCTGCCAGACCTGTCGCGCTCGACGCATCAAGTGTGACGAGGCGAAGCCAGCATGCAATCGATGTCAAAAGTCTGGCATCGCGTGTCTTGGATACACATCGCCCCAACCAAAGCGTGTCGCAGTGCGCTCTGTTCAGTATCGGCCTCTAGCTCCATCCCGTTCAAACCCACCAGCTCTGAAGCCCGCTCCAGTACCCGTGGACTGTCGCTCGGTAGTACTGAACAAATCCCTCTCGCCCTACACTGCAGTCTTTGAGAACGAGCGGGAGTTTTACTACTTCAATTCTTTTTGCAAGGACTTTCTACCGGCTGTACCCGGCTACTTATTACCACCATCCGCATGGACTCGTATGGTACTTCAGGAGACACAACATGAACTGTGCCTACGTCAGGCTGTATCGGCCTTAAGCGCTCTGATCACGTCCTTGGGCACGGGACCTGATGATGTACCTTCTGCACAAGCTTCCAAATCCCACTTGCCAGACGATGACCACCGCAATTATGCAATCTGCTTGTATCAAAAGGCCATGAGAGGCATGAGGATGATTGTTAGCCCACGAGCCGCTTTACTGGCTTGTTTGGCTATTTTCATCTTTGAGACGCTTTCTGATCGTTGCGACTTGGCCATTGGCCAAATCCAGAACGGTCTGAAGCTTTTGGAGAGACTGTCGACTAATAGCCAAGCTGGAACATGGAGCAAAAGGGCTTTGGAACTCACATCTCCGGTGCTTTACGTTGAGGACGATCTGGTCCGGATCTTCGTTAATCTCGAAATTAGCCTGCTTCCATTTGCACGATCCAAACCATTGTCATGCCAGAGGGAGTTCTATCAGAATATCAGCCCGGAAAGGGAAAAGATTCCACAAACTGGCTTTGAATCTTTCACCACGGCGAAAGACTCATTAGAGCGTATTATGGCAAGAGGGATTGATACACAGGCTTTTGGCGTGCCATGGCGACATCGCACAGATGGCCCGACTTTCGAAGGTCAAGGTGAAAGTTGGAGATCTGTTTCTTCAATGTTCTCTTCTCTAGCATCAATTGAGCTATGCTTCCAAGAAACGGCTGCCTGGCTTACTGCAATGCGGCAGCTTTGCGCAAGAGTCCCTCTATCAAGAAATAGCGTGGGTTTCATACACGCCATGTCAATGCAGTTGCAGGCAAGGACCACCAGAATCCTACTTGCAAGACGTCTATTCACATTCGAATGCCAATTCGACGCACTCAACCAGGACTTTTGCGAGATTGTTCAATTGTGTGAGGAATATATCACTCATCCATTATACCTACGTCCTCCACCGAAAATCGTCGTCAGTCGCTATGGAGCTATCCTGCCACTTCTTTTAGTCGTCGTTAGATGCCGAGAACGCAAAGTTCGTCGGAAAGCCCTACAGATGCTTGAGAGTCTTAAACGAAGAGAGGGGATAATGGACAGCGAGGCCTGGTCACGATTGGGAAGCTGGATTATTGACTTGGAAGAAGATGGGCTTGAAGAAGACTTGCTAATTCCTGAAGAACGGCGTGTGCGACTGAGTAAGATTAAGATTGATGCCCAAACGAAGACTCTTGAAGCACTGGTCGAGAAGAACGTGGAAGATGGAGGGTCCTTCGAGATTTCAACCCGCATCCAGTGGTAGCGCAAATGTCTACGCTAGCCTGAGTTATACTGAAATGCTCTTTTTGAGGTCATTCAAAGGGCAAATGGAGGAGATACGCCAAGAAGCTATAAATCCTCACTGGTTCCATGACGGTGTTTGTGATTTGCACCGTTAAATCTTACAAAGTTCGATTGTCAAGATCGTCTATTTCACCTTCAACATCGAACGAGACCAGAAAATATGGAATGGCTCTCTGGAGCGGAATACTGGTGAAATAAGGAGTATGGGTTGATGCCTACCTTCAAGGATTTCAAGTGCTGTCAGACGACTATGCTGTAAGTCTCGTGAAGATGGCAAGTCTACTTGAGATGACCGCGTGTGATCGCTCCTCGCTCTGGGATAAACTTTAGATCCTGTCAATCGATCTGTATTTCGCAGGAGATGAGATGGATTGCGGATACCGAGGGCACGAAGGGAAATGACCAGATATTCCATCTGTGGCTTTCGAGTCTCGACCTAACAAGTTCGTGAATGCTATTACTGCATTTGGCGTATCCAGGGCCTGTCAATTTCAGACAAATGCAGCGACCGGTGCACACTCTGGAGATGTGCAGCCGCGGCTGCGGTGTTCATAAGATACTATATGTGGGATCCACTCTTCTTTCTAGTGGTTAGTATCACTTGCACACAGAGCCTTTATATTATAAGAATAGTACCAGATAGATCTTTACTCATGCCAAAGCGTGCTCCGTGATCGTTCCAAATCTCCTTCCCAGCCAGCCAGCCACCACTCACTCACCAACATCTTGGTATGCCTCCCGACCTAGACCAAAATGCATGCCCATCTTTAAACACTTCCAATCAAGCCAGCTCGAGAGAGAACGATCACCACCATGCTTCCGGGCCCCGTCCCTCGTTCGTATAGTCTACGAGCCATTGTATATACCATGACCGCAGAACGAATAATCTCACATAAGTCTTGGGATGTCAACAATCCTTTTTCGTCTTCTCGTGGGCTAATTTCTCACAACCTGGAACCATTAAAAGTGCTGAAATCGTCTTCCTTTTTCATGACCAGATCCATCCCTTGAACAATAGCGATCGAATTGGAAGCAATAGTTTGTACATCCCCTGAAAAAAAAAGGAACGGGGAAAACATCGAGAGTACAATCACACGTAATACCGTGACCAAGAGATATTGACGTAGTATGGACTCAAACTCATTCTCTAGTTAATTCTATTCCAGAACAAAGTAGACCCTACAATCGGCCAAGACTCTGAAGCAGCACAATTTAGCCCTAAGTAATTAATACACAAGAAGAAAATAGAACAAAAAGAAAGTACACAAAAGAGAGAAAAGGCAGAGTAAACTATATCAAGAAGCACTTAGCGCGTGCGATGAAAACGCATTTCGTTTGCCGTTGATCCAAGTCCCTAGCGCCAGAATTCGAGTAAACGCCCTCAGATACAGCAGAGGAGACAATCATCCAACGCCATTTGACGCCCATGTCCAACCCCAAATTACCAGCGACGCCATCCAATGCATAAGCAATCACAAAAAAGGAAAGAAAAAGGAACGCAAAGCAAGGACTAAATCCTTCTCGCAGAGAATGGATGTGCCCATCATTATTATCGTCTGCCCTTACAAACCCACGTGGGGCGGAATGCAACCGTGAATTCTTTTCTGGTACACCGCCAATGTCGCTTTATCTCCATCCACCCTTGCTGACCATACCAGCGACAGACTCGCGAGGTTTAGGCGCGCTGCCCACGGTGCCGTTCAATCGTACTGCGTGGCTAGACATGCCGGAGACCTGTCGTCCTTCACCAATAGTCGTGCGGCGCGTGGCATTCTTCATGACTGGATGAGTTCGTGGGCTCAAGACATTGGTCTGGAAGCCACCTTCCTTCTGGGTACCGACCATGCGCCGAGCATGGCTACTGGTGAAGATTGCATTTTCACCTGGTGGCGATCCGACGACGGTTGCTCTTGAGGGGCTTCGGCGTCGCTGAACTCGAAGGCCGGAGTCCGATGAGCCGTGGATGTGCGACTGCCGTGAGTTGGATCCTGAGCGCTTCAACGCCATTCCTATCTTCACACTCTCTGTTCGATCAAAGCTGTTTTCTCCTTCGGACGAAGAACTGTTGCCACTATCAAGTGGAGCATTCTCACCCGTAGCTACTACCGTGCGGATAGACGAGCGGTTGCCTGCCGTACTAGCATCGATGGTTCTTAATGGCGAGACCTCGCTATCAGAAGAGACGAGCTTCGAAAGGGTTGGTGGCTGAGGCGACCCGTCAGATCTCTTGGACAAAAAGCCGGCTTGAAAACGTGGGTTGGCCTTTGGCTTGATGTCTATACTCGTCTCAGGAGCGTGATATAATGGAGATGAGCCGAGGGAGTCGTCGAGCTCTGAGGCAAGGTATGAAGGAATTGCCGGCAAGTTAACACTGTGATCAATGGACGAGTCGTCCTCTGGTGATGACATAGGCTTTTGAGGAGTCTTTTCAAACTCAGCAAGGGCACCAGAATCTGCATCGTCTTTCCACCTCACACTTCGTTTCGATGGCGTTCTCTTAACAGGAAAAGAGATTCCTTTCTTCCCATTGACTGGCTTCCTTCTCTTTGGCGAAGCCTTCATTGGCGAAGAAGGAGCTGCTTCCAGTGTTGGCATTACTGGAGCCGAGACAGTTTCACTCGGGATCAGATTCGCAGCCTTCTTCTTCTTAGGGGTACCTCGTTTCGTTGGGGGAACAGCTTGAACGATGTTCAAAGATCCGTCTGGCTTGATAATCTGAGACACTGCGCCAGAGCTCACATTCAGTAATCTGGTAAGAATGGTCTTTGCGTGGTGGATGGCCTCTGCCTCGCTCATGTTAAGAATGTCGCTGAGGGAAGAAATGATGTCGAATTGAGCTGAGAGCAGCACTTGCATAACAGCAGCATCGCCAGCCTTCTCCTGCTCGAGCACATCCTGTAAAGCCTCTCTGATTGCATTGGCCTTCAAGATTTCTGTCTCCCTACTCAGGCTGGAGGCTTCTAAGGAGTCAGTAGAACCCTCCACCTCCATTATCTGTCGCAGACTGCTCTGTAAAGCTGTATCAATCGCTCGCTCCCAGTTGCACTTGTCCAACTTCTGGTGAAAGTGTTGCCGACTGTGCTCGAGCTCAATCAAGATACCTTGCGCTGTCTTACGCATAGCCATCAAGCTTGGTGGCATTTCCTCGTCTTCCCGTGTATCACAAATCTGATCGAAAGCTGCGATCCAACCGGAGAGCATAGAAATTCGACGCTCGACCTGTCGGAGTCGCTTCATGTTATTGACCTTTTCTTGACGTTCAGTACTGGAAGCCTCGTATGCCAATCGAAGTCTCGCAAATCCGTCTCTACAGATGCCCTCCTTCTTCTCACTCTGCTTCTTGAATTTCACAAAAGCGGCTCCTTCGGAATCCTTCTGTTGGGCTCGGAGTTCGTTGATCAAGGCCATTTGCTCGTCAATCTTCACCAGGAAGTCCTTGACGTGACGATTAACATTGTAAACATTTCTAGTGACCTTGGTTTGAATGTTCTTCGCTCGATTCGCGTATCGCAGGGTGTTTTGTGTCTCGTCGAAGTGTGCACTAGACGGACTGACACACACAATCATGACTGTCTTACAGTTTCCACCAAGAGAAAACTTCAAGAGTCGAGTGAGTTTTGAGTTTCTGTATGGTACGTGGTTCCGCTTCCGAACGTCACATAAGGCGTTAATACAGCTTCCTAAGGCCAGGAGAGACTTGTTGATATTTGCTCCTTCCGTGAGTCGTTCCCCTCTGTTTTTCGTAGCACTCGCGCGCTCACTTCCCGCCAAGTCGATGATGCTCAGTGTTGCCATAGTGTGTGGCTCGTTGACATTTGCATTCCGGTCCTTCTGGGCGACATTGATTTGCAGCACGGCGTGTGAACGCGACGAAGTAGCGTTGGCTTCTGTTGGCGAAACTGTACGGTTCTCGTTTCCCTGAACTATCATATCCATAACCTGCTGCACGTCCTTCGGGCTATGGCTTGACAATCCTGCCACGGAAACTGCCTGGTTTGCATCCTCGCGCAACATCAGTCCTTGTTTGCTGCCACCGGGTACCAGGAGATCTCGAATTGTCTCGTTATAAATTTCCAAGTACGAAAGGGAGACTTCGGTAGCTTTCTCGTCGCTTCTTTCTGCGATCTTCTCGAAGAGCTCCTGCATGGTAAGAAAGATAATTCCAGGTTGTGCTGCAGTTCCAGTAATAGTATGTGTCTTTCCGCAACCAGTTGCACCATAAGCAAAGACCGTAGCGTTGTATCCATCAAGAACGCTGTCGAGTAGACATCTGGTTGTCGACTCGTACACATCTCCTTGTGTCGTGTTTTCATCGAACACCCTATCGAATCCGAATGTCTGATCCTTAGACCTCTTTCCCATGTTTGAAACAATGCTTCTGGAGAATCTTTGAACGGGATTATCTTCCGGAGGGTCGAAGATACTGTCCTTGTCAGAGAAGAAGCGCTCATCCGTACTGATTATACTTACAGGCACTTCTCGTCTACTACCTTGATGACAGGTCTGATGCCCTTCTGGCCCAGCTTGGGCGTGGGTACACCGGCCAGAGAGCCGTCCCCGAGAAATAGTGTTCCATCGTCAGTTTTAGTTCTGTATAGTCACTAGTAAGTATTATGTGCCAGTCTCGAAGGTGTGCGTTCGTACATTTGTGCAGCTTCGCGGATCGTAAAAGGACGAACTCGAACTGCAAGACATTAGCAATACTTCTTTTCTCCTCCAAACCCACGCGACGACATACCAGCCACCGAGATCGATGATGCTCCACCTGGTGCGCTCATCTTGCAAGTTCTTCTAAGCAAGTTGGTCCACTGCGCACCTAAGCTCCCACGCGTAAATAAAGGACGCTAAGGTCGTGATCGTGGAGGACGAGCAGGCAATAGCACGAAAGCTAAGTCAAAAGTAGGATTATGATAAACTCGAATCATTCAATTCAAGAATGAAAGAAAGGAAAGGTCGATTGTCCGTTGGTCGAAGTTGCTGAAGTCGTGGTGTTTTTTGATCGTTTGTTCTTAACGATGATGCTCCGCCTTGACCATGTTTTTTGCGTTGCTCAGCAACCGTTAGCGTAAGGCTGGCTCAGGGTCTCCTTCGCAGCCTCACTCTTTCTTTCTTCCTAGTCTTCCTCCAAATGCTCCACTGCCACGGATGCTCTCCTGAAAGGAGAATGGAATTGATCTTCACGACTTCGATTACCTTCGGTGGTCTTCTCCCTTATACGCATTATACGTGGCGGGGAAGAACCTGGCTTTCTTTGCTTTGTGAATCCGAGAGGAGGGTTATCGCCGGAATCAAGTGGTTGCGCTGACTTGCCGGACTGGCCGTGTGCCAAGAACTCGCCTTCGGGGAGGCCCTGAAGCCTTTGCGCTACCCGACCAATTTGGCCGTTACCTTACCCTTTGTTGTCGCTGTTGTTGCGTAGTACGCACGGCGGGTCGACGGTTTGCATGCTGCATCCATCGAGTGCGGCTCGCTCAGATTCCCATCGAAACCCCCCATGCTGCTCTATACTCTGAAGAATGGCAGCAGACTCTTGTTGTCGGCCTACAGCCTCGAACACTTCAAGTACTAGCATATGCCGAGGACTGATTTTCCATTGGCCATAGGAAACTTCCATTCTGCCTGTTAAAGTTGACCTCTGCTTAAAACGGCACGAAATGGCACACAAAGGGCGTGACCTCAACTGCCTCATGTTAAACTGGCCAGGTCAAGACATGGACTGCAGTGGTTGGTTAGGATATGTATTTTTGGCATTTCCTTCTGCGCCTTCCACCCTGGGCCTTGTGAATCCGAAGCGATCCCCGCATCCATTGGTGGCACATCTCAACCGTAGTACAGAACGGCACAACTCAGTAATCTCTTGGCGAAGATGCAGCCTAAAGCCGATAAAAACAATCTGCTGACCGAACCCATCTTCTCTAAGAGAAATCCAACAATGGTAATTCTGTTCTTCGCTCCGTATCTCACGAACCGATACTTAAATACCCATCCGAGCTGACGGTGTAGCCTACCAGATTGAATCACAAGGTGCAGCTCGGCATTGAAATTCCGCGGATGCAGTTTTCCAGCATTATAGTATCGTCCAATGGTATTGTGGTTGCCATGGAGTTTCTGACCGCAGATCCGGGGGGAGGAGCATGGTGGTCTGTAGGCCAGGAGCTGTATACCCAATCTCGCAACCCTTGCTACTTCCCCCAGACCGGAGCGCATGCACATGAGTAACCACACGCCACACCTTTGGACCACTCAAATGTTGCCTATATCATGGCCACCTTCCCCATTTCAATCCGACGTTCTCGATGCGACCTGCGTTGATTTTCTTAGGTGAATGCCTCACTAACCCAACATGGAGAATACAATGCGTCCCCATGAGCAGTTCGAAGACATCTACTATGAGAATTATCTCGCAGATGAGAGTGTGAGTTGTGCTGCTCCATACCCTTCGACGCTACTGACCTAGAACCGAAAGAAATTTGATCATCTGGAGATCAGGATTGCCGACGGACATGCAGCCTTTCTGCAAGCCATGGTCAAAGAGCCTCCGAGGCCACGATCTCGACGGGCCATCATGCTCTACGCAGCATGTGTTATAGGCTTCCTGTGCTCGACGATGAATGGGTTTGATGTCAGTCTCTACAACAACCTGCAAGAAAACCAAGCCTGGAGGAAGTATTTCCACACACAGAATTCGGGAATATCAGACGGAGTGATCTCGGGGATGTATCAAATTGGTGGCGTCGTAGCACTACCGTTTGTGGGACCGGCCATTGATACCTGGGGTCGTAGAGTGGGTATGTTTATTGGTGCCATACTGGTCGTCATTGGTACTGTTGCCCAAGGCCTGGGAAACAGTGTTGAATCGTTCATGGGTGGTCGCTTTGTGTTGGGCTTTGGGGTATCCGTAGCCTCTGCAGCCGGACCGATGTATGTGGTCGAGGTGTCGCACCCAGCTTACAGGGGGGTCATGACTGCATTTTACAACACCTGGTGGTAAGACGCTGCGTCTAGCGACTCAACTCATTTTAATTCTAATGCACAGGTTCACCGGTTCGATTCTTGCCAGTGGAGCATCGCGTGGAGCTGACAATTTGAAAGGTGACATTACTTGGAGGATTCCAGTATGGTTGCAGCTTGCTTTCTCTGCAGTCATTGTTATATTCGTGTATTTCATTCCCGAATCTCCACGATGGCTTTACGTCAACAACCGCGAGCAAGCGGCGAAAGACATGCTCACCAGATACCATGGGGAAGGAAACCCTGAGAGTGAGTGGGTTCGTCTTCAGATGAGCGAGTATAATGAGCTGCTAGAAATCGACGGCGCTGATAAGAGATGGTAAGTAGAGAGTTGTCGTTTTTTGGGCTTAGGCATCCTCCTTCCAGGCTTTATTATTTACGCATGGGGCTGTTCTCCTTGGCCGCCCGATGCTGACACAACGTAGGTGGGACTATCGAGCCCTCTTCCATGATAAATCCTCACGCTATCGCTTATACTGCAATTGCTGCGTTGCAGTATTTGGACAATGGGCTGGCAATGCAGTGCTATCATATTTCATCAGCTCGGTTCTTGATGTGGCTGGCTACACTGATACGATCTCGCAAGCTAACATCACCCTGATTAACAACTGCCAGCAGTTCTTCTGGGCCATGTGCGGATCAACAATCGTTGATCGTGTTGGACGGCGGCCTCTCCTCCTCTTCTCCAACTTCGGATGTTGTCTCGTATGGCTGGCGATGACAATATCCAGCCAGCAGTTTGAGACGCATGGTGGCAGCAAGAATTTAGCAGGTACAGATCACCCGGCAGGGAAAGCTTGCCTTGCATTCATCTTCACGTTTGGTGCCATATATTCTCTTGGAATCACGCCTTTGCAAGCACTGTATCCGGTGGAAGTCCTCTCCTTTGAAATGCGAGCCAAGGGAATGGCATTCTCCTCGTTCGCTGTCAGCGCAGCAAACTTGATAAATCAATATGCCTGGCCGGTATCGATGCAGAAGCTGGGTTGGAAGACTTACATTATATTCACAATATGGTGTTTCATCCAAGGAACTGTCATCTTCCTCACAATTCCCGAGACCAAGAACCGTACTGTAAGTCTTCTGAATCTCGTCATCTAATGGGTGCCGTGGCTGACATCGCTTAGCTGGAAGAATTGGATGAGATTTTTCAATCCAGCAATCCAGTCAAGACGAGTCTACTAAAAAAGAAGTTAGGCCTGGATGCCTATGGGGATGTGATTAATATTGGTGTTATTGAGTAATGGCTGTGAAATATAAGCTGCGTTCCTGTTCCAATCATATATTCAAAGCACACAGTAGTGCTGTTTCGTCTGATCAATATGAAGCTAGACGTGAACTCGAATGGTCAAGTAAGCTGAAACAAACATTCATCCTCGGCCCATTCTTCCAGCGACTTGAGAGATAATTCCAAAGACAAACAGAGACCAAGGATCAGAAGTGTAGCTGAAAACTGGATGAGTGAGAGTGAGTGAGATTGAGGATGTGGAATCAAAACGTGATGACAAATACTGCTCCGCCTCATCAAAGCCTCGAAGCTCAACCCCCCCCCCCCCCMCYAAGCCGATGACGCTATGAAGCTGCTATTTGCCTTCAAAACACTTTCTTTACAAAATCATAAAGACGCAATCGAAGCTCCTTACCACGCTCATTCCCCATCAATCGAAACTCCCTTTGAATCATATCCCGCCGGAAAAACAACTGCGAAATTCAATCCACCAAACTGCCTCTCTCACCCCGCCTCGTCGTCCTCGGGATCCTCATCTTCCTCATGGCTCACACAATGCCCAACTTCATGGCCCGTCTCTTCCGGCCCTTTATGACCTCCACCTCCCTCGGCATCTCCTCGACAGAAGCCGCTATGAACGTTCCCGACGGCGCGCAGAAGTGTACCATAGCTGCCGGCTGCTTCTGGGGTGTCGAGCACATGTACCGCAAGGCATTCTCAGGGAAGGGTCTCTATGATGCGCGCGTTGGATATATCGGAGGCGATGCGCAGAACCCAAGCTACCGCGCGGTGTGCAGTGGCAACACAGGTCGTACGTACATCCCCTTTCCCTTCCTCTCCTCGGCATTCCGACTTTCCTAAGTTATGGCCCGCTGACATCTCCACCGGGAGCACAGATGCCGAAGCTCTTCAAGTAATCTACGACCCGACGAAGATCACGTACCGCCAGCTCCTCGAATTCTTCTACAAGATGCACGACCCAACGACCAGCAACCAGCAGGGTCCCGACCGCGGCTCGCAGTACCGCTCAGGTATCTTCTACGAGAACGAGGAGCAGAAGAGCATCGCCGAGGAGGTCACCAAGCTGGCCAACGAGAAGTGGTGGAAGGGCAAGATTGTTACGGAGATCCTGCCCGCTGGTGAGTGGTGGGATGCTGAGACCTACCATCAAAAGTACCTTGACAAGAACCCCGGAGGTTATGAGTGCCCGAGCCATTTCTTGAGGAACTTTGGTTCGTTGGAGTAGATTGATTCGCTGTGGAGGATTCAGATTTCATAATTTCAGCGCTCTTTTTCACCTGTAGATCTTGAATAGTGAACATTTAAGTCTGAATTTTCAGACATAGATTGTTGATATGAACCCAGACATTAAACTTCATCCTTGACTGCTGAATGCGACATTCAGCGCTCAGCATCCAGACATTATTGCAATTTCAAGCATGTAAGTTTTACGACAAAGATAGACTTCTCAATCTTAATAATTTATGAGTGTTTTTTAATTATTGGTAACCAATACCACCTAGTTAGTGTCCATCTTGGTGGACCACTTTGATGAAGGCTACCGTGCTCGACCCAAGGTATACGATAACAAGAGAGAGGAGAAGTTTCCGTTTCTCAAAATGTGATTAATTTCAGACCCCACCCAAAGCTCCCAAACGACCAATGTAAAATGTTTATGGTTCCCATCGCTGCAAATTTATCCCACCAAACTCAAGAGGCCGCGCTTCTACTTCCTTCGGTTTTGCTGCATCATCAAGATCTGGACCATTCTGACGAAGATGTTGAGGAAGTCCAACTCGAGACTGATGCTCTCGTTGACAGCATCCTTCTTGATGATACCTCGCTCAGCCAAGCGAGCATGGTGCAGGATCTTCTGGACATCGTATAGAGTGAATCCACCAAAGACGGCAAGACCTCCATAGAGCCAGATGTTCTCAGTGAAAGCAAGAGTCCGGACGGCAGTGGCTGGCAGGACGAGTGGGGCGAATCCTGAGACAGCAACAAGAGCGACACCAGCAAGAAGAGGTCCTCCAATGTAAAGGTACTTCTCTTGCTTAGCGGTTGCACCAACGAAAGAGAGAGTGCCCATCATGGCGACTGTATAGAGGCCAGCGCGGGCGATAATGGCAGGGGGTGCCATGAAGAGGAGGGGGGCAACGAAAGCGGCTTGTGTAACGTTGAAAGCTGTCCAGAGCGCATACTTTTGAACATAGCTAAACAGCAATTAGCAATGGATCAAATCCACCAAAACTTTGTAAACTTACTTGCTTGGATCAGTAGCTCTTGTTCCCATCATAGTACCCATGCTGAGTGCAATACCACCGATCATAACGACCCATGGGTTGGTAGCCATCATTCTGTAGACGAAGCCACTTTGGAACATGGCTCTAGCAGAGAGACCGATGATACCAACTCCGAGACCAGTGTGCATGAATGTGTCATTGAGGTATGCACGCTCGAACGGTGGCATACCGCCATCCTCTCGCGTCTCCCGGTTGAAGATCATGTTCAGCGCGATCAAACTTCCTCCGAACATTGCCCCTCCAACCAGCAGCTTCTGCATAAGCTCACCTCTGTTGGCAGGTTGGGCAATGGGCTGCTGCATGTATGTTCTTGACTGCTGGAATGCATTTCGGGCTTTGGCAAGAGTAGAAACGGGGGTTGTGCTTCGTGGGGTGAAAAATTGCGCAGGTTTGGCCTGGTGGAAGGCTCGGATGGAGTTCGTAGACTTGAAGGCAGACTTAGAAGCGGCGCCGACCGAGGAGGCCAGCTTGAATTGTCGTCGCATGATGAAAGACATGGTGTCTCGGGCGTATGTAGACCGTAACAACCGTTTGGTGGATGAGGAAAAGGACGTGGCGTTGCGTTGTATTTGTAGTTGTTCCTGCGATCCAAATCGTGATGACGTTTAGGAGCCTTAAAGAAGCTTCTCGAGCTCCGCGCCAAATCAGTGTCGCCGATTAGTCATCTAAAATTTGCCCGACGATCGGACAACCGATTCCTCAATTAAAGCCGATATCTCCTTCACAGCCATCTTCCAAAGCCGTCCCCAATTTTGGGACTCAGCTACCCAGATACTTTAATATAGCATGCCGTAGCATTTCGCCCGACCTGGGAGAGAGAATCATTGATTGCTGACTGCAGTAGTCGTGCAATATGTCTCGCCAATGAGGGAAATCAGCGAAAAAATGCCCCTTTGAGAATGAAAGTCTCTCATTCTAGATGCTATTCCAGTATTTGAGATAGGATAATGGTACGATACTCATATGCAAAGACTCCAACCCTCCTAGGACATAATTAATGAAGCTGACTGATCAAGTTATATTCTGTTCTTTAATGCTGGAATGATCTTTGGCATTTAGCACCTTTAGCTCTGAAGTTCCACTGTCTAGCAGTTATATATCTTAGCATTCAAGATGTGGCTGAAAATTGGCAATTCCCAGCTACAAAGTCAATCTGAAACCCTTTCTAAATGTTTTATAGGTTTTGATGTATATCTTGTTCCGCTGCAACAGAAATATTGGCTTCCATGAAGCCTCCTTGTACAAAGGGTGTTGTCTTTTGTTATTTTTCTAAGTAAAAGCATTACCCACGTGAAAGGTTTTATGACAACTTTGTTATCTCCAAGAAAGAGGAGCTAGAAGGGAGTTCTTCTTGAGCCATGGTATGTCAGTGCCTGTATGTCTTCCATCGAAAATGGGAATATCTATAGAAAGAGTTCCAGCATACTTGGCCATTCAGTGGGGTTTGAAGCTTTGCCAATAGTCTCACATACATGATCAGAATTCTCCCTTGGCACTGTGTGCGCTGAGCTCCTACGTTATTGCTGCTGCCATAGTCGGCCATAGAATTCCTTGTCAAGTGATCCTTGCTATTGACTTTCAATTGCGTTTATTCAATTTGTATCTGATTGGACATTCCATGGGCAACACCCTATCCTTCTTTACGCATAGATAAGGTAACTCATCAGAAACAGAGGTCGAAGCTGCAAGTCCCTGTGCTTCTCTTGAAATGCTTAGTCAACGTTCAATTAAAGAATAATCTCATAGTCGTTGATATAGATCCATACTTTATGGTTTGTTGTTCAACAACAGCTGCACTCCACTGCACCGCTGCTGTATTGCTTAACACCAAGATTGATCTCCGTCGCCTGTTAGCGAGCACGCGTCTGCAAATGTTTACACCGAATTGGTCGAACTGTGAGGCGCTAATGCCATAAGATGTTTTGAAAACCCAGGGAGCCTCAAAATCTTAAGCCTCTACTTTGAACACGAACACCCTCAAAGCTTTGTTCCAGCGCTTTCCCTGGGCCAAGCACCAAGCTTATCATCGCAGAAACCGCCTTTTCCTACTCCTGTGACGAATTCTTCAAGTACCATACTCAAGCGCCAGGTAAGTACTCTTCAATAACTACAAGGGCCTGAAGTTCCAGGATAGAAATCACCTATCCCTTGTTGCTTCAATGTAAGAGTTTTGAAGATGAGTACTAACCCCCACCAGCATCGCCCAAACACAGAAAACGCTCCTGCCGACGCGACACCAACAACCGTCAGTACAACCTCCAGTTCGGACTCTTGATCAACTGCTCATACATTCCCTTCAACAATCAAGCAAAGCTTGCTAAACTGGTTCCTGTTTAGCCTGAGCGTGGGCGTTGGTGCAGCTTTTCTCAGTACCAAGACTGACAACTCAACTCAGCTATTGCTACCATTAACAATGGCTTGCCACTCATCATCAAAGACACCAAATCTATCTGGTGACCTGGCAGATATGACCTATGGCGAGACAAAGCTCTCCAAAGATGAGCGCGATGAAATCAGACTTGCTATTGTTGGCAATACAACTCTTGATGATGTTGACATTAATTGTTATGAATACTTTGGAAAAGAGATACCCATTGAAGGCGACCACGGTTACTTCACCACAGTTGGAACACAGATGCACTATCTTCCATGGAACTACTGGTTATATGCCGAAGACAACGTAGTTCTCGAAGTGAAAGGAGTTCCGACCTCATGGACTGCAAAAGTATTCATGACGTGGTGGAACAAGAGGTTCACATCTTTTGGTACAGTCATCATGACTCCTACGGTCACTGACTTGAATACTAAGATGAGCTGGCGTTGGCTCATCTTCAGGACTGAAGCAGAGAAGCTTCGGACAATGAAGGTCTTCGGCCAAGTAGACGGTGTTCGCTTGCCCGAGCTCGCTAGAGGATCTCCCACTGGTGGTCGTCTATCCGTTCTGGACAGCAGCTTTGGAATCAACGGCAACAACGACAGCGTTCTGATCTATTACATTCACCATGCATGCGATGAATGGTATAAGGAGAAGTATACAGCTCTTGTTAGGGGAATGATGGTTAAGAACAGCATCAACGCTTTGAGCAAGGTGGATGTGACACAAATGTCTCTGGCTGAACTATTAGTTAACCAAGAGAAAATCCCACTTACATTGCTCAAGGAATTAGCCGAACTCAACCATGAGGCAAAAGACGCTCTGGATCTTCACGGCAAAGGCAATAGCAAGGGTAAAGAAACTATGGTATACGGAACGATGGGTTCTAGTATTAAACTCGATAGTAGAGGGAAGGGTAGGGAGAAGGAGATCATGACAGTGGACACAACGAATACTGGCTCTGGTGTTTCGATGATGGGTGGTTCCCAATATCAAAACACTGTAAAGACTGGTGCACCACCTTCTCCAAAGCTACAGCTATCTTCAATCGGCCACCATCAGTCTCTGTCCAACACCTCAACACTCGTTTCTCAACAGCCAGAATGCCACACCTTTGCTCCAGGACAGCCAATTATGGGCCCGAATAGTCAGCCTCTATATCCCGCACGATCTTCACTTCAAGAATATTTTCGTCACTTCGGCGGGCCATCAATACATTACAGCCAGTATGCTTTTGGTTTGGCTGTAAGCCAGGATACTCAACGTGTTGATTACGCTTCCAAACTTGCGTACAGGAACTATCTCAGTAAAGTGGAGGCTCAAGGCCAGGCATCTACACAGACTCATCCCGCAACTCCAGCCACTAGTCAACTGGCAAATCGGTTGTCATCATTGAGCTTGGAGCAGAATGGCCAGTGTAATACAAAGAAGGATGAAGAGGTGCGTACTGTGACCGAAACGTCTTGCGAGGGTCCCGAACAGCAAAGCGTTACACCTGGAGCGCACAAACGAAATGTTTCTTCAAAGGTACTTCCGGAAATCTCACCGTACCTTCGCGACGAGCCCGTCTTTTCCAGTTTCCAGCAACCAGCTATTGCGGCTACCACCCCGCCACCAACTTGGGCCAATGTCCTTGGCCAGCCATCCAGCCCAGGCCACAGCAGGATCGACATTGGACCTGTACGACACCGTGCAAAGCCAAGTTCTACTCCACGTCGCCTACTATCTGTAGGTCGTATCCCAGAGGTTGACAATATTCGTAGTGTCCGAGAATCATCTGGGGAAGTCGAAGAATTGCAAGACGAGCAAATGCGCGTAGTGTTCTTACTCAATCTCCCGCAAAGTATCACAGTCACTGATATCTCAGACGCCATTAGAGAGGGTCCGATCTGCAGTATCCGATTTGGCCATGACGACGACGAGGATACGCGCTACGCAGGTGTAATCTTCCAACATGCGCATCATGCCTCGGAATTCATTCAGGTCTTGTTGAAGGAGAACGCTGCCAGCACTCCAGGCCGGTTCAAGTTCTGTGCTGATGTCGCTCTTGGTGACCCGTTTCCACTTACTGACACTCTACGCCAAATGGGGCCACCCGAGTATGCCAGCCGTCGACTGACGCTCGTCAAGAAGGCTTTCTTCTTCACCAATGGGGAGCGTCAACTGCGCACTATGTGCGAGAACCTCGTTGGTGCAGAGAACATCCAAAAGATTTTCTTATACAATGGGGGAAATGCAACCATCATCTTCGCCGAAGTCCAGGCTGCTATAAAGATGAAGAGAGCATTTGAGGACAAGGTCTGGAAGGAAAGAGATTGGGAGGGATTGCAGATTGACTACTCAAAGGATCCTTGCGAGGTTGCTCTCAGGTTCATTACGGAGATGTAACCATCTTCCTGGAACATACAACCTTGAGCTGCATTGTTGAGCAGGTCGTATTTTTGTTTGCATCTTTGTACGACTGTAAATATTTGCCCATATTGCGATCATGGGACCTTCAACCGAGAACTTCGCAACAGCTGAAGTATGAAGGATACTAGAAGCAAATAGTCGATAAGAGACCGTAATATATCATGAATACTTTGAAGCTCCTCATCTCAGTGTTCTTGCATAAGCCTGGGAGTGGAACCCTCCAATTGAAGGGGGTTTATATTTTTAAATATGGTTGGGTGATAACTTGTAAGTTGCCAGTTCAACTAAATCCCCCAAGGCATATCCCACCTTCCTCTCCCTGCAGAAAGTTTCAGCTATATTGGCCAGGTACCATATTTCAGAAACTGCGGCCCAGACCCAGTACGCGAGATGCCTCGGTACCCCAGCTTTCGGATGCGGATAAGCTTCCCCGCAATGACCTCTCACGATGATAAACAGCACAACAGTGTCTTCCGCTGTCAAGATGGTCTCAGATGAATCCCCGCGCTCTCCCAAGTAGATACAGGAGACAATTACTGTCTTTGAACGTTTGTGTAGCTAGTACGATCCTGCGGACTCCCCTCAACAGACCATTTACAGTTCTGCATCGAGGTGTACTGGCCTTTGGAAGAAGGCGCGTCATGGCTCCCTCAGCACAGGCAGGATTGAAGAAGCAGTACGTGTCATCGGATAAAGCGCCTACGAGGAAACCGATGGAACCGCGTCCTAGTGCCAGGTATGCCAATTTCAACCCTGGGGTCGCAAATGAAATGCTGATGTTGAGCACAGTATCCTCCTCATTTCTCCAATCAACCAGATTCTCCTCCTACACCGTGTACGCAGGAAAAGCGATGCCTTCGCCGCCGCACATGTCTTTCCGGGCGGGAATCTATCGGCGTCGCAAGATGGCGATATTCCAGCTCCGGATCATCCACAGAGACACGTAGATGGACCAGCCTATCGCTTGGGAGCTATCCGGGAATGTTTTGAGGAGAGTGGAATATTGTTGGCAAGGAAGAATGATGGAAGTGGTTCACTTCTGGAGGTCCCCGAAATCGAGAAGAATCGTGCGAGGAAAGAGATACACTCTGGCAATCTAAAATTCGTTGATTGGGTAAAGACACAGGGTGGTGTCGTGGATTCAGGTATGCTCAATGCCCATACTATCTAGCTGAGGGACATGGCTTACGGGTGCGCTCAGAATCGTTATTGCCATATACACGATGGATAACACCGACCAATGTCCCGAAGAGATTCACCACGCAGATGTACATCTATTTCCTTCCTTTACAAACCACATCTATTTCGTCTTTGGGCTTGCCCATCACGTCGGAAGCAATGATACCAATCCCTACATCCGATGGTGGCATCGAACATACAGCAGCACTCTTTCAATCATGTTCTCAATGGCTTTCACAAGCAGCACAGAACGAGATCATCCTTTTCCCACCACAGTTCTACCTCATGTACCTTCTGTCGCCCTTCCTTCAAGCATCAGAGGCCCCGACAGCGTTGAGTGTTGAAGAATTACAAAAGCAAAGGGATTACGTAATGGAGTTTCTAAAAACAGACGGCGATGGTAAGGGCGTATTATGGAAGGATAAAGTCATGAGTCCGATGGGTTTGGGTGGGTTCAGTAAGGATGGGAGAGCAATTTTAGCATTGGATAAGCCCGGACCAGAATTGAAGGCTAGTGGTAGAAGAGGGGACGAGAGAAGGGTCGTGTTGGTCAAATTTGGAAAACAAGGGCCGCGGGATGTCGAGGTCCGACTGCGAGCTGAGGTTTTGGCTGAGCAGAGGGAGGGGGCGTCCAAGTTATAGACTCGAAACGGAGATGCTCTGTACCATAGCAGGGATATTAGCCTAGAAAACTGCAAATGCAAGTCGTCGTGCGGCACAGCAATTGATGGCTGATCCACCTCATTTACCTCGCTTAGGGTATGCTGCTCGTCGCTTCAGCTTTCCGCCTGATCATAGACTGGTCCAAGACGATCTCCAACTGCGCGACGTATGCAAATCACAGGTTCATGGATGGCTGTTGTTGCACAGCAATGCATTCTCACCGCGCCTTTACCGCTGAGCCAACCAAGTGGATGCTTTAGGCTGCCACAACAAACACGGCCGGTCAACAAGAGCGGACAGGAGCAAAATTTACTCCGGCTCCGGGACGGAACAAAGGAGGTCACGCAGTCATGCACCGCACCAAACCAGTATAAGGCTGCCGCGTTTGCTTTAATCTCAACTTCCATTCGCATCCCTCATCTCAATACTTGCTTTCGAAATGGGCGTCGATTCTGTGCAGTCTGCTGCCGAAGATGCCGAGAAAACAGCCCCCGTCGCCACGCCCACGGATGTTGCAGAAGAGGAGACATACCTCACTGGGGCAAAACTGTACCAAGTGCTTATTGCGGTAACGCTTGCCGGGTATATCACGACGCTTGATAGCTCTATTGTTGCTACGGTATGCCCCCGAAAGCAGATGATGCCTCCTCCATTATGTATGTTCTGACAATGGCCAGGCTATTCCTCGAATCACGGATCGTTTTAATTCACTGCCCGATGTCGGGTGGTATGGTTCGGCATATCTCATTTCCCTGTAAGTCAACAGGGATGGAACTTTTAGTCTCCATGTCAACGAGGCGCCGCTGTGAATTGAACAAGTGAATCTGTTGCTGATGGTTGCAGATGTGCGTGTCAACCTTCGAGTGGCAAGCTATATGAGAATCATAGCCTCAAAGTAAGACCTTTCGAGTTTGGCATCGACCTATACTAATTGGAATGTTAGTATGTCTTTTTCTCGTTCTTGGTTACGTTCGAGGTCGGGTCACTTCTCTGTGGGCTAGCTCAATCCTCCAAGATGCTCATCGTCGGAAGAGCAATTTCTGGCATTGGTGGTTCTGGTTTGGTGAATGGTGCGCTCACCATCCTTGGGTCAGCAGCCCCTAAAGACAAAAGACCACGTAAATACTTCCTCGATTTGTCTCTTCGCGCAGAGCTAACCTTGGATGTCATAGTCTTGACTGGGACTGTCATGTCAATGGTCTTGGTCGGCATTCTCTCTGGCCCGCTCCTGGGAGGTGTTATCACTCAACGGGCTTCTTGGAGATGGTGTAAGTCAGATGATCCTTGTGTAACTGTCTGTTCATTGTCCTGACCTTGAACTTCGAATAGGTTTTCTTATTAACTTACCTGCTGGAGGCTTTACAGCTCTAGTGCTACTGATAAGCCCAATACCACAGAATAGCAAGGGACAAGGTGCCAAGCTCACCATAAAGCAAACAATAGCCAGACTTGATCCTGTTGGATTCCTGACTTTCGCACCGACTTGCGTGATGTTTCTTCTTGCTCTTGAATGGGGTGGTACAAAATACCCATGGAAATCTGCAACCATTATTGGTCTTTTCTGTGGGGGTGCCGGAATGTTGTTGGTATTTGGTGTTTTCGAACATAGGCGTGGTGACACGGCCATGATACCATTAGCTTTACTTCGGCAACGGGCTCTTTATTGTAGTTGCCTGGCGTCTGTCTTTCTATTCGGCGGGATTCAGACATTTGCATATTATATGCCCATCTGGTTCCAAACCATCAAGGGTGCTACCCCGTCCATGAGTGGCGTGGATTTCTTACCGTCGATTCTTTCGATGATAATAGCCACCATGATCGCCGGGTTTGCTGGTAAGTTCCTCTTATACTTCTTCAACCGCTCTACTTTACCACTGAATACTTACCTGTGTATAGTCTCAAAGGTCGGGTACTATACACCGTTTGCGATTGTAGGTAATGGTATGTCAGCTATCGGTGGGGGGCTTCTTACCACTCTTGTACCATCAACACCGGCATCTAGATGGATTGGGTTTCAGGTCCTTACAGGTCTTGGACGAGGTCTTGCAATGCAGCAATCTTTGACAGCAGTCCAGACAAGGCTCCCAAAATCGCAAATTGCCGTTGGAACAACCCTTGTTGTATTTACCCAATATTTTGGTGGTGCTCTCTTTCTCGCTGTTGCACAAACCATATTCAGCGCATCGCTTGGTCCAGCCTTGGCAGAATGGGCCCCAGACGTGAGCAAAGAATTAGTAGTCAGTGTTGGCGCTACAGCCGTTCGGGGCGTAGTCTCCGAGGCTCAACTACCAGGTGTTTTGCTGGCATACAACCAAGCTTTGGTTCATACTTGGGTGAGCACCTTCTCTGAGAAATTCCACAAACTGTCTCGCAAATAAAGTGCCAGAGAATGGTTACTGACTTACCACTCAACTAGTACTTGCCCGTGGCGTCAGCAGTAGCAGCGTTCTGTGCCAGCTGGGGATTGGGCTGGGGAAGTGTGAAGACCAAGAAGAAAGCATCCAGCGCAGTGTGAATGAATGACTGATATCAACACTCAGCTCTTAGCGAGCAGTTACTTTTTGATTCCTTTGCCAGAGAAGATAAACATCGGCAACCCGTATTTATTAACGTAAGGCTAGTCCTTATTAAAATGGTTATAGGGACAGGGAGATCATAGAACAAGGTCAAGGATTACTTAATACTACAATCGCACTAAGACCAAGTAGGATTATGGAAGTCACTTCCTTTTTCCTGTAAAAATACCTACTGAGGAATTAGAAACCACAAAATATATTCAATGAACCGACTAATTCTCAAAATTACTTTCAACTTCAATAATTGACACGTCCAAGACGCAATTATACACCTTCAAGAAATATGCCAGGACCAGGCCTACTCATTATACCACGTGATATCAATCGTCCCCTAGACCGCCCTGGCAGAATCCGCAATCCAAGTTCACATCAACAGTGAGCTTCGCGCCAGCTCTATTTGCTCTCCCATGCTCGCCCTTGCATAGCCAACGATGCCTCCATGAGCATGGCTACCCGCTTGCCATCATGAACAAAGGCAACACTATCATGCGAAAGCTGCTTCGACAGCCTACGAACGTCAACGGCCATGCCGACAGCAGCATTAACGACTCCCCCCAGCTCCGACCAAGCGCGTCACAAAATACAGTATACTCTGCTGGTTCCCCAATCACATGCCTCGATCGATCGCCCGATGGTAGCCATGCAGTTTTCGCTGGCCCGAAAGTTTTCAAAACTCTGAAGATCGACGGGTCAACGATATCAGAGGATATCGATCTACGCGCCCTTATCACCGACTACGCTGCGAACCACGATATTTCGGCGGCTACATCAGACCGTCTGACAATTAAGTCGGTAGCATGGTCGCACGGCAGTGAAGACTCCAAGATATTGACGGCTTGCGCCAACGGGCGAGTAACTTTGTACGACTTGAATAAGCTAGGGGAGGGTCTCGAAGTCGCCCGTATCCATGAACATACTCGGCAGGTCCATAAGCTTGCGATCAACCCATTCCGAGCTCATGTGTTACTCTCGGCCAGCCAAGATGGAACCGTGAAGAGCTTCGATATTCGAAATCGAATACAGGGCAGAAGTGGGCTTGTTCTGAAAACATGGCAAAATTTTAAATGCAATGCTGATGCGGTGAGGGATGTGAAGTGGTCGCCAATTGATGGCATGGAGTTTGCATGCTCGACAGATGCTGGTGTGATCCAGAAGTGGGATCTGAGGAAAGGAACCGCACCCGTGCTGAAAATACCTGCGCATACGAAGGCTTGTTTCTCGATAGCATGGCATCCGGATGGCGAGCACCTAATCAGTGGTGGCCTTGATCAAAAGTGCTATGTCTGGGACTTTTCGAAGAAGGGGGAAAGGAATCAAAAGTACAAATATTCCTTTGACACTCCTGCACCTGTTTCAACCGTGTCGTGGCGTCCTGCCTGCTGGTCCGCCACTGCTCAAGGAAGACGAGCTGCCCAGGTGACTGTCTCATATGATGACACGAACTCCAATAAGATGCCGAACCCTTCAGTTCACATCTGGGATCTCGCAAGACCTGGAATCCCCTTCAAAGAGATTGATCAGTGGGATACTGCTCCCACAGGTCTGCTGTGGAGCACACGGGATCTTCTTTGGGGCGTCGATAGGGACGGCCATTTTACCCAAACTGACGTTGCCTTCATCCCAAAGGTTATTGATCGGCGCACTCTTTCGGATCTGTCGTTCTCTTCGAATGGCGATCTCTTGATGGTTCTGGAGGAGCGACAGACACCACGCAGACCTCGGCCTACCATCAGCCCTGCCGATGTGCCTTCTAGCTTCAGCCAAAGCCCAAATGGACCACAGCTGAGTGTAAGTCGAAGTGATTCGGAGGACGACGTTATCGGAGGCTTCCTCGGGCCCAAGCTTAGGAAAAGCTTCGGAAGACATGGCGCTCGATCCAGTCATGCATCAACCAGCACCCCTAATTCAAGCATGAACGGCAACACTGGCAAGACTGAGAATAAGGTTATGTCTCTAGACGAAGCTGTTATGGTCACAGGTCCATATAAACCTCGACAAGTAATGGCTATCGGGCAGGCACCATCGACAGCTAAGCGCTCTCTGTATGAGTATCTTACCAATCGTTATCTTTCCCGCCTAGAAAAATCACAGTCAACCCCATACAGTGTACAGACCCCGGAAATTCTTCTTGCGTCAACCACTGAGTATTTTGCGAGGACCGCAGAACATGTAGGGCATTACAGGCTCGCACAAACTTGGCGAATACTGGGGTATACCATGGGCCTGCTTCTCACAAGACGGGCTGAGTATCATAGACAGTCCAGACTGGCACCGCAGAAACCTGAGAGGCAGCAAGAGAACAAGCAAGTAAAAGTCGAGAAAGACAAAGGCGAAGAGACCCCAAGGAAGCTCCCACGGTCGCTGTCACCTCTCGAGAGTCCTATATACCCTGTAGGAAGGTCTATCATTGCCGAAGAGGTGGAAAGCACGTCTAATGTGGCCACGCCGCTTGTACGTCCAGTGCGTGATACATTTTCAGGGGAGACTTCCGAGGCAACGATTACACCATTGGCTAGCGAAGAGAACGTTGAAAACGATGTCCTCAAGCTTCCGCCGCCATCATTCGCAAATAGTCCAAGTCCTATTCCTGTCCCTGGAGCAAGTCAATCGCCAAGGAAGTTTACTAGCGAACCTTCTAATGTTGAAGGATACGACTTTTATGGCGTCGATTCTATTTCCCCAGCTGAGAACTTGACCGCAGTTCCGCAGAGAAAGCAACCACTTCGACTTGACTACCCGGAGCCCAGTGCACCTTCGCAACGCATGCAAGTTGGCCGTCACGATTCTGGCGAGAGTTTTGCAATGTTTTCGACCTCAGGAGACTCGCAATCCCGCTTTATGAGCTCTTCAGAGAGCGATATTTCTCGAAGTATCGAAAAGGAGAATGGCAAGTCTTTACGCGAAGCAGTCTCAACGTGGGAAAACAGTTTTACTTCTAGCTCTGCTGGCCATCGCCCAAGTGTTGACTCTTTGAATGATCCGCAATACTCAAGCTTTGATGGCCACAATGCTTCAGCTTCAAGTAATGGGCTCACACATGCTTTACCGCAAAAGAGACCTTCTCCACCGACATTGATAGTGCAACAAGCATCATTCCGCGAAGCGGTTGACGATACTAATGCAGATGGAGACGCCTCTGATGCACAAGATGACCTCAATCATCTTTCCGACGACCCGAATATCATAGAAAGTGATTATTATTCATGGCCCAACGATCCCAAATTCGTGGACTTGCCCATTGATCCCACCGTACTAGTACAACGTACAATTCAGTTTGAGACTCAGACGGGGGTGTTAAATGCGTCGGCGATCATGCTTTTACTTGGACCACTGCTACCCCCGAAGACACTGGATGCAGTTCAATCTGCAGCCATCCTTCGGCAGTATCACCAGCGCCTGCAGAACTTCCAACTCTTCACTGAGGCGACCCTGCTTCGAAATCTATGTGTGCCGACGTATCCTACGGTCTGGGAAGACTCTCAAAAAGACATCAATGTTGGGTATTTCTGTACCGACTGCCAAAAACCGTTAGAGAACGACCCTCTGATACCAGGCTCTATGTGGCGATGTCCGCGATGCCGAGGCAGTATTGATGGCTGTGCAGTCTGTCGGCATCGTGAGCCCGAAGAAAGCCTTACTTCGGGAGAGAAGAGCATCTTGCTTTGGTGGTCTTGTCCGGGATGTGGCCATGGCGGCCATTTGACGTGCATGCAAGCATGGCACGACGCGCCCTCAGATGGATGCTGCCCTCTCGAAGGCTGCTTGCACCCATGTCTGCCAGGACCTTGGCGCGAACAGCGCGAGGTAGAAAAACGTTCACTACAGGCCAAGGAGATGGACAGGCTTGTTAGAGAGAATTCAGCTGTACGAGGCAAACCTAGAAGCGTTAGTGTGCGGAGGGATGCTCGAGAAGTGAATCAAAGCAAAGCCGTGGAAGGTGTACGGGTTGCGTTAGCCTTAAGTCAAGGCTCCGGAGGAATGGAGAGAAGAAGGAGCGTCAAAGTCGTCGCTCCTGGTGAGAAACACTAACTGGCGTCTTAAGCTTCTCGGTGCTGGGCGTTGGGGTTTGGGACGACTGATACCCGGAGGTAAAGTCTTGTTTTGTATTAGTTACTGTAGATAAAGCTAAGTTCTGATTATGTTTCTTGTGACGGGCGTCTTCACCTCTGGCTCTTTGCAAGACCGCAGTCTCGGTGACGGCGGGCCCCTTCTGAGGTCACTGCAATCCGTAACGACGACAGCGCCACGACGGCGAAGAAAACCCCCAAATCCACAAGGTGAATTCCAGAATGTCACTACGGACTCCTACCTGACGCCAGCCCTCATTTTCTGCCTTGCCCGTCCATGACTCCCCCATCTCACCACCGCTCCAAATGCCGAAACGGCAAGGAAAGCCATTCCGTCCGATCATTCCAACGTGGTGTGCTAACCCTTGAGTGTGGATTTGGTGTGTGTGGGCGCGCGCTGAGCGGACGGACGGAGGGACCGATTACGAGGGTGTTTGTTGGAATGCGTTGGACTTTTGGGCAACTGCATATGCAAGTCCGCCGCCCCCCCAGTGCCAGAAGGTGGTTTTTTTTTTGCGCGCGCTTATCGCCTTGACCTGCTGTTGGGCAAGGGCAGCGCTGCCGAAAAGGATGCAGTCAGTTAGCCCATGGCCGTGCCGTTAGTGAGTGCTGTGAGTGAGTGTGAATGCGCAGGGGTCGGCCTGAGGTGCCGCAACGCCACGATATGCGCGACCTTGGACATCTGTAGGGGAGGGGAGGGGGAGGATGGCCGGGGGGTTTTGAATTGCAATTTATTCTTTTTCAATTTTTTTGAATTTTTTTTTGAACTTTTTGAATTTTGGGGCGGGGGTTCGGGGTCGTCTTGGTGAGCTTGGACTTTCTTGCTACAGATGGCCCTTGTCTGATGGGCGCAGATCGGGGGGGGGGGGCTGTTGAAAGTGTGTCGAGGGGAGGGAGAACGCTGGCGCCTGCTGGACGATGGGACGAACTGCTCGGTTACATCCGGTTCTTGTCGAGGTCGGTCACCAATGCTCAGTTGCGTGCTTGCGAAGGTAAAACCGTGAGACATGGGAGACCTGCAGTGTTTGAAGGAACAAGATTCGCTTCTTGGAAACTTACACTTCCAAGTGATTTGTCTCGGTTCTCGACGGTATGCGAGAGAATACTGCTGCCCAGAACGTCTACAGGAGCTCGGGCGCCGTCGGTAGCGTCGTTGAAAGGGGGGGGGGGAGAAACGTTTATCATGCTCTTTCCGTAGCTAGATGCCGTTGAACCACGACAACTGAATAAGCTACTCGGTAGAGTTTGCTGTAGATATTAAATTCTCGGCTGCCCTGATTCGTGGTGTGTCAAACCTCCAGCTGTAAAATGCGAATGAAGTGAAACTCTATGGCTCCGAGTTTGAAGTTCAAAATCACAGTATACTAGCAACGCCGAAGATACCTGGAGACGACAAGGCGTACCAGAAGTCTAGGTATACAACACGTCTGATTCAAGAACACTAACAAACCCCCAAGCACCAACAAGCGGGAGAGCAACACCAAACCCCAAGGCTGCAAAGTATATTAGGCCTCAGCCGTGACCTGCTTCTCCCACGGGAAAGAGATCAAAAGAGCTTCATCCATGCACCTCCCTCAGCAATTGAATCCCCAACTCAATTTCCAACCGGCCAGCCCGTCACGGCTCCTCACCTTCCTTCCCTACCCGTCCGCATTTTGCGAGCACACCCAGCTTGGTCTTTTAATCTCGCATCGTCAACATACCCCTCCCTCCTCCCCTCACCCCACTCCCACATGTTGCGTTGCATCCTTTATCTAACCGCACAAGGAGGGGAGAGATGAGACCTCTTTTGATGAATTGGTTTACAGACCAGCAAATGATAAGGAACCAGTATGATTTTGCTGAGCCGAGCTTGCTGGGGCGAGGGTTTTGGTTGGAGCTGGGACAGAAATAGGGGTTGATGTGTGCAGAACGCTTTTGTTTTGGGTATACTTTGTATCTTGAAAGTCTGCTTGGGTTTGGACAGATGAGCTGCCAACCAAGGCTAGATTTAGGAACGCGGTGCGTGTAGTATTAGACGTACGTAATATCAGATGTTGACTCCGTATCTATCTGCGCATATTTCCAACTGATTTGGTCGCAGAATGCCCGTCCATAAATGGTGGTTCCATGTAGGTATTTAGATTTCTATGGATCTAGAGATGGCATGGGTCGACTATAAGAAGGGCAACCGTCATGACAGCCCATGAATGTCGAATACCATGATTTAAGTAATATCATGGCTCATGAAACACGCCGCAATCAAAAAAAGTAGCTCGAATAAAAAGATAGACAAAGAAGACAATGTTATCCAAGCTTGTAGGCATAAACACACTCGATAACCAAAGGGAAGTATAACAAAGAGACTAATCTAAGAAATACAACATTCTATCACATCATTGACAATAAGGTAGTGCTTTGTATTCAGGAAACCCTCCGTATCAAAAGAACGATCGCTGCCTCCCAATAATGCTGAACGCCAAGCGAGTGTGATTGCCGCCGAATGTATTCGTAAATTGCTTTACCATGTTCCCTCTTTCGTGGCCAAGAATGAATGCCCTATATAAATGGACTGCGTGGATCGTGGGTCGACTCGTATGGTTGACGAAGTACCGTCCTCAAAACCACGGAAGCTGTACCTCATCTTAGGCCAAGTGCGTAGCAGCCCGAAATCTCTTCTTCCCGCCGATAGGATCAAGATATTCTTCGTGATGTATATCCTCCCACTCCCTCTTAAGTGTTTCTCTGGTATAGTTCTCCTCGACGTCATGCTTGATCATACCGTCAGCAATGAGATTACATTCATCTTGTGTGTACGACGTTTAACCATTCTGCCGTATGATCTGGGCGTGATAAGAGGGGAAGGTGTAATACTCACATCGGTGTCGGACCCCACTCGAGCTCGGTCCCTGTGTCTCTTAAGCCTCATTTCGAGTGCCGGGGTATGCATATTCTTCTTGAATTTGCGATTGAAATTCTCAGTCACCTGTTTCCAAGGCAGTCGGTCGTGTAAACGAGCTTGGACAATATATTGTGTTTCCAGGAGCATGGAATTCGGGCTGTTTCTGCTCGGTCCTTCACGGTTGTCATCCTCAATATCCTGAGATGGGCCTTTCTCAATTTGTTGATGCATTATAGTGGCAGAGCTTTGTGTACTCTGAGGAGAGGAATCTGGAGTGTCCTCAGAGGGAAGGGATGTTTGAGACGTAGAGTAGTCAGAGGTTGAGGAATTCTGCCGTTGTGGTTCAAAATATGTCCTTGACGAGTTTTTCCGACTACTTGGACTTGGAGCAATCAATAATGGAGCTTGACTCCTATTATAAGTGCCTACCCTTGGTACAATGTTTGGTAGTCCGCTAAAGTTTCCAAGGCCGTCCCATTCGTTATTTGTTGCCATGATGGGGCTTGTCGTTGAAGCTGAGATAGACTGGGGACTCGAAGTACACCCTGCAGAAACCGCGAAGCTTCCAAAGTATGGTGCTTGACAGAAGAATGGTGATGGGGGAAAGTCGGCCTCTACAGTTGTTATGCGAGGCTGGTGGTATGATGGTCCATTATCGCCACGGACTTTGTACTTCATTGGAGACTTAGGTCTCAAATTGGAATAACCATCATTCGTGGGCCAGAGATCATAGCTCGGAGAAACCGTAGTTGGAGATACTGGTTCATGTTTGATTGTGACTGGGCGCGTTCTCGGGGGGATTGCTGGAGAAACCATGTTTTGAATCGGAGTTATCAAAGAAGTATCGTACTGTGCTGGTAAGTTGAAGGACGAAACCTGCTTGATATCAGATCATATCCCAATGAGTCAAAATTCTTGAGATCAACATACAGCACTATAAGGAGTCAAAGCAGGCCACTCCTGTTGAGCATATGGCTGCTGTCGTCCCGAGGAGCTTTGATATGATGTTTCCGCCATCGTTGATCCTTAGAAGTCCGTATTATGTGGGTAAGGGAATTATCCAATAAGCCGAGAGATATCCGCGAGGAACACAGAGTGTTGTAAACCGAATACAGCCACAGGCACAAGATAAGATGAACTAGAATGTAACGAGGAGTGACTTCTTTGATCAACTGGCACAGGATTCTCCCCAGAAATTATATGTACGAAGTTCCCAGGAGTACGCCTTGCGGTCGAAGATACAAACGGCTGCAACGAGGAGAAAGCCTGACTGGCCGGGCCCAAGTAGCATACAGCGAACGGTATTCCAGCTGACCTATGGATTTCAAAAACGGTGAAGGCTCAGCATGACGGAGCCTGGGCTATGAAGGGACTGTATTGAGGTCGCAGAAGAGACAATGCAGATACTGGGTAGGAGGCCATAATAACCGCCGGGCTAGCAGACTTATGAAGCGAGGAATACACGGCATTATGAAGGAGGGTGCGCATCCAAATGCTTAATACTTAGCTTCAAATGCCAGTTATCACTGAGCACTGATTCCTGCAACCGGCATTGGCGATCCATCGAGAGACTCTACTGTTGGTTAACGCTGCGGGGTTAGGAGCGAAAGAGGAAGTACAAAGCAGCAAGCCCCAGGGTCCAGGGTCAAGTACGGCCCGCATCATGGCTGTATGAAGCGCTGGTGGACAATCATTTGTATCGGTTGAATCCGGAAACTCGCGCACCACGGCAGCAACACAAACCTTGAGAGATACTATCTGCCGCTATCTGCGATCTATGGTCAGTATTCTTGAGGTACCAGCAGGAGCAGAGCACGATGGCAGTCATGAGCAGGTCTGGTCAGCCTCGACGGAGATCGCATTCAAGATGACCCGTATCTGTGCTTCGACAACCCTCCAGTCGATTACCTGCGCCTTGCAGACGAGACCGCAGCCCATGGAGCCTGTCTCTGTAACGTGATTGAGCCGTCTCGAAGGACGGACCCGACAGTTTGGTTGTCGGTGATCCAGGTAAGTCGTGGACGAATAGCATTCAGTTGACATGCATCTCACAGGGGCAAAAGCAGCCTGGCGCGTCTACGCGCGCGCATTGAGGGTCAACTTAGTCTGTGATTTGCCTGCATTGCGGCACAGCAGTCGCAAGCATTGCGAGACCATATTTCGCACTCCGAGAGGGTTGCGAGAGGCTCGATTTTGCCGCGAAAGATCGATCCTTTGCATGATCAAGTACAGCTCTTGACTACTACTGGCGGGACTCCAACTTCAACGAGTTGGACGTGCAGCCGGCTGCTGTGAGGAAAGCGCTTGTGGTGTTGGATTAAGGCGCGAGCTTTGCTGCCAGAACGAGCGATGTCCTTCACCCCTGACGGCGGCTGGTCCCCCCGCCCGTGCGAATATTGGCACTCACACCATCCACATTATGATGTGACCTGGAGACTGCTGTGACTAGTGCTGCATGCCTGCTTCGTGACGGTCATTTAGCAGCGGTTGTGTGACACCTCCCTGGTCGGATTCTCGATATCAGGAGCATGGGGACTGGCTAGCAACGGGCGCACCTCCCTCTCGCTCCGTTCTTCAAGGCTCCGGCATAATTTCAAAGGCAGTTGATGACAGTGGCTGTATCGTGGCCTGTGCTGTGTGGGGAGAAGCGATGTTGCCGTTGACCTAACGGTGTCCCTGGCATGGCACGCCTGCCAGGAGCTGGTCTCAGCCGCCTGCAGAGGTTCTCATACTGCAGGTTCAGAATGAGACTCGTTTTCATGCAGAGCATGCGTGGTTCAGCGTTGGTATTGGGGTAACTACGAAGATCACTCACGGCATTCATCACCAACGATGATTGACGGGTCGAAGGTGGCTGTCCAGAAGCCTGGGTACGAAGGCCCGCTTCTACATGCAGGCTTCGGGCAACACGAGCAGTTGCGAGGTCTATTGTGCTCGACTCTTTGTACGCGGAGTAGTACATCGCAGGAATTGCAAGAAGAGCAGAAAATTGTGGAGACAATATATTCCGGTGATTGACTGACCTTTCCGGTCGGGGGCATCTGGTCCAGATTTCTATTTGGTGATCTAAAGTGGTGCTCGCTTGCCGAGGAGTCTCCTTCGGAAGAGCTTCCCCGGCAGGCGAGAGAAATATGAATGCGAATGCTACCCGGCTCAACTTGATATTTCCCACATGTGCCGGTATGAAGAGCTTCTGAGGCCTTTTCAAAGTCGAAGATTAGCTAGAACGTGAATCGCTGTCGCCCATGAAGCCATTACTACTATTGTGGGTGTAGCTGTAGCAGCAGCCCAGGATAGGAAATTGAGCGTGGAGACGATGACCCCTGCCGACTGAACGTCTTCAATCCTTCAGCGCCCATTTGTAGTGGTTGATTTCGGGCACAGAATGTCATGCGATGAGGTAAAGTAACTACTCTAGGCTACAGAGCCTATCGGTTCTATCTTCGACATCAGATGACTGCACTTGCGATGTATGCACTGTGACTTCGGCATGCGATTGCTCCGTTTGGCGGCCGTTAATCAGAGGCGGACGGCTCCATGTGAAAGTGGAGGCTGCCGATAAGGTGCGGATGACAAGTTTGAGCACGCTGAAATGCCTGGCTATCCACAAAGCGAAGGTTAAACAGTACTGCCTGCTTGGTGATTTGTTGTCATCGGCTGTGAGGCCAAGGGAAATTAACAGCGACTCCAAGGTCTGCCAGGCCAGAGACACCCATGCCAGGATTGAGGACTCAATGGAGCAATATTGGCCGTCGTGAATTCGAAGCCCAATGCAAGACGTCCTTTTTGGACAGAAAGTTCTCGGAACTGTGGATCACTTTGATGGCTTGTCAGCGCATCGTTCCAGGACACCGGCCATGGAAGTCCTTGCCACGGCTATGGGTTGCTCGGCTGCGACCTTCCATAAAGAGCGCTTGGAAACATGGATGTCTTGTCATCATGGTCATCATGAATCGCAGAACTGAAAGTCTGCCTTCCGCATGAGATTATCCAGGGCTAGAAGCGCTGTTCAGGTGGCGCCATGGTGGACCTGGTGTCGATCAGGACTAGAGTTTGCTGCAGGCGGAACGAACTGGTATGCGTCTGCGACTCGTTCGAATCGTCACTGCCGTTCGAGCTCAGCCTTCGAAATATGAAGGGCTATGACGGCAATACCGCGTCAATAGGTCTATGGTGGCTTTGCAAGTGCTGTATGGCATAGTAGCCGTGATCTGCCTTGTGCGAAACTATCCAGACAGTCCAGGAAAGTTTCGTATAGATGCAATACGGTGCATAGCGACAGAAGACAAGTTGATGCCGTGCTACATACCTGCGTCATTGTTTTCCGCGCCAGATGGCACAGTAATGCTAGCATATCTGTATTTATCCAATTTACCCAAGTGCAAAATTGGTTGAAAGCATGATGTAGGCAGTGGCACACGCCGTACGTCTCGAACGATCTTAAGAATATGGGGCTAGGTTCTAACAGCAAGCCTGAAGCTCAAGAAGCCTACTGGGCTAATTTCTGGTGATTCCTTAGCTTAGCGCTTCCGACATCATTCACCCACACACGAAGGGCGTCCGACGTCTTGCACAGCAGGGGTTAGAACTGCAAGTAATCATTCTGAGGGTCTGCGGTAACTTGGCACTCTTTGGTGCAATGGCCGTAATCGGGGTTTCTCAGGTTTCATTGAGAAGAAAAACATGTGGTTGAAGACTTAGGTGTGGTAAAGTTGACGTCGAGGTCAGAATAACTGCTTAAGTAAGATGAATGTCTACTGCAAGTTGAACCCGTTGTTGCTGTAAGATCACCAAAATTTCAGTCTCTTAATTCATAGTAGAGCACAAGTAGAAGGGGGAGTAGGCGCGCAGCCAATCCTTTGGTAAGTGACTAAGCAGTTTTGTGTGCTACTTCAAGGGCCTTTAGCCCGCGAGAGTCGAGGAAGAAGCTCGAGTCCTTGAAGACGGTAAAGCGTCAAGATGCTGTGGCAGCGATGGTTCGAAGTCACAGAGACACGTAAGATATATTTACCTTTGCCAAAGTGTATCGGACGTTCATCTTCTTTCTTCCTGATTTCAAATTTCCACTGGGAACGCCCATGACTGTAGCCTCGATGATCGATCCGGAAAGGTATACGCTCAACATCTGACATGTAACTGACTTAGGTCGTTTGCAGATACACAAGAGCCAACAGAGCAGAAATCCTGCTGCCCTCTTGGAGATATAGTGCTGCGAAGTAGAACAAATATATGTTCTGTGCATTATATCGATATGAGTTAGCTGAACGAAACACATTCGAAGCTTTCGAAGTACCGCGAGGGTCAGCTCGGGCGTCGAGTACTCAACATCGTGAATGAATACACGTCCAATAAATCAACGCTATGCCTCCATCTTCAGGATAGAGCGACTTGCAGACGATGATTGAACACGAAGCAATGCTATGCGGCCATGGTGTGCCTGCCTGCAGTGCGCGGAGAGGCCCAAGTAGTACATGCGCACGACAAACAGCTATGGAAGGAGAGATACGGTGTCCGGCTGGCTATGCTCGATGTTTTTGCTGTGATAAGTGGAGAAGTCGAAGAGGTCTGACATATTTGCCAGTGGAAAGAACTTTCATCATGGGTCTAGTCCGGCTTCCTCTAGAGTCGATACGGATGCTGTTATGGAGATACTCACAACCTGGCGATCCCAATCCCCAATGCAATTATATGGAGGGGAAAAGATGAATGGGTCCTCTTGTGACTGAGGGCTGGCCGAGGAGAGAGACATACACTAGTTCTGGCACGCGTGGATACGTAAAGATCCTGCATTCTGTGAAAGAGGATGGAATGAATAACGCTTTAACAGTAAGAAATGAAAGATAATGAGACCTCGTGGTTCTTACGTGGATATTCAACAAACTTGACGTACCCACCACTTCTCGTTGGAAAAGATAACTCCATTGATTAAGCCTGGTTTTAAACTATGATAAACGGGGAATTTGGAGCTTTATGCTCCTCTTCCCAAAGATTCTAGTCCATCCGGGTTATCCAACCAACCTATTAGCATTGCTCCTAACCGCCTTGCGTGTTTTTCACCTCGATATGATATGTCCTGGCTTTGTACCCTTATCCTTCTAGCTGACACCCAAAAGAGACAAACGCAGATATGCGCCAAAAACTTGACGAAAAAGGAAATAAATGGCTTTTATTTAGAGCCATTGATCGAGACACCATGATAATTACTGAACTAGACCCGGGTATAGTGAAATCCAAAATTGCTACAACATGGATGCGTCATCAGTCATTAGGCTGCTTGCATTACTGCATAAGAACGGAGAAGAAAAAAGGGCGAGCAAACACAGCTTTGCAAGGGCAAAACAGTTAATTAGTCCCGAATGTAACATTACCATCGCCAATACTCCATGTTTGTCGGGTCCTAGTCGTGATATCCGATTGCCGACCCTAGGTTTTGGAGGGATAGAATCTAGCTCATCATGCCATTTTGTTCCAGGCCTTGGACCGCATGGTAGGAGTACGGAAAGTCCACAAGCCCATCGAGCATCCAATTCAGTGGATCAAAAACTTCATAATTGCTCTCACTATAGCCCACGCCACCCATCAGGTTGGCATTGGACATACCATTATTTGGTGTGACGGTCCCGCCAGCTGCGAGGAGCTGGCTCTGAATAGCATGAGATGGTGGCATTAGAGTGGAATCCAAATGTGTTGACGAGGCGGAGGACTCGGCGGAACTCTCTGGGTTAGTTGGATTCTTGACACCTGATAAACGTTAGCATAAGTATAACTTAGCATGCCGAGCACAACATGCCTTCAATGCTTCCTCGGCCCTGCGCCTGGAATTCTTCTCTCCAACGCCATGTGGTATCATGAACAATACTCATGCTCATTCTACATCGCGTCTTGAGTTGTAGGGTATCATCAATGGCAACAATCATATCATCGTTAGCCATCCCATTACTACCCATGTGCTGCATGTTGTTACGTTGCTCTACGCGGGCTCCGTTCCACATCTGCACTACTATTTCAGCAAGTCTCCATGGCAAATCATTGTTGATGATGCTCATGCTTCGAATGGCTTTGATTGTGTGGTGAAAGAGCTGTCGGCCGCGATCAAAATCAATCTCTGCTGCAAAGAACGAGCTCAGCAGTTTAAAGAGAGTAAATGAAGCTGCGATGATGATTTGGAGAATGTAGTTGGTAGCATATCGAAGTATGCCCCCAGACATATTATCTCCTTCCGGACTTTCTAGTTCAAACACAAGATCCAGGAATGCGGTAGTTGCTCGCCAGAGCCCCATAAGATCATCCATATATCCTTTTGTGGTAGGCGAGTCAAAAAAGGCGGACAGCCGTAGGTGGAGTCCAGCAGCCTTCAGGTGTAAGTTGACAATCTGGGAAATGTCTTGTTTAGACATGATTGACACTGATATCTCGGTATACTCTCGTTTGAAGATTCGTGTCATGAGAGCTCTCGCTTCATCACCCGTTACACCACGCGGGTCATTCTGGTTGCTATACATCTCTTTCGAGACTTTATCGCAAAACCGCTCGATCTGGAGTCTAGCTTCAAGCTCGGACGGTAAGTTGAAGGCGGAGTCCATTCCAGGCCGGATAGAAAGAGCCCAATCATATAAAGTTGAAGCTGGCTGCCCATATCCTGTTCCAATGCTTTGTGCAACAATGTTGCAAACAGCCCAAGTGAGCACCCTGTCATGTAGCTGTTCGCGGCTAAGGTCAACAGATACTCGAGAGAAGTCTTGAGTATAATTTGGGCGGTGTAGACCAATTCCTGTTGCGGTCTTCATCATTACTCCACAAAGAATATGTGTTGGATCGGTCGACGTCGTACTTGTCGGTAAAGGCCAGGTACATAGCAGACATAGAGCTTTGACTACGAAAAGACCCTCTTGATTACTTGGAACAGATCCGACAGTCGTCCACAGCAATCGAGAGAGGGGTCCAGAAAGGTCTGTCAAAAGCGAAGGGTTTGCGGTATAACGGCGAGCTGCAACAGCAACAATCGTCCAGAAAAGTAGCGGGTGTTGTTGGTAATATTGGTCGGGGGAAGAATTGGGATTCAAAAACGGTAGATATGGATGATAGCAGCCAAAAAACTCGCTGAATAGATGCACAATAGAGTCTTCGGTCAGACCGACATTCTCAATTTCGTGAATAATTCTTGGCATGTTGTAAGAGCCGCTTTGTTTTAGATGAAGCAACGAGGAAACCGCTTCGTCCGATCCCATATATGATTGATTCTTCATCTGGCCGTGGTAACCTTGGTTAGGTAGCGGAGACTGAAGTTCTTCCTCGCCCTCGACGTGAAAGCCTTGGGCTTTTGCACGCAGCAGCACTCTTTGCAGACGCTCAATCTGCTTCTCCATTTCAGCATGTTTGCTCCTTTTCCCGACCCGCTTGAAATTCGATTCGATTTTGCATTCGAGCTTCAACCGATTGCATCGCGAGCAAGTGGTGAAGGGATCTTGAACGACATCGCATCGCAACTGAATAGCACATACATTAGTTCCATGTTCCACGACCACCAGTTTACAGTACAGCAACATTCTCGTCGTTTCGCATTCTTTTCCCCAGTCATTTTTTTTTTGGTTTCCCCGGAGAGTGACTCACCTTTTGCTGCCTACACTCGTTGCACGCTCTCTTGACGCCGGGTTGTCTTCTTCTTTCTGCTTCCTCCTCCTCTGCCTCACCTCCGCTGCCTGGACTACTCTCAAAGTCGACCCCGCTTCTCTTGCGTTTGTTGTGATTATGATGCGATATGCTGCCACCCGTACCAGGCCGGTTGATGCTGGTGGTTGGGCTTGATGCCCCACCAGTCATGATACCGTGAGCCTCCATGCGGCCTCCTGTCGCTCAGCCGTATTCGGCGCCTTACTTTTGCTCCGAGGGCGTGTTTCTGTGTTGTCGGTAAATTTGGATGGTGTCGCGAGACAATTTAGAGCCGGTACCGCAGAAAGTGTGAGGACCTCCGCAATCGGGAGTGAGGGGTTGATGGTGTTTGACATGATTTGGTATGAGTGAAGAAGCTTTGAGGCCGAGTCACACCGAATTTTCGGGTATCGCTGACTAAGCAGATGTTGGCACGGACTAGAGTCCGGAGTGTCCAGGACGAGCGCTGCCATCACTTCTTGTCCCTTACCTATTTCACAGTACGCATGTTGTTGGATCTATTCAAATACTTCTCTTCCTTACTCCATCGAGTGGGGCGTTAGACGCTGAACTAAGCGCACGTAACTTTGCGGTGGTCAGGTTACTCCCAGGAGCCATGTCTGGTATTTTGCAGTGCCGAAGGATCGAGGAAGGACGATGAATCAAAGCAGAGACATTTGAGCCCGCAAATCCATTTGTGTACCGGAAACAGCCGCAAGGCTCTGGCAACAATAATCCTCGGTTTAGGCCACAAGCTCTTCTCTTTTCGGCTTCTTTGGCCGCGAAGACATTGCTGGATCAAACCCATATTGAGCCGCAACTGTTTTCTGGCTCAGAGTTGATATCCCCCACCTGAGCGCAGGGTAGAAGAGGGCCACAGAAAGCGGAACGGCCCCCCAAGAACCCACAGTCTTGCACAGCTTTCTCCGTCAGCTGCATTGACCGATGCATAGCGCCGACATGCTTCCGTTGCGAAGATCGTCAGATTCTGTCTTTACCCCGCAATCCACTTCCCCAGCAGATCGCAAAGGCTTGTGACCCGTCAATAGCCTCATCGCAGAAAAGGTAGTAGTCACGGTAGCCTGCTATGTCCCCGTGCTCAACTGTCCTTGAGTGCCGATATTGAGCGTCATTAACACATGATCCCTCATATTTTCAACGTACCTTAGGAGCAGCCCGTTATTCACCCGCGATGCCGTTCAAACCCTGCAGCGCGGACCACCCTAGTCATGGAAATTCTCTGATTTGCTCACTCAGCATGCAACATGGCTACCTCATCGTCCATACGAACAGCCAAGCTCGTAAACACTGACATAGCCAGGCCTCTACAAGCCCGCCGGTTCATTCTGAGCGCCGAAGGCGTACTCCAGCTCTTGCAATTTGCTTTGCGAGATTGGTCTCGGAGAGTTCCATCGAAGGCGTGCATCGGGAGAGAATGCCTCATCATAGATTCGGCAAATACGAGTCTTTTCATCTTATTGTCGTCTGTCGCTCCGATTTCATACGAGATTCTACTCTACTCACTCATCAATACTGGCCTCGCATCCGTGGTTGCTATACTCCATGTTCAGCTTGAACACGTCAGGCTTGAGCCGATCCTGATAACCTCGGCGATTGAAGACCCGGTTTTGGCCAATGCCATGGCTTCCTCCATGACGCCATGGTGCTGATCCTGAGCTTCAGGCACAATGGGCAGGAAGCAATGGCATTCAGCCATCCAAAGAACGCATGTACAACTCAGAGCTCGCAGTGCTGGACTTGGAGTGGTGGATTGATTGCCAATTGGATGGGAATAAGCTCTTGTCGACAAACCAATCATGTGTATCCGGGCACACATCCAGCAAAGTAAGCCCTGGTACCTGGGGCACCACATGCTTATCATTCACCTCTAGCTGCCAACTGGGTTCATCGCTACGCCGCTGAAAGACGACGTTGCCAAGGATTTCGCCAGAAAACAGCAGGTCATGTTATTTCCCCATCCAATGATAATGAATCCGACCGGTGCATGCTCTTCTCTCAAGCAAGATCAGCGCATTCGAGCAGGAGAAAACCTGCAGCCTTAATTTTTTTCGGACGATTTTCCCTTGCAGGCAGCTTGCAGACAAGTCAGGTAAGTCACGGACGAAGCTGTGCTGTTCAACTGTTATATCCGCTAGTACATAAGCTTGGGTTGTACCTCCATTCGTGGAAGGTATCTCTTTCCTTGCTTGGGCGCTGCTTTTTATTTGCAAGCACTCACACTACTCCTCTCTCCAAAGGCCCAGTTGTAATATTAATTATGTTATCCATTATCCAACTTCTGGTTGTTGCGACAGCATGTTTTTCCATGGCATGTGGTAACCCAGTTAGGCCACTGTAAGAAACCCACCAAGCCAGCCTTACATTTCTGATTCCTTGTTAGGGAAAAAAGGCTTTCGTTTGACTATAACGGGGGAAAAGTTAGAGGCGGTATGTTGTTCCTGGCGTCGCGGTATCAGAGTTAGACTCATGGACACTAGTAAACCTTGGTGGATGGTTTGTGCTTGAACCATGGATAACGCCATCTCTCTTCGAACCGTACGCGAGCTCGGGTGCTGTTGTGGATGAGTACACCCTTTCGCAGACTCTAGGACCGGCAGCTGCACAATCCGTTCTTGAAGCACATTGGAATAGCTGGATCACCGAAGCCGACTTCACTGAGATAGCAAGCTTTGGCTTGAATCATGTACGCATTCCAATCGGATACTGGGCCCTGAATCCTCTGCCTGGTGACCCATACGTGCAAGGTCAATTGCCAATCCTCGATCGAGCTATTGGATGGGCTCGTAGCGCGGGGATCAAGGTCATGCTTGATTTGCATGGAGGTATGGAATCTAACAATTTATAAGACGTGACTGACCTATCTCTCAGCCCCGGGCTCGCAAAACGGATATGACAACAGTGGTCGGAAGGGGGCTATCCAATGGCAAACTGGCGACACAGTTTCCAACACGATTGCCGCAATCAAGACTCTCGCCGATCGCTACGCTGCCGACGCGGATGTTGTCTCTGCGATTGAATTGTTGAATGAGCCTGCAGGCTACAGTTCGTCGCTCAATCTCGACACCATCAAGCAATTCTATTGGGATGGCTATGGCAATGTTCGAGCTGGTAATGGTGACACAGCCGTTGTGATTCACGATGCTTTTGAAGATGTCCAGAGCTTTTGGAACGGGTTCATGAATACAGCATCAGGCGCCTACGATGTCATTCTGGATACTCATATCTACCAGATCTTCTCTGACGCCGAGGTCGGACGGAAGCCATGCGCACATGTCCAGACCGCTTGCGGGTACGCTTCCACGCTCGCCGGAACGGATAAATGGACTGTCGTCGGCGAGTGGACCGGCGCGCAAACCGATTGCGCCAAATGGTTGAATGGGCTTGGGACTGGTGCACGATACGACGCAACATTCCCAGGGAGCACGTATCATGGAGACTGTCAAACCAAGTACCAAGGAACCGTGGACGGTCTTCTAGAGGTCGACAAGGTCAACTTGGCTTACTATGTTGAGGCGCAATTAGATGCCTACGAGAGTCATTCAGGTTGGATATTCTGGGCTTGGAAGACGGAGAGTGCTCCCGAGTGGCATTTCCAGAACCTCACCCGCGCGGGCCTTATTCCTCAACCTTTGACCAGTAGAAGATTTGGAAGTCAGTGCTCTACTACTACTTGTCTGGTCCCCGGAAACTAAGCTTGGATGAGGCATAAGAAACCATGAATATAGTTGGTAGAGAAGCTTCTATGAATTGAAACCAAGCATTTACTGTCGTTATAAGTTGCCCTATGGAGTCGCTTTAAGTAGCCGTTTGTACGCCTCATGATCCCAATTACCCATCTGAACTCCACTCCATGGTCATCAGTAGGACTTCATAGGTTCGATGAACCGCTGAACTTGTTTGGCCCACTACTGTTGTAGATGCCCAACTTCATCAATAGCTATGCCGCTCGACTCCAAACACGCACTAGCAGCCTTGTGGGTTTGGTAAGTGGAGCCATGTGGGCTTATCCTAAAAGAGGACGTTTCGTTACTAGTGCGTAATCTCAAGGTTTCTGCCCTCCTTCACGATGTTCCATCGGGGAAGAGGACGGGAGATCTGCACTGGCCAAATATGATTCGAGCCAAGTCTGCGAATTCTTGAATCCTACTGCGCCTTGGAGAAAGGGTGCTTCCAAGATGGGGCAGAAACTTGCCAGAGGGCACTGTGCGCATCATGTGCTTCAAGTTGGGGGAACCGCGCGTAATGTGTGCATGGAGAGGAGACTGCCATGACTGCCCAAGAAATCTCATAGCCGTTTGGTTATCATCAGGGCCAACGGGCTGGCTTGGCTTGGTCTAGCTTTGAGGACCATGGTTTTGACATGCACGCCATGGCGTTCTTCATCGTATGGAGGAGGGCTTCAAAACGCAAGGAAGGTTCGAGAGCCCTGTCAAGAAATAAGTCTTAGGGTCTGTCAACGAGGAGCCAAGGTCAGCGAGAAGTGGTAAGGTGGTGATCATTGGTGGTGATCATTGATGCTAATCCCCAGCTAGGAGATTAAGCATATCTAATCTGCTCCTCTTCTGATGTTTCGGTATGTTCTGTTCTGTTTCGGGTCCGACGTAGACCCAGTGTTTGAAGCGATTCACTACTCTCGTGTCGTACGTCGTACACCATCGCGAGAAGTCCGCATGTGGAAGGCCAGCAGGTGATACCAGGCTACGGGATTTTATGTCGATGGATAGGGGAAAAGGCAAGTTGAGGCTGAGGTCACCATTATACAAGACTATGGTCAACGCAGCAGAACCGATAGGCTGGGCTGTTCAGATGTTGGCGGTCGGAGGGCTCGATGTCATGGTGGATGTCGAGCAAAACAAAAGCTGCCTTACTCTGCCTAGTGGCCGTCGCACTAAGGGACTGTTGAAAACATCACCGGGCGTGAGTGCTGCAATGAGAGGCCTTGGAGGGCGCAGTATCTGTGCGTGGTTGTTAGAGAGTTGGGCTTGGCGAACGGCTGCGTTTCACACCCGCTGTCGACTGCTCCTCCCTATTCTTAGGGCGTGTGGTCGTAGAGCGAAATGCGACGGTCTGCATGCTGGAATGCTTATCATGATCGATCGCTCTACTACGAGGGCTGACAATACGTGCTTTCTGGGCGTGGACAGCATCACAACTGGCGCGCGCGTGTCGGAGCGGAAGGCCTCAGCCGCGAGAAGGATGCTCGCTTACCTTACGCTGCGTTCATACCTCCAGCCACGATGCTTCACTCTTTGCCTTGGACGAGATCCAGAGGTAGCCGTGCGGGAAGCTTCGATCCCCAAACAATTGTCGGATCCACCAAGGCAAAACCTCCGAGCGGGGCCTTAATATGAATCTCATAGCTTTTCATATAGGGCGAGGTTCCCGACAACTCCAAGCGGCGGCTCTAAGTTCAAAACAACCTCTCACCGCACTGGCGGTTTCTCCTCCATCCCATCTGCCCTACGTACAACCAAGAAGAGGAAAGCACACACAGATGCGAAACCACTTTCTCTTGGTCCCGTAAGGCGCCCACTATGCCTCTGGTGCTCTAGTGTTGGTGCGATGCTGTCCGCCGGTTTCAATTGTCCAACATAGCAGTCTTCCCTCGTGCCTCACCTCAAGTCGTGTGGAGTAGGTTCCGTTTTCTCAAGCTCTGTGCGCATGCCTTTTCCTTTGAATACACCCGATTTGCCTTGGCCGCTTCTCTCTCCCCAGCTCTTATTGTTAATGTCTGCCTCCAGCGCCCGGCTGGCTTGAGTATTTCCTTCTTGTCTACCTTCTAATATCTGTGGGGGATATTTTCTTTTGCGATCACCCCGCTTGGATTTCTCTTCGTCACTGTAAGCATGTTATAGGCCTGTCTTCGATGCTCTCCTGTGCTCTCTCGTCTACCTTTTCTTCTTCTATTCCTTATACATAGCTTTTATTCGTGCTTGTTATACCCCGCGGCACATATTCACATGCATCTCCCGCCGAGGAGCGTCTACAAGGTGCCTGAAAGCATGGCTGCGACAGAGGGAACACTGGATGCGGAGGTTAATGTCGCGTGGACGATCGAGGAGAGGAACGAGCCACCAACATCGAAACCAAGTAGGAGGAAAGAAACACTCAACAGCCTGAAAGCAAGGAGATCCGTTCCACATTTGCCAAAAATACTGGTCTTTGGGAAGGAGGACCATCTTATGGCTAGAGCCGTGAGCCCAAATTCGAACGCCGCTATCGATCCCAGAGATGGGAATGGAGATGGAGGAAACAACGGCGGCGGAGGAGGGGGAGGAGGACCAGGAGGGGGAGGAGGACCAGGAGGACCAGGACCGGATCGAGGTGGAGGAAATGATCCATCTCAACGCAATCCACCAGGCCCGGGTGTAGGAGATACAGACCGCCATACTTTTATACTTGTACTAACTCTTGCAGGATCCCCCAACGCCTGGAGATCCAGGAGGAAAAGGGCCATCGAAGACTCAACCTCCAAAGACTCCCAAACCCAAGTCAACGGATACATCGACAATGAAATCGCCAACGACTACAACGTCGTCCGAGTCAAAGACAACACCAAAGCCGAGTCCAAAACCGGCAGCTGCAACTACCTCGCAGACAAAAGAATCCTCCACAACTACATCGAGCACCGCTTCAAGTACAACGTCTTCAACCTCAACCTCAACTTCAGTCTCTTCAACCTCGACCTCAACCTCTTCAATCTCAACATCAACACCGACACCAACGCCAACACCTACGCCAACACCAACCTCAACATCGACATCGTCGACCTCGACATCTGATTCATCGACGTCAACTTCTACCACGAGCGCGACGACGTCTTCCGAATCTACAAGCTCCACTTCCTCCACCTCACCTGCGCCAACGTCCACGCCTTCCGCCGCCGCTGCAGCTTCAGCAACCGATGTCCCAGTACCGAGCGTGGCTGCTCTGCCTGACGAGGCTTCGTCGGTGAGTTCTTTGGTAGCAAGCACTCCGACACCAACACCACCGCCGGCACCAACTATGAAAGCACCAAAGAAGCCCCCGCCAACTCCGCCTTTATCAACACCTGTAGCAACACCCCCAGCTGCTGCAGCACTCGGCAGTAGCAGTGTCTCAACCCCATTAATTGCCCCGCCGCCGCCGGCTCAACAGATTGCGGGTAGCAAAGACTTGGACACCATGGGCATTGCAGTCATATCCTCTGTAGTTGTTGGTAAGTCATTGCCTGATGGTCTGAATGCAGGCATCGAACTAACCGTCTCCCAGTCGGCTGTCTTTTCCTCGCAATTGCCGGAATCTACATCTGGCGCAGGTGCTCGCGTCTCAAGCGAGCGCATGACGCGAAGCATGAGAAGGAGAGACGATTTAGCACAGAGTCTATAACAAGACCATCGTCACCATACCCACAAACTCCGACCGTCTCAACAGGCCATCCCCCATTGCCGACGCTCCAGACGTCGTTCCCTGGGTTGTCTGAAAAGACCGCAGCACCACCGGCGCAAGCCACCTCGCTTCCCATACGCATACCACCCAATGCATATGTGGCTCGTCTCACGCACCGCATCTCGTCATTCTTCTTTTCTTCTTCCTCGCCACGAGCTTCGACCAGTACCATAGGGGATGATCCATTCCAGTACTCGAGCTATCTGTCACCATCCACGAAATCGCCAGTACCGAACAAGTCGCCGTCAACGCTTGATCCAAACAATGAGAAGGTTGCCGATGTCACGACCGATGACGAAAACCTTCAGTTGCCCAAATCACCATCTCGAGAAAGCGTGCATACTTTTGGTGGCCAGAAGCCTCAGGACAGCTTTGAGTTTGGCTTGGGGATAGCAAAGTAACACATAAATGTTTTGCTTTGAGAAAAGTGTGGTTCAGAGACGTAGGAATTGTATTTATATGGGGATGGGGACATGACTGTAACGAGGAAGGACACCCAGCTGTCTTCACGAGACCTTATTCTAGGCCCTGTACCGCTATCTAGCAGCGTCAGGCACGTATCATGACAGGGCAGAATTCTTCCCAGATGAGGAGGAATTATAAGATGCAGGAGATAATTAGTCCTAAGAGAAGACCAACTCATAAATATAATGACCTGTAAACTTGCAACTTCGGGACCTGCCCTCGGGAGATCAGAGCCTTGGCCATTGTCCTTAATTAAGCATATGAAATTACCGGTTCCAGGCTTGATGACCAAGCTGATTGGAATAGCTCAAAATACCAGCATGCTAATGCATGAGGTCTGTGTGTGGAGACGGTCGATGTGGAACATGTTATACTCCGTTGCAGCTTGAGTGCTCGAGCATATGTCATCGTCTCAGCATTGATGTGAAATGCGGAGTAGGCAGCTCTATTTTATAGAGCGGCTAGTTCTAATCCCACCAACTCGCCATTTACAGATATTGGAGCGGGCTTGAAGCAAGTGAAGACTGGAGAGGCACTGTATTCATTGAGTCATAGTTACTACAAGAGCGTGGGAATCCCAGTCAACAGGGTCCAGTCTCACAAAACATAAAGAGGAGCAACAACAGCAGGTTTTCAAATGGCATCATGCGAGTACAGCGAGACTTCTGCTGACAACACTTCCTATGCCGGCTCTGGCCAGGCTTTGGTCTACAAGTTCATCTCGTTCGTCGACTTTGTCCCAGCCTCTTTCTGGGCCCCATTTCACGATCTTGTTGTTCATGACTACTGTCTCCAGCAATCCAATCATCATATCGCCATCCTTCTTCACTGAAGTCCAGGCGTCAAATTCAACGGCTTCAATTGATGGCACCTCCTTCAAAATGCCCTCAAGCAAGCCGCAAGAAAAGGTCTCATAGAACCCATCCCCTTGCCTGAACCCCTTGAAAATGGCGTCGCTCGGGTCACACTCCACGAAAATATTCAGCACCCTGACACTTTTGCAATCTTTCAGCCCAAGTGCGTCATTTACAACCCATCCCTTCGGAGGATTGTTCCAACCAGGACCAAGTCGAAGTTGTAGAGAGGTGATAGAAGCTCGGTAGCTGGGAGCTAGCCTGGCAAGAAGAGGCTTCTTTGTCTTGAAGTATCTGCCAGGATATATAGGAAAGACGCGGAAGGTGCGTGTGGCATAGAAATAATGGAGGACTTCGTCATGTATCTGTTTCGAGACGAAAAATAATGCGAGCCTCTGCCGCAAGAGGTGGAAAATTTCAGGATCGAGGTCTATCACCGTGGGGACTGATTCGAATGCTATGGCGTACACCCTATTTCGTAGCTCGGAGGGTAGTTTGAGGAAAGGAAACGGCTTGCGTCTTCTCTTGGTGGGCGCATCGTCTTCGTCTTCAGTTGGATACGCGGACGGGTATGCAGAAGACTGCGGCGTGGTTGTGTTACTCGCGGAGCGTATGGTCAAGGCCGCGTGCCTCATCGACCTGGCAGAGTTTTTCATCGTTTCGATAGGATATAGGTTTTCGCTCACGGACGAGGTCAAGGGTCAGGTAAGAGTAGTGGTTTGGGGATTGAAGACGTGGTTCGAATTATGGACAATAATTGAGATTTTAGAGTAGGTAGAATGTAATGATACCACGGGAAAGACATGCAAGTTGGCCGGCGGTCCTAAAACCGCCAGCCTAGCAGCCAATTCTTGAAAGTGCCATATTGGTCTCCTCGGATACTTCAACTCTGCGTCCACGGAAGTGTGAAGGAGCGTCGAGTCAAATTTCTGTGTCACCGAGTGTCAACTTTAAAGAAAAAAGAAGAAGAGGAGGAAGAGGGGTTTGCACGCTCGTGTGATATACTCCGTTTCCGCGAGACGCTAGGCCGTGAAAGGACTGGTGCCAAATTTGCGGCGCTAAATTATTTTGAGCCGGCGTCATATCACAGTGTGATGTGATTTTGAGTTGATGCGATCTGTGAACTGTGTCTTGCTTGCAACTCAATGAACGCCCATTTTCTGTAACTTCTTAGCTGAAGCTTCTTCCTGTGTTCATTTCTTATCTCCAGCATGTTATCAAGATACGCAGCCCGATCACTGCAGTCACCAGCGTTGCGCGCAGCTCCGACAACGCTGAGGATAGCATCTACAACATGGGCTCGAGGTCTTGCAAAAAACAACAAGCCTATTAACAAGAAACCAATAGATTATTCAAGGCCTGCTGGGGCTCCTCCTGCTAGCTCCTCGAATGCGCAAGCACCTCAGCCTCCCAAGAAGCCCGAATATTCAATTCCCCAAGAAGACCTCCGCAAAGATGCATCTCCAGAAAGTAAGACTGTTTCTCAGCCAACAATTGACACTTCTGACATTCTGCCAAACTTAGAGAAGAGCCAAGATCCATCGATATCCGGAAAAGAGGCCGAGTTTGAGACTGCTTCGCCTTCCGAAAACACAACATCAGAACCAGCATATACTGGACCTCTCCCAGATCTCACCAAGGGAATTCCATCAACATTAGAATATGAGACAACCCCTGGCGGTCGACAGGGCTTACGCCTGAACTTGGCAGAAGCAGACGAGATGCCAGAAGGCGCCAGTGGGAGCGGACGCGGGCGTGGAGAGCTTCCAGCCTCAGCATACGTCTCTTCATCAGAGAAGAAGCGGCTGAAGATGGCAAATTACATGTATGCTTTGTTTGCAGTCTTCGCCACAACAGGGACGGTATATCTAGGTCGCAATTGGGAATCGGAAGAAGAGGAGAAGGCGCATGTTGATGCCCCTTCGGGATGGGCCCTCGGCTTGATGTGGGCGCGCGCAAAGGCGAGACTGGGAGACCAGCTCAGTTACTATAATGAGCCTGCCTTCCGAAAGCTGCTGCCAGATCCGGATCCAATGTTTGAACGTCCTTATACCCTGGTTTTGAGCTTGGAGGACCTGCTGATTCATAGCGAATGGACTCGCGAGCATGGTTGGAGAATGGCCAAGAGACCAGGTGTTGACTACTTCTTGCGATACCTCAGCCAATACTATGAGCTGGTCATTTTCACAACTCAGCCATGGGCTGTTGCTGATCCTGTCCTACGAAAGCTAGACCCTTACCACATTGTTACCTGGCCGCTTTTCCGAGAGGCAACCCTGTATGAGAATGGCGAATATGTCAAGGTAAGCCTATGCCAAGCTGAGTCCTGAGATCTGCTCTAATACCTTCCCAGGATCTGTCATATCTCAACCGTGATCTATCGAAAGTCATTCTCATCGATACCAAGGCCTCTCACGCTAAAAACCAGCCTGAAAATGCCATCATCCTTCCAAAATGGACTGGGGATGCCAAGGACAAAGAGCTTGTGGCTTTGATTCCATTCTTAGAATACATCCACACTATGCAATACAGTGACGTCCGAAAGGCTCTCAAGTCCTTCGAGGGTACACATATCCCGAGCGAGTTCGCAAAGCGTGAAGCTGTTGCACGAAAGAAGTTCCAAGAGCAAATGCTTGAAGAGCAAAAGAAGCGACCAAAGAGGTCCGGCGTCGGATTCCTTAGCAACGCCTTGGGCATCAAGTCCCAATCAATGATGGTCGACCCGACTGAGCAAACCCCCGCTGAGGCGTTTGCACAGGGGAAGATGCTACAAGACTTGGCCCGTGAGCGGGGAATCAAGGTGTACGAGAATCTCGAGAGAGAGATTCGGGAAAATGGAGAGAAGTGGTTGAAGGAAGAGGCCGCACACGAGGAGCGAGCCAAGCAGGAGGGCATGCAAGCGATGAAGTCTGGCTTCACAGGCTTCTTCGGTGCGGGTGCTCCACCAAAGGAAGGATCTCAGTAAATCCGCCACTGAAAATCCACCCTCTTTGTATATTTGGGGAGTCGATCACAGAGGGGAGGAAGCCCTCCTTTGCCTCTACTCTCAGCTCTCAAAAGCGCGCCGGTGGGCGCACATCCTTCATCGGGCATTAATAGCGTTTGCGGGTTCTGAATCAGACGTGGGCGAAGCAGTTACCGGTCTCTTTACTGATGCTAGATAGAATATGCTCAGTTGTACAATATATGTCACTAGTAATACCGAGTTGTTGTCCCGAAGTGCGCGTGCCTATTCCTTGTTTCTTAGTACTTCACTCCTTTCGGTTGACTGCGTCAAGCTATGAGGGAATGATCTACCCATATGACCATATTCTACGCATCATATCCTTTGACAATGTGCGGCATCGGCGAATCTGCATGTGTCTGGCTGGCTTTCTCTCTCTCAGGCATATGGTCTCTGAATTGCTTCGTGAGCTATGTCCGCCAGCCTGGTCCAACCATGGACATCTCTTCCTGCCCTCCCCAGCACTTCGTCCAGCAACACCACCAGAAAAAGACAGCCCACAACCCAGCCCCATCAAAACAAACCGAAAAACAACAAGACGAATAAGAAACAACAGAAGATGCAAAATGCAGATGCAAGATGCACAAGTACAAAAAAAAAAAAAAAAGAAGGTTTCGCCCATGCAGTCTTCCGCATCGCTTTCCTCCGAACTGCGGTCGCTTACCACGCAACCTCGTCTTGAACTTCCCTCTGATTGTTCCCGCCCACCTGCCTGCGCCAGATTCTCTGGGGAGGCGCCGAAGAAAGGGGACTTTTGTTTCTCTCCCTCTATCCAGATCGTTCCAAGGTACGACACGACATGACTGGATGACTTCACAGCGGAGAGGAGAGGACAGCCCGAAGATTGTTTTGTTTGCCTTTGATTTTTCTCATAAGGTTTCCGGTCTTTCGCTGCGCGCATGCATGCATATATGTACGTATGTACTGTACGTATTATATGTACAAGCAAGCAAGCAAGCAAGCAAACGCAGCAGGAAATGCGTAACCATCAGCCTAGTATCAACTAGCTCGCACATTTCTGTCGAACCTCGACCACTTTTTTTTCGTACGATATCTTGCTTTTTTACCCCCTCCTTCTTGTCACTCGCGGGGAACTTCGCGGATTGGTGGTGCCGGCAGGAAGACAAGTGAGTGCGTGAGAGCGAGCGAGTCGAGGCCATGAGAGCGAAAAGACGCATCATAGTGGAAGACCGCCCCCCTCCCCCCTCCTCCCCCAAAAGGCCGAGGAATGTGGAGGTATAAAAAGAAGGGCAGCGGCAGCACCATCATCAGCCCCCTTCACAGCGACTCCTCACTCGAACACACAAATACCCATCCCCTCCCCTCCCTCTCACCCATCACTCATTTCCCCCCCTCCAACTCCCTCCGTTCCTCGAAAACCTTAAAATCAAATCCAAGGACCATCCCCCGCAGGCATGAAGCCTCTTCACCCGCTCGGCACGCTCGTCGCCCTCGTTGTCTTCCTCCTCGTCCCCAGCTCGCTCGCTGCGCCCACGGCCCTCGGCAGCGTGGTGGAGATCTTCCAGCGCGCGGCAGCGGCGCTGTTGGAACTGCGCGCGGATCCGCCTTGCAAGATGCCTTATTGCTTGTGTGTGGACGAGCCGCCGAATTCAGACGCGTGAGTGGCTTCCTTCCCGGTGGTTTTTTTGGTTTCGTTTCTTTTTTCGAGCCGGGGTCCGGGTTGGGGTTTTGTCTTGGGTTTCGGTCGGTGAGGTGTGGACCGACTGCTGGTTATGTGTGTGTGTATATGTGTGTATGCATGTGTTGAGCTTTTGGCTAATGATGTCTTTCCTCGGTAGCTTGGCTGAATGTCAGGTAAGCCCTGATTGTGCGGGCTGTGTGTGAGAGGGAGATGGAGAGTGCTACCGACCTGAGTGCGAAGGATACAATGAATTTATGAACATGGGCTGCTTGGGAAATTCCTGTTTTTTTTACTTCTGCAGATTCTGGGGCGACGGAAGGGAGTGAGAGAGGATAGAGATGCTTTTTAGCGAAGGGCGCATATACAGTACAGTCGTTGAAGCGCACAAGAATCATTCATTTCCACCAAAGCTATATAATACAATCCGGGGTTTCCTCCCAGCTCTATTGTCCCGTCATTCATATCCCATCATATCCATGTCAGATGATATTCCCATCCCATCTATGCTAATAGTACAGGCATAAGTCGTTCATCACCATTCCATGGACCCGCGCCCCCGCTAACCAAGAATCGTCCCCCAAGCTTCAATAAAAATTAAATAGTTCTTACACTCCTGTTCAACATTCTCTCAAGCCGCGTCAGTCGTGCTGTGGTCTTCCCCGTCCGCTTCATACGACGCCGGGCGTCGCTTGCTGATCGCTTATACCAAGCGAGGCGGCGATGGCGTTGCGTGACAGAATCCTTCTCAAGTTCCACCGCTAGCTTCTCGTATGGCTGGAAATCTGCCGTGAAGATCTCGAGTTGGCTTGGGCCGGAGGGCAGGGAGTCAAAAGATCTTTGCCTTTCAAGAATTTCGTGCTCGTTGTAGTTGACGTGTTGACGAGGGCCAGTTTGATCCGACCCTTGATGAGAGGGAAATGCGCCGGTGTCTGGACATGGGCCGGTGTAAAGATTTGAGCTCGGGTTGTAGAATCTTGGGATGATGCAGCTCTCTTCATCGTCGCAGTCCTGACGCTCGAGTCGGGCTGAACCTGCTTCATTGTCCGCGGATGGGGTTGCATTGGTGATGGGTGATGTTACGAGCTCTGTGGCATAGGGCATGCCAGGGCTATTGACAGCGGCCAGCGCCGTGTATTGATGTGGTGATGATATTACCGACCATGAAATTAAACAGTTATGGATCTGTGCGACACTATGTAGCATCTCAGCCGGTCATTCTTCCAAGGTTTGTGTGGGACTTGCGTACCTGACAGAAAGCCTGCGTTCCAAACAGAGGGCTACGATCTCTTCTTCGGTTTTGTGGTCCTCCCTATACCACTCGGTGATCTTGCAACGAAGGGGGGACAGAATCTCTTCAGCTGTGAAGTAGATATGTGATTGGTCGCTCATGGTGGTAGTGCGAAGTGGCAATGGGAGCATGAATGGATGATGGCAAACCTGGGGCGTTGGTGGCAACGAACTCTTTATCAAGCCCAACGTTTCCAGCAGGGAAGGGGGCCACGAGGTTGACGGGAGGCTTGGCTAGCAGCCGACACCAGATCCTTTTGAAGGCTGTGGCTGCTCCTAGATTCCGGACACAGCAACGACGTCCGAGTTAGAACTACTAATAGAAGCCCTGCTAGGTAGGACATGACCTCTCATGCAGGAGACAAAGGAGTGTTTCAAAGGATGGCTTGCAGAAGTACAGGGAGCCTGGAGCCATGGCTAGTGCTCTCGAAGATGCTGTTTTCAGAGACGTTAATGAGGAAGGGTCAGCCAGGTAACCTCGGTTTCCGAGGTGTATCCGGGTACCGTGTTACTGGTACACGGCACGCTCGCAGATTGAGATGGCTCCCCTTGCTAGCACGCGACGGGAGCGAAGTGGTTCTCTGGCGGAACACGTAGAACAATCTTCCATCGGTAAATGTTGGTTTCCAACCGCATGCAAATGACCGGCTGAACGGCATTCCCTGAGGAATGATCCCAGACGAGTCGAGAATGCTGCAGATGGGCCAATTTCAGACTTGACGCCTAACCTGGGATTCTGGCATCCAGTGCAGAGAACAGGGGAGAGAAGCATCTGACGGGAAAAGCACACCAAGGCCACCAAGGCCACGTTAAAGGAAAGCAGACTATGGGTGGAGCGCAGTGCTCTCATGGTGAACCAACCCCTGCCGGGTGGTCCCCATCAAACGGATTTGGCTAACAAGATGATGAGAATAGCCACAGATGAGGCCACAGGGTGTGTGATTGATTAGCTCAAAAGTATCGTCGGCGATCGGACAGGTAATGATTCCCAGGGGTTGCTACCAGCCAGAAGGCTGAAGATCGCCAGCACGCTAGCACCGTCGAATCTGGTTGAGTTCTGGGGGGGGGAGGAATCGACTTTCCAGCGTCGGTCCACAGCAAATAGGAAGCCAGAAAGTAAATTGCAGTCCCCCGTCAACTGCCCGGGATATCTCACTAGTAGGGCCTATGCTCCACAACTCGGCACCGCACCTGTGGGTGGAGGGAGATTGTACACCAATGTGCACGCTCTCCAGTCTCATGGCGACAGAACGGCTTGCGAAAGATAGTCTGATGATGGAAACTCATTTCGGATTCTGCAGCTAACACGGCTGCTTTCGCAAGGACCTGAGCAGCACTCATGCGTGTTTGCGGCCATGCACCGCGCTCTACAAGGGTTGGTGCTGTGAGATTTTTGCTAGCCTGGGCAGGCAAGATCCCCAAATTGGAAGGTGAGAGAGGCTGTAGTGTTAAATATATCATGTTGTGTTTAGGCGTGTGAGACTCAACGTGGACGCTTGAAGAGAAGAAGCCACCATGCAAGCGCAGTCGGCGAGACGTCCATATCGAGGCGAGTACGTGCAGCCAGACCTCTGCTAATGATTCAAGTGATAAACAGAACAAGCCTCGGGATTCGAAAATAAGCTGCCTTGGACATAGACCATGGACGGGGTGTCTCCACCAGACCTTCAGTACATTCTTGCAGGGCTGCCAAGCTGAGGGCGCGATGTGGTTATTGAATCCTGGACAGCTGCAATACCACCTTGGCGTTCTGATGACCAAGCGCTGACCTGCAGGTCACCACATGGAAGACAAGGATCATTTCCATTGGAAATCAGGCTGCCCCTGCAAATGAAGCCCTCAGAGATTCCCATGGCAAAACTATCGTTTGGCATCTCTCTTGGGGTTGTTTCAAATTTCATTGCACGGCACCCGGGGATGTTGTGGCCGAGAACGTCATGTCTAGATTGACGACAAGAGGCTCGTACCGTGGCCAATGCAAGCATCCTTCCGACGCTCCGTCCGTGCCTTAAAGGTGTTTACAATGCAGATCATCGTTGCAAAGGCCAATAGACTAATGACCAACCCTGGTGAGCAGCTGAAGCTCGTTCCGCTCTGAGCAATGACATACTCTGGACAATACTTTCAAAACAAACAAACAGACAAACCCCTGCCGGGTCTTTGAACAAGGAAGTTGACCAATAAAATCATGAGCATCGGCAGAGACGAGAGCACCGGGCCTTGTGTTTGTTTGTTTATCCCGACTGTATTGTGTTTCTGCAGAAGCCACATCGGACGAGAACCCGTGCCACACCACGGTCTCAGTCTCTCGGACGAGATGAAGGATATGGCACTTCCGAGATGTAGGACTGGTGCGCAACAGCGTTGACCTCTCATGCCCGCACGCGGTGTCTCACGAATGGAGATATCCCGACGGCGTCAAATCGCGACATTGCACAGCTTCGGGGTGGTTGTGCGCGGTGGGCGTGCATTTCCCGCGGGGCTGACCAGTTCATCCCTTCGCAACCTTCCACAATTGTTCTACGAGGCTTCCATGGCCCCTGCACGGAAAAGGGGGCTGAGCGGGTCCCCATCTCGTTGACAGCGGCTCTGTGCATCCGCGCCGCCAGCTTGCGATGCTGATTCGTTGGTCGGGGGAACCATGCAAGCTTATCTCTTGTATGGTGGGAAGTGGAGGTTGGGTCTATGGGCTCAGACCCGATCAGGCAACCGCAAAGAAGGTGCATGGAACATACAGAGAAGGCGCCTGCGCCGTGTGGCGATGACAGCAGGTCGGGGCGGCGTCGTGTTTCGAGGCGTTCACCCTTCGTTGCATGGTCCGTCGCGGAGGATGGTTGAGTTTGTAATAGAGTAGGAGCGGATCGACGTGCCGGTAGAGGGGTGGTGCCCGGCGGAGAAGCAATCCTATTGACGTGATATTACCTGCAAGGAGGTGATACAAACCGTCCACCTCGGAGTCCTGCTACCTGTCGTCGCGGTTCCGGAGGGATGTCCGATGATCAGCATATAGCCTTCATACACACGCTAAGGGAGAGAGAGCGAGGAAGCGAGAGAGAGAGAGAGAAAATACGACATTGAGTGACTGAGGTAGGTGCTTCGGAGCCTTGTGACCTAAGGCAGCTACGACAGTTGGCTTTCTACCCTCAAAATGATTGGCATTGGTATTTGCATTGAAGTCCCAGGTTGAGCTGAAAGCCGATACAGGTGGAAAAGTTCATCAGATTAGCAGCGATTAATGACTTCAAACTATATGGACGAAAAATAATCGATGCATTAACGCGCGATGGCCGACCGAGAAGAGGTAAGCTCCAGGAAAAGAAATGGTATCTACCCCGTGTAGAAGCTTTGAACAACACCAGACTGCCAATAAAACCTCCCTCGCCAAAACAAAACTTAAGAACCTCCTCCACCACATCCACCACCGCCCCCACATCCACCGCCGCCTCCACAACCACCACCACCTCCGCATCCTCCACCGCCTCCACAGCCGCCAGCTGCAGCACTGCAACCTCCAGGCCCGCCACAACCTCCAGCAGCAACACCACCAGAGCAGGTCCCGGCTGCACATGTACCCGGAGCACCAGCACCCATAGCCATATTGCACGGGTCGCCAGCATAGTAGATGCCGGGCGTCATATACATCATGCTCATGTACGGGCCATACATGAGATACGGGTAGCCCCAGGCCCCTCCATAGTAGACATCGCGTTCTGGAACGGGCCGACCTTTGGCTTGAGCTCGCTTACACGCCTTTTCGTATGCGATATCCAGTTCCTGCTTCCGGCGAGCACGCAGAGCACTGTGGACTTTCTCGAGCGAATCAGGACGTTCTACATGGACCGCATTGTGAGACGAGATATGTGCCGAGTTATCGGGCGGGCACAACTTGGCTGCGCCCGAGTCGTAGAAGTCATTCAAGGCTTTCTCAGGCTTCGAAGTTCCAAAAAGCTTACTCTTAGACGAGATGGTCTTGCTCCGGATAGCTGTGATATAATTAGTAAAAAGCTCGGTATGGGGCTCATCATCCGTGTACGTACATTCGCAATACCAGCAGGTACACTCAGAGTAAACTTGTTGGTAAAGCTTTTCATAGGTTTTGCTGGTCCACTCAAACCCTGTGGAAAGCTGTTCTTCGTCAATTTTGTCATCGTGGTCAATGAATTTCTGACATTTCGCATTAACATATTGGTAATATGATTTTGAGGAGAGCTGGTGAGTGTGCCATCCTAGATCGACGTCCAGAGTTGGAACGGCTACGTGCAAGGGGTGTTCGGCCATGATCTTCACAAAGCGGGTGTACTTGACCAAAAGACGATCCATAGTCTGCCGAGCAGTCGGGCTGTGTAACCAATCCAGACTGTACATCTTGTCAACAAAAACGCTTTGCCGAATCACAGCCCCACCAAGCTCAAGCGCAAAAACGGATGTATTATCCCAGTATCGAGACATCATCTTCCGGATTGCCACGCGTTCTGGTTTTTGCAGACTGGCCGACTTGAATTGAGACATGCCATTGCACGTCCGAACAATGTTCTTGTCTTGTATGGACTTTTCGATGAGAGCCTTAACATCTTCCATGGTGGGTTTCTTATCCGGATCCTGATTGATGAGCTCCAAAACCTGACTTCTCAATCCGATCGACATCAAACGATTGGGGAAAGTATTAGCAAACCGTTCACTGTCTATTGGAAGGGTTGGACATTCAGGGTTTCCGGTTCGCGAAGCCAGGATGGTACCACCCAGTGGGTAATCATGGAGTAGCAGGTTCTCGGTGTCTTTTCTGAACTTTGATACGCGGAGGAGATCATGGGTGACCTCACCAGCACAGCGATTGCAGGCGAAGGACAGGTCACGATCGCCATAACCATTTCCGATAAGATCCCCCATAGATTTATCAGCCTTGTTGCAAGTTGTCCAAGGAATTTGAAGTTCTTGCGAACAGCGTGGGCACCAAAGAGTCTTCTCTAAACTATCGTCGGCGTTCTCCCAATTCTTTTTGGTGCTGGCTACAAAGCGAACCTGTGCGTCCTCGGGTACGGAGTAGTTGAAGTTCTCATCGATGGCAGCATTGACGGCCGCCCATGGCAAACCGGTGGCCCACAGGTCTTTCAGACCAAAGCGGATACAATCTTCGAGATAGTTTCGGGGATTGAGCAGGAAGGCATGCCACACCATGAGCACATCGAGTGGCGGTAGCATTGACGTAGTCCATAGTTGGGCACGACCTTGTTCCGTGAAATGCTTGAATGCGGGATTGCTGTATAAGATGTTGTTCTGCGTGAGTCTTGTTGAGGTCTCGTTCCGGCATAGAACCTCGATCCACCAGGCTTCAAAGCGCTCGACAGCTCGGGCCACATATAAGGCCCAGCGTTTCTCGCGAATCGCCGCCAAGGCCTTGTCTTTCTCCGACTCCGACTCGCATCGTGAGTCCGCGAGACCAAAGAGGCCGTCGGTGTAACCAACGTCTTCCTTCAGGTTGTGGATTGCGGCGAGCAACTTCAGATGGGCCAAGCACTGGTTGGCATCGGGGAAGGGGAGGCTATGCTTGGCGAACGTGAGGTTGCTGAAAGCCGCATTGAGCTCGGCCGGCGAGGGTTCGACGGCTTCGGGGGCAGGTTCGTTGACACTGTAGGTTGGAGGCGCTTCCGCAACAGCAGGAGCAGGAGCAGGAGCAGACGTCGCCTGGGGCTGTTTCTTCTCGTCGGGATAGACGTCGGCCTTTTCGTCTTTGCCGCCCAGGCTGAGCTTCTCGAGGAGCTTGGAAGGCATGCTGCGTGGTTCCGTACCGACGGCTCTACGTCATCAATCGAGTTCTGAACAGCGGCGTCGAGGGAGGCAGGAGATGCTTATCGTCGGAGTCCAGGCAGGCGAGTCGCAGGGTCTTATATCGCACAAGCTTTGCAGGCGGGGCCCGATAAGAGCTTGTTACAGAGGTGCGGGGGCAATGGGAATGGGGCAGTGGAGTGGGCGGCCGCCCGAGCCCCCATTATTATTGGCCGTGCCTTCTGTCCCTCCTCGCCCGACTCTGGTACAGCACGACGGCACAGCGCGGGGCTGAGTCCAAGGCTGAATGCCTCTGCACCGAACAAAGCTAGAAGCGGCCGTCGATGTCTGCAGCAAGAGCTTCTTGTCTGCTTGCAGGCCTCGTACACGGCACAGACGAGCGTGTTGGTCAGGCGGCCCCATGCCCGCCAATCAGCACGGCGCTTCTTGCACTGCCCTTCATCCTTTCCAAGGCAGTGTGACCCCAGCCTCACCGCCAACGACGCGTGCCGAGCCAAGGGAATGACACTACTTGGCCGTGGTACGCCAGCCGGCACGATGGATCTGCTCGTCGAGCACAGACAGATCGATTGGCCGGGCCGTCTGAATTCCTGCCCTTGGCTGGCTGATAGGCCGATCGCCCACCGAAGTAAGGGAGCTCTGGGACTTCCATGGTATTATTGGCGCTCCATCTTCACGACCTCATCGTACAGACATCGCAGAACTTACCTGTGCCTACACCGCACAACTCGGGTTGCCGTCTCCGCTCCCTTCTATACGAAAGTACACATCACGTGCTCGTGATCCATGTGACGTGATGTAATGGGGGGGCGTTGTAGCGATTTAGCTTTTCTCACGTCTATGGCTTACATGAGTGGCAGGTAGGTACTCTCCCTTAAGACAGTATTAGAGAAGCGTTGCCCATTACCATACGTCTTCGTGATGGATAGCGAGAAGCAAGTACTTCTACCGCCACCAGCAGGATGGGCGAGTGGCAAGGTAGACAAGGGGATGCACAACATCCAGAAGATGAATTCGTAACTACTGGACTTTGCGAATTCCTAGCAAGCGACGAGCGGCCTACTTTCGTGATTGACCTCAATCGTACAGCCAGAAATACAGCCACTATCGTGGTCGTCTTTGCCAATGCCGCATTTCGAAATGCTGCAGAAACCTCGCCACCAAATTTCCCAGCGGCCAACCTAGACGAAGAGTCTCTTGACTTCAAAACATGGGCAGAAGCCCAAAGCTTGCTGCTCGCGTCTCCCAAACCCATCGCGGGTACGCGCACTCTACCATTTACCTTTGGAAATAACACATGGACCAAGGTTACGTCTGGGAATCGGTGGCAAGTCATCAGTATGCGACTATGCCATTGCGAACCTGTCCCGTCGATGAACCCGGCTATTTTCAGTATTCTTGTTGAACAAAACGCAAATATCGACAGTCCTGAGCCTGCTGAGCAGCAAACCTTATACCCAGATCATCCAGATATCGTTGGGGGCCAGCACGAGACCGAATCCTTGATACGGTCACTGCCTTTGCTCTCACCACCTAGTGGGAAGCATGGCAACTCGCATCCGCCATGGATGTGGACCTTTATGCAGAATCCTTCAAGCCATGTCAGATTCATCCGAGACTTTGACTGGCCCTCAACTCCAATCGGTCCTTTGGAGACATGGCCGGTCCAACTTTGTCAAATGTTGAATATAGTTATTGCAGATCCCGAACCAGCCGTCATATTCTGGGGCCCTGAACTGGTGATGGTTTATAATGAAGCTTATATCCCCCTTATTGGACACAAGCATCCTCTGACCATGGGGAATCGCTTCGCAGACTGTTTCCCTGATGTCTGGGAACATTTCGATCGCATCTTTAGCCATGGCCGCACGACAAAACAAGCAATCAGACAAACGAACGTACCGCTCTTTCTAGACCGTGGCGGATTTATTGAAGAGACCTATTTTAGCTACACATTCCTACCCTTACTAGACCATAAAGGTGATGTTGTGGGTTTCTACGAACCTGTTACAAATGTAGCTCAACATATCATCGCAGATAGAAGAATGGCGACAGTGTCAATGATTGGAGAACTTACGAGTACTTCGACTGATCTCAAAGGCGTCTGGAGTAAGATATTAGAAGCTCTCGACCCGAATCAGTGCGATATACCGTTTGCAGTTCTTTATTCCACAGAGCACGCCGTAGATTCTACAGCAGGTGATTCAGAAAGCTCTATATACGTTAAAGAATGCATTCTTGAAGGCACCATAGGATTCTCAGGTGATTCTGAGCCCTTTCCAGATCGAATCGACATATTGTCCGAGGAAGATGGGAGCTATTTCCATTACTTTCGAGAGGTCTACATCACTGGCCAACCTTGCTCTCTGCAGATACAGGCTCAGAGTCGTCTATCAAGATTATTACCGATAAGTAACAAGCGTGGTTTTGGAGACCGATGCAACAGGGCTGTAGTAATTCCCATCCGGCCAACAGCAGGAGATCGCATTGTCGGTATACTTCTCATTGGGCTTAATCCGCGACTGGAGTACAACCAAGATCATCAGCTTTTCATTCGCCTTTTGAGCCGACAATTAGCTACCTCGGTGGCAGCTACAGTTTTACTGGAAGCAGAAACACGAAGTGCCGAGGAAGCTGCCGCAAAATCTGCTGCGTACCAGGCTCGACTTAAAGAAAAAGTGCAGGCTAAAATCCTCGAAGCGAAACAAAGTGAGGAGAAGTTTGCTCGTTTCGCACAGGTTGCACCTATGGGCCTCTGCATCTTGGGCGCAGAAGCAACGGCCGAATATTCCAACGAGACTTGGCGTCAGTTGACTGGTTTCCACGGCCAGCTTCCGTGTCAACCTTTTTGGACTTTGGGGGTTTTGGCTGAAGACCAACCCCTTGTCGAGCAAGAGTGGCGAGCATTGATGAATGACTCTACGCTCAAACCTTTTGAGTTCAGACTCCAGAGTCTCGCATTACAAGATCCGTTTGCGGAGGTCAGTTTAACTGAGCATAGATGGTTTCTTGCCTCCTTATCGCCTCAGTTGCGGGAGGATGGAACAATAAGCACGGTCATGGCCTGCTTCACAGAGATCACCCATCAAAAGCAGGCCGAGGCTCTCCAGAAGCTCCGATTAGACGATGCACTCCAGAATAAAATTCAGATGGAGAGATTTATTGATATGACCTCTCACGAGATCCGCAACCCAATGAGCGCCATCATTCAAAGTGCAGACGAGATCATCAACACACTCATGGAATTCCGAACCTATTTACCCTCGGAGGATGCCTCTATAGATGCCTTTATAGAGTCAAATATCGATGCTAGTAACACCATTCTCTTGTGCGCTCAGCATCAAAAGCGTATCATTGATGATATACTCGTCCTATCCAAGCTCAGCTCCAGCCTCCTCCAGATCACACCAACTTGTGTCCATCCGGCAAGACTCGCTAGTGATGCTCTCAGGATGTTCGAGGCTGAATTGCAAGCAGCGAAGATAGATGCGGAGGTCAAAATTTCCGACTCGGTGGAGAGGCTTGCTCCTCATGGTCTTCTTTTTGATTTTAGCCGGGTTCTTCAAATCCTGATCAACCTCCTTACAAATGCCATCAAATTTACTCGCCACGGTCATTCTAGGAGTATCAGGCTGGCTTTAGACGCATCACTGGACAGACCAAGCAACGATGCTACGAGTGCTGCCTTCCTTCCCAAGATGCATCCGGACAGAAATTCAAAGACTTCTTCGACCGAAATCGAGGTATTTCTCCACTTTACGGTTCAAGATACCGGCGTAGGTCTCACTGTCGAAGAGATGGCCATGTTGTTCCAGCGCTTTTCTCAAGCTTCGCCTCGCACTCACGTTCAATACGGAGGATCTGGGCTTGGATTATTCATTGCCCGTGAACTAGCAGAAATACAAGGTGGCCAAATTGGGGTTTCTTCTGAATATGGGATTGGTACGCTTTTCAAATTTTACATTTCGACTAAGCGGCCACAGCTACCAGATTTCAATAACTGGTCGATTAACAGCCTATCACTTCGAAAAAGTGACCCGACTCCTGAATTTCAAGGGCCAAGGATAAGGTTGAATTCCTTCAGTTCACCGCCACCCTTATCAATGCGTACGTCAAGACGCAAAGTTTCATGTGATCTTCAAGATATAGTCGTCTTAATTGTAGAAGATAATTTGATTAATCAAAAAGTCATGAGCAAGCAGCTGAGAAAACTAGGCTGGACCATACACCTTGCAAATCATGGAGGAGAAGCACTGACGTTCTTACCAAGGACGTCGTATTGGAATGAGGCACAGCAAGCCAAGGACTTAGAGAATCCCCCAATAGAGCTCACCGTGGTTCTTCTCGATCTCGAAATGCCTACGATGGGAGGTTTGGAGTGTATTGCCAAGATCCGGGAACTTCAGGAGAAGGGTACTATCTTGGGGCATGTGCCAGTCATTGCCATCACCGCCAATGCTCGCGAAGAGCAAATTGCTCTTGCAATGGATGCTGGCATGGTAGGGTGTTCTCAAGTACCTCGTTTTCTCTCTTGCTGTTGACTAATTTTTGACATCTAGGACGCAGTAGTGACAAAGCCATTTCAAGTCCCAAAGCTCGTCGCCCAGATACAGGAGCTCCTTTCTCGACTTGTGTAGTTCCGGTCTCAATACAGACTTACCCTGTTATGTATATGCTGTACACCGACGCAGATAGTAGATTTCTTCTCCTGGTGGTAGAAGCACTTTTCCTGAGCGACTGAGATATTGGACGGATTCAAGATTAATGACTCTTACCATATACCCTTTAGTGCTTACCTTTAGTCATTGTTACGATGGTTACGCTTGGTATTGAAAGTGATTTTAATGGGCTAGTTGGTAGAATAGGGTAGTTACATGTCCAAATCCCGAGAAGTTATGTTCTCCATGAAGCTATTTTGAACCAATAACGTCACTTATTTGGCGAATGACTCGGTGCTCCTTACCGTCAAGGAGTTTAGTAGGTTCTTTGCTAACTAGGTAGGTCAACAAGATTTGCAGCCCCTGAATCGGGGCTGCGCAGGCACGTGACGTTCATCTGAAAACGCGCCTGGCTTGTCTCGTCACGTCTCCTTGGGGACGGACGGTCAGGCCTCGAACTTTCATATAACTCACATATCACATCACATCCCATTGCTCGTTGTATTACAACACCACCTTCTCTCTTTTCTTGGACACTACCCTCCCGAAACTCTTCCTCTGCTCTACATTTTGCACATCGCCGTGCTCCAATGCAGCCATCTACATGTTCCTAGTTTTTGTTTTGCGCAATGCACTGCTCTTTCTAGTGCCAGTCTCTCTTTTCCTAACCATCTATCTTTACGCCTTTCCTGTCTTCCATGCATGTGCCTTTCCGGCTCCTGATCGAGATGCAAGCTCCGCCTACTTCAACACGGTGCGACAGCACGCTCCGTTTCTCTCGCACGATGCGACCGCAATAGCCCCTTTTCGACTCCTGGCCCTAGGAGATCCACAACTCGAGGGGGATACCTCGATCGATCCAAACGCCCTCTCATTCCCATATCTTAAGAAGCTGCGCAACAATTTTCTTTCGAATAACGAGAAGCGCAACCCCTGGCAGAGGGCTCGTTACGGTCTTCACGATTTGGTCGATTTCTATTTCGATGATATACCTCGCGCACTCGAAGTCTACCGCAAGCGCCTTGATCATGTTGGAAATGACTACTATCTTGGACACATATACCGAAAGTTGCATTGGTGGACCGACCCTTCTCATGTCACGGTGCTTGGAGACCTCGTGGGCAGCCAGTGGATCGACGACGAGGAGTTTGAGAGCAGAGGATGGAGATTTTGGAATAGAGTGTTCAGGCATGCGGAGCGAGTGCCAGACGAGCTTATGTCCCAGCCTGCGGACGACTTTCAGCATACAAAGGAACTTGGAGAAGACGCAGCAGCGTGGAAGAGGAGACTGATAAACGTTGCTGGAAATCATGATATTGGATATGCTGGTGACCTTACATCTGAGCGGTTGTCGCGATTTGTTCGAATGTATGGGAAGGCGAACTATGAGTTGCGATTCCGTTTGCCCTTGGATTCGAAGCTTTCGAATCAGACTTCGCCCGACCAAGTAGACCTTCCAGGGGAACCCCCCGAACTTCGTATTGTTCTTCTGAACGATATGAACCTCGATACACCAGCATTCTCGTCAGAGTTGCAAGATGAGACGTATAACTTTTTAAACACCGTTATTACGACATCTCACGAAGTTACCCGCAAGGCTCTGTTTACACTTGTGCTCACGCATATCCCTCTGCACAAAGAAGCAGGCATCTGCGTGGATGGGCCTTTCTTTGACTATTACGAAAACGGCAATGGAGTAAAGGAACAAAACCATCTGTCACTTGATGCAAGCAAGGGTCTTTTAGAAGGCATTTTTGGTATGAGCGGGTCACCAAGTGCCAGTGGAGGCGGTATGGGCCGAAGGGGCTTGATTATGAATGGCCATGATCACGAAGGATGCGATATCTACCACTTTATAAACCAAACCTCATTCAAATTGGCCAACAAGGAGTACGAAGAGCTCATTTCCGAGGATGTTCTGGCTGAACATCTTGTGTCACGCCCAGAACTTCCGATGTGGCAAGCCAAGCGCCTTAGGGATGCGCAAGCTGAGAACCTCCCTTCCCGTACAGATATGCCTGGAATACAAGAAGCCACCGTGCGAAGCATGATGGGCGACTTTGGTGGAAATGCGGGCCTAGTATCCTTGTGGTTTGACTATGAAGCTTGGGAATGGAAGTATGAGTTCGTCAACTGCGCTCTGGGAACACAGCACATTTGGTGGTTAGTCCATATAGTGGATTTGATCGTCATGATCATGGTTATCGTATGGGCTATACTTAGTGTGGCTGAGAGAGTTTTGGGACACCAAACACAGCTAAAACAACGTTCGCATCTCAATGGGTGCGAAAAGAACTCCAAAGGTGTGAACGGAAACGCAGGAAACAAGAAGCTGGACGATTACAACAAAATAGATTTAAGCGACTTTGAGCATGTCCAGATTGATGAAGGTTGGGAGGAATATCCTAGATCTTATACATCATCACGTGGAGCCAAACATGGAAAGGCTGTATCAGAAGGAGCAAATGGGGTGCGATTAAGCCGCTAATTGCTGCAAGGCCTGATCGATGATATAGCGATACTATTCCAATTCCAAACAATGGATACCTGGTCTCTTTTCAAACCCTTCCCTGCTTGTGATCTGACATTCCATTCTCTGCATGGATTCATATTAAGTATTCGGCCAATGTTTTTCCTAGCCAATTGCACCGGCCGAGGTCCGTGACCTTCGTCTCCTTGAGAAAGGCCTTTCTGCATTCCTAGGCCAGGAGAGAATAGACACAGTATTGCACCTCCACCAACTTAGCTATCCAAGTAAATCGCTCTCAAGACCGTCCGTCGAAGAACTACTGTACTTGCAACGCTTGACCCTGTCCTTTCCTCACCAGGGACGCTTCCTCCCATCAACCAACCCCCCTCCTCCTTCCTAGAACCAAACAGACACCCCACACCACGGCTCAATTCCAAACACACTCGGGGCACCGCTCGCTCAACACCCGTGCCTGCCCTTTCCATCCGAAAGGACATGGCGTGGCGTGGCGCAGCGGCGTTGAGATCGGCGTATTCCACGTTTTCTTTTTCCTTGTCTGTGCTGAGCGCCACGGAAAGTCATTTACGCGACGCGCTCGCTTGACTTTTTTTCTCTCCCCCCCCCCCCCTCCGTCCTTTTGCTTTTTCTTGCCTGCTAGGGGACTTTTCGGGGGACTAGACAGAGTTGAATTGTGCCTAGGTTGGCTCCAGCTTGTTTGTGGGACGTCTGTCCTGTGTGGTTTTGTGGGTTAGGTGGGCTTGGTGGGTGATTGCTTGCTGTGTGGGTTGAGGTGGGGGGTTGGTATTTCTGTGAGAGCTTGTGGATTTGAGACCTTGCTTTGCTTTTGGAGAAATGGAATGCACGAGCTTGACGGTGGGGTACGAATGGCAAGTTCGGTAGCAGGTACCTGGTATGTTTGACGTGTCGTATTGGGGGCTTGTTCATTTTTAGATGGACTTGACTTTGGCTTGAAGAGTCTGTACTCACTGGCTACTCGACTATGATTACAGGGTAGCATGCAATATTGACACAAGGCACCATGGTGATTTTTGATTTTGTATTTGACATTACATTCTAGTGCTCCGCCATCTCTTGTCTGTTGTCTATGTTTGTTCCCCCAAAACGATCTGCATATTCCTGTGCAGTCGAAATCTTAATTTACCTCTAGCCATGGGAACGGCATCTTTGTACATTGTATGTATGTATTGTATATCCACCCAGCAATCGAATGCGTGGATTTCTTAAAACGAAAAACAGTGGCCGGAAAGAGCTGAACACCCGCTTTGCACCCCTTCACATGTATATACAGAAAGGAAAAAAAAGTAAACAATTGCGCCGGTATATGAAATCTAGGGAGTGTGAAAAAGAAAAGACATTATGTAGTGAGATCGATGCCCTTGACGAAGAAACTTCCAAAGAAAAGCACAATCGTGTAGATAGTAACGGTGGAGTATTGCAGCTCGTGCCAGAACGTGGTCGGGGCATAGCGTTGTTTCTTCCAGTGCTCCTTGGGCCGCGCGATTCCTGTCTTGGGATCGCGATCTAGGAGATCCTCGCGGTCAGGCATAGTGGGTGGGAAGAGGCAATATCGGATCGGAGTTGCGCAGGCTGAGAGGGCGATGAGCCACAGACATGGCGGCCAGAAGGCGTGCGTCATCAGATACACGAGGCAATTGTTGACCGATGTCGCTTTCAGAACTCCCGTGACAGTGGACAAGGTCACGGCGGCAACCACGAAAAGGATATAGAGGAGATGCAGGTACACGTCGCAGTCCCAAAGGAAAACCTTTAAGCGGAGGTAAAGCGGAGCGCGGGTTGCTCGGTCTCGCTCGTTAAGCTCCGACTTGACCGAGCCAGAGCTGGAGAAAGCCATAGTCTTGCCTCCGAGCCAGGATGGAAGAATGAATGATCTGATGATAGTCATGGCATGGTAGGGAGCCATCCACATTTGAGCACCAGTGTCTCTTTGCGCCAGGCGGTATCCGGATGGGAGGTAAGTGATCCATTCATTAAGTCGGGTAAGCACCAGAGAGATGAAGCACAGTCTTAATTGCCATCGGAGTTGCGAGGTTGTCGAGTAAGCCACAAGCTGGCCACCAGAGATAAGAACGATGGGGATGGTAAGGAGAGCCATTAACAGGAAGATTTTGAAGAAAGCATCGATGGCGAAGACAAACGCCGATAAGCGAGCAAAGAAGCTCATGCCCTTGACCAGGTCGCCAAAGAGACAGAACTTCAATTTCAGAGCCGTTTGGAGCGTACCAAGTGTCCAGCGTGTTCGTTGCTTGAGATGGCCGGTGAAGGTCTCAGGGACGGTTCCGTACTGCAAGGCCTCGTGGCAGAACGCCGTTTTCCAGCCGGAGCCAAGCAATAAAGACGACGTGAAAGTATCTTCAGCTAGAGATCCAACCGGCCAGCCTCCTATATCTTCAAGGGCGGCCCTTCGAATAAGATATCCACTTCCGGTGCACCAAGCTACTCCGTTAGCATCCTTCGTTGGTTCCATCACGTGTACGAATGTGTCCAGAGATTGTACGAGCGGGTCATTGTCGGGGATGTTGTAGAAGAGCTACAAGCAGTATCAGCACATATGCAATTGTACAAGCAATAAAATTGACCCATACCTGAGGGGGGCAGACAAGTGCCATTTTGTCGTCTTGGATAAGATGGGGAACAATTGCGCGTAGCCAATCTGGCTCTGGAATCATATCGGCGTCAAGAGCAGCGATGTATTCTCCACAACCACCTGGTAGCTTCGTCGACAAATCAGTACCACCAGTCAGATTTCCAGCCTTGAAGTGATGAGGAACGCCCTTGATCTTGATTCGTGCATAGTAATAACAGTTGGGGTACTCGGAGCTCAGATTCTCGACGGCAGCCTGCAGATTCTCATCCTTACCATCGTCGAGTACAACGACACGAAAGCGATCCTTGGGATAGTCCACAGCGCATGCTGCACGTGTGGTGTCGAGTACAACATCGACATCCTCGCCGCAGCAGGTGATGAAGACATCAATGGTCGGGCAATCGTCACCAACAAGGCGAAGCCTGGGTCGGGAGCGGCCACGGATCGAAAGCATCTGGTAAAGTTGATGCAGTAATGCAGGACCTACAATCAATCAGTATATTCAGTAACCAGTGAGGACGTAAGGTAATTACAAGCTACGCATCCCTCAGCAGCAATAAAAAGCCAAGCCATCACGTAGGTCTTCCCATACGCCTGTTGAGATATTATCGTGCAGTGAATTCGGTATACGTAATACAGGAAGTATGAGCCAACCGCCAGCAATGTGAACAATGGCGATAGGCGATATAGGGTACGCCTGAAGGTGGACAGCAACTCGACATCGTCATGCTTATGAATCTTCTCAACCTTGTATAGCCTTGGGTCATGCGGCAAATGAAAAGACGTCGTGCTCTGATTATGGTTATAGATCGTTCGCAATGGACTTTTTTCATCATGTAGCATCGGCGTCGGACATGCCGTGGAGCCCTCGAACGATGAACTCGACGTAGTCGAACCTCGACGCACAAAAGCTGGCTGGGGGTTCTGAGGCAATCCGTGGTTCAGTGAGTCCAGTGTTACGGACGATCCGATGTCACCTTCCAGAAGATATGATGATGAGGCATTTCCTTGAGCAAAGACCTGCGAAGAAGCCCTGGAATCATTGAATGATCCTCCAGGAGTGGTAGGCCGACTGCCTCCGGCGAGGGGATCATATGCGTGCTGATTGCGAAAAGGGGCGGTTGGTGAGCCAGGCCCAGAAAAACGAAAGTCGGACATGTTTGCTGCTCCAGCACAAGCAAAAGGGCAATAGAACGAATGTATAGTAGGAACTGGAGATTGCTGGGACGGTGGAGGTGAGACAACAAATTTAACCAAGAAAATATATGTAGATTGAAGCACAACGGGCTGAACCTTTAGCCTTAAAGGGTTCTTGGAAACTTGTTATAGATCAGCCTCTGGAAGAAGCATCTCTCGAGTCCATAAGGTGGGCCTTGCCGCACGACTGACGGTGTCTTGCTGCCAACTGGGACCATAGCTTGCTTTGGGATTCACGAGCGCTGCGTGCAGTCTGCGGATCCAGGCCCGTAATGGTTGCCACCCTGGCATTGCAGTAATCAGACAAGTTTCCTCCGCTGCGTGCGATGTAATCATTTTTCCTGACCAGGTTCTGAGCGAAGGTCGGTTGGGGATCCCCGTACCAGGAAGAGAGACAGCTCATCCTTGACTCTATCACGGCGCCACTTCCATGAGTAGACCATGCCTCCCCCACATATCCAATTCGAATATAGCAACAGGGTGAGTGCTGGAAATGAAAGGGTCAGACAAGCTCGTCTCAACTCGCTCTTCTCGGAGTCAGCTGTAATCCGTAGTTGCGCGGTTGTAGCTCACAATAGCTATCACAAATGCGCTATCAGAAAGTCTTATTTATCGAGAGCATATGGCTGTAGTCTAGACCAGAAGATTCAGCTTGGCGCAGTTCCCCTTTGGGCTGCTGTCCATCTATTTTCTGCATGATTCCAATGAAGTCACCCACGTTTGGGGGCTTTGATGCTTCCATACTCATTGTTAGTCTCACAATACAGCATATGCACGAGCCATGCCATACCGTTGCAGGGGCGCGGCAAGATCTTTCGTTATCTAGCTTCGCTTAATCCTTCACAGTGTTTCCCTCGATCCCTGTCTCGAGGACTTCGGGAGGAGCCATTGGGGCTACCAACCGTGTCGTATGCAATATGCAATATGCAATATGGATATGCAATATGAGGTCTGCAAAGCAAGCGCCGACGACCGAGTCCTGATCTGATCTTGACGCTGGCTCGTTCCGCGCATGGACTGGGACGACGGAAGCCATGGGTAAACGAAAGCGACCTTTTTGGCGTCGCCATAGCTAACGTCGGCACGTTTCGAAACATCTCAGCGGATCGGCTTCCGCCCTGGGATGGCGATAGATCTCATCAAGACTCGCGCGAAAAGGCCAATCGCAAGGCCGCCCGCCCATCCGCTTTTCCAGGAGGGCTGTCAAGAATCGAGGATTGGCGTTCAGCCTTCCCAGAAGGGCCTGGGACGTGGCGTGGGCCCCGTACCATATAAAAAAAGAACAGCGCAAACCGCGTCGGCAGATAGGAGGGCAGCATCGCTTACTCAGTTCATCTGATGGTGCCGGGTTGCCAGATAGCACCCAAGTGAAAAGCTGTTATTGCGGGTCAACGACGCGTACCTCATGGCGTCAGAAGGAAAAGTGGATAAGCAGATGTTTGCACCCTGAACACGACCAAGAATCAAGTTGGCGTGGCTCGCAATAAAGACATGCACGTAGATAAAGCGCCTAAGCCTGCTGTATGGCCCAAGTGAAACGCAGTATGATGTTGTTGTTGTTGACGATGATGATGATCATGATGGCGGTGATGATGGCGATGCTTGATGGATTAGCGATGGGAAAGGGCTCATGCCTGACGCTCCGAGGCGTTACCCAAAGATGCCTAGTCCCGGCAGTTGGGCCGCCAGCCAGTGACAGTGCACACCTGGCCGGAGGGGACTAGACTTGACCAGCCAGAGAAGGCTGACTATGGATGTGTCTGTTCTCAATCGAGTTTTGCAGCCGTGCGCGACCGGAAAATACAGTGCAGGAGAGTATAGAGCCGTATTAATCTGCGCCTAATCTCCCTCACTACAGGTCAGGACGCTCCTTTCCCTTCCCGCAGCTTTTCTTACCTATCACATTCAAAATTGCTTGTCTTTCACCCAGATTCTCTCGCATTCGCCGTCTCCGGCAAGGGGCAACTCCTGTGCCTTGCCTGTGCCTGTATCTTATCTGTCTCCCCTGTTCCGGCCTCCCCTTCATCTAAAGCCCAGCTGCCCTGATATATCTGTGGCGGGAGATGATAATGCAGCAGAGTGGCGATGCATGTATTGAATGATGCCTTCTGCATCGCCGTGTGGTCCTTCGCCGCTGTATGACCACTGTGTCTGACGTCCCTGACACACGCTGCCAGGATTTGAGCTGATGTGCTCTGGATCGCAGTTGCAGCGAAATGATCATATCAAGTGTCGATCAGTTGGACTACTGTATCGACAGCCACATCCATATCCACATCCACGCGATGGAATCAAGAAATCATGTTTCCTATTCACAGGTCGCTCCATCTTTCTGGCGCAGGGTAACCTTTCACCACCTCTTCTAAACTATCCATTATTGAGTAGTTGCCCTACAATATTTACGTTGACGGTCCTCTGCTGTCTCGTCATCCTGTCATCCCCAGCATCTAATACTTATTTGCTGCCAAACCCCTCGCTTGTGAGACAGCAAAAGCGAGTAATACGAAAATAAGTGTGATTCTGGTATGTGGTGGCTCGCCCCCAAATGAACCTCTGTTTAACAATCATCTTCATAGGACTACCGTCTCCAAACCTTCAGAAACAATTCGATTGTCTAGAAACCTGCGAGCAAGCGACATTCCACGATAAAAGCTCCTTGACAATGCGCAACTACACGCTTCCACTGCTGCTGGCGGCCGGCGTCGCTTCTGCGCAGACGACCGAAATTATGTGCGAACAGTTCAAGAATGCGACCACCGACTCAGGGAGATACACCTACCTGACTGACCAATGGGGTATGGACAACAGTGGCTTCCAATGTATGAATGTAAGCCCAAGTCTCTTCGCATCAACTTGTTTTCCGGTCCTTTTTGGTTGGGGGCCGCAAAAGATATTTTCCGACTCCGTGGGTTGGGGATTCTCGGCCCCAAAGATCCATGAAGGCTATTTAAAGCTGCGATCGGTTCGACATGTCGTCAGTAATGTGGAGATGCAAACAAGATCTTTGCCTTCAACGTCTCACCTGGTATCGCATGCCACATCCCGGTTGGTGGCAACCTGAGCATACCGCCATCCCACCTACCGGTTTTATTATGGGTAGCCCAATCGCTTCTCCAGTGAGTTGTACGATGGGGATCTGCAGGTGCGTAACAGTGCATGCATGATGCTATTGTACTTCAGTCTTCTGGAAACCGGGTATCAATGAACTATGAAGAGATGTTCTTGATATAGAATATCTGATATCATTTCACCTATGCTCCATTTTCGGAATCCGGCCAGGTTGCTGTGACGGGGATGGTTCAGATACACATCACTAACAGCATTCATAGGTCACTCTCAATGATACGGCAGCAACCAACTCAACCTCCTTCTCCGCAACATGGCAGTGGGCAGGTACATCCTACAATGCAACAACGGTCCACTCATTCCCCAACATCAATCTCAACAGCGATGTCCTCCCTATCCAACTCAGCAACCTCTCTTCCCTGAAACTGGACCTGTCCTGGTCCATGACCCCCGGTGAGGTAGCGAATGCCACCAGCACCACCACAGCAAGCTCTCTCGCTGCGATTGACGTACGCGCCGACGTAGCGCTGGATCTCTGGCTGGATGACTCCCCAACGTCGGCGCAGTCCGCCACCTACGCTGGCACCGAAGTCATGGTCTGGCAAGCCGCCTATGGCGGCGTGTCGCCTATCGGCTACACCAGCAGCGTCAGCGCCACGGCCCCAACCCTCAAAGTCGGCGGTACCACCTACACGCTGTACCATGGTACCAACACCAACAACCAGAGCGTCTACTCCTGGTACCCGTCCAAGAACATGACCAGCTTCAATGCTGATGTCAGCCCCCTGCTTAGCTACCTTTGGCAGAAGGAGTATATCGAGGAATCGCTCTACCTGGGCCTCGTGCAGTGGGGCAGTGAGGCCATCCACTCGGCCGCGGGGGAGAATGTAACGTTCTGGGCTCGCAGCGTCTCGCTGGATGTTGTGCGAGGCACGCCGACGACGGCGAGTGCTGCTCCTAAGGTCTCTGGCTCGGCTGCTCTTGGATGGCTGAGCTTTATGTCTGCCGTCTTGGCTTTTGCATTGGCCTAAGTATTTCGAAGGGAGCGCATGGATTTAGATTTCTCATTGCTTTTCTAATTTTCTTTTACTTCTCCTTTTTCGCTTGTAATGAATGTTTCTTTGGTCTTGGATATGATATATAGTTTGCTGGAACGGCAAAGGGTTTCTCTATAACATTGGGGTTATACATCTTGTACTACAACTAAGTTGTTGTAATAATAATATCATATCTGATAACACTGCCCGCTATCAATGGATCCTTCAAGCAACAATACGTGCGGGGTAGGCTACCAAGCCTTCCCGGATGAAGCAAGCCATCCTGACTCTGAGAACATAGGATAGAAATACAAAATTTCCGCCTGAGTCTCTAGACAAGGCAAAGAAATGGCTGCAAGATCCAGCATTGGGTACCAAGAGTCATCAGCCTGTGGAAGAAGGCCGAGCCAGTTCGAGAAGCCCGAGCGGAATCACCAAGTATAGAACCTGAGACTGAGCGCCCAAAACATGGGCATGCCCATCAACCTCGCAACAGACCACTTCTCAATGAGAGATTCTGACAACAAAACTCGGCATGACAACGAAATATTATAGGTATACGACGTTACGATAGACTTGTTCTAGATAAGAGGGTAGTGCCGCCGCTATATTAGACTGCTTTCCACGATGTTCTGCTCGAGGTTGTCTGACTATGGCCTTCTGGTGCTTTGTTGGATGTGGACCATCTTGAATCTTGGCGGTATGATTGTTACCATGGCCTTTTCCGAGGGTTTTGGTCATGGTTATTGAATCCGGTGTCCCTTGAGATTGATGATCTTTGGTAGCATGTGGTGAGCAAGAGGTGAATCATGCAAATGATTCAACGCCAGCTCTTTAGAGACCTGATCTGGTCAATCCTCTCCTCGTCGGCGTATGACCGGACCCTTGTGTACTTGGTCGGCTCCTCTGGCTCCTTGGATCTCCAGGACCCAGCGCCTCTGGAAGAGTTTGTTACAGAATCAACATTACTCTCTGGCGAGATTGACTGTTCGGGACGAGATGAATGAGCCTGAACGGATCTCCAAGCACCAGAAGCTTTGGTGGGTGGAATTGTTGGTGGTGTCTCAGGTGGAGTTAGTGGTGATTCCACCTTCTCCGGAAAAGTCGATTTCCTCCAATTCATGGATAAAATGGAGTCGTGTGGTGGAGAAAATGGTTGTCGAGTGTGCCTCGCAAGTTTGAACGGCTGGAGTTGCTCCTGCAAGTGAGGGGAATCCGCCCGAATGTAAAGTGGATGAGGAAGTAGAGCTCCATCTCTTAGCATTTTGTCGTATACCATTGTCGTTCTTGGTGTGGGTGCTGGCTTGCCGGACTGAGGAGTCCACCCACACTCTTTGTAGAAAAGCTCCTCCCAAGTCTTCTTTTGCAGGCCTTCTTCTCTTGAGAAGCGGCGAAATTCGTCTAGAGTGAGCTCTCCGCTTCTGTCCTCGTTCTTGCTTGTTGACATTGGACGATAGTCTGGATTGATTGGTGGGTGTGGAAGCCCTAACTCTCTCCGTTCGAGAGCAGAGGGTCCGACGCCAGCGTACTTCCCATCGACAAACTTAGGAATAGGGATCTCACATGGATCAGGGAACTTCTCACCTCTTGGTTCGATACAGGGGCCTCGCATGCCAGAAATAGAATAATTAAAGATGAGAGACTTTAACGGCCGCCGCCATTCAACATCGTTAAAGTGGAGTCGCATGATGGTCAGGGACTTTTTAGTTCCGTCGGGGTGGAACTCCTTGTCGACCAGAAACTCCCATGGGATGTCCAAAGGATCTGGTTCATATAAAATATCAATTTCTTGGAACAACTCGAGCTTGGGGATTGGTTTGCCCTTGTGTGTCATCGTCGGGAGATGGGCTGGCCACCACTGGTTCCATGGGCCTGTATATGGGCTTCGCTCGTCTAGTTCCTCACACTGCCCATGGTTTAATATTGGCCAAAGAAGTTACAGGGACATCTTACAAGGTTGTCATCCTTGCTGTCAGTTGTGATGTTGTCGTTAGGGTTTACTATGTTGTCGCCAGTTACGTTGCTTGAGACGGGAGACGCTGATACATTGCGAACGACAAGCTCCTTAGAAGAATCGGGAGCAACTGGAGGTGTGACGAAAAAGTAGACGTGGTGAAGTTCCGACATTGTGAATTGTCGAGATTACTATATGTTTTTACACTGTCAACGAGGAAACGTATAAGAGTTAAGCAGGAATTGAGGAGAAATGAACGCAATATCAAGCACGACTGTGGATACATTGAACATCCAGGGAGAAAGTCCGGAAGAAAATTTTAAACCAAGCAGTATTCAAGAGCTAATGAGTAGTAAAGAGCATGTACAAAAGCACAATGCAGTATTGACACAGTAAGCAGGGATCAGATACACACAACTGAGTTTTTAGTTCAACCTTTTGATCTTGCTGATATTGTGTGTGATGACCCGAGCCTATTAAAGACGAATAGCAATGCTGTATTGCTTAATCATATAAGCTCAAATCCAACTGATGTGATAGATAGGTGTCGCCAGAAGGATCGTTGTTATTTCTGCTATGTTTGGAGGGTATTGGTAAACACAAGTCTAAGTAACGACGGCTGATTAAAGTAAATGCGTTGCATTTTGAATAGTGACTGTCAAGTTTCGAGAATTGAATGAGAATAAATAATGGACACTGGGAACTGCGTGAACGACGGCTTTCTCAAATATCTGGTTTGTGTAAGCTGTTCGTGAGACTCAGATACAACTGCGGTGGAGTCATTTTGGGCAGGTAGTGAATAACACGTCCGCCCTTTATAAATGATGCGATGCTAACAAACTCCATGTTTTGATCGTTAGGACGTTGACAGCGTCGAGCCGTTTGTTGCTTAGTTCAACGGCTTGAAAACGTTGCGGGAGGAGCCGCTTAGCCCCTCGTGCACCGAACGAGCTTGTCCATCGGTCTGGGGGCCTTCCGTACAAGATTTTACTGGCATTACTTGGTAAAAGCTAGAAACTAAACAAGCATATATTCTATAGTTTGAAGGAAATTCTGAGAATAGAGCTTTAAACCCATTCTCGATCGGTGAGTTCTGTGGAAGTTGATAAGTAAAGCTATATGAAACGATCGGTAACAACCTTGGTGGCGGGACTTTCCCCACGCTAGACAAGTTAACTCCTGTAACTATTGAAACCAGTGTTGGGATACTATTATTTCAGCTACTGTAGTACTATTTGGAAAGAGCTCATAGGGGGAAATCTCGCCGGACTTCCAAATCTTAAAATTAGCGGCCAGATTTATTAACAGTGTAAGCAAACTTCAGCTCAGGACTAACAACTCGCGCTGCTCGATGAACATTAAAACTAGGCAGTTGAGAAGTCTATCGAAGTCTGGAGGTCCCGTTCAGTGATTACCAAGGACCATAAATCGAGACTAAGATTTAGTATAAACGGAGAACCCTGGTAGCTTGGCCCGACCGTATATTGTGCTTTCAGATAGATCAAGAATATGAGCTTGAGCCAATATACTGGACATGTACTACTTTGAGCTAGACAAACAAGAGTCATTCAAGAAGTAGGGATATCAACAGCGTGAATAATTTATGAGTCAATGATTTATTACGTGTGAGTGACTCAATACCGCCAACCCTACACTCAGCATCGTTCTCTGTAGAGGGACATAGGAGTAATCGATTTTAACATGCCTTGAAGCGCAGACCACTAGATCCTGAAAGAAACTGGTAACTTAGAATGTAAATATGGATGACCTTCAAATGCAGCACCGGATTGATATGCCCCCACTACTCGCAATAAATAGATAATGCCGATTTACTATCATTAACGCCACGTGTGAAGGTTTACAATAAAGAGGAACATTGTCTTGAAGCAATCTCTCGTTTTCAAGGAGAAGGATTAATTAAAGCAACACTATCATATAAGCTATAAAAACAAATACGAATAATCATAGTGACAGTGACACACTCGACATAATCCTCAGCTGTCAGAAACTGAGCCAGCGACGCCCATCTCACCCAGAGCAAGTCTTGAAGCGCCATGCTGGGAGACATATTTAAGAGGCCGATATACCGGATCCCACATCTGCTCACGGATCCATTCTTCCAGCTCATCGTCGTCATCAGGAATGCCCTTCTCCTGTGCGAGTCCCTCTGCGACTGCCTGCTTGATTACAGCTCTGGCAATATGGACTGATATATCGCGGACATTGACGACATCTGGCAACAATCCCTTATCGGGATCTTTCAGAGCTGGAGATTGCGCGGCGAGGGCTTTGACGGCTGCAACGAGCATTTTGTCGGTCAGTAACTTGGTGCGAGAAAGAACGCAACCGAGTCCAATTCCCGGGAAGCAGGTCGAATTGTTGCATTCCGCTACTTCGTACTCCTTGCCATTGTATGTGACAGGCGGGAAAGGGGATCCCGTGGCGATGAGAGCCTTGCCCTTCGTCCATTCATTGATGTCTTTTGGATCCGCTTCATGGAGCCGTGTCGGATTTGAGAGTGGGAATATGATAGGTCGTTCGACATGGGATGCCATTTCTTGAACAATTTCCTGGGTGAATGCTTTCGGTTTCGTGGATGTTCCAATCAGCACGTGTGGCTTGACTTCCTTGACGACTGAGAGTAGATCATCATGACCTTTCCCTTGCCACTCTGAGTCCTCGCGAGCATAAGCAATCTGTGCAGAAGTGAGTTTGTCCCCATGGCTCTTGAGCAAAAGTCCTGGCTTATCGACACACCTGGAAGAATGTTAGGTTGAAATGTCGGTAAGGGAATATTCAGCTTTACCAGATTTGTTTCGCTGCATCCTCCTTGGAAATCCCACTGTCTGCAGCAATCGCATCGCGTACTTGGTCAGCAATACCTGTGCCTGCTGTACCCGATCCGAAAATAACCATTCGCATATCTGTCATTTTGAGTCCACTGACATGCATACCTGCAGTCATTGCAGCCAGTGTCACACATCCTGTACCCTGTACATCGTCGTTGAAGCATGGAATTGACGGTCGGTAATGATCAAGCAGTCTTCGAGCTGGGAAGCATTAATTGGCTGCACATCAAGGCTACTGGGCTTTGCTTACCGTTTGGAAGTCCAAAATCCTCGAAATGAATGTAAGCCCGAGGGTAAAGCTTTCTTGCCGACTGTACAAACGTATCGACAAACTCATCGTATGCTTTTCCTCTCACACGCGGCTTTTTGAGACCCAGATACAAAGGGTCATTCAGATGTTCTTCATTGTCGGTACCGCAATCAAGCACTACTGCTAAAGTCCTGTTAGGATGAATGCCAGCACATAATGTGGTCAGGACTAGTTTAGCAACAGAAATGAGAATTCCGCCAACACCTTGATCACCGATACCAAGGATTTCTTCACCATCTGTTTGAAAGTCAGTTTGATTCACCATGGGTAGCAACTAGATAGCGTACCCGTAACGACAATATAATCGATATCCTCGGCAGTTCCCCATTGTGACAGGTCATGGTAAACTCGGTCCACATCTTCAATGTTCAGGAAACAGCCTTCTGGTCTTCGGAAGAGCTGGGAGAATCTTTGAATTGCTTCTCCCTCTGTAGGCGTATAAATGATGGAGAACATCTCTTTCAAGTGATCTTGGATGAGCTGGAGGTCGTTAGGTTATTCGGCCGTGTTTGCTCATATTGACACCTGGTAATATATGCCGTTTACCATTGTGGATTTGGTCGGACGATTGAAATGAAAGAGAGTAGGAGATATGCGGAATCAAGAGGTTATGAGACTGAGAGACTTACTCGATAATAAAGAACCTCGTTTTGTTCTTTCATCGAGGTCATGAAGGTGTTCTTTGCCAGATCATCTTTTCGGGTGCTATATTGTTGATAAGCTCTCTTCACCTGTTGATCCAGACTCATCACAGCTTGCGGCAAGAGGCCATGGAGCTCAAATTGCTTTCTTTCATTTGAAGGGAATGCAGAGCCTTTGTTGAAATATGGCGTGTTAAGTAGGGCAGTGCCTACAAGAGCACAGTCTTGCGGTCCACTCGTACTGAGAGGCAGGTGTCCAAACTTGGAGTGCTTCGTCTGTGCTTTCTCCTCAGCTGACATGGTTGCAACTGTTCGATGAGATACTTTGCTTAAGGAGCTAAGAATTGCGCGTTGCGGTAGGTGATGAAGTGCCTGTGGTGCTTTGAAACGAAGAGGATTGATTGCCATATACGATAATCAAAGAGGTCAGATCTCAGGGAAGTGCGAAGGAATATTAAGGATGTGAATAAGGACGTGATGCATTAGTGATGTATTGAATGAGGTCAGCCCATGCAATACACTCCACCTGATGGCAGATAAAGGTATGACGTTTGTCGGGCCGATCTAGCGAGAAATGTGGCACGAGAGGAGCTTGGGGAAAGCTTGATTTCACGACAACTATGAGAAAAGAAGGGGGACCAAATTTCTTGGCTATCAATGTGTTTGCATTGTGCAACACATGTGCTGGCAATAACCATTCTAGACACCAAACCACCTTCAGCTAGGATTAATGAGTGCGGCGAACAAACAAACAAATCACGTGGTGCTTCTCAGTAACAATGGTCTTTTGGGTCACCAAGACTGAACTTGCGACCCGTACATCTACCTGTCTCTGATGGCTGTTCTGCCGGTTTGGTCCTTGGTTGCGAAGCTGTGCATTTCCCATGCGTTCAATCAGAGCTCTATGTTCTATTTGATGCAGGATCCGTAGCCAGTGCACATCAGCACTAATAGCGGGACTTTTGTGGTTTGCCGGCATGGCATCATGTAGAACTATAGCGGTTGCAAGTCGTCCTTCGTTCTGGTCGTGAGTAAGGAATGTAGGTGCGCAAGGAGCCACACCCTTGTGGAAGGCTCAAGAATGAGTAAAGGTGTGGACTATGAAGGCCCTGTGTTTGATCTTGCAGTATTCCTCTACTGAAAGTGATATCCCGAAAGACGCCACCTTTCTCAGCCCCCATTCGATATCGACACAAGACGTGAAGATATCGGCGGGCCTTCCGGAGAAGGTCTCATTGTAATGCCGTAACAGCTGAGTGACTGATCAAAGTACTGCAAATACCTACCAGTCGTAAATCGTTGACTATAGATAGCTAGCGGCTATAGAGCTTCGCCAGGCTCTGAGCTGGACACAAGAATGATCCGATGCGATAAAAAACCCCGTATTGCATCGCTGATTCATCTGGATGGTGAACTGCAATGTGTGGTTGTAGATTGACCGTAAGATGTTTGCGAGCGATTGCAAAGCTTGAAATTTTTCTGGTATTTAGGCGGAACGGGTTTATATTATTCCGGGGCTAGCATTCATGCTAGTCATCGCAAAGGTCGCAATTGCAAGTGTTCGATGTCCTCACTTCGATCTTTGCACCAACACATCGCAAATTGCACAACCATTGCTTGAATCTATCAAAATGGTCGGAAAGAAGAAGCGCGGCCATCCCGATATCGAGGAGCTACTCGCAAGACCCTGGTGTTACTACTGTAAGTTATCCCAACGGTAGAGCTTTGTTTCTCAGGCTGACACTCCGAAGGTGAGCGTGATTTCGATGACTTGAAGATTCTCATATCCCATCAGAAAGCTAAGCACTTCAAGTGCGAAAGATGTGGTCGCAGGCTCAATACCGCTGGAGGTAGGTGAATCCCCGAGTCGATTGACGGGAATGCGCTGACTTTGCATAGGCCTCTCGGTGCATATGAACCAGGTTCACAAGGAGACTCTCGCGAGCGTCGATAACTCATTGCCTAATCGACAAGGACTTGAAGTTGAGATCTTTGGTATGGAAGGTATTCCCGAAGACGTTGTTCAGGCACACAATCAGCGCATCATTGCTGGCTTTTATCAAGCAGAGGCCGAACGACGAGCCGCAACCGGCAATCCTGGTCCGGGCGCGCAAGGTGGTGGGCAAAGCAAGAAGCCAAAGTTTGAATCACCAGCAGATTTGAAGAAGAGATTGGCAGAACATAAGGCGCGCAAAGCCGAACAAGCTGCAGCGGGAAACAGTGGCGGAAATACCCCCTTGGACTACAACGGTCAGAGTCCAATGGGCCAGAGCCCAGGAGCTTTTGTGAGTAATTGTCACTATCATCAGGCCAATGCAGGGACTAACTTTCTGGTTCTCAAGAATGGCTCACCATACGCTCCACCAGCGACAACAGGTGCTTCACAAGGTGCGGGTTATGGTTCATATTCACAAGAGCCTTATGCACAACCTGCGACAGCTTACCAACAGCCCTACAATCAACAACCTCCTTACTCGAATGCGCAGACCCCCTCATACCAAGCACAATACTCTCCACCACAACAGTACCCTGCGCCACAATCGTTCCAAGCCGGTGGCTATCAACAACCACCAGCTTCATACCCAGGTGGTCCCCCTCCCACTTATGCAGGATCACCTCCAGGCTCATTCAACGGCTATCAGCCTCCTCCAGCAAATACACCACCCGGTCTCCCATCTCGACCACCAAGCCTACCGCCTGCACCTGGCCTGCCTCAACGCCCTTCTTTTGGTGCGCCTGCGGTTCCTCCTTATCAAATGCAGCAGATGCATCAAGGCCAACAAGGATCGCCACCGCCATTTCCAGGTCAAGGTGCACCGGGCACTTGGGGTGCAAATGGATGGAATGGTCAAGATCAGAACTCAGCTATGTCATCAGCTTATTCTCCTTACCCGACTAACTCGTCTGCACCGCAAACTGGTGGTGGTGATGATATTGACGAGATTATCAGAATGGCAGAGGCAGGAATCAAACCCCCAAAGAAAGAAGACCTCGCAGCCGCAACGGCAGAACCAGTGCAAGAAAAAGAACCAGCTCCTGCTGTTGCAGCATCCGAAGCAACGGAAGCAAAGTCCGATGCCTTGGCCGAGAAGAAAGCTAAGAAAGACAAGCCGATGAGAATGATTTATTCAGATAATGATGTCAGTCCGGAGGAGAAGATGTCTAAAATGCCCAGGTACGCATTCGTCCCAGACGGTAAAGCAGACACCACTCTTGTCGATGCGACTTCACAGCCTGGCGTTGCTGGCACAGTGAATGAGTAGACAGATTCAATTCGATACTCGCCCGTCTTTCTGATTTCGATATTCCGACGACTCTCCAACATGGACCCAGCGATATCTGCTTTGATAATTATGGGATGGTTATGGCTGGCAGTGCTTGAATATCGGTGAGCGCAAAAGCAATTCTTTGGCATTTTTCAAGATTGCATCACTTTCGGTGCGTTTGTTATAGCGATGCTTACCTGGTCGTCGGTTCTCATGACTTTTCACGCCTGGTAAGTGGCAGGCATCGGAGCATTTATTTTGATAGAGTTGACCACATTCGGATTGTCGGAAATGATGTTGTGTAGATGGCGGAAAGGCAAACAACGGACACCTTGTAAGTACCTGAAGGTTGGCCTACATTTCAGTCATAATTTCCCGTATCTGAATTATACCAGTCAATTGCTTGTGTTGAGGTTTGTGTCGGCAGCTCTATCTTCTATGCTCACAAACTTCTTACTTTTAAAGTGAAGGACAAGTGCCTGAATAGCACAGTTCCACTTAGCTTTGACACCATAGACTCCTGATTTCTGCTTTCACAATAAAAGGCTCATTCATCTTCAACTTCAAGCTTCCCGCCGCAGAATCAAAGTGCGGTGGCATCCGGTCTTCAGGCTAAATGCTGATCGTGGTGATATTCCCCCGCGGCACCGAACTCCGCAAAGTTTCCCCACATTGACGATCGGGTAATAACCCGAACTTCGTCGTCATGTAAGGTACATGCTGGTTCTAGTGACATCCTGTAAATTGGATTTAAACTATGTTTCCTATTGTGTTTGCAGAGTTCAGACTATTTACCCATTTTGCCGGAGGGACAACAATTTGCAATCTGATCCTTCGCGCCGGTCTGTAGGTGAACTCAATCTATTTGCAGCTATTCATTTTCCTATATAATCCCTAACGCTCCTTCCTCCCTCTCCCCGTCGTGGTGCAAGGAGCAAAGTTGTCGCTGGCATAAGTGAGCAGATAGAACTGCCAAGATGAAGCGACTCCCACTCTTGAATTATTTTCTGGTGCTGCTTCCATTCGCATCTGCATTGGGACAAGAGCCAGTTCTTACGACAACCTCCCCCACTGACGGATCTCTGCTTCAACTTGCGGGTGCCAGCCTTGAAAATGAAATTTTGGTTTCTTCTGACGACTGGTGGGGCGTTATTCGCGCTGCAGAAGACTTGGCCTCGGATTTTGGGAAGGTCACGGGAAAGAATCTAAGTCTTGCTTCTTGGAGTGGTAACACGACGGTTCGCAATGGCCAGACGACACAGGTATGCTATGGTGCTGCTGGGTGTCATGATCATGTTATTGTGAAAGGGAATCAGACGGAGGTTGTGTATACTTATTATCCGCCAACGAGCGATGTCAATGTGAGTCTTGTCCCAAAAGAAAAGGAAGGAAAACAAGTGAGGTAAGGTACAAAGACTAATGAATACCAGTACACTCTTGGATTGCCTGTCAATATCACGGGGCCAACACTCCTATCCTCTGTTCCGAGCAAGACGGTCATTATCGCCGGTACGATTGGCAAATCATCTCTAATCAGCAACCTCATTCTCACTGGCAAGTTGAACGTCAGCGCCATCGATGGAAAGTGGGAGTCTTTCACTTCAGAGGTCATCTCGTCACCGTTACCTGGGGTTCAGAGAGCCTTGGTCGTTGCTGGGAGTGACTTGCGAGGGACGATTTTCGGCCTCTATGATATCAGCGAGCAAATGGGCGTCAGTCCTTGGTGGTGGTTTGCAGATGTGCCCGTAAAGAAACAAGACGGTGTTTGGGCCCTTACGAAAAAGAAAATCCAGGGTCCGCCGAGTATAAAATATAGAGGTATCTTCATCAATGACGAACAGCCCGGTCTCACCAATTGGATCAGGTAAGTCCTTTCTTACCCCCTGTCTGACTTCGGAGTCTGATCTCAAACAGTGAAAATTACACACCGGGAAAGTATGGAGCTGGATACAATCACTTTTTCTATCCGAGAGTGTTTGAACTACTTCTCAGGCTGAGAGCAAACTATCTTTGGCCGGCTATGTGGGGTAGCATGTTCAATGTCGATGACTATGAGAATCAACCGCTTGCTGATGCGTTCGGAATTGTGATGGGTACTAGTCATACTGGTGAGTTGTGATGTTCCTGACAATGAAAAGTATTCAAAGTAGCGTGATTAACCGAGTCCAGAACCTATGATGCGAGCAACAAACGAGTGTAAGTTGAGAATTTTCTGATTTACTAGATCAAGGAGCTGATATCAAGGGTAGGGGGTACCTTCGGTTCTAAGTACGGTGGCAACAACCAATGGGAGTACGATACCAATAACGCTTCCATCATTCCTTTCTTAACATACGGAGCTCAGCGCGCGGCACCATATGTCCAGAACTCATTATTCACCATGGCCATGCGCGGCAATGGAGATACGGCTATCGACCTCACCCAAGCCCAGGCGATCCAGGTCCTAGAAAACGTGGTGGCGGAGCAGACGAAAATTCTAAAACAAGTCTTCAATAATAGTGCGATAGAAGATATTCCACAGATGTGGTGCTTGTATAAGGAAGTACAGGGATATTTCGAGGCTGGGATGAGTGTCCCTGAGTATATTACTCTTCTTTGGAGTGATGATAATTGGGGAAATGTGAGGAGGTTGCCGCTTGCGAATGAGACTGATAGAGTTGGTGGAGCAGGTGAGTTTAGTTGTAGCCGCTGTGTGTGCTCAATATTGATGGATCATCAGGAGTCTATTACCATGTCGATTATGTTGGAGATCCTAGGTAGGTATTCTTCATCCGTGTTAAGCATTCGCAATGCTGATTTGTGTAGGGATTACAAGTGGATTAATACCATTCAGCTTGAGAAGACAATCGAACAGGCAAGAACCCGCCTAAAATACAATCTCCATGTGCTGACAATCAAAAGCTGCAACTTGCATACGCCAGGAAGGCAGACCGAATCTGGATTCTTAATGTTGGTGATCTTAAACCACTCGAGATTCCCATCAACCACTTTATGGACCTGGCTTATGACACACCTAAATGGGGATACTCGAGCGTACCCACCTGGCTCGAAGGTTGGGCAAGTCGCGAGTTCGAACCTTCTCTTGCAGCCAATATATCCTCTGTCATGGATCGCTATGGAATGTACGCCGCACGCCGAAAATACGAACTTATTGACCCCACGATTTATAGCGTGATCAACTACAACGAAGCAGATGCAGTCCTAGCTCAGTGGACAGCATTGGCCAAAGATGCGCAAGCTATCTATGACCAGTTGAACACTGCGGCTCAGCCGGCGTTTTACGAAATGGTGCTTCAACCTGTGCTTGGTGGCCAGGTGGTTCATCAGATATACGTTGGTGCAGCCAAGAATGCATATTATACGGAGCAGAAACGGAATGCGGCTAATAGTGTTGCGATGGATGTGCTGAAGGACTTTCAGATGGACCATGCTATCACGCAGCGGTATCATGATCTGTTGGGAGGAAAGTGGAATCATATGCTGGATCGTGAGTCCTTCCCTACATCCTAGAAGACACATCCTAATCTCTTCGTGGTAGAAACTCATCTTGGATATGATTACTGGTGAGTCTTCTCCCCTGTCATGTAGAGGATTAAACAATCGCTGACAAGCAAAAAAGGCAACAGCCGATGAGAAACGCTCTTCCACCACTCAGCTGGGTTCAAGAACTAGAGACGTCTCTTGCTGGAAATATCGGCGTCACTGTTGAGGGTTCAAATGCGACAGTCTCTGGCGATGATATGTATCACAGCCTCTCTAGTAATACTCTCACCCTGCCACCTATGGATCCATACGGCCCGAGTACTCGCTGGATAGATATTTTTGCTCGCGGGACATCCGGGTGCGGATGGAAAGTAGCGCCTGGTAAAGACTGGGTCATGGCAACGCCTTCCAGTGGCACGACTGGCGGCAATGGCAGTGATACCCGAGTTTATCTCAGTGTAGACTGGAGCCGTGCAAATACGTCCGTGGTGACCATCAATGTAACGTCCAGCTGCGCAACCTGGGGGAATTATGGATCGCCTAAAGTTCAACTGCCAGTGAATCTCACTAGCATCTCACCGACCTTCACCAGCGGCTTTGTGGAGTCTGATGGCCATATTAGCATCGAGGCAGAGCACGCCACGGCGAACACGTCAGTCAACGGAGTGCAATACATTACCATCCCATCATATGGCCGAACATTGTCTGGAGTAACAATCATGCCTGTCATCGCACCTTCTCAGCCAGCAGGTACAGGACCCGTGCTTCAGTACAAGATATATACATTCACGCCAGCGCCGAACGCGACGCTGACACTGTATTTGTCACCCTCTCTGAACCAGAACGGAGCTCTCCGTCCACTGAAATACGCCGTGCAGATCGATGCCCAACCAATCCAAACCGTCCAATTCGTCGCCAACGCTACGAATGGAAATCTTCCCACGGGATGGACAGGTGCTGTTGCCGATGCAGTGTGGGGACTCAGTAGTGGGAACAGCACAACGACTACACACAATTTAAACGCAACAGGCGAGCATACCATCAGTGTCTGGGCGGTGGAACCTGGTGTTGTTTTCCAGAAACTGGTTCTGAATTTGGGTGGGTTGAGAAAGAGTTACCTTGGTCCGCCGGAAAGCTTTCGGGCTGGGGTCGATACCTTAGGAGGATATAAAGGCTTGGACTTTGCAGGCGGTGTGGTGTAGATTCGATAGAGTAGAGGTGTAGTTGATGTGTATCTATTTCCCTACATACATGAAACCCTGGTATTCGCTAGGAGATGCTGTTGCTATAACCTCTTACTCATTCTTTGCATATAACTATCTACATATGCCGAATCAATACTGGAACAAGCTGAGACGGGAAACCGTTCTGGACCTTTATCAATGATCTTGACCTTCTTTGGCGCAGAAAGCGTTGACAAGACTGGATATTCATTTCAATACGATTTAGGCATCTGAGACATCAACTAATATAGGTTTAACACACTAAGAAGTGAAGGACGCTCTGTTCAGGTCAGATGCCTTCGGTACGTTTCCATGCACGACCAGTCACGTGGATCTAACAGTCACCTTCGTCGTGTTTACGACCCACTCCTCTAGGACTATGGAACACTATATTTATTCTTACATATCCTTCCCTCGCCGGAATCACTGAGCATGGTTTCTTAAAAATTTGATAGGTATAGACTACCTCTGGCCTTTCTTAAGTATGATGACTTACATAGCCCATCATTTCATAGATATGGAAGCCTTTTGAGCTTGAACTCTGGCCTTTTTCCCGCCAGGACTAGTTCGCCTTGTTATATTGTCATTCCAGTTTTGAACTCGAACCTGTGGCATACAAATTGAGACTGCCAGATCCAGCGATACAGTCACCTTGTAAGATCACGCGAATATCCTAGGAAAATATGTTCAAGAAGTATTATACTAAGTTAGCTAAAGGATGGAATTATAAAGATAGCTTACAACGTCACCCAGTCAAGTAATCAAACAAAACCGGCCAATGCTATTGCGCCATTCAATACATCAATTGGGAACTTTCGTGTACGACGATGGTTCCGGTACTACCGTATGAAGTCATCCGTTGCTAGAGAAGGTGCACTTCTAACAGGCAGAATGCTGCAGTCGTAAAACAAGAAACGAGCAACAGCATTTATTAACCCCATCCAAAGAAGCCCACGATGATTAAGACAGATATGCTAGCAAACAGGAACACACCCACTAATGATGGGAATAAGGATATCAGCTTTTGAGCCTTGGGCCAGAGTCAAAGGCTCGGTGGACAGTCAGTGAAAAGGTCTGTAACTACACCTAATGGAGCCCAGTGACAGGCCCCATTTCGTTGGAATTACTTTTGTCCATCAGAACACAAGTAGCCATCGCGATTGACATACGGCAACATGATGACATCGCTTAGCCCGTCTAGAAGGGGGAGATTGCTGAGCCCCCCCTTTCAGCTCGCTCGCTTATTGGTCAGACGGCAGAGGCCCAGCAATCTGCACACATAAAAGCCTGTACTCCTCCCTCCCTCCACAACTCCCTTTCTTTGTCTTCTATCCACATCCAATCCATCGATTACTTCCCATAAGTCATCAACAAACTTGTTGTACATCAATAGCACTTGCCTGGACCAACTTAGAAGTTGCTCACGTGAAGAATACTCGGTACCCTCGATTGCTGCTACCACGGTGAGCCATTCTCGCCAAGCCAGATTTTCCCCCGGTCTCCATTCACCGACTTCATCAGCATCTCATCAAAATCTGGTCACCAGTAGTGAAGTCATCAACTTTGAGTACCACACATCATCCCAGGACCCTGGTAAGACAAGTATATTATTCACAAGAACCCCTACGGCCAAAGTTGTCCTTGTCGTCATCTTATCTGTCTTCTCTTCGAAACGGATGCCTACGATGAGGCTCAGCGACTCCCAGGACGAGAAGCCCGCTCCCATTGCACCTCATCAGTTGTCAAGTCTGGGCTCTGATCCAGACTTGATGGAGGTAGCCAGTAAAAAGCACAAGGTCCGCTGGGCTTCCAATCTCGTGACCTATGAACCAAGTAACACTTTGTCCACTCGGTTCTTGAAAGGCAAGCCTAGAGTCTACTCAAAGAGAGAACACTTGTCAAAACGAGAGAGAACAGCAAACACGCAGAAGAATGAAGAAGACGACGTCCCCAGAAACAGTCTCACCCCTTGGGATGACACTATCACAGTACAGACAACAAGTCGACAGTGGCGGATCGCTTCCGGACAGTATCAATCAGAGAGGGGAGAACCGACACATGACGAGGATCCGCGAAGGCCTCGCAGGTCTAGCCGACACGTTCCTCCGTCCGTGCCAGAGCCACCAAGCAGACAAAACAGTCTTAACACACCACGACAAGGAAACTTGCTCTCACCACAATTCTCAAGCTATGCAAACTCAAGCTTTTGCTCATGTTATGAGGACGAGACAATCCAGAATCGTGGATCGAGGCAACGCAAGCACTCAACAGCAGCGGACTTGGAGGAAGGATCTATGAGTCAGAAAATGCACTCTCAGCGTACAAGATCCTTCTTCATATATAGCTGCAATTGCACACTAACTCTTCTTAGTATCAGCTGCCCGTGATTATATTCAGCGGGGCACACCGACGCTGCCTGTTGCAAGCAGATACAGCGCAAGTGATCGCTCTATGATTCAGCCACCAAAATTGGTTGCAAATACGCAAACACAAATCATGTTTGATGACTTTGTGCTTTTTGATGATAGTGATACTGACTATGGGCCATATGTTGCATGAACAGCGACCGTAGTATGACGTATACAATGCCAGGCAGCAACAAGAAGCCGGAGTTGGAGTTGTTTGTTCAATTGTGAGGTAAAGGCGTTTGAAACTTGTTATTCAGAGTACGCTTTCACTATTTTTGGGTGCGCCGTGAATAGCAGTAATGATATTAGAATATTTTAGGGAATAGGAAGATAAATGGAAAGACCATGGCTGACGCATTCGAAAATAGCTGTGTTTTCCAGTAGGGTAGGTGGTTTGAAAGTGCAGTGCAGCCAGTATATTATAAAATAGGAAGGCCCGACCAGGCAGAGGCTTTCAATATGGTTTAGCGGATGTTTTTCCATCGATTCGAAGAGAGCAGGTATTGTGTTGGTGAAGATATCCAAACTTTGAAAGTTGAGGTGTCGTTGAACTTGGCTCGGAATTCGCGATTACCTAAGATCCCCTTCCGCTGCTGCTTTTGTAGACGGTTTGCCCCGCCAATAAAGCAGCAACAAATCTACCCCACCAAAGAATCTTACAGTCGTCAAACCTTCAACTTCCAACAACGTCTACTCTACAATTCACATTTCTCTAGATCGCCAATTCTCATAAAGACTTCGACACCCTTCCGAAATATATACATCTCAAAATGGCCGACTTCAAGCCCGTTTACACCGACAAGGCTGCTTTCCGTATGTCCTTCCACCCCACTATTGCTCAAGCTCGATACTGACTCCCTTTGCAGCAGCAGGACCTTACGTAGGCAGTCCGCAGCCCTCCATTGGAGCCCTAAGCTAACGATATATAGTCCCAAGCCATTGCGACACCTCACACCATCTATTGCTCCGGACAGATCCCCTGTGATGCAGCCGGAACGATTCTTACCCTCGAGAGCTCCAACATCAGCGCCATGACCGAGCTCTGCATCAAGAACCTGACCGCCGTCCTCGAAGCCGCTGGTTCATCTCTCAGCAAGGTCGTCAAGGTCAACATCTTCTTGAACTCCATGGACCACTTTGTCGAGATGAACAAGACCTACGAGACTTTCTTCACCCACAAGCCAGCTCGCAGCTGTGTTGCTGTCTACCAGTTGCCAAAGGGTGTCCCTATCGAGATTGAGTGCATTGCTCTTGCTTAAATGGTATAAAAACCGGAGCAAAAAGTTTGGCAGGGCATTTATACTGAGAATAGACGACCGGGATATTGTATATGTATCCTAGATATATATATTCACATCGAATATCAAAAGTGTTCAGTATGAATTAGCCAATATTTGCTTCATCGTGCTCGAATTCGTATTATAAGTTACCATTGGAACTTCTCTTACTACTGAAGCCCTCAGAATGGCGTCTCCTTCTAGCAGTCATCCGTTCCAACAACATATGCATTAAACTCTCTACAATCTCACCCAGCAAACTATGAGACATCTTCACATTATATGCTCGCTGCAATTTGGACGGTTGGCTATCGCAACATCGGTCCAAGGCTTTTATATCTTATAGGCCCCCTTTGTCCTTAATTTCCACATTAAGTTAAAGGTTTAAATACCTCGTACAGATGCTATAAAGCCAGTCAATTGTGCCATAGTTTCCCTGTTAGGTAACCATTAATCAGCGGTTAGGGAAACCTAGCTACGCTACAAATTCAAATGGAATGTGGTCTTACTATTAGCTTATGCAACGGTACCGAAGCAGTTACTCGTGTGGGTCACAGCGAAGTATAGAATCTCCGACAGCCAATTAGGATGGCCTCCTTACATGGCATATTCTAAGCAAAGATATCTAGGCGAGCAACAAGATATTGTTAAGAGGTCAAGAGAAAATATGTTCAGCAAGGTAAATGAGAAGAATTGCTGTCTCAAAACATGTGTTTTAATTTATCCAAGCTTTTTTGAATAATATATAATTTAACTATTGATATTGAGTATTCATTCACCTATTCCAAGCCTTCTTAAATAGTATATAGTAAAACTATTGATCTTAGTAATGCTTCACCCATTTACTCCAAGCTTTCCTAAATAATATATAATTTAACTATTGATATTGAGTATTCATTCACCTATTCCAAGCCTTCTGAAATAGTATATAGTAAAACTATTGATCTTAGTAATGCTTCACCCATTTACTCCAAGCTTTCCCTAGCCTTGACCAAGCAGTTTTCGATGATATCAACCCATTTCAAGGCATTTCCAAAGTCCTTATCATCAATACTCTCCACAAGTCCAGGGAAGACAGCACCAGCGTAACCGGTCCACAAGCCAGGCGCAAAAACGACGTGCTTAAACCAAGACCTGCCATCCAAGCCTTCCTTATACAAGAACTGTCTCTCGATGTACTTGTACTTGGAGTTGACTTTGCGGATGTTGTAGATGAGGCGGAGCTTGCTAAACCACTTCCACCAAGGGATGCTATCTCCGGCTTGGGCGGTAAGATCAGCTGCCCAGGCATCGTGAGCGATGCTTGCTGTGGTGAGCCTGGCGACGGCCTTGTGGAGTTTGGAGAAGCTTTGCTTCAAATGTGAGGCAGAACCCTTGGTCTCGACCACCGTGGGACGGGCTCGTGCTTCTAGCTGATCATCCTCACTGTATATGCCAGCGATTGAAGCATCGAGCTTGTCTTCCACGTTGGCAATGTAGCCCTTCAGCGCAATGGCATAATCGGTTGCGTTGAGTGGGATGACGGGTGCTTCGATGAGTTTTGCAGTATACAGCGACCAGATCTTAGTCATTGCAATATGGTAATGAAAGCCTGGGTCTCCATATGTGTTCATCCAGTGGTATGAATCGTAATTGGAGTGGTAGTGGTACACCGGAGCTCCCTGTGGCGCACTATTATCAGGGCCAAAACCAAGGTCGATGGAAGGGACTCCAGCGAAATCTTGAAAGGCTGTGAAATCAGAGCCACTTCCCATGGTGCTAATCGATTTATCCCAGAGGTCTAGAATAGTTTGCCCAGGGACGGTTTGGTTGGGGGACTGAACCTGGCCAGCGACCTCATACAGGAGCTTGTTCATGAGCGGACTGGCAGACGCCGAAAAGATTGGGCCAGTCGTGGCCACATCGACATTTACATATGCAACGTTGGCATGGGAAAGCCATGGGAGATATTCCTCAACCCATTCGGTAGAGCCAATCAAGCCATATTCCTCGCCGTCCCAACTTGCAAAGACCAGAGTACGGAGAGGTTTCCAGCCTTTGGCAAGTGCTTCGCCAAAGCTGCGAACAACCTCGTTGAGACAAGCCGAACCACTGTTTGGATCTCCAGCACCTCCTGCGATCCAAGCGTCGCGGTGGTTGCCAATGACGACAACTTCGTCGGCCAAGGTGCCATTGATGACACCAATGACGTTCCATAGCGGAGTAGTAGTGTAGTTTTGCTCATTCACAAGGTTGAGGACAATATTATCGGGAGACGGGCCAACATTGTACTCAACGCCCTTGTAGCCCAGTCCAATATTTGTCTGCCAATACTTGTTCAGGTCCTTAGCGCTTGGGCCAATGCCATTGAGCGCTTTAAGAATGGGTAGCGCATCAACGTATGATATTGGAATGGAGGGAATAGACGGTATTTTCCCTTCAACTGGTTCACGAGGAACACCAGGCAGTGATGGGTATCCTGGTGTGGTTCTGTGATCAGGGTTAACTAACAGTTTTGCTGTTACGTTGGGAAACTTACGGATCACCTGGAGCGACACTCAAGAACTGAGTACTTCCTCTCTGGACACTGCTTGGATTTCTTGCGATTCCTTTCGGATAGAGCGCAACACCATTTTCCTCGGTTGCCTTTCCATCATCACCAGGATCACTATACAAAATACAGCCCACAGCACCCAGGTCCTGCGCACGCTTGACCTTCAATCCTCTAAAAATCCCACCATATCTGGCAATGGCAATCTTTCCCTTCAAACTGATATTCTTCGCAATCAGATCCTCGTAATCTTGATAAGTTCCGTAGTTGACGTAGACAAAAGGGGCAGTGACATTTCCAGAGGCTGAATACCCGTGGAAAGTTGGAACACGATTGGCAAGACCAGTGGTGGGGTCTTCTTCGAGCACATCCTCTTCCAAGCTGGCTTCAAACTTGAGCTTAGCGCCGTCGTACATAGCAAGTCGGTGGCCCAGAGGATAATTGATGTAAGTATCGTACGCAGCAACAGTGGCTTTGACACCAAACTCTTCCCACTTCTCCTGAGTCCAGACCACCTGGCTGTAGTTCTGTCCAGCTAGATGCGGTCCCGACGTATAGTACTTGCTCCACTCTTGTGCCATCTCCTCCTTGGGAGTTTCCAACAGGATGGTTTTCAACTCATCAAACGAGATGGCGCTATTTCGACCATCAGGTATTGGGACAGAAGGGTGATCGTGAGGTCGGCGATGGCGATGGTGCACGGGAAGCAGTGCCATCGGAATGATAAAGAAGATCATCACCGCCACCATGGTAGAACCCAAGGCAACGGTGCAGAATCTGCGAGTGACATTGTGAGAATATCTCTGGCGAGGAGGAGCAACAACAACGGTCGTAATCAACGGTGTCCGCTCGTTGTTAGCCATCTTATCGTCGTATATTCTACCCATGGCGAATTAGCAAGCAGGACGAGACGCTGAAGCTAGAACTAGAGGCTGATAAGAGCTCGTGACAGCTCTGAGAGCTCGAGGAACAAAGGGCAGAACAGCACAGCGCGATAATAGCTGTCCTATACCAATGACGATGGGTGCACACCTGTTGCACGAAGCAATTGAAGGAGGGAAGCTTACGAGGGAATCGATGAGCAGTTAAGCAAGGAGGTGGAGTTTCACCGACCTGCCTTTCTTGTCAAACTCCGTAGCTCTAGCAAGTACCGGCCCGCCTGCGGATACCAGCTCTCCCCGCCAAGACGATATCATCATCCACGGATAGAATTGCGCCGCTAGGGTTTTCATGCCTTATCGGTCAGGTCATGTTATGCCGAGCTCGGCCATCCCGTCCGTTGATTCGGTCTGAGCCGGCAGAGACTGGACTCTGCATTCCTCTCCTCCAGGAGACTTTTATAAGAGAGAGGGACAAAATTCTAGGTGTATATATACGTGTTATATAAGTTCGCTGCCGACAGTCAGATCACTAGATTAACCTTACCGGCAACAAAACTTCCTACCATGCTGACAGTCCCATTTCTCTGAGCCGTAAATCATAGACCGTGTGTCTCAACTCTCGAGGACAAAAGGCCTCGCTGCCTGATCTTTCGCCTCGACGGCCTTCGACCAATAAGCGACTGGGCAAGGCCATGGGCAAAGCTGACCGGACATGGGGTTGTTTATCCTCCAGCCTGATATCGTTCGAGCTCTTCAGAGCCTTAGTCATCGGCTTTAATCTATCGGTCAAAAACAGACCCGCTGAGCGGCAAGTCCCACTTCTGATTGGAGCCGGAGGTGTGTAGCCGGTTGCAAAGCCTAGTGCAAACCGAACGAAAGATGGGGGTATAATAGCCATTTGCATCCTTTTCTCATGTTGCTGTTTTCGTACAAAACAACCGTCAACAACCCCCAACACAGCCGTCCAACCCGGTCGAACCAGACTCCAGTCACCGTTTATAACGTATCTCCAAATCCCATCTCCTACGAGCCTTCCATGCCCCTAAACGCCGTGAAATACTGGACCGTCAGACAAATACTGGAAGCCGAAGGATTGCCTCCGTCATTATGGTGAAAGGGTCACGTGCACCGCCGAAGCTGCCCTCCAAGCAGTTGGCCATCCTTGGTAAGTCTTGGAGATCCATCCTCTTTACAGGTTGCGCACAGTCTGCCGTAGCCAGGAAACATCTTTGCTCAAAGTTCTCTTGAAGTTTGCTCTGTCTACACTACTCCGTAGTTAGACTCCGAACTCCGTACTACCATTCGAACCCTTTCGTCGTAGCACTGATGGGGTATGATCTGCCTTGGCTAGGCTTGACTGCGCTGCTCCGGTTTGCATGCTCTTCCTGTTCCCGCAAAGCAGCCTTCAGAAACAAAAAGACTGACTCTCCACAGCAATATGTAGATTTGCCGAACCCGTCGCCTTGACTTCGGTCTTCCCGTACCTGGTAAGTGCTCCTTCTTGGCTCGAGAGCATGTCCTTGCTAACCCAGCTCCACAGCCTGAAATGATCGAAAGTTTCGGCATCGAGAAAAAAGATGTTGCCAAGTGGGCCGGCATCACATCCGCTGTGTTTTCTCTCTCGCAATGTCTGACAGCTGTGGTCTGGGGAAGAGCCTCGGATATGATCGGCCGAAAGCCGACCATCATGATTGGTCTGACATGTACCATGATTTCCAGTTTGCTATGGGGAATGTCGACGAGCTTGCCGATGGCTATTATAGCTCGAGCATTGTCTGGTGGTTGCAACGGAAATGGTGAGTGGTGTTAAGAGCTTGTCGATGCAATGCTAACCTGAGTTCAGTCGGTATCATTCGAACCATGGTCGCCGAAATGGTCCCTGAAAAAGAGCTTCAACCTCGCGCATTTTCAATAATGCCTCTAGTTTGGAGTCTGGGAAGTATTTTTGGCCCGTCGTTTGGAGGCTTCTTCGCCAAGCCTGTCGACAACTTGCCAGGATTGTTTGGAAATAGCAAGTTCCTGGCAAGATTCCCATTTGCTCTACCCAATATTGTTGCAAGCGTTTTCTTCATCGTTGGAATCAGCACTGGAATCTTGTTTTTAAAAGTAAGTCGTTGGCTGCCGTGTGAGTTCTTGAGCTGATAAGTCCAGGAAACACTAGAATCAAGGAAATACAAAACGGATTATGGTCTTGTGCTTGGTGAAAGGTTAAAGAGCCTGTTCAAGAAGAAGAAGCCAAAGCAGTTCAGAAGACATTCTGGCTATGATGAATCCGCTGCCTCGCTTCTTCGACCAACATCAGCAGACTCCTCGGCATCGAAAGTATTTGACGATGAATGGCAATCATCAAAACCGGTCCTGCCACGACCAACCATGGTAGAAGTCTTCACACGTCAGTCCATTATCAACCTTATGGCATACACCTTCCTCGCACTCCACTCCGTCGCTTATGATCAACTTCTTCCTATCTTTATGCACCACCCAAGACAAGTTCCCGACTCCTCAAACACGTCCCTTCCATTCAAGTTCTCTGGCGGCTTTGGTCTTGGGTCGGGCCGCATCGGAACACTGTTCACCATGTACGGTGTCTGTGGATGCTTGATCCAATTCCTTATTTTCCCACCTGTAGCTCGCCGATTCGGAGTATTGAACTGCTTCAAAGCATGTGGCATCGCTTTCCCACTGATCTGTTTCGCGACACCATACACCGCGCTCATCCAAGACTCTCCCACGCAACAGTTTGCCATGTTCGGTATCATGCTTGTAAAGTGTTTTGCTGTTATTTTTGCATTCCCATGCTCTGTTATTCTTCTGACCAATTCTGCTGCCAGTCTAAGGATTTTGGGTACCTTAAATGGATTTGCCGTGTCCATCTCCGCCGTGGGTCGAGCTATTGGGCCAGCCATGGGTGGAGCCGCATTTACCTGGGGACTGGAGCGGGGATACGTGATCACGCCATGGTGGCTACTCGGTATTATCTCTGCCGTTGGGGCAATTCCCATCTGGTATTTGGTAGAAATGGATGGATTTAGCAAGACCAACGCCGATGATGCGGAAGATTCGGACTTCGAAGATGACCGTCTGCCTCAGATTGCCGAAGACGAGGAAGAGCGAGCTATCCTTAATGGCGACGAGTCCATGAAGCCTTCCAGTGAAGAAGATGCTCTTTTGACCGTAAATGGCTCTGATTCTGGCGCGGATTCGAGGCCTTTAAGTATTCCCCCAAGGAGAATGAGTAGTCCTATCGGCCTTAGAGGAGGAAGTGTCGGGCCTGGTGGTAGTAGAAGGCTAAGTAACGGTCTCGGACACAGCAATGTTGGTCATGGCACTGGAGGATCGAGTTTCCACTAAGTTCGATCTTCTCCCATAGAGAAGCGGCATGAATATTCGCATTTTTGAGAGGAAGACTGCGTAGAAACTTCTGCCATGGATTGGGCTCTGTTTAGCGAGCGTTGTTTACTTACATTCTTTCCCACTAGTGGGCATATTTGCATGCTTGCATATGGTTATGTCTTAAATACGAATTGACGACCGTGAAAACGAGATTGGAAAAAGAGCCAGGAAGGATGGTTGTTAGGATGGCCTTGATGAGTTAATTTCTTGATGATATGATCTTGTAATGCCTTATATAGAATTGAATTGAGGATCTTTTTTGCACTTTTGCCCTTTGAATCTGTACCTTGACTCATGTATATCGTTTTTGGGCAGTCCTCGCCATAGCGGAGGTAGCATCTGTACTACTGATACAGAAGTCTGTCTAAAGTTTGTCTTCTCCAGCCTCGACTTCCTAAACCTGGTTCATGTAATGTACTCAGTTAAGAGAACCAGCAAAAGCATAAAACTCTTCCAAATATGAATGTGACAGGTTTCTGACACCATGACATGCTTAATATGCCGATGTCCTTCTTCAACTATTCCGCCGAGGGATAAATTTGCTGCTGTATTTTTTCATAGGCAAATAGGCAATTACCGTTCCAATGTCCTCATTTAGTTGTACAATCGTGGAGTATGAATCGTCGCTCTGCCACTCTCAGCTGTGCCTTTTTAATACAGGTAGCGGCAAAACATCCTGTTAGCCGCGCATCCCGTGTAGGAAGCGAAAGTCGTTTTACCGCTCTGCATGTGTCCTTTTCTTTTGCTTCCCTAGAAAAGAAAAATCAACTCTTCATATAGAAATAGAACTGCAAGTCATGATCTATCTCATCAATCCACAATCTCCGATCAGGTATCACTGCAACGTTTCTTCATCGAGTCGGTTGACGGAAGAGAGGGGGCCACTCTTGTCGGCAGTCTATCTCAATCAAGCGACCAGCACGACTCCGGCCGTCCTTATCGTTTCCCCGATACAGGTACACCTTCTACAACCAGGCTAGAGGATCGTCGTGTACCTGGCATGAACCATCGCGATAAGAAGGTCAGAGACATACAAACGCACCATGGCTAATCGAAATATATTATCATGTATCCGCCACTGCATGCAGGCCAGGCACCTCGTTCTCCTGCTTGCGTCGTGCTCTTGCGTGGGAGGAGTCGCGCTATTTATCACTCGCTCGACCGCAGCACTCTCCTACTTGCAATTCCAGGACTGCAGTGCTTCCAATTGCGATCTTGAAGATACCTGGTGGTTGGGCATTCTTTCGACGACTCTCACCATGCGCTCTTTTCTGCTTCAGGGTCTCTTCTCGGCTTATGTCCTTGCGGGCATGGTCGTACAACGCGCGCCGTATCCGATCCAGGACCGCCAGGCCGTATCTCCTTCGCAACCTCTCGTCGACTTCCAGGTGTATGAGCCGGTCTTGACTCCGTCTGGCTCCAGTAACGAGTATGGCTGCATCTACACCAAGACTCTGATGGAACATCAATTTGCGTCCAGCTATGGAATACCTTTCGTTGGTATGAAATTCTGAATGAATGACAGTTTTGCTGAAGATTGCTGACTCTCGCTACCAGGAAATTACACCCCTCCTCCATGCAGCTTCAATCGCGTGACCATGAACTTCACTGTCACTTCTGTTGGTCGCCAGTATGATCGTCTTGCAATGATGTATCTGGGAGATGTTGAAGTCTTTCGCACATCTACGGCCGAGCCGTCTACCAATCTCTCCATTGTCTATACATACACCAAGGAAATGCAGCAGTATAATGCGCTGTGGAAGACTGACCAGAAAATCATATTCGAGCTTGATAATATCTACGATAGTACCTACACTGGAGCTTGGAACACCACACTGACCGCAACATTCTTTACAATTCCAGATTCGCCAGCCGTTGCGGATCAGATTCTTCCCATCTCGTCGCTTTCTTCCGGCTCGGATTCGGCAAGCGCCTTCAGCATACCGGGCGTCAATGCATCTGTATCTTATGTCCTTCCCAAAAATATCAATCGTGCTGTAGTCTCCTTGGAAGCTTGTGGGCAGTCAGCTGAGGAGTTCTGGTACACTAATGTCCCTACCTCAACTGTTGATACCTTCGCAGCAACTGCTGGCTCCTATTATGGTGGTGGTCCTTGGAGAGAGGTGCAACTCCTTATCGATGGCCAAATAGCCGGTGTTTCTTGGCCATTTCCAATCGTTTTCACGGGTGGAATTGTTCCTGGGTTTTGGAGACCTATGGTTGCTATTGACGCGTTCGATCTTCGCCAGCACGAGATCGATATCACTCCTTGGCTTGGTCAACTTTTAGATGGAGAAAGTCATACATTTGAAATCAGAGTCGCCAGTCTTAACGACGACGGAAATGGGCATGTTACCGTGATTGATACAACGAACTCATATTGGATTGTGACAGGGACAATTTTCCTGTTCCTCGATGCAGAGGGATCAGTCACGACTGGAACTAAGCCAGTTATCACTGCCCCAGAGCCTGTATTTGGCTTCTCTTCATCAGTGTCTGAAGTATCTGGAGTCAACGACAGTCTAATATATGAAGTTTCAGCATCTCGTCAAATTTCTGTTTCCGCCATTATTCGAAGCGCAAAAAGTACACACAATGCTTCATGGTCCCAGACGCTTTCCTACTACAACTACGACGCAATTACAGCTGAAGGATTCGATCAATACACTTTACAGACCACAAATGGGAAAGATGTCTCTACGTCTGGATACTCTAACATATACTCATACCCGATGAACGTGAACTCATCGTATTCTCAAACTAGTACAGCTCTCGGTATTAACGGATCTATTGTCCACGGCCTTGACTTTGAGGTCTATGGTCCTTCAGTATTCCCATCTGGAATTCAAGTATTCAATAATACGGCACCCTCCTTCTTCAATCTTGGAGGCGACCAAACACCGCAATCAATCCAAGTCTCAAGTTCACTGCCGAAATTCTCCGGTGCAGTCCTTTCAACCACGCAGTCATCAGTGGCCCAGTACTATTCTTCAACCAACAATTCCTACAGTTTTGGAACCACTTCGCAAGACTTCACCTTTGGAGGTGTAGAGGTCGGGGAGCCGGGAACTACCTATGAGTTGTACAGCAGACATGTCAAGGCTGTCAACAACACCATTGCCTATGATGGCCAGACCTTGGTTGGTGAGAGCTTCGGTATTGGAACTACGAACCATGGTGCAACTACTAAGATGGATAACGCACATTGGAAGGCTTACAGTGTCAAAGCTATATTGGGTAAAGGAGACGGGCCGCCCAAGATTGGTTCTTGAACAAAATCCTGCCGGGTTTTATATTTCAGCAGATGACGTATGGGATTTGAAAAGGGGTACATTAAATAAGAGCTTTATCCTGTACATCTGAATCTGGCACAAATACATATCTAATTATATATATTTTTGTGTTGCGGCCACTTTCAATACTACCACCACTTGTAATTGAACACGATCAGTCAGAACTACCTTGAAGGTTGATCTCTACTACTTTGCTAGGTATTTTACGCCTATGATTCTCTCATAATTGCTACAGATCTCATTTTAGAGACTACTACTCTGGTCATATGCTTGGCCCTGGTGATTCACGGAGACCATGGCTCCAATCGTAGGGAGCTTCGAGGCTTTCGCAATCAAGAATTCCTTCACAATATCAACTATTCGTCGTAATACTCCTCGGATTGACAGCCTTTACCGTTGTGCTACTTTATACCGGGTCCCCCAGTTTATTACAAACTTATTCTAAGAGGTCCAATGATCAATTCTTGGTTTCGGCTCTTGAGTTCTGCGCATAAGAGCTCTTGCATCCGACTGAGCGCTATAACCGAATTTAGGGAGATTGTCATACAAGACAAGAAAGCTAGACAGGTACTAGCGGAAATGAAGCTCGTTTCTGAGATTTTTTATTGTAGATATTTCCGAAAAAAAAGCAACAACAAAATTGCTACTGGATTATTTGAGAGAAATACTTGGTCAAACCGCCCATCGGCCTTACTGATCCTGGAGTGAGATACCAATCACGAGCTGGCGAGATACGAACAGTTTTGATCCAATAGGTCGCTATATCACGGTTAATTTGCATCGACGCCACATCACACGAGGCTCTGAGTGTCATACAAGAGCTTCAGGACTGGAGGATGAAAAGCCATGTCGTCGCAGGGGCCGCTTAGCTGTGCAACCACAAGCGCCATCTCGCAATCGTGCTGATCGAGAGCGTTGGCTAGACCGGTCGATGATGACTCAAGGTATGGTTGAGGCTGAGTACTTGCAGATGCAAGAGCAAACCAATAGCTGCAGTCATCGAACAGATTTCAAGTGTTTGTGCTGACGTTTCAACCCCTCTCTTACATATTATTCTTGAATGACAACTCAGACCCGAATTCCTGAGATCCGCTCTAGAGAGCACCCAAGATATACTTGTTACTTTGCGCAGTTGATTCCTACGATGAAGAAACTACTTCTTAAGATGAAGGGCAATCGTCCCCAGTCGTCGCAAGACATCGCGTCACAGAACATGGCAAGAAGCACGAGGGTACCAAATCGTAAAACACTAATATTGCTGTTTCAAAACTAATATTTTGTGCTACTAAGTCAAACCAAAATCAAGGCAGCGAGGGGATTCCAGAGAATCTCCAACTGGACACGCCTCCGCACAATTCTGCCCAATCCCTAGAATCTTCCAGCGACCAAAAAGCCCAACACGCTCAGGCCAAACTCAAGAGTCCCTCGGAATATGCATATAGAGTAAGCGGTATCCCGCTCGATCACAATATTCCTATGGTAAAGGAATTGGTCGAAAGCAAATTACTGCTACACCCCAGCAGTAATCAAGTTGAGGTGAAGTCTCTGGCATTCAGTACCGATAATCAGACCAAGGTAGCGACCATAAGTTTCACCGAAGCCCCTATCAGCCTAACTAGAAAGGACGGGGAAACCTTTCACATCCCAGAGCTACGGGATCCTGCGGTCCAGGATAGTGATGATTTGGTACCAAGACCCTTATCGATCACGGTTGATGACCATTTTATTGGCCTCACCACGTTGTACTGTCCCTCGGCAGAGGACCATAAATTTGAGTAGGTTTCATTTTACATTTATCTTAGCATTGCTAAAAGAAAAAAGCCTTATAGCTATATCTGGATTAGGAGGCCATGCTTTTGGATCATTCAAGGAGCGAGGTGGCTCACACATGTGGCTTCGAGATTCCCTTCCACATGACATAAAAAGTTGCCGAGTTCTTATATACGGGTACAATACGCAGGTACAGGGTAGCCAGTCTTTCCAAGATCTCGAGGCCCTTGGTAGTACGCTTCGCACATCAATCGAGTCAATGAATGAGGTAGGTTGTATGGGAGCATTTCGATATACCAACATTACGGCTAACTTTACACTTGGGAAGGTCAAGCCACTCATATTCATTGCGCACAGTCTTGGGGGTCTTATTGTGAAACAGGTAGGGTTTATTAAAATCTTCGTCAGGTTGATGGCATCGCTAATATCACATATCAAGGCATTGATTCAGATGGGATCTGGCTCAGACGAAAGCCAGAGAATAATCCACTCCACGTACGGTGTTTTGTTTTTTGGGGTACCTAATCAAGGAATGAAAATCGAATCATTCCTGCCCATAGTAAAACAACAACCTAACGCATCCTTATTGTATACTCTTGGAACAGAATCGCAATTACTTCGTGAACAGTCGCGAGCTTTTCAGAAAGTCTTTGACTTCCAAGATTCGAAGGTTTTTTGCTTCTATGAGACTCTGGAATCCCCGACTGCTGAACAGGTTAGTTTATTTTACACCCCTCATCTAAATTTCAATAGCTGATTCTGATTAGAAAAATGGCAAATTGAGCATGACTGGGCGAGCAACTATCCTCGTAGGCAGTTCTTCTGCAACGCATGGCCGTTCTTGGGAGAGCCAGGCTCATCATATACAAGCAATCAACCGAAATCATTCTGATCTGGTGAAATTTAGAAACACCGACGAAGTTTATAGTACGGTTTTAGCTAAGATTAAGAGCTTTACAACTGAGGCGTCTAAAATGAGGTTTCCACGGAGGTCTCAGGCTGAAGGTATTGAGGTTTGATGAGTTCGTTCTCTATTTGACTGAAAGTCAAATTTGACAATATTTTGACTAGGTGTGACCGCTAATATCTGATTTATTGTAGTTAATCTCGAAAGGAAAGTTGTTAATTGGCTTCACCCGCCAGACGCATCAAGCAATCATAATCGAGCATCTTTGCAGCACCAGCAGGGTACTGGGAAATGGTTTACGGACTGTTCTAGGTTCCAGGAATGGAAAAAAAATCCTGGATCCTTCTTATGGCTCTATGGAATTCGTACGTAAAGCACATAAAGATAATAACGGTCTTAACTGATACATAATAGCTGGATGTGGCAAAACTATTTTAATGTAAATCAATCCTCCTTGTGGTTACCGGTACTAAGACATTGTGAAGGTCGAAAATAATTGATCAAGTCCAGAGTCACTGTCAATCAAACTCAAGATCGGCTGTAGCTTACTACTACTTCGACTTCAACGACAAAGAGAAGCAGAACGTAGAAAATCTCTTTCGATCAATTATCGTACAAATATCCTTGCAAAGCTTTAAGATCCCAAAGCCGTTAACAGACCTGTATTCAAAATTCTACGAGGGGAGGAACCAGCCTTCATGTTACGATCTCTCCCATACCTTATCAGGGCTATTTAAGGAACACGGCCAGGTATATATCTTGCTTGACGCCCTAGACGAGTGCAAAGAGAGCTCTGAACTTCTGAACTGGATAAAGGAGATTTTCAAACACTATTTGTCACAGCTACATTTGATTGTTGCTAGTCGCAAAGAAAGAGATATTGAAATGACGCTGTCAAAATACATGGGCGTTGATTCGATTGATATAATTAACGGCGATGTTGCTTCTGATATCACAGCTTTTATCGAGCATAGATTAGCGGAAGATGATGCTTTGAAGTGTTTACCAGACAATATCAAAGCAAACATTATACGAGTACTGACGGGAGACGCAAAGGGAATGCAAGTAGCTTCTTCACATTACGGTACTTCGCTAATTGAATCAAGGTTTCGTTGGGTATCTTGCCAACTGGATGTCCTAAGCACCTGTAAATCTGCCCGCGAAGTAAAGTCAGCCTTGGAATCCCTACCTAAAACACTCGACGAAACATATGCGCGAGCGTTGGAGAAAATCGAGGCAGCCAATGGAAATGCTAATCTGAGAGATACAACAATCAGGATTCTACAATGGTTGGTTTACTCTGAAGTCCCTCTTCGGATCAACGAGATCGCCGAGATACGTATTACCAAGCCTGGTCAGGATGCAATAGTCGATGTAGAAGATCGTCCCTTCGATCTAGACGATATTACTGTTCACTGCGGGTCATTAGTCACTACACAGAAAGCTTCAAGAAGAGAATTAAAAAGCGACAGACCCATGACAAATGAATCTTGTAAGGAGCTACGGTTAGCTCATTTCTCGGTCCAGGAGTATCTCATCTCAAACCGAATTGTAGCCCGCTGTCCACATTATAGCATTAGCGAACCAGCAGCTCAGCTCTCCATAGCTGGAACATGTCTAAATTATCTTTGGCATTTCAAGAACTTGCCCTACCTGCCTGCTAATACTCTTGACGAATTTCCACTTGCCGGCTACGCAGCACAATATTGGTTTGAGCATATCCGAAAGATTGATCCGAAAGTTGATCGCCAAGACATAGATCAGCGAGTGGTCTGTTTTCTTGAACATCAAAAAGTCTATAATAATTGGATTCAGTTGCACAACCCTGACGAACCTTCGACAACTCCTAACCTGGGATATAAAATTGACCATAAAGCAGAGCCTTTATATTGTACTTCTTTATTGGGCTTAATTGTGCCAATTCGTATACTTCTTATCAAAGGGGCTGATGTTAACGCCTCTCTATCTACTGGCCCCTACGGTAGTGCCCTCGCAGCAGCAGCAGCTTATGGGGATAGAGTAGATGTTGTACAGGTGCTCCTCGAGGCCGGGGCTGATGTGAACGCCTCTCTATCTACTGGCCACTACGGTAGTGCCCTCGCAGCAGCAGCAGCTGATGGTGGTGGATTAGATGTTGTACAGGTGCTCCTCGAGGCCGGGGCTGATGTGAACGCCTCTCTTTCTACTAGCGACTACGGTAGTGCCCTCGTAGCAGCAGCTAGTAGGGGTGGATTAGACGTTGTACAGGTGATACTCGAGGCCGGGGCTGATGTGAACGCCTCTCCTTCTAGGGGCCCCTACGGTAGTGCCCTCGCAGCAGCAGCTAGCAGGGATAGATTAGATGTTGTACAGGTGCTACTCGATGCCGGGGCTGATGTGAACGCCTGTCTTTCTACTGGTGACTACGGTAGTGCCCTCGCAGCAGCAGTAGCAGCAGCAGCTTTTGGGGGTGGATTAGACGTTGTACAGGTGCTACTCGAGGCCGGGGCTGATGTGAACGCCTCTCTTTCTACTGGTGACTACGGTAGTGCCCTCGCAGCAGCAGCAGCTTATGGGGGCGGATTAGACGTTGTACAGGTGCTACTCGAGGCCGGGGCTGATGTGAACGCCTCTCTTTCTACTGGCGACTACGGTAGTGCCCTCGCAGCAGCAACTTATGAGGGTGGAATAAACATTGTACAGGTGCTCCTCGAGGCCGGGGCTGATGTGAACGCCTCTCTTTCTACTGGCGACTACGGTAGTGCCCTCGCAGCAGCAGCAGCAGCTTATGAGGGTGGAATAAACATTGTACAGGTGCTCCTCGAGGCCGGGGCTGATGTGAACGCCTCTCTTTCTACTGGCGACTACGGCAGTGCCCTCGCAGCAGCAGCTTATGAGGGTGAGTTAGACATTATACAGGTGCTCCTCGAGGCCGGGGCTGATGTGAACGCCCATCTCTCTACTTCCAAGTACGGCAGTAGTGCACTTAAGGTAGCAGAGTCTCGGGGTAAACAAGAGGTTGTGCAATTACTCGTCAAGGCCGGGGCTGATATTAACGCCGCTGCTAGGAATCAATGATAGGGCGTTAGCACTCCCTTGTGTTTTGACGAACCTTTAAAAGTCCTAAATACAAGGCCGGATGACCCTCTGCTGATCTACAATATCTCTCCCTTCATGTGCTTAATTTGCATTTTGTGCATTTTTGCATTTTTGAAATCTGACGATAAATATAATACGCCCTATCAGCCGTTGCTGTCCTGCTCGAGAATGAGTCAATACCTGCTGTAGGCGTCTATGGAGTGGCGTAAATATATGTTTATGACAGCCTAGTCTATATAAAAATCAAGAGTGACAAGCCCAAAACGCGTGAGCTTTCCCTTCGACGAGAAGTGGTTATCGAAATTGAAGTTGGGCGTATCTTCAAATGCAACCTAGAACAGTATCAAACGACAGGATAGACAGGGATATATACTCGGCTGAAATTCGGAGTGGAATATGGTTGAATTGGACTGTAAACAGATTCTAGTTTGATATGGTGCCAATTCCCTGGTGAATCTGCGAAAAGTGCAGTTACTAGCTCCATTGAACGTTAACAAACAACATCCTCGAATCCCTCGTCATGAAAACCTTGGATGCATCGAAGGCTTTTTGAAAAAAGAGATGGATACTATTACTGGTTCGGAACAAGCCAAAGACAAGTAACTCGAATGTGAAATTGAGGCAAGCATCAGAAGAAAGGTCACACTACTAGGAGTTTCATAAGATTAGAAAGAGTTGTTTATAACGCACTCGAAGACACTCCCACCTATATCGCACGTCTTACTGAATATCCTTTGCAAATCTCAGATTATCTTTGCAAACAATCCCAGCATGGGCTTGAATACGCTGCGTGTATCGCTATGCTATGTAACGTGCTTTTCTTTACTTTGACTTCGTTGTAGTAAACGGCATTTTAATATCTCTTGGTGTCGTTGTTACAGTTCACGGCTGATGCAAACCTAGAATCTCCGAGGAATTTGTTTTGGGTTCTCTTATTCATTTTGATTGGTTTTCGAAAGTTTCAGCCATAATGAGAGATTGAATATATTGTCCCGTAAATGTACTCCTGCAAAATCTACCAATATTTCGAAAAGAATCGAAGTTAAAATTTGTACAAGAATAGAATGGTCCGCGCCCAAATCCGCAAACATATACCAAAGATGTGGTCTCCACCACTCATCTCCTTATAATCCATTTCTCAAAACTGGCTTTGGGCTACAGCACCGTCCCAGCTCGAAAGTCCCTCATCTTTCCACAGTTTCTTCATGACGAAACATTGGGGCACCCTAATTGACCTCCCATAGAGGCAACTTGATCATCTGATATATTGTTAACGTGGATTAAGTAGCAACATCTCGTGTGTCGAGAAGATATGCACTTACTCAGATCAATACAGACACCGGATTTCTCCGCGTTGGTGGCTGTATCGCAGGTACAGCAGAGTTGGGGTAGGCTAGCGATATCGCACTGGCATGTGTTGACGAAGGAGCCACTACAACATGATTAGTGCGCTGATTTCAGATCAGGGAGATGATATAAGGGGCCATTCTTACTTGGCTTTCCACTATGATGAGAATTAGCACTGGTGTAGGCAGATGGTCTGGTACATGCGTGGGTCACTTACCGAGAGGTTTGCATCGTTGTTCATGATGCAAGAGCTTAGGTCGACAGTTGAGTTGGTATATGTCCCGTCGGCAGCCTCACATTCTCCCGAGAGCCAGCCATGAAGGGTGACGGAGAAGCCCAGTCGTCCCGTATAGTTCCGTTGATAGCTGAAGGTGGAGGGATCACAGGCTGTATAGAAGCCACCATCAGCTTGACTCAAAGCCAGCGTGCTCAGGATGGTGGCTACGGTGAAAGCGAAGGATCGCATGATGAGAAGGAGGCTAGCGGTATAGTAGCGGATAGTTGTGGTATAGAGGAAGATCTGCGTTGAGCCACGACTTTGAGTTCGCCCTCGTCCTCTTTATAAAAGTCCCGAGTAGACATGCCCTACCAGAACCATGCGTGCAAAACGTGGCGAGGGCAAATCGATTACCGGGGCTAAAAGCAGGGGCAGATTTTGAGTCCCAAACCAAAGGGATGCCTTTATTTGCAAGACATCTTCAACGGTGATTCGACCTTTACCCTAGTGGCCAGCAAATGAGTTGAGCCTTTAGCCTGGAACGGCACGTCGATGGGCGGGATCAATGTCCCCAGGCAGTTATGACTTCCCAGTCCAGCTGTTCGCCCGAGACATTCCAGTCTCTACTTTCTAGTTGTGGTTTAGTCGAGCTGGACGTTAAGGCACGCCGGGGGATATGTGGAGGAGGAGAATAAGAAGGTAAGCTTGTGAACTGCCACAAGTGTACCTCCGCTGGGCCAATCTCTCGAACTGGGGGCCCTCACTGAACCGTGCAGTGGGTTGGGCGCGAAAAGTGCCCCCTGATCTGATAAAGCCCCTGCGGAAGCACCGAAGCGTTTGCTGAAGTGGGAATGCTCAGGTGGGGACTTGGCCTGCCGGGGGGGATGTTTCGCCCCAGCCCCATTCTGCCATTTCTCCGATGCGTACGTTGCTCTCAAGGCAGTGGGCGCAATCTCGATGTGTTGATTCGGGTCCGTCCACTGAGTGAGTGAATCAACGAGGCCGCGAGCTTTGTGGGGAAGAGGACGAGGAATTTCCCCCGTCGGGCCAATACGAGCGCAGCCTTGCATCAAATACCCGGAAGCTCAAACCCATTGGCGAAGCTGCTTTCTAGAACTACCACTCGGCATTTGGGAGGGGAGTGGACTCAGTGGCATATCTCAGGTTCATATTTCGACATTCTCTCCACTTAGTTCGGACCTGAGAAGCAGCCAAGGCAGGGCAAGGGGATGAGGCACGAAGCTTATGTGATTTGCAAGCCTTGGTAATCAGAAGCATTCGTGACAAACATTTGAAGTCCACCTGGGCTTGCTTTTGAAGTGGTGAAGTACCGAAGATCGGCTTACGGAGGCCCCAGGATCAGGCGTGGACGAGGCCGCGCACCCCGGAGCTTTTTTCCGTCTGACTCGGCTTGGCTGCCAATGAACAGGCCCATCACAAAGCTTGATTCTGCGGCCCTGTGGCTTAACGCTCGTCTTAAGCCCGGTGCCCGCCAGTCCCTTCAACCTGCAGAAAAGCCTCGGTGCTGTTCCTCGAGGCATGCAGACTACACTCTCTGGGTTCTGGCTGCTACTCAGCGCGGAAAGGTGGACACGGTTGGGGTGTCCAGCGGGCCAGAACGTTGGGGGTTGTATGTCACAGCTATCGCTTAGCTATCCTGCTGCCAGCTACCGGTGTTCCTACTGATATCAAAGCGCGATAGAGTTCTGCAGCCGGAGTCACGATCCTGCTCCTTATTACCCAGTGTGTGATCCGCGCGGATCACGCCTGGAGTGGTTCTTGGGCAAGGCCACTCTGATCGACCCGATACCGCTTGCCCACCGAGAGCTTCAGGCGCGAATCGTGGCTGTGATCACCCGGCACAATTGACAAGAGTATCATAGTAGCGCGGGATCATGCACGTAGGGCGCTGTCGAGAGGACCCTGCCGCCTCCGTCCGGTTCTGTAAGCCATTTGTCAACGGATAATACATTGGCACTTGACTCCCCGGTTCCTGGATTGTTCGACCTGTCACGAAGCAGGAAACAGGCGAAAAGCTTGACTAAGCTCAGTTTATAGGTGTGCCTTGCTCTCTGTGTGGATTGAGGTGTTCGTGCGTGAATTTAAGCCGCTTCCTTCGACTCATTTGTTAAACTGTATTCGAAGTTGCAGTTATGCAGCTGCTATTGCTTTTTGGCGGAACCGGCGACGTGTCGCTCGGATACGACAAACGAGAGAAATCTTCGAGTAGTCGGCGAATTCCTTCATCTGCAAGATAAAACCTCAACCGATTTCGCCGAAGCATGATATCTCCATCCAAGTACATATGCAGGTTGCGGTGACGCTCCAATGTACCGAGGCCCAAACGTCTTGGACCTCCAGTTCTCACCGCCCTCTGGCGCACGAGCTGGCCATGACCAGGGGATGTTGCAAGGTCATGGCTTGTCCAAAGCCTGCAGGACGTGGTTTTCTTTTTTGTTTTGATTCTGTCAATACTCAAAGGCCATCTTGATAACCAATCCGAGACAACTGCTCGGAACGAGCGGTTAAGACGGTTGCACATAACCCGAGTATTCAAGAAACTATGCTTTTGGCAGAGGACGGTCTGTGACACTTGACCATAATTGTTTCGCTCCCTTTGTGCTCAAAGACGATTAGATGCTAGCTAAAAGTAACAACCAAAAGGTTTTGTGCACGGAAGCAACGCGTGAAATCAAGTACGGTTCAAAAAGATGCAGTTTTGCTCATCGGAATGCAACCTACGTCAGCAGGCACGATTATTGAACTATTCGAAATTCTGTTGTAAATGACTTCGTCAAGAGGTATTATTATTGAATAGATATTTGAGATTTTGTTGTGGATGACTTTCAAAATACCATAATACTGGGAGATGTAAGATGGCAAGGGGGGAGATAACACTGCTAAATGTGGGTATTCAAGCAAGCGTCACGAACGCTCCCTTGTAACAACAGCAGACTTATATATTGATATCAAACTAAAGTTATACCCTATATGCGCGTTTTCAGTCATTTGATATTAAGGTATATCAAATTTCATGAATGTTGGAGCTGTCAATTTACCAGATATAACTGCCACAAACACAGCTCTACTTGTGATAAAACCTGACGGTTGGAAATCACAGCTAGATCTTCCAGACGACATGTAAAGCTCTCTTCTAAGTCGGGTATAAAATCCCCATAATTTGGGCTTTTTCAGCCATAATCTTAGAAGGTTAAACTAGCTCGGGTAAACAGAGATCCTGTAGAACCTGTGATTGGATTGAGAACAACGGTTGATATGGCAATGGACTACTAAGAAAGCGCTTATCTCGTATTCACGAACTTAGCGCTTAGCCGTATAGTTTGTCCTAGCATTCTCTAGCTATGCGATGCGTACTCGGTTAACTTAATTTCCATGACACTCAGTCATGGATACAGAAGATGAAACCTGTTGAAGACAGACTAGCATCAAAAGGACTACCTAGTCAATGACTATCTAGGTAAAACTCAAGAATTTGAGGCTCAAGGCTCTATCTATAATGAAGTTAATGTCCTTTTCAACTGCCATAGATTCAAACCAACTTTAGAAGTCGACTTCTTTAACGTTGCAGAGCCGACATAACATCCTAACTTTGCTGTATTGTACAAGCACAAGTATGGCAGACACTCGAACTTTCCTAGATGTGATAGAATCATATTAGTTAGCTGATTTCATATCAAAAGACGAGCGATGAAGATGAGAAAATCGTCACCCACTTTGAAGTTGTCGTATTGAACTTGTGTCTTATACCATGCAGCCACAAGTATTTTCGATTTAATGAAAGTGGACTTCTACGGTCGAATCAGCTCTGCCTAGTCCTATATGGCTCCATGTGCTATCAGTTGTTGCGTCTGGATTACAGTGTCGATGGCTAGTGTCGGCGATAAATAGCACTGCATCTTTAGTCGACTAGAAATGACTACTAAGATGAGATTATTGCACTTTTAATCAGTGTATGATGCTTCGCAGTAGTAACCTCGGCCTTTCTTTTCATCTCAGTTCCAGCATTCAAGTTCACAATAACCTACTAGGATCCCCAAAAGCTGCTCTTGGCCATATTGAAGTTCACTCTCTTGGCTCACAGAGATATCAAGTAAGAAAAAATAATTCGAACAATCAAGCTTCGGTTTCTGCTCTAAGTCGTCAGACTACAAGCCTCGTCATTTACATGGAAACAGCAGCAAAGCAATGGACACAAGTCAGGACAAAGCATGCTTCGAAGAGGAAGCTGAAAAGCGAAGGCTATTCCCTCATGCTCAATTCCATCTTCACATGCATTTATGGCGTCAACATGCCCGTGTCTTCCAAATCCGGCAATTTAGCCAGCCTCCGCATCGCGTCTATCTGATGTCTCATTATTTTCGCCGCCCGCACTTATTGTTTTGTCTTGGCTGCAGTGGGGATGCAACCTGATATTATACTTTCATTTACGAGATAGCAAACAACCTTCCAAGTTCGATCAATAGGGCGAACGATACGGAGAGACCGACTGCCGGAAACATCTCCAACTTGCTTGCGCACCAAAAGCCATCGACATGCGGCACTAGCCGCAGGGAAAGCCTCTACTAAATTGAGTAGCCTGGGCTGGGCTATTTCATGGCACTGTGTGTTATAAATTTTCCTGAATGTTGATGGATAGAGTGAAAGAAAGTCCACTCGTCTCACCAGGCGCTTAGGGTTGACATTGATGAGGCATCTGGTGGTTCGCCTCTCCCTTCATAAACATGTCAATATTCTTCGCACGCGCGTCAAAACACGACCGCCCACCGTTTCGTTCCAGAAGAAACGTAACAAGAATGCCATCGAGGACTGAACTTCAATATCCCACGGTGCTGTCGCTCGTAGCTTGGCATAAGTAGCCCCTCGGCTGGCTATATTGCACGATCGGCTGATTTCAACGACCTACTGCGGCTCACATATGCCAAGATGATAAGGTAGCGTCAACACCGAACACCGCAGTATTGAGATAATGCTCTGATATGCAAGACGTCTTCAATTGCCGTCGCCCAATAGTGGGAATAATTGATACTGCTGTTACATTCTCCACGATGTGGCGGATTAGGCTATACCGAAGCAATTGCCAAGATAGCTTGCTATCAATAGACGAGTGAAGCTTGCAAGCCACTTCAAAGTGCTTTCGCGGTGTTCATCTCAAACAGGGAGGTGATGTGCTGCGCGACACAATGGCGACAGAACCTCAAGCAATTCTCCAGTCGCCCCCGTGGCTTAAAATCCCGGATGCTACGTCTGCGATACTGGAGAGGTCAGTGAGTACCGATCACTGGTTTTCCGGTCGCTTGGCAGTGCAACCGACCATCTGATGTTGGACCAATCACCGCGGGGCAGATGCAGACAGAGCTTGACACATTCCTAATCCGACACGACGTGGCCGGCTCTGCAGCAAAGGAGATTTATCAGCGTTGGCTGCCACTGGGAAGATCAAGCTTAAATTCCTGCCCTCTGTCTGGCTCCGCTAATCACGCGGCACTCGACGAGCATGGGGCTTGTCCAGCTCGTGCTCTGTTGCTGCAAGTCTGAGCCACCGCGAGTCTCGGCGCAGGACGGCCCTTCAGTACATGCCGGATTGGAGCTCGATGAGACTCTATGCTCCCTGGACGGCAGCCACGAGCAACGTTCACCGTTGAAGGTAGTAGATTGCAACGGCACTGATTGCTTGTCAACTTCCATATCAGCGTGAAGTGAGGTGGATCGTCATGGGTTACTTCTCCTTTGAAGAAGGTAGCCTCGCTGGACTTCGAGCTGTGTATGTACGCCAATCTTGGCCCAATATGGAGCTTGAACCGTTATCGCTGGCTCTTGATGGAGGTGGCCGTCGACGATTTCTCAAGCATGGAGGTCGAAGGAATGGTCGTCTTGAAGTATAAGTATATCCCCTTAGTTCCTCAAACTATGATCAGCACATCATCTCCTACGCCTTCTTCTTAAGAAAGGAGGTTATCATTAGTATCTTGTCTTCAACTATCCTCAATAAAGCCCTATCATCATGGTATCTTATCTTACTCAGCTTGTTGCTTTAGCAGCAATTATTGCACCCATCTTTGCCGCTCCCGCACCAACTGCAGGACATCTTAAAATCCGCACTCCAGATGTAGCAGCAAGAGATATTATTCCCGGCTCGTATATTGTGGTATACAACGCCAATGTCACGACAACAACCATGGAAACCCATCTGGAATCCGTTTCGGCGCTTCTTTCCAAGCGGGATACTGCGGGAGGCATTGGAGCAACGTACAATATCCATGACTCCTTTGCAGGTTATGCTATCACGGCAGATGCAGCCACCATTGATGCCATTGCCGCTGCCCCGGAGGTAAGGATAGAATTACCAAGTTGAGGAGATGGCCCAGCTCACGTGTCTAGGTTGCGTACGTTGAGCAGGACGCGAAAGTCTATGCTTCCACATTGACAACCCAGACTGGAGCCCCCTGGGGTCTCGGACGTATCTCTCACCGGGCCAAAGGTACCACCACCTATATCTATGACACCACTGCTGGTAGCGGCATTACCGTCTATGTTGTCGACACCGGTGTCTACGCAGCACATAGCCAATTCGGCGGGCGTGCTTCCATGGGCGCCAACTTTGTTTCTGGCTCTGCTGTAAGAACCCCTCCTACATTTCCATCCCGAGAGAACTTGCTAAGCAGACCTCAAAGAACACGGACGAGAACGGCCACGGAACTCACTGCTCAGGAACCATTGCCGGCAGCACCTACGGAGTTGCTAAGAGTGCTAAGATCGTCGGCGTCAAGGTCCTGGACGCCAGCGGATCTGGCACGACCTCCGGCGTCATCTCAGGTATCCAATGGGTTGCCACCAACGCAGCCGCCAAGTCGGTCCTCAGCATGTCTCTAGGAGGCGCCTACTCCTCCGCGCTCAACTCCGCCGTGACAAGCACTGTCAGCTCCGGAGTAACGGTAGTTGTAGCAGCCGGAAACAACAACGTATGCACACCCGAACTTCCATCCCCCCTGAAACATAGTGACTAACTGAGCAATTCCCCCCAAACAGGCCAACGCAGCAAACTACTCCCCCGCATCCGCCACCTCCGCCATCACCGTGGGAGCCATCGACCAGAACGACGCACGCGCCAGTTTCAGCAACTACGGCTCAGTCCTAGACGTGTTCGCGCCGGGCGTCAACGTGCTGAGCGCCTGGATCGGCAGCACCACGGCCACCAACACCATCTCCGGCACATCGATGGCCACTCCCCACGTTGCAGGCCTCGCTGCGTACCTGATTGCGCTGGAGGGGTTGTCCACCCCCGCTGCGGTAGTTGCACGTATCACGGCCCTGGCGACCAGCGGAGTTATCACCAGTGCTGGCTCCGGCAGCCCGAACCTGATCGCGTACAATGGAAATGGTGCGTGAAAGGCCTGCGATTCGGATGTGAGATTGTTGGGGGCGGAGGGGCGTGGATGGAATGGCCAGAAATGGAAAGCAACACTTGGGATCATCCAGGAAGTAAAGATGGAGCTTGATGGAAGCACGGTTTTCTTCTGCGCTTATATTCTTTTCTATCATTACTTTTGGAGGATTTGGAGCAAGCGAGCAAAGCGGTTTTAGTTGATTGATTTGTGGAGTCGACTATGAGCTAGCACTTGTTCTGGTAAAGGAATCGATGACAGTTGTTGTAGTCCCTGAATTGGAGTATCTGTTTAATGTCACTCTGATATGCTGGCTTTGTCTGTATGCTTCGCGCAAGATGGAAAAGGGTGAGCTTGTCAAGCGAACTGCGTAGTACGGGAAGATGCAATGACAATTATTATATAGCATGAGCGTCAAGGCCAAGGGAGTAAAATTTGCAAAAGTCATTTGATTTGATCATCACAAACATCTCTAAAGTAATATTTATATCAAAGACTACAAACAGACACCATTCGATCCAAGCCAATCCCATGCATTTATTGTCATGTTTCTCCCAAATTCCCTCTTCCATCTGAACCAGCCAGTCATAACCAGATATCATAATGGAAAAGGGCTCCCTCCTCATTCCACATCAATCCCCGAACAGAATAGAATCAAGGCAAATAAAAATAATATGTACAAAAGCGACGAACAAAAGAACAACAGGTAAAGTTATGAAAGAAGAAGCGAGCAGGTATTTCCTTTGCGTCGACTCGAGCAGAGTCGTGAGCGAAAAAAAGTTGCAGATCACCCCTCCTCTTCGGCATTCTCCTGTGCAAAGGATATGCTAGAAACAAAATATATAGAAATCAAAAGCGCCTTTTTACCATGCCATAAACGCTAATTATCAATCGCATAGTTCTTCGACGCCACCCCGGAAGCAACAACAAACATTAATCATTCAGTTCTGTAGAATTTCTTGTAGAGAAGATGAAGGAAAAGGTTGACGTTAAGTCGCATGCCTCCTTCGAAGAGATCCATGTACTGATGGTTGGCGAACTGGGCGGCCAGCAGTGAGTCCATTGGCACTTGAGCACTAGCACCAGGGATCTGAATGCTTCCCTTGCTGCCCTCAATGAAGAACACACCAACCTCGTCGCAGGAGATCGTGAGGTTGGTCTTGTCCCATTCGCGATCGCTGAGACCTTTCCATGAAACGAGTACACCTTTGTCCGACAAGGTACGGGCGGAATACTTGTACGAGCCGAACTTTGGTTTACGTCCTGAGCGCTCAAGCTCCCTTTCGTGGTTGTACTGCTTTGAAAATGGCATCAAGAACCGTTTTTTGCTATAGCACGTTAGTAAATGCACGGCTATGTGCTGCTGGACGAAACTTACCCCTTCTTCTGTAACGTCATCATAGCCTGTTCAATGTAATTGTCGTAGCTCTTCCTCTGTGATTCAAGCCATTCTGCCTTCTCATTTAAATTTCCCAATGTGAGCCGAACACCTTCCAATTCTCGTTGGCGTTGAACACGTCTGCGACTCTTAGTTCTGATATCGACAGCAATAGCATTGAGGATATCTTGGTAGAAATTATGCCTGGAAATTCTTCCGAATTGTTCTAGTCGCATGATATTCTCCAAGGCTGTTCGCTTGAGTTCAGCATAGGACATTGAGGTAATATCCACCATTGTATTGACGTCTGAATACGCTCCGCGACTGTTGTTTCCAGCCGCGAACTCTTCGCGCAACAATGCGTGCCACTTTTGGTCATCTTCCCTGCTGATGGGTCGCACAAGAATCTCCATAAGATTGGGCCCGGATTGGATGCGGATGATGTATAGGACACAGCGCTTTGTTTCCATGAACAGAGCCTTCACATCAGCTTCGGGATCTTCCACATCGTGCAACTTTGGAGTAAGCGTCATCTGTATTTCTCCCGAGGTGACGCCAAGCATCTCGCTCTCGTTGTTTTTGGCGCTTCCTAGCTCCTGCACAATTTCTCGAAGCATATCATCCTTATTAGGGCAGATAAGGGGGAGGTCAGCTGAGACGAGATTGTGGATGGCAAATATATCGGTCATCTTGATGTAGAGTGTCGGCTTTAGTTTGGCATAAAGATCGTTAAACTCGTCAATGTCGAAGGTGCTCTCAGCATCAGGTACCGAGATCAATTCCGAGAAGATAAGCTCAATTCTTTCAATGGCTTCCCCGACGTAGTTGTTCAGTGGTTGCAGATAGATATTGTCTCCTCCGAATAATCGTCCAGAGGTAACCTGGCTGAGCACCTTGCCAACCTCTCCAAGGTTGCGTTTCTGAAGTGGTGTAAGCTGTCTATCTATCACTCCACCCTGTTGAGGTTCGAGCAATGCCGGTTGCAGATAGAATTTCCAGACCCAGTTGCCAACAACTTGAAGGAGGACTCTCTGGGGTTCCCTAGGGAAACGTTGTAACAAAGAGTCGAAGATTTGCTGGCAGATGAATCGCACACCATAAGGCATTCTGTGGAGGAGAGTTTCCATGGCAAGTAAGAATTGATCAGAAATTTCTCGAAGATCACGGAGGTGGTCAATGAACATGTCTCGCGTTTCCGGATCTTTGATAGCAACCTCCCGTGGAACGTCGAGAGGTCGGCTGCTTGGTCGTCCTGTTCTTAATTCCTCGTTGTTGATCGCGGAACGGTAGATTTGCATTGGATCGCTTTCGAGATTCAGTTCAGGGTCATCGATAATGTTTGTCTGAACCAGAGGACCTAGTAGTTCTCGAAGGAATTTCCGATCACGCGGCGAGCGACAGTAATTCGCCAAGAGCTTACTCCAGAAGAAGTTGCCTCTGACGTACTCTGCAACGGCATTCATCCCATCAACTTCTTCCCTTACTGAACGTGCAATGAGTTTCAGGAGATAGTATTCTTCCCGTCGCTTCTGTGCATAACCGAACAACCCCATCATCAACGTCTCTATACGCTTGCAATCTTTTTCAGCAGTGCCCTGCTCGCGAATACTCTTGAAGAGTCTTGCGAGATATTGTGACTGGGTTTGAAGCACAAAGAAAAGTTGTTGGTATGATTCCAGCTTCTTTCGCGAATTCCTGTTTAAGGCCTTCAGATCGAACGAGTTTCCTGAGGTCATAGTAGAGTTGGTAAGAAGATTTCCGGTGTGACCACCAAAATTCTTTTGGTGCTTTACGACTTCGTCTAGAGTGATTTTGTTCTTGACTAACAAAGCAATCTTGATATCGAGTTGATCAATGTACTGCTCGGCCATTTCGTTTTGTCGGACCTGTTGTACCACTGTCTTTCGGAGTCTTTCGAATTCAATCTCCTCGTTGAAGTCGAAATCGCTGTCATTGAGAAGGTGAACAAAATTCTTAACCGTATTGACTGGGGGATTTTTGCCAGTTGTCAAGTTCTTGTATGCTTCACCCTGGATTTTACCACGTATGAAACTTTGGATCTTGACCACCTTCTCCATATTCTCCTTGAAAAACCGTTTCTTCTCGACGAACTTTGCACGGACGAGGAATGCTTTGGCTGCAGCTTGCATTTCAATGATTGACTCTTCTTCCGCCTCCAGCTCACCAAGAACCATTCCAATGTCATTTCGAAGGAGGACAGCGCGGGAGAGAGCCTGCAACTGAGTTATTTCCTCTGAATGCTGCTCAAGATCTTCCAGCAGCGAGCCAATTCGTTGGCGCGCGAGACAAGCTCTAGCCAAAGCCTGCAGTCTTGTGATCTGGGGTGTTTCGGCCTCGAGAGCATCGTACTCGGCTGATAACTTTTGGCGAAGAAGCGTCCCGCGTATCGCACTCTGAACCTTCTCTACAGATTCTGCTTCCTGTTGCAATTCTGAAAGTGTTTCCGCTACTTCTCGTCTCACAGCAGCAGCCCTGATGAAGGCCTGGATTGTCGCAATGGCAGGTGAGTGGCGTTTCATTGCTTGTTTGTCGGCTGCAATCTGTTCTCGAACCAAATTTCCCCTTCCTACAGCTTGCAAAGCTCTCCAGATTGGACTTGCTGCTTGCAATGCTTCTTGTTGGCGAGAGATCTGATTCCTGGTCAGCATCGCTCTTGCCAGTGCCTGACAAGCTGCAATAGATGGCTCTTGATGCCAAAGAGCCTCGTGGTCATCAGCAACTGCTTTGCGCAGCAGCATGCCCCGAACCGCTGCTTGCAGACTCTTTACTGGACCCGCCATCATTCTCGTCTCCTTCTCTTGAGCTACCATCTTCCTGCGCGCAAGGAAACCCTTGATATTGGCTTGTAATTCCCTAACCGCGAACTCTTCTTGTCGTAACTCGGATTTCGTCGTGCGTACCTGATCACGAGCCTTCTTAGCTCTAATAAGATTCTGGAGCTTCAAAATATCGCCTTCTCTGCTCTTCCAAAAGGCGTCTCGGTTTGACTGTCTCTGCCTCACCAAGAACCCACGGATGCCACTTTGAAGATTGACGGCAAATCTGCGCATACTGAGACGATATTCCGCAATCTGTCGGGCGAAGTCTCCTCGGATTCTTGATTGGAGGTCAATCAAAAACTGCTCGGAATCCCATAAATCCTGCATGGTATTGCCTAGTCGCATTCGAACGGCAGCACCTCGGATTTGAGCTTGCAGATCAATGATGACCGTTTCGTTCTCACCCAGTTCCCGATTAATACGATCCTGTTCAGACTCTACAGGTTCCGGCTCAGGTGTTGGTTCGACGCCAAAGTCTGCACCCATGTTTCCAAAGCTCGGCATGCTGACACCAGCCTTATCCAAGCCCTTCTGCATTGCTTCCAACTCATGGTGCTCGAACTCTAACTGACCTACAAGATTGCCAATTCGGAAGTCCACAATGCCCTTTCGATAAAGCAGCCAACTAAGAGCATGAATGCAATAGATGACCTTGGGGATGTTTTTCTTCTCGTACAAGTCGATCAACTCAAATCGGAACAGGTCCGGTAGCTCTACTTCGCTGAGAAAGCGGAAAAATATAGCAATGTTGTCAGAATGTCGAAACTGCAGTTTTGGATGTCGGAATATGCGGATCCGACGTTCTGGATACAATGCTTCTACGATCTCAGCCAAAGTCACACCGTCTCGAAGTGCTTCCTCAAGCTGAACAATCGCAGGGATAGGTCGATGCAGAATATCCTCTATCCACTCTTTCGCCTCTCCGATGTGACAGAGATACTCGTATGCTTGCAGAAATTGCCGTTGTTTATCCATCCAGTTTCTTCCTTCCCAGCCATAACCACCTGACCTGTTCAAAGCCACATTATTCTGACCTTTCGTATTGTCACTCCTCTGTAGTCGCCGTCGTCCATGAAGACCAACGACCTCCTCGGCGGGAGAAGTGATAGAAAACTGATCCGGAGAAGTTGTCTCGGCAAACTGCGACAGTGTTCGCAGCTGGCTTGTAGAGGATCTTTGCAAACTCTGCAAATCTGGTTTTGTCAATGGGGGCGCTTGTTGTGGCCCATGGTTTCGTACTGAATTGCTTCTGGTCCTAGTGATGGAGTCTGACCTGCTTATCACCATTGACGTAGGGCGTGTTGATGGACGTATGGAAGCAGGAACAGCAGACAGTGGAGTTATGTTGGCATTCATATACGAAGGCTTCACGTCCATGCTCTGGGTTCGAGTATGTTGAAACGCTTGTTTGTTTTTTATTGGGGACGAGCTTGGAGACGAGTTTGTTGATCCATTTGGAGGTTGGGGTAATGGTCGGAGAGTCTCTCGCACACTCTTATAGGGGCTTGTTTGTGGTGAGTTCAAGGTACCTCGAGATTCCTGCGCAGAGGGGGCCATGTATGTGGCGTCGCTGAGCCCTCTTCGGTGCCCATATCCACTAGAAGCTGTTGACGAGATTGTGTTTGTCCGGCTGTATTCGAATGCGGCTGATGAGTTAGAGTAGCCGGATGAGATGGTCGAGGCATTCGAGATTTGTCGTTTGTTGCCAAAATAATCCGTGTCTTGTTGCACCGGCCGAAGTTGTTGACGGTACGACATCACGACGTGTTGGGAGGCAGCGAATGCTGAGTGGGTGTCGTCGCCGGTTCACCAAAGGCTAACAACATCTATGTCGTACTCATGCAATGGAAGGCCGCCTTGTTGGCCGACAGGCTGTATTAGGTTCGAGTAGTGCAGGACCTGGGAAGATTTCTGGGAAACTTATGGCTGACTGCTCAGCTATCCGTCTTTGAAGATCCAGGTGGGTGTGGTTGCTATGCGCGTGCAAGAGCGACTGGGCTTGTTGTAGAGAAGCGTGCAAAGTATCGGAGCGCACAGCGCAGAAACAAAGATGCCGAATGTCTGGATGCCGAAGTGAGGAATGCTGGGGGAGTCAGCCACGCAGCAGCAGCGATTCGAGCTCTAAAGTATTATTATAGAGGGAGGGGTTAATGGGAGGCAGGATTTGCTTTGTTTACCTGAGCCCAGCCATCTTTGTTTATGAGCGACCTTCGGCCAATCACACGGCTTCTGCACCCAAGCTTGTCCGCCCTATTGGGAGGCGGTGGGCCAATTCGTTAACGCAAGGGCGGCCGCGAACCGCCTGATAATGGATTAAGTGGCTGGGGTGGAATTACGTTATTCCGCGTCAAGAATTTTTTTCATATGGCTTCCATTTCGCTGCTGCTCTCTTCCTTCTAATTACTTGGGAGAAGGATACTTCAACCCGTCGACCCTACTTGACGTCGACTATCTCTCTGTCTTCTACCTCCGTATATCTCACTTCCCACTCGTCTTTTTCCTGCATTACACGATGCCTCACACAAACGGCGCAAGCAATGGCACCTCGGCCTTCTTTGGGGCTTCCAAGGACATCTTGGATCCCACCAAGGCTTTGGAAACCTTGAAGCAGTACGAGGACCACGATGGTCTCTCAGTTGAGGACCTTCTTGACTCCAAGAAGCACGGTGGATTGACCTACAACGACTTCCTCGTTCTTCCAGGTTACATTGGCTTCCCTGCATCCGATGTCGTCCTCGAATCGCCAGTCACCAAGCGTATTGCTCTTAAGACTCCATTTGTTTCTTCACCCATGGACACTGTCACTGAGCACGATATGGCGATTCACATGGCTCTCCAGGGAGGTCTTGGTGTTATTCACCACAACTGCTCTGCAGATGAACAAGCCGAGATGGTTCAGAAGGTCAAGCGATTTGAGAATGGCTTCATCCTCGACCCGGTTGTTCTCGACCGCAACACCACTGTTGGAGAGGTCAAGGCGTTGAAGGAGAAGTGGGGTTTTGGAGGATTCCCAGTCACAGGTGAGCATTAACTTCCTTCGTCAAACCAGCACAACGCCCTTATATGATTATCAAAATTGATAAATAACTTTCGTTCATCCGTATTGACCGCAAGGTCGTGGGGATCAAATCTATACTTTTTATGAACATATGGAATGAATCATCTGGTTTTATGAAATGCTCTTATTTTCATATACTGACTTCTGTCAAACAGAGAACGGAAAGCTTGGCTCCAAGCTCATCGGCATTGTCACCAACCGAGATATCCAGTTCGAATACGATGACGAGTCCCCAGTCTCCTCTGTTATGGTTACCGATCTGGTTACTGCTCCCCACGGAGTTGATCTCAAGGAGGCCAACGACATTCTTGCCAAGTCCAAGAAGGGAAAGCTTCCAATTGTTGACAAGAGTGGCAATCTGGTTTCTATGATCTCTCGCTCCGATTTGATTAAGCACCAGCACTTCCCATTGGCCTCAAAGCTCCCAGACTCCAAGCAGCTGATCTGCGCTGCTGCCATTGGCACTCGCCCTGAGGATAAGATCCGTCTCCAAAAGCTGGTTGACGCTGGACTTGACATTGTTATCTTGGACAGTAGTCAAGGTAACAGCATGTACCAGATCGAAATGATCAAGTACATTAAGGAGAAGTACCCTGGTCTTGATGTCATTGGTGGCAACGTTGTCACCCGTGAACAGGCAGCTTCTCTGATTGCAGCTGGTGTGGATGGTCTTCGTATCGGTATGGGAAGTGGTAGTGCTTGTATCACTCAGGAGGTCATGGCAGTCGGAAGACCCCAAGCCGCCGCAGTGTACAATGTCAGCTCCTTCGCAGCCAAATTCGGTGTTCCATGCATGGCCGACGGTGGTATTCAGAACGTTGGACACATCGTCAAGGGACTGGCACTAGGTGCTACCACCATCATGATGGGAGGTCTTCTCGCTGGAACGACTGAGTCTCCTGGTACTTCTTTCGTTAACCGCGAGGGAAAGCTGGTCAAGGCTTACCGTGGTATGGGTAGCATTGACGCCATGCAAGATAAGAAGGCTGGCGCTGGTGGAAGCAAGAAGGACAGTCAGAAGAGCAATGCTGGAACTGCTCGCTACTTCTCAGAGGGAGACAGTGTTCTCGTGGCACAGGGTGTTGCGGGTGCTGTTGCGCACAGAGGGTAAGTTTTCTGATGTCTCCGTTTCAAAGTCACTCACTTACATTTTCAAGATCTGTCACAAAGTTTGTGCCATACCTCGCAGCTGGTCTCCAGCACTCTCTGCAAGACTGTGGCCGCAAGAGTCTTCACGAGCTCCACCAGTCGGTTGCCAACGGCACGACCCGCTTCGAGTTGAGAACTGCCAGCGCGCAACTCGAGGGAGGTGTCAACATGGAGAGTTACGAGAAGAAGCTCTACGCATAGAGTTTATGTGTAACTTAGTAAGGATTTCAAAAAATTTGGGACTGGATTTGGCCGGTAAGGAGTTTATGGTGACCCGGCGTAGGATATGGAGTGGCCGAATATGGCAGATGCCAAGTACTCTTTTGGGACAGAAAATGCAACACAAATTCTATCTACCACTTGCGACTTCATGTTGTCTATCTCTTAAATTGTCTTGGTGATTGTGGATTTTAGGGGAACGTGCATCATCTACCGAAAGTCGTGACATCCATCGACCTAGTGGCAACGGTCAGTCTTGAGCAGCATACAAATGTATTTGGAATTCTGAGCAGCTCGCGCTAAATAATTGCGGGGTCTTTGATCTGGCCGGCCATTTAAATTGCTCCCGTCGCCGAGGATATTTGAAATACGTGCTTTAAACCGTGCTGTGCAGGACAGTAATCTATCGTGCTGACAGTGGAGTACTTCGAGCTGCGTCATTAATACAGTGGTCTACACATTCGTGACATTCAATACACTTCAACAATACGCAAGACCCCCATGGAAGCCCAAGTGCAAGGAGTCGTTCCCATTGGCTGCGCAATCCATCGCCAGGAGCAGCTCCTATTTGTAGTTCGGCTTATACGGATAGCCTAGTCTGGGAATGCTAGGAGTGTAGATGGTCTAGCTGAGCCGCACTACCACATACTGTTAGCTTCCCGCGAATAAGCTGGCTGGCTTGAGAGCTTCATGTTCGTAGTGCGGTGTTCGCTCCGTCATCCCATCACGGTAGTTCGGCGTCAGCATGACAATTAACTCCATAGATGGAGCCTGTCTCCAATACTCTCAGGAAAAACAAACCCCTGCCTGGTCTTTTGCCTCAAGGGAATTTGGCCGTCCTAGGCGAGACTACCAGGCATGGATCTGTTTATCCCAACTATGTTGTAGAGCCAAAGCTCTATGCCATATACTGGGAAATGTATATAAAAGGCTGTGGTCCTCTGTATGAAACTTCCCATACTCATCAATTCATCTGATTGCAATCAACCATCATGTCTTTCTCACGTCCTTTGACATTGGCGATGTTCGTCGCTTCGGCGGCAGCAAGCATATGCACCAACCGGACTGTACCAGTTACCATCTCTGCTCGCCAAGCAGTTTTTGACCTCGCAGTTCCGCAGACAAATCTCGAAGTGACGGATTTTATCTTGAACATGACTCAACAAGGTCGCAACTTCACTGATGTTGCCCTCACGGGCTATGACACGACCACGGGCACCTATAATATCAGTACCATGTTCTGTACCCCAGATGACGGCAGCAGTACCAACCCTGCTGTACAAGTTCTCACTCATGGAATTGGCTTTGATAAAACGTGAGTGCTCTACGCCACTCGAAGATATTGTTACTCACTCCTGCAAGTTACTGGCATCTGTCATACAACAACTATAACTACAGCTATGTCGACTTTGCAACCAATCACTCGTACAGCACACTTTCCTTTGACCGTCTTGGAACGGGTAATTCCTCGCACGGAGAACCACTCAACGAAATCCAAAGTTACCTCGAGGTTGCAGCAACCGCAGAACTCACCAAGATGCTGCGTGAAGGCACATTCCCAGGTGTGAACCACAGCTTCACCAAAGTCGTTCACGTGGGCCACTCTTTTGGATCGGCGCAAACTTATGCTCTCGCCAGTTTGTATCCCAACATTACTGATGGGATCATTTTGACTGGATACTCGATGAATACCTCTTTCGTCGGATACTTTGCAGCTGGCGGAAATTTCGTACAGGCAAATCTCAATCAGCCACTTCGCTTCAACAGCGTTCTTGGCTCTACAATCCAAAGTTTGTTGACCATGTATGCGCAGCCAATTGTGGATTATCTGACACCGTTGGACTTCTCCTCGTTGCCGGCTCCTCAAGATCTACCTAACGGATATATCATCTCACAAACCATCGAAGCGAACAAGTACTTGTTCTTAAAGCCCTTGTTCTATGACCCAGGCGTTCTTCAGGTCGCTGAGCAGACCAAGCAGCCAGTGACTCTTGGTGAGCTTTTGACCCTTGGCAGTGTGCCAGCGGTGAACAACTTTGCGGGTCCTGTTATGGTTATAAGTGGAGGTAAGTTTGAATGTGTCCTCCTTTCGTACTGATTGCTTAAACATTCCAACAGATTCTGATCTACCATTCTGTGGAGGGGATTGCCTCGCTACTGGTGGTTCTGCCCCTTCGGTCATGTCATCGGTCTCAACGAACTTCCCGAACGTTGCCGCTGAGAATTTCACAACTTATGTCCAACCCAACACGGGACATGGTATCAACCTGAGCTATAATGCGACAGGTGCTTATGCAGTAATCGCAAGCTTTTTAGAGGCAAAGGGACTTGTGTCCTCTTGATTTCGACAGTAGCGAGGCTCACAAGAAGGTAAGGATAATGTATAGCATAGCATATATGGGCGGTCTTCTTTGTATATATATATATATTTCTCTTTGAACTTTTAGATGTTCTGTTAGAAAAATTCCAGCTTAATATTTGTTATCATGTCTTGTTCTTCTGCTGTCACGAGTCCTCGACATGGCCAGGAAGGAGCAAAGTAACTCGTCTCACCAAGCGTCAGAGCAGTACTTTCCCTCTATTGTGTCAATCTGAAAACTATTTGAGCAACTTTCAATACCTGGGATCTTCCACGCTTTAAATATGAACAGAATCTAATGTTCTCTGAAAATGATGCGCCTCCCCATCCTCTTCCACCTCGGCCTCGCAGCAACACCAACTGTTCTACAACGACAGCTCACAACACCATCTCAATTTCCCCAGGCAGTCATCACAACCCCACCCACACTCTCTGACAATCCAGCATGTAGACTCGTGGGTACAGCGTTATATATCTGCGAAAGTCTAACCCCAACGTTCACCGCACTGGATCCAACAGCTCAAGCCCCCTGTCTCTGTTATTCCAGTACTCGCTGGGTCCCAGAGATTTTTGACTCCGCGGTCAGCCTCTGTGTGTTGTATGCGAGTACTGCTGTCCCAAAGTCTTTGGGAAGTGTTGAAATTTTACAAGGGTTTTGCGGACGTGTTGGAGATGTGAGGACTTTTGAGAATCCGCGGACAAAGCCTTTTTCATCAAGTACGACACAAACAAGTATTGCCGCTCCGCAAATATCGAGTGTCTTGTCGATCGATACCGAGATTGCAATTCTGACACTACTTGAGTCGAGTATCTCAGTCTCTTTGTCGGTCACGATTGACATAGTGACTACGTTGTCTACGCAACCCACCGAGACTCTTAATTCAATTACAAATATGCCCGGCTTATCATCGCTCAATTTCCCTGCTACCACAACCGCCACAACGCCAATCTCTGTGTCTTTTCAGTCTCTAACCACGATAAGCATATCGGTCACAACTCCTATCAACGCCGAGACTACTGTATCTCTAGCACTCATTCCAAGTACTCTAGACAGCAAACCTAGCTTCCTGGACCCTGTCATAAACTCTGAATCGTTCAACACACTTGAAAGTCTCTCTTCGAGTTTCTGGTCTACAAGCTCAGCGTTAATTTCCAGCTTAATGGCCATTTCATTGACAGCCAAGACGGAGTCAGATATCGCTCAACTATCAACGACTTCTAGTCTGTTATCAATATCTTTTACCGACTCATCTACAATTTCAACACCGACTAGCTTTACTATGTCGCGGGCCGTCTTGACAACGACCTTCTCATCAACTTTATTTCTTCTCACAAAAAGTCGTTCAGTATCTAAAGACGTACCAACATCTACGTCAGTATCATCACCAATTTCAACATCCATACGGATAACTCAAATATTCCCAACAGCGAAAGCAACACCATCCGGGCCAACTACTCCCAAAGGCCACCCAAGCAGTACCAGGAGTGAATCCTCTACAAACAAACATTCCAAGGGGCATTCACCCACCGCAACGCCACAAGCATCGACGCGGGGTCCCAAGCCAAGCTGGCACAAACACGAGGTCATATTACTCAGCGGTATTCTAGCGATGTTGTCAACCTTCCTCATGCTTGGTCTGGCGATTTTGGTCAGTTATATCTATGCGGGATTCAAATTAGTAAATACAGTGAAGGGGCATAGTCACCAGAAAGGGTTTAAGAGAATTGCTTCTTTGAGTGATCTGAAGGATACCGTTGTTGATTATCCTTCTATGATCTAGAAATAACTGTGAAGTGAATATTGGTTTTAAGGGATTGTCGAAATATCTCATTTGTGGTTTGTTTTAAGCAGGCCGTCCGAACTAAAGACGCAAGAAGCAAATTTATTTCTCGTGGAAAGGTTTACACCTGCTTTGTCTTCAAAGATTATTTCGCCGTCAAGGCTAATGTAGAATATGTGATCCAAATAGCGCTTGCACTCCAGTTCTTTCTATCATTCATATAATGTTTTCAAGGCCGAGATAACTAAAGCCAACTTGCCCACCCAACTCCCCCCCTCCAACTCGGCATCCCCGGACCTGGTAAAGCATTCAACGTCCGTAAATCCATTTTTCGTAGCACTTTTGAGATTTATTTATGACGTCAAATATTTTTATATACTCTTTCAAAACATTATCAGCGTTCGGATGCTTATAAGTCAAACAAGTGCAAATTCGCTGCCGCAAAGAAATTTGCCAAGCAAGCACCGGACATATCACTTCATAAATTCATTCATTCATTTATTGATTCGTAGTACAAAAAGCAAGTAGACAGAAGAATACCTCAGGGCCGGAAATTATACAAACACTCCTTGATGCTCTTCTCCTGCAAATCACGATACACGACCATTTCGTCATGGATATCTAGCCCAATCGCATTCACCAACTCCCCTCGTCCATGATCACCGCTGTCATCCCCAGGCTCATAACTTTTGAGGCCTTCTCTCTCTCGCCCTAGGTTACTCTGGAAAATCCCAGCCGCCGATAGAGGGAGGAAGTCCTCATACGTGATGGGCTCATACTTGACCCAACCACCCGCGATCAAGGTATCCAAGTCCGCTCCTGGTCCTGGGGCTCCGTGTGGTCTGCTCTCCGGGATGTAGTAGCGCAACCATGCTAGATTTTCTTTCCGGAGGGCATCCCAGGAGTCAGGGAATCGCGCGAAGATTTTCGCGTACGCCTCGGTCATCTCGGGCCCAATGCCTCTGGCCCTCGCCTCACCAACAAGGTCGTCGTAGAGTTTTCTTCCCTTGGGCGTCAATGCTGCGCCTCTTTGCTCCACTTCTCCAAACCGCGCACAGTGGCGACCTTCTACGCCGGCGCCTCCGTCACCAAGGAAGAGGACCTCGTCTTCCATTGCCTTGAAGCTGGTTTGCCGTAGGAGAATCAGACAGTTGCGATCGCCGGGGGGGCCTTCAATACTCTCTTTCATGGGTAGGCCGTATGACTTCATGCCGGCTTGCACGGCCTCGATGTCTAGGGTGCGTGGTGTGAGATGATTGATGTGTGCGGTAGGGAAGGCAACGATGTCTGCTAGCAGAGGCGAACTGGATTTCAGCATTTGATACTCAGTTGTCGTGGCTGTTGAAGTCCGGGTCCACTTGAAAGTTTCGAGACCATTGGAGATATATTCTGAGACTTGAGCTGGACTCAAGCCTCCTTGATCCTCGGCAATCTGGATGAGCTCGAGGGTTCGGCGAGAGAAGATGGCTCGTTTGGATAAGATGCCACCAACAAGTGAATGAAGTGCTTCTGGGATAAGCGAAGGTCGGAGAAGAGAAACGAATAGCCGGAATGGGTTTTTGTTGAGCGAGTCTAGATCAAGAGTTCGAAAGCAAGTTGCATGGACCGGTAAAGAGGCGAGGGATAAATCATAGTACCCAACCGGGTGCATATCCATCACCGAGAGGAACCGTGCCATTGTAGCCATCTCGGAAGCTGTACCAAGCCGTATAGCACCATGTCGTTCGTATTGTAGTCGTGAGAATTGATCCGTCTCTTCCAAATGCTGTTTCAAGCTCAGGTCTCGTTCCAGAATCGAGTTGTTGACATCGCTAACAAGGCTCAGGAGGTTGCTGTAGAGCGGAACCTCGGCCTTGTAGATGCACGACATTGCATTGGAAAACTGATGACGTATCATTGACGGGGCGACATACTGAGGCTTGTCAGTGATAGAGCCCATTTTGTTGGACGAGTATCTAGGCGTTGAAGCGTAGATGGAAGGAGAATGTTTGTCTTTTGCTAGAACGTAAGAACAGTATGAAGTGAATCTGGGGTTGACACCCCAACATGCGGCAAGTCTCGGCTTTGAGTCTCACATGTTGTTCTCTTAGTATTTAGAAGGAGGTGTGAACCTCCCTGATTCAGCTACCTCTAAGTGCATAACCCACCAATAGCCATGGCACGTGAGACGGATTGTAGGTATCCGGTTCCGTGTTGATGATGCGGAACGGTATCAACGGATATAGCGGGGATCTCTGAGCATCAGTCGTAAGCTATCCAATCTCATAGATGCATCTGGGACCTAGTTCTTCCTTACTCAAGCAATACTTACACTGAACTAGAGATCTGACCAAGCATACCGTTATTTACTCTCGGATATATATTTACACGAGGACCGGATAACTTCCGGGAGTTTGGGGTGACACCGCTAGGCTTCCCCATACTTTGTGGACCGCATATCCTAGGTAGACGAAGTACCTGAGTGGCTTACACGGTATCCGACTCGATGAGATATATCCCTCTCATAGATGGGACACCGATTTCACATGCACATACTTTGTGGAGATAAGAAGCTGTTATCGCAAACGACGGCCGTCGTTTCAACGGGTTGGGCGACTGATTCGGGTATCGGTCCGCGGTCCGAAGGGAAGTCCTCCAGTAAGAGGCAAGCAAGAACAATCATGGAAACCCCCCAGACAACTTGAGGTTATGTATTGATAACTCAGACGACAACAACACGCCAGCTTGTATCTTGAACTGTACCGTTGCTCAAAGTGATCAGTACTTTTCAATATGGTTCCTTCCATTGCCCAACTGCCCGATGAGTCGGTCGATGTGCTTGTAAGCGGCCTCAGGAAATCTGTAGATTCGAAGCAGAACCTCGAAAAAGTCATCCGCGGGAAAGAGCTTGTTCCGCTATGGAACACGGGGGGCCCACCAACTGCACCAGAGCCTCATACCAAGCATATTCCAGCAGTATGGCGATATGAGGACACCAAAAGCCTGCTGTTGAGGGCTTCCGAAATGGTTGATGCAGCGGAGGCAGAGAGGCGTGCTGTGCTGATGATCAATCCGGGTCCCCGACAATCTCCCTTTACGTTGGATACTCTGCTTGCAGCTCATCAACTGATTCTGCCCGGCGAGCAAGCCATCTGTCACCGACATACGCCTTTTGCTGTTCGATTCTTGATTGAGGGTGATCAAGGTGAGTCCACAAGCTCGCAATATGGGATCTGAAACTTACAAACCCAGGTTATACTGCCATATCTGGTAAGAAGATGTACATGGTTCCTGGTGATTTGATCATCACGCCAATGTGGAACTGGCATGACCATGGTAATGAAGGAAAAGCCAATGTAATCTGGTTGGACGGGCTGAACATCCCTCTTTTTAAGCCCTGGCCCGTTGACTTCACTGAGCACTATGACGAGCAGTTTGGAAAAACCACGCACGAGTCCAAAAAGGTGCCAGATGAAGAATGCGCTGAGATGAAGTTTCCATGGAGCGTTATGCAAAGTCGCCTCGACAGTATTTCGGGAGACCACGCCTCTTGCGAATACACCTTACCTGATGGTAAGGCTATCTCGACTACAATCGGAGCATATGCGCATCGTATAGCTCCAGGAAAGGCGACAAAACCGTGTCAAGAGACCTCGAACTACGTTTTCCAGGTTCATGGCGGGTCGGGCTATGTTGAGGTCAGCTCATCAAAGGGGGATCAAAATTACACTCTGAAATGGAGTCGAGGGGATGCATTTGTAGTTCCAAGCTGGTATCGATTCACGATTCACGCAGCTGAAGGAGAGCCTGTGTATCTGTTCTCCTTCTCTGACAAGCCAATGTTGCAGAATTTGGGATTCTGGCGATCAAAGGAGTGAACGGAAGGAAAATCAGTAACCTGGCTTTGACGTGGAGGAATAGACAGAAAGGCACTTTGGAAATGCTTGCTAGACTGTGGGTAAGGGTGACTTTATGATTTTACTTGGGTTGAATAGCACCATAGGGAGCCAAGTTAGCGGGTATTGATAACCACGCAATCACCCATTATTTGAGAGCGCCTAGAGTTCAAAGACCGTCAGCCCATCTTTTAGGCTCTTTTATAAATATAAATCTAAGATGAATTCACCTGCGCAAGCTATACCCCAAGTTTTGCCAAAGTCTTACGGATTCAGGGGTGTTGGAAGCCGATAAGATAAGTACCTTATCCGAACCATGCTTTATAAGACGGCGCAAACCCCCCATTTTACAGCTCGCTCAGTGGGCACGTCGACTGCAAGACCAATTTGCCATGGATCACCAGGCAGATGCAGATGCAGCTTCAAAGGCTACCTACCGACAAGAGCGAATACCCATTGCTCGAAAGCCCGATGTTGCAGCGCGCCGTCCTATTGCGCTTCCGAACATCAATCACCCTCCGCATGATCGGCAGCGCGTTCGCCGAGCATGTGAATGCTGCAGGAAGAAAAAGATCAAATGCAATGGAGAGGAGCCTTGCCAAAGATGCATCGACTATGGAGTTCACTGCGAGTACGCGGATTATGTCGCTCCAGTAAAGCCGGGAGACAATGGCAATATTGAACAACTGGAGAACCGTATTGCTTCGATGGAGTCGTTATTTCGTCAATTCCTAGAACGTTTCGAGAATGGAAATTTAGGTCTTACTTTACCAAGTGCAGCAGTTGCGACAGTAAATACAGCTGCAGCTGAGCCACCCCCTGCAGATTCTAGTGAGGTGCCAATCACGCTCGTCGGGGTCGAAAGTCCTGGTAGAGACGCCGCGGTAGATGGCCAATCTTTGGAGTGCGACGAGGCGGGCGAGTTTGACATAAGAAATAATAGTGGCAACGACAACTACGATCTGGACAACGAAGAGCCCGAAAGCCCATCACATAGCCATTGCTATGCAGATGGGTTCGGCGAACTGGATGCGGATACTACTGGCCAGCTCAGATATGTAGGGTTGGGATCTACAGCTTCTGTAGTTGATACTTGTGTTGGGTTACGTCGGCACATCTATGAAGGCTTGGAAAAGAAAGGCATTGAAAATGAAGAGACTATCTTCAGAAGCCCCCAGGAAACAGTCACTGAAGCAGCGATACCAACGGCACAAGACATGCTCTCAAGAGAAATGCCATCGCGACCTTTGATCCGCCTCCTCATGGACACCTTTTCTGCTGATCTTTACTTTCTATTCCCAATTATTGCCAAGGACGATATCAATACCATCTATAATACGCTGCAAAGAGATGAACTCGTAGACACGGGCGTGGCGGCGATCTTCTTTGCCGTGCTGGCCATTTCTGCTTTACTTATTCCGCCAAACCATGAGATATTCGCCAACATCGACGCCCGGTATCAGAGCATGGACTGTAGCGCAAGCTTCTATAGCACGGCTCTATGGTTTTCGAATTCTCCTCAACGGAATATGGCTAGGAGAAATGGGAAACTCCAAGATAATGTCGTCGCCCTTGGCCTTCTCAGTATGTATCTTGCTGCTATCGGAAGCCAAGCCGAAGCATGGATAATGGTCGGAACTGCGATCAGGCATGGGCAGGATCTAGGTCTTCACGTAAGTTGATGCAATAACTCCAACTTTCTTCACCAACCAATTCTTCTTATAGAGGTCACCCGAGCGGCTACAATTGCCACAGAAGGAGAGGAGTAGACGTCGCTATCTCTGGTGGTGTCTCTATGTCCTGGAGAGGCAACTCAGCACCGCTTTGGGCAGGCCGTTGTCTATTGATGACGCCGACTGCGATGTCGAAATCCCTTGCAAAGAGACTGATCCAACGCATTTCGAGGAGACTGCCGGATTTGTCTCCATGATACATTTGCATAAAATCCTGGGCACGATTCTGAAAACCGTCAACTCGGTTAAGAATGCCGATAGTTGGCGAGAGGTGACCAAGTACGACGAACTTCGAAAACGGATTCGAGACTCGAATGTAGCTCTTCACACATGGGCGAAGGAGAAGGTTCCTCAAGAGATTCGGACTGCTCAATCAGGGAAGAACCTGATTCAGAAGCATGTTGCATTGTCGGCATTCTTTTGTGCTGTCATGCTCCTCCATCGAATTTTCATGAGTAATCCTCACAGGCCATCCCCGCTTGCAGACCCTCAGGCTCAATTACAATGCGCAAAAGCGGCAAGAGACTGTATTCAGGGCGCTACAGACTTTCTGCAGTGCGTCCCAAGAAGTCACTTCCTTGTTTTTCACGGCCAATACGTGTTCGTCAGTGCAATCGTGCTTCTTCAATGTATTCGAGGATCCAACGATCATCAATATATTGCCAGCGACTTGTGCCATGTTCAGTCCGCTCTTGACAATCTGAGAGCTTTGGAGTCTTCTTGGATTGGAGCGAAGAAATGTAGAGCAATTGCGGAAGAGTACCTTGAATTCACGTATCATGTTCTTCAGGCTGGACGAAAAGGCGTCTGTAATTTTGAACACGGGACGACCCGGAAATCATCGTCCAGACGACACTCTCATACTAGACCAAGCACGAAGCGTGGTCTAGATTATGGCGAGAGCAAGTCCCAATCTCCTTCTAAGTCCTTCAAGAAACGCAGGTTCCAAAATCCTCGACCACACCCTTCGACCGAGACAAATATCGCCTTGGGCTGCCAGAGCTCTGCCGAGCTCGGCGAGTCACTTTCGAGATCACGAAGCAACAACATATCAGGGACTCCTCCGCGGCTACGCGGGATTTTGAAGAAGCCTCAGGTGCATGTTCCTGAGCCCCCGGAAATGGACGGTTCTTATTTCGATAATGTTATTGACAATGGTCTTGGACCCATGCTCACACCCCAAGGTGTTTCTTTTCTGCCTGAAGGATTCTTTCCCAATGCGGATTTTGCATTCGGCCCATCAGATCTCTCAATGCTTCTTCCAGATTTTCGAAACACGTGGGATGGAAATGATGTTTTATAGTTTTTTTTTAATTCCTTCGATATTGGTGGTTTCAATAAGTCGCTAAATACAAATCGGTCAACAAGGATAAAAAGTACAAATATTCAAGCATCTCTTTTCACAAATTCTTCAAATCTCCTTCTGAACTGTTTGCCGAAACTTGACTCCAACCCTAGTAGCGCAATGGTGTTTCCTGCTAGCATATGTGCTCGTTCTTCCCAGCTCAGAAAGTCCGCTAGTTTATCTTCAGAGCAAAGCATCTTTCCTGCCATGGGGACTTCGCCAAGTGGGAATGGATAATCGCTACCCATCACAATTCTGTCCGAGCCGACCTTCTTGCACAAAAACTCAAGGAGATCCGGGTCATGCACCAGGCTGTCGATCCAGATATTCTGTCCGGATGCCAAGTGTGCGGTGGGTGTTACCCCTCCGGCGTTGACCGCTACTAAATCCGGACGGCAGTCAAACCCATGCTGGATTCTTCCTAGGAGTGCTGGGAAGGCACCTCCTGCATGAGCGAAGCAGAGCTTGAGCCTTGGGAATTGGAGTAGAACTCCGGATGATGTTAAAGCGTGTATCGCGAGGGCTGTCTCGCATGGCCTTGTTCCACGTTAGCTCATTCTTCCATCTTTCATAGCAGTACTCACATTCCCACAAGCCATGATGACCAGTATTTTGCCCATCGATTTGGGTTCTCTTTTGGTAATGAATATCCCAGAGGATGCACGAATACTGGCATGTCCAGCTCTTCACAGGCTTGCCAGAAAGGTTCCAAAGCCGGGTCGTCCAAATTCATATCAGCTATGGTCGTTCCGATCTCAACTCCTACCAAACCTAGTTCTTTCGACCTTCGCAATTCCTCCACCGACGCAGACACATCTTGTAAAGGCACAGTAGCTAAACCGACGAAACGGCTGGGATACTGTTGACATAAACTCGCAATATGATCATTTAAAGCTCGCGCAAGAATCGTGACAGGTTCAGCCTCCTCATCATAGAAGAACAAAATTGGGATTGTGCTCAGCACTTGTACGTCCACACCCGTCGCATCCATCTCCCGGATCCGTGTTCCGGCATCGACGCAATTAGCTTCCACCGTACGGAAGAACTTATCGCCAACATACATGTCGATTTCTCCTACGTCGCCATTCTTGGTCGGTAGGAGTTGAAGCCATGGCGATGTGGCACCTGGAGTTGTGTAGGAGGAGAGATCGGGGAGGGTTGAGGGCATAATGTGCGTGTGCATGTCGATGCGGAACAATGACGTCCCACTCTGCCCAGCTGGCCTACTAAGCTCTGTGCGAGTAGGCGAGTGGCCGCAGCTCGTGCAACAGTCGGATATGCGCGACGGAGACATTTTCTTCGACACGACAGAATGGACAGCCTGATGAGGTTTTTTTCTTGTATTGAGGAGTATGGATATTGGGGAAGATGTAATGCTTTGGAGAAACCTCCCACCCTTCTTTTGGTTTCAAGATCTTGCTTTTGGGACGCCGAGATACTGGGGCGGCTTGTGAAGTTAAAGGGTGTCACTCAAGCGGGCCGCATCCGATCACGACACCCCACTCAGGAACACGGCCCGGACTCAGCATGAGCGGCAGAAACTATGTGCTGTTAAAAGACCATCCTCTGCATCTTGAAACTAAATAGAAGATGATAATCGCCAGGGACTAACTGACTCCAATTCCGAACCCATAATATCATTACTGTTATCACTAGCAGCTATCAGAATGGCCTCCGTCCCAGCAACTCTTCCTCCGCCTCTAGCCTTCGCGTCCTGGCTAACTGCAAATGGCAATAAGTTACAGCCTCCCGTGAACAACTATTGTCTGTTCTCCGGGAAGGATTTCATTCTTATGGTTGTTGGTGGGCCGAACTCTAGAAACGATTTCCACAGTAAGATATCTGCTCTTATCTCTTGCTGCAAGCCTTTTGCTAAGTGCTGCACAGTCAATGAAACAGAGGAATGGTTTTACCAACTGAAGGGCAAGATGTGTTTGCGAATCGTCGAGAACGATGCTTTTAGAGATGTGATTATTGAAGAAGGGCAGATGTTCCTCCTCCCAGGTGGGCCTCATCGACTCCTTCCATATATAATCTACTGACTTCCCCAGCAAACACACCCCACAACCCCATCCGTTTCGCGGAGACGACCGGCCTGGTGATGGAATGTGTCCGACCAGAAGCCAGCTTGGATAGACTACGATGGTATTGCTCAAAGGGCAACCATGAAAAGCCTACCATCATCCGCGAGGAAGTCTTTCACTGTACCGATTTGGGTACTCAGCTGAAGCCACTGATTGAGAAGTGGATGGGCAATGAAGAATTGAGGAAGTGCGGCGTGTGTGGTCTTACCGAAGATCCCAAGTAATCCAACATCCATTCGCTTTCTCACTCTCTGCCCTCCCTTCTCTCTCTCTTCCGACAGAGCAATCCTCGTCCTTTTCCTATACTCTATGGCTTGATTCAACGTGGTGGTACACGACGCAACACCCGCTTTCGACGCAGCATAAGCGAGATAGGAGCCGAAGCAACTCCCACCTTTGCATCGCAGTGTCCCACTCTTACCACAACCACAAAACGGTCCAATGTCATTCATCCAAAAGTCAGCGGACCGATTCCGGATAAAGCATACGTGCCAGGGTCGTCAAGATTAGAAGATAAACCCCTAGCTCTAATCTTTGCTATCTGCGTTGCCACTCAACGCTGCTTTCGCGTCAACCGCGAACGTGCTGTTCTCTTTGTGCTGCATGTAAGGTAGATAGAATGTTCGGTAGCAAGGCAGGTGAGATACGCAGCCAAGATAAGCAGCTAAATATGCATGCAACGACAACGAAGGTATGCATCTTCTAGGCCTGCACAATTGTTTACAAAGAAGCCCCTGGCCCTGTTCGCAATACTTATCCGGGGCTCCAACTTTTTTCTCTTTTGTGGTTGAAGAATCTATTTGGCCAGATAATTGTAGCGTCGTCAATTCAACTTGTCTTTAAGTGCAATGGCGGTCCTCCAGACGTTCAAGAAGCACAAGGGCGCCTTCTACGTCTCAGCTGCTGTCAACGTTGGCTCGATCCTTTTCGGCTTTGACACCGGCGTTGCTGGTGCGATTGTTGCGTTAGCTAGGTAAGCTTTAAAGAGTGAAACTCTCAAATATATATACCCATTCATTCGGACCCAATATCCACCCAAGAACCGCCTTTCTAACGGCATTGCCCATAGCTTCAAGAAAGATTTCCACCTCGCCACGGATCCCGCCAAGCTCGCATACACGTCGGGAAATATCGTCGCGCTCCTCAACGCCGGTGCCTTCTTCGGCGCGATTGTTCCAGCGCTGTTCTCGCAATGGGTTGGTCGCCGCCATCTTCTCGCCGTTGCAGGCTGCTTCTTCCTCCTTGGCGGGACTCTACAGACAGCAGCACAAGCACCGAGTCTCGCCATGATCTACGCCGGCCGCGTGCTGGCTGGATTCGGCGTTGGCATGATCTCTAACACCGCGCCTGTATTCGTGGCCGAATGTGCCCCCAAGGAACTGCGCGGCATCATGATGTCCATGTTTGAAATGTTCCTGGTATCGGGCGGCATGCTGAGTTACTGGACAACCTACGGCTGCTCCGTCCATCTCCCTGCGACCTCAAAACAATGGCGCACACCGCTCTCTCTGCAGATCATCCTCGCAGCGCTTGTCGTGCTCTCCTCCTTTGGCATCTGCGAATCCCCGCGCTGGCTCGCGAAGAAAGGTCGCTGGGACGAGGCTGCGTCCACGCTGGCGCACCTACGGGGTGCAGCAGTAGGCGATTTGGAAATCATCGAGGAATTGGCCGAGATGCGCGCGCAGCTCGACGAGGAAGTGGCGCAGACGAATGGCCGGAGTATCAAGGAGATGTTCACGCCCAAGAACTTCCAGAGACTTCTCTGGGGCCTGACCGTTGCGCTGTTTGCGATGTGGTGCGGGCACAATGCGATCCTGGTATTTCCCCTTTCTCTTTCCACCCGGATTTTCCCCATCCCAGATAAACGGCCGGTTTGATCTGACTGATGCCATAATAGTACTACGGACCCAGCGTATTCAAGCAAATTGGCTACACGTCCCAGAACGCGGCGCTTCTGGCTTCGGGCGTGTTTACGTGCCTCAAGTTCGTCAGCACCATCATCTTCATCACTGGGGTTGTCAATATCTTCAAGCGAAAAACGATGCTGGCCGCTGGCGCCTTTTTCATGGGCGCCTTCTTGTTTGCACTTGGTGCGATCCTCAAGTCGTTCCCACCTACGAAGCCGGGGAACGGAAGTGGAAGTTCTAGTGCGCAAGCGATGGTATGTATCTTCCTCTTCTACCACACAAGTAAGCAAAATCGGTAATTTGGAAACTAACGTCATGAAGATGGCCCTCATCTACCTCTTCGTGGTTGCGTACTCCGTTTCCTGGGGCCCCTTACAATGGGTTTATATGGGCGAGATCTTTCCCATGCGATTGCGCGATTATGGCATGGCGATGTGTGCCATGATGACTTGGTTGATGAACTATGTCGTCTCCAAAATTGCGCCAATTGCTATTTTGAATATTGGTTGGAAGACATGGATGGTACGTTCTTCCCACAATCCTCACTCTCCCTCTGCCTCTTTCGCAATGCTAAGCAATTCAATGTCATTCGCAAAACAAAACGCTAATTTGAGAGTAGATCTTCGGAACGATGAACATCGTAGCGGCTATCTTCTCGGTCTTCTTGCCCGAGACGAAGAACTTGGGTCTCGAGGAAATGGATGTGCTATTTGGTGTTGTGGAGCAAGAAGTCCGAACCCGAGATGTGGAGGCAAATATCTCCGAAAAGGTCAATGGAGGTAATGCTGCTGTTGAGAAGAGTCTGACTTCCTGATGAAGGTTCAGGACGAGTTAAGAGTAACTAAGTATTCGTTGTTTATGCAAAGTTAGCATCATGGGAAAATGTACTACTGAGGTGAAATATTTGTATGTCTGAAGATATTCCGGCAAAGGCTATCAGATGACAAAATATCAGATCATGACCCAATCTTAACAACTACCTTCCTTACTGTCCTATCACTCATAGCTCATCCTTTGCCAAAAGTCTCTCAAGTCTGATCCTGGTGTTTTTGCAACACAGATTGTTCTGCCACATAAAAAACTGTGGAACAGATTATCCATACCAATCCAATCACCAAGACTCATTATTTATCCCCCCTCTGTGCGTACCTTGCATTAGCCCGATATAAAATCCTTTGCAAGGATTCCACTTCAGATGACTATCCGGGTCGCTTACCCCCGTCTTCCCCTCATCGGCACATTCGGACCGCGTTATCAACAACACAAGATTCGTGGAAACAAAGCCGGGCAAGCGGGAAGGAGTCCTGCTGATATGCAGATGCCGCCCCTCTATTGGATCTTGATATGCAAAGACGGTGGGGCCCAACATGACCGCATTGCTACAGAATTATCGTATTGTAATGCATGAGCTGAGGCTGGACCTGCTGTTGATTAGGACAGAGCATAGCGTCTCTTTATGTCTACTCGACATGTCCACTCAGAAATGAGAAAGACAGACTCAATCTAGTCTGTCTGAAAACTTTGTTCGCATCATGGGATCCTACCTTTCCTCCCGAACGCCGAGCAGTCATACAAGCCCTACCAAGGACGACAAAGAATTTAAGGTCTTGATCGCTGGCGCTGGTATCGTCGGCTTGACTATCGCACAAGGTTGTTTAAACAATGGCATCCCATTCGAGATCTTTGAGCGCGATCAGAAAGGTTCCAGAGCTCAGGGCTGGGCACTGACTCTGCATTGGTGTCTGCGATCCTTCGAGCGAACCATCGGCCCCAAGCTATCTGCCTTGCTACCAACTGTAATTTCTCCCACCCTCTCAATTACCCTCCGTCTTATGGATGCGGTGTGTATATATATAGACTACAAACTAACACCCAGGAGGCAGCAGTTGATACCACCTTGCGCGAAGATCAGGGGAACTTCCTATATTACAACTGTGCTACGTGCAAGCCAAGGTACAAGATCCCGCCCTCCAAGCAACGGCTCCGACTCTCCCGCCAGAAGCTGCGGGATCTCATCGCGACCGGCATCAACGTGCAGGAAGGCAAAGGCATCCAGAGCTTTGAGACCCTTCCGGGAGGGCAGGGAGTACGAGCGCATTTCGCGGACGGGACTAGTGCAGAGGGCTCAGTGATTATTGGTGCAGATGGCAACAACAGTGTCGTGCGCCAACAACTCTTGCCGGAGAAGGCCAAATTAAATCTCCTCCCGGTCAATCTGGTTGGCGTTGTGAGGCATTTCACACCGGAACAGGCCAAAGGGGTGAGAGAGTTGGATCCCTTGCTATTTCAAGGCTTGCATCCGGAAACGGGAAATTATCTGTGGTTTAGTTTCCAGGTAGGGATTTTCTCAATACCTTCCTCTTCTACGCGAGTTACTAACACTACTCCCAGGAATGTATCCCCTCTCCGACCGCCCCAGATGCCAGCGAGCAGTACTCATATGATGCCCTCGTGATCATCTCCTGGGTGATCAAGGATCCTGTTGCGGATGCCATCCCTAAAACGCACGCAGAACGCATTGCGCTCATGAAGAAGCGTGCCGAGGGCTACGCGGAGCCTCTACGGAGTATCGTCATGGATATTCCTGACGACCTAGATTTTACCACGCCGTTGCGGCTGTCGGACTTCCCTACCATCCCCTGGGAGAATTCTCAGGGGCGGGTCACGCTCGCAGGAGATTCCGCACATGCTATGACAATGTAAGGATTTGTCGTCTCCCATTCCTCTCCTCGTTTTGTTGTGTTAAAATTCTGACAATACCAAAGGTACCGAGGCGAAGGCGCCAACCACGGCATTCTAGATGCAGCGCTTCTCGTTGATGAGCTGGTAAAGGTGCATCAAGGCCAGAAGGTCCTCAAAGACGCTGTTGATGCTTATGAGGCAGAGATGATCCCGAGGGCTCATGCGGCAGTCTTGAAGAGTCGGCAGGCGGCACTTGATGCGCACGACTGGGACTCTTTGACGGAGGCAAGTCCATGTATCGGGGCAAGAATTCCACCTGTTACTGCTTGAAGTTAATAGATGGCGCTGGAGATGGAAATGAGGCTGTCGAGTCCTATTGCGCGGCAATAGAACTATGTAGGGGATGTATATGGAGAAACACAACAGCGCTATCCTCTGTAATGTCTGCATACTTTTCGGGCTATGACTACAAGGCGAGCTGTGTTAATATCAAGCGTGCAATGTTTGATTTCTTGAACAAATGTGGAACTTAAAAGATCACTTTCTCGCGTGCAGGTGAGCAGATGAGGTCTCCAGCATCCAACTCATTATTTTTACTTATTTCAGCGTGTCTGTTCTGTCACAATATACTTGATGAGTATAGACAAGTAACATCCAGATATTAGCAGCAAGTTAGAAGATACTACGGACGTGCTCAATCCAAAATCACAGCCGTGCACTTGATTTCAATACAAAGCCTCTCGTTCGGCAGGGCCGCCACCTGAATACACGTCCGGGCCGGCGCCTTTGACTTATCCGGCCAGACCTTATTCCACTCAGCATTCATCCGCGCATAGTCCTTCATATCGGTCAAGAAGATCGTGGCATCAATGATGCTCTCCCATCCACACTTCCCCTCCGTTGCGCCATTGATGACCGTCTTGATGTTTTCCAGCACCGCCGCCGTCTGCTCAGCGACATCCAGAGTGTGCGTCCCATCCGCCGCCGTGACGCATCCTGCGTATGATCCGTCACCCCGGCGCGAGGAGATTCCAGAGACGAAGAGCGTCTTGCTGCTGGGAGGGGTTGTGCGCGCGTGCGGGTAGTTGGCGAGACCTTGCGCGGCGGTTGGGGGGAGGAAGTACGCGGTTCCGTTGGGAGAAGCCATTTCGAAGTTCGCAGGAATGTGAAAGAAGAGGGTGGATTATGGCAAGAGTTTGAAAAATGAAGGTTTATGCGTGAATTGAAAGAGTTAAGTGATTCAATGGAAAAGAACTTCGAATTCCCATGAAGCTGGATGTTTCCCACCTGAGTGGCATGGCGGGGTTGTTTCTCATTTCAACCCCACTCTGGGCCGGAAGGCAAGCCTTGCCTTCCACCATCTTCACGGTCCGCATCCGTGTTTGCTCTCACTCTCGTTAGATATGCTCAGCATCTCAACCTCCAAACATGTCTATTGCAGCGCAACGAATTCCAAAATCCTCTTCCCAAGCCTATCGCCATCCAATCCGAGCCCCAAGAAGTAACTAATATGATTCTGACCTTTCAGAACCTCGAGGATCGGCAAGCGTGAGAACCGCTTCCGGTACGCATCCACAAACATCAGATTCCCATCCACGATCTCGTTCGGATCAAGTTCTCCTAAGACGAGCAGGATGTTCGTATGTGGCAGGTCACTTGCTTCTGAATCAATAAATTGGGCTACACCAGTCTTGCTCAATACCTCCTCGTTGGTGATGGCCTCGTGGTAGGCGTACATGTTCCTCTTGCGCCGTTCCTGTCGGAGGTCATACCAGAGCGGGGCACTCAGCAAGATCGCACCTTGTAGCGTGATGCCGGCATTGCTGAGATGGCTGCTAAATAGTGCAGCTGCGAGATGGGAAGCCCCGGCACTTTGGGCAACGGCTGTAAGATGATTTGGGTCGCCGCCGTGCTGCGAGATGTTGTCCCGGATCCATGCGAACGCTGATGTCACATCTTGTGCACCCGAGGGATACACTGCTTCGGGGATTACGCGGTACGTTGCTAGAGCGCAGATGGTGTTGTTTGATGCAAAGTAATTGCCTGGGTTTGTTAGGTTAAGATTGTACGGACGGTTGTATCTTGAGGTAGGCACGCAGTGGTGATCAGTGCTGCAATCTGTACGTACCGATGTGGCCATGCATCGAAGGCGTGATGTCGTTATCCCCAGCAAGGAACCCGCCGCCATGAAAGAAGACCAAGACCGGCAATTTCTTATCGGGCGTTGTGATGGGAGTATACAGCTTTTCTCAAGTATTCGAATCAGAACCCACCTAGCTCGTCTACTCGCTGGCAACCGAAATGGGAACATGAGGTACATACATCAATGCGATGTCGGTCAGAAGGACCGTACTTGAATCCTTTCTCAACTTTGACCTTCGTTTTATAGCTCGAGGCGCGCGCTGCATGTAAAGGCTCGAACAGGCTCTCCATCTCGTTATTGGTAACCAGTGACCAGACATTGCCGTGTTTGGCGATGCACGCTGCGACTTGGTCCATTGCGATGTGATCGCTTGATTTCTCGGATGCGGGACGGGTGGCCGGATCTATGCTTTGCAGCTTTATACGGCTAAGGCGATGGGATGAAAAGACTGTAATTTGGAGCTCTGAGATCTTGACTGAAGCTCAATATCTGTATCACGATGCAACCATATAATCTACAATAAAATGGAACTGAAACCGAGGCCCCTCCAGACTGCTTGCTGACTGTCGTAAGTGGGACGGCAGCCCAGGGGCGGATGCCAGATCCGGATGTGATCCGACCCTATCCACCTATGACCGTCCTGCTCGGATACATCTGCACGACGACCCCTCCAACGGCGCAGGCGGGGCGAAAGGAAAAGCCGACGCCAACCTCCGACAGAAATCCAGCACGATATAGACATAGCTGTAGAACAGATATTTTCAAGAAATTGTATTCTAAGCTGAGTTGGATCTGATTATCCTATCTGGCAGAGAAGAGAGTCAGTAGCAGGCAGGCAAGCATGGGTTCTAGAAACGACACCGATAATGTTGGCACCGAGACCATCACCGCACTCTGGGAATGCAACACTCTGGAAAAAGCCCAATCACTCTGCTCCTCCCTAGGAAGCGCAGCCTTCCCGCTTCAGAACTTTATCTCTAACACTTACAACACCTCGACGTCAACCGAGTATCTCGATTCCCACAATCCGAAAACCGGCAAGATCTTTTCGCGGGTGCCCATCTCGTCCGCCGAGGAAGTCGACCGTGCTGTGCAAGATGCCACCGAGGCGTTTGCAGGATGGAGCAAGACGACGAGAGCGGTGCGCAGTGCGTGCTTGGGTAAGATTACAAAGCTGATCGAGGAGAATCGAGAATTGTTTGCGGTGTGGGAGAGTATTGACCAGGGGAAGACGCTTGAGCGGGCTAGGATAGAGGTTGACCGGGCTATTTCGAATTTCTCGTAAGTCTTGCAATGATGCCTTTCGCGGTACGTGAGATGGGAACCTTACAAGTATTTCAGATATTTCTCCACGTATATCCTCCATGAAGAGAACACTGTCCGCATGATCGACAATGTAGCTCTGACCTACGAGCATCGCTCCCCCGCCGGCGTCTTCGCCCTCATCTCTCCTTGGAACATGCCCCTATACCTCTTGACCTGGAAGATCGCGCCCTGTATTGCATTTGGATGTACCGCCGTCGCAAAACCCAGCGAAGTAACATCCATCTCAGCGTTTCTTCTGACCGAGGTCTTCCGTCGGGCGTCCCTGCCTGCCGGCGTAGTCAATATGGTCTTTGGTAACGGCGCGACCACCGGCTCGGCTCTTGTCAAGCATGATAAGATCAAGGGCATCAGCTTCACGGGGGGGACGGCGACGGGAATTCAGATCAGGAAGGATACGGCGCATCAAATTTATAAACATCTTAGTCTGGAACTTGGGGGGAAGAACCCTACGCTTATTTTTGAGGACGTTGATATGGAGAAGGCTATTGCAACGGCCGCAATGGCAGCTTTCGAGAACCAAGGAGAGGTGAGAGATCTAGATATTGATTTGCCGCTGGGAGCGATGTAGCAAATTACTAACATCTACAGATTTGTCTGTGCGGCTCGAGAATCTACGTCCAGAAATCTATCTATGCTACTTTCGTCACGCAATTTACTGCCCACGTCGCCGAAAAGTACCAAGTTGGCCAACGCATCGGTGCCGTGGTGTCCTTACCACATTACCAGAAGATCCGCTCGTATCTTGCTCTTGCCGAAGACGAGAAGGCCGTTTTCGAACTCGGTTCCCTTCCGCCTAGCACACCCGAAAACGGATACTGGATCGCACCTACAATCCTCACATCCGTCTCACCTACCTCCCGAATCATGACAGAAGAAATTTTCGGGCCCGTCGTCACGATATATCCTTTCGAAGACGAAGCAGAGGCCGTCTCGCTCGCCAATGGGAACCCCAACGGCCTGGCCGCTGTGTTGCTCACAAAGGACGGGGCAAGAATCCGTCGTGTGGGGGAGAAGATTGAAGCGGGGCTTGTGTGGGTAAACTGTTGGTTGGTAAGAGAGTTGGGGACCGGGTTTGGGGGGATGAAGAATTCAGGGACAGGCAGAGAAGGAGGTGCATTCTCGAGGGAGGTTTTCACCAATTTGAGGACGTTGCATGTGCCTGACTTTTGAAAGGATGTGCATTAGTAGTTTATGATATACGGAAAGAGGCTCCAGGGGAGACTGACACAAAATGTAATGAAGTTGCAGCCTCTAAGATCACCAGTAGTAAAAGGAGTAGTAAAGGTCTTGTTCTCCGTTTACGCAGGACGATAAATACAGTATGGTCATAGATTCCCATTTCCCAGGACCGCCAGCGACGAACAGATAACCAGATAGTATCTAAAAGCCGACACAAATTTGCGCGAAGTAGGGTATTGTACGTAAATCCAACAATTTAAGAAATAAATCTAACCGAGCCAATAGCTAAGCCTTTAGGCCCAAGACGACGTATCAAGAGCCAGGCAGTTGTCCGGTACTGAGTTTCCACTGCTGCTCATTTGCTGCTGTTGTGATGATGAATTGATGAGGCGGGTGCCCTTGTCCTTCACGGACTCCCCAAAAATATGGCGGAGAATCGGGAGCGAGACGACAATAAGTGCACAACATAACTCGGCCGTGGAACAGACGACTGTGAAGAGGTTTGTGTTAGAGATGTATATGCTGGGTGGATGCTAGAGAGAACGCGAGGGAAATCACGTACTCGTCGTGGGCAGATCCCAATAGACCGCCCCAAGGCCATATCGCATAGCACCCACTAAGATTGTCACTACACCGAGAGTAAACGTTCCAATCAGGCCTAAGCGTGCTTTCTTGCTAATCTTCATCTTGCCCAGGAACGAGAATGGAAGACCGAAGACTGCATTGCGTTAGATTCTGCGGCTGACAGCCTTGCTGAGTGTGGGGACTGTGTACCTAGGATATCGCAGATCATGTTCAAGATGAAGTTGGTGTCATAAGTGACCCATGATGTCCATGCGGAACACTGTCCCGGAATGACAGAGCTATTGCTGTCAGTAAATGGCTACCCAGGGACTGAGAGGTGAAACATACAATTGCAAGGAAAATGGTTCGCAGATGGCAAAGTCTAGGATCAAGACTGTGAGAGAAGCGAGGGCTATAAAAGTTGTGATGGCACGGAGGGCGATTCTAGTCTTTCGGAAGCAGTCGTTGATAACCACGTAGTAGAGTGCCAACAGGCTAAACTTGGGGAAGTATAAGCCTACATCGAAGAGGACCTCGGCAGCAAAGAGACACTGGAAATAATCAGCCAGAATCAAACCATGGGGGAGGAAAGTTTGTCTCCTACTCTCTGCAATGGAACGTTCAATTCATCGGAAGAGCTGTCGGCCCACGAATAGCCGTTGAATTTCAGGGCCAGTCCCGTTGATATGGCCCACCCCAGTAGACAACACCACCCAACCATGACAAAGTAATCAGAGGCATTGAGAACGGTGTTTAGTTTATATAGCCTGACATAGATCCTTCCCACGATAAAAATCAGAGGAAAAAAGATCAGGAAGCACTCCAGGCCCTGAATATCTCCAGTCAGCAAAGGAGAATGATTGCAATGCGCTGGACAAACTCACGATGGTGGCAGGCAGTGTCAGAGGCATAGGCGCGGCTTTGGACGACTTGCTCGTCGCCGAGGCCGTACTTCAGTATAAGGCATTGCTTCATCAGAGGAGGTAGGAAACCCCGTAGTATTAGTAGCTACATTCAGGTCCTCGTTAGGACGAGAGAGTAGTGTACTACATGCCTCGCTAGTTAGGCTTCGCTAACATGATTTCCGCATCAAGACTCCAATATGAGGGATGTCCGCATGCAGACTTATGAGTAAAGCCACAGCAAGGTCTATAGATCCAACGACGCCGTCAATCTCGTAGATCCCACGTTGAGGTGACTGCCTTCATGGTGAAGGCGAGCCTGAGTCAATCATGTGCCTGAGTCAATCTGTGCCTGAGTCAAACCTGTGCCACAAGACGGACCTTCAGGTGGCGGTCCGCAAATCCTGAAAGCAGGCCGTCGTGCTTTCTCCGAGGGGTCTCCGGATTCTCTGGTTCTCACTATGGTATTCACTAGATGCATGTGATCGTCGTGCAGACGGACCCGTCCTGCCATGATGCCATCCCCATGGCGATCAAGCGAGAAGCCCACGTCGCAAGGAATGAATGGGCAGGATGGGAGTTCAGTGGCCATATCTTTAAACTCTAGCATTGCCACCCTTTATGTGCCCACTCAGGAATAAAAAAGCCCTATTTATCCTCCCGGCCATAATCTGACATAAATCCATGAGGATGCTATACTTTGGCCAATAATGTAGAAACTCGATCATGTGACTACAAAACTCTCCCTCCCATTCCACCTCAGATATCCGGGGACCTGACGTTGCCGTGTTGTCGTCACACGGGTATCGAAGCAAAATCATAACTGGCAACATTGAGTGCCGCGTGTTTTTCGACCCGGGTATTACGGTTCTGATGTCGTCTGGCAGGGCGTGGGTCTGAGACTCATGCGTATCCTTAACCATCGTGGTGTTTTTCTGGCATAATCGCCGTCTCTGAAATTTCTTCAAACAATAAGGTGTGCAGTCTCACGGCATCATGCAGACTCATGATGTCGTAGCGACGAAGTGCAAAGAAGAATATGTTTGGTGGATACAGAGTCGTATGAAAGTACCCCGCATGAAGTCATGATTACTATCCCTGAACAAAGGTTATTTTGCGGTGATTTTGTGGCGCCGTGGATCGAGAATCTGACGAGAAATTGCGTCGTTGTTGCAGGCCTGCTAGGATTCTGTAACCTTCTACCAGCACCTTGGATCTGATGAGGGATCCTTTATTGGTCGGGGGCATAAGATAAGCAAGTGTAGTTAACCAATCCGAGTATGCTCTCCGATTGTGCGATCCAATAACACTTACTCCGGGAGGGGAGGGGGTTAGTATATGGCACGGAGAGGAGTTAACTGACGACCCGTGGAATTAAGCGGGGCTTTCAACAGTTTAAGCGGCTGATGATACCTCCCTCCCCGTTGCATGCCCGTGTTGTACTTTCGACGCTCAAACTCGCGATCGTATATAAGAAACTCATGTCCTTGCTGGAAGATTTAAGTCCATTTCCATCTCTCCCCAATCCTCTTGCTGCTCCCCTTACCACCAAACTTTCAACCCACATTATCCCAATCATGCCCTCGCTTCCCAAAACCTACAAGGCTGCGGTCTTGGAGAAGGTGAATGCTCCCTTCACCCTGAAGGACATCGAGCTCAAGCTCCCAGAACGTGGCGAGGTCCTCGTAAAAGTCCTTGCTACCGGCGTCTGTCACTCCGATTCGGTTGTGCAATCAGGAGCCTTTGGAAACGCCTTCCCCATCATTCCCGGCCACGAAATTATTGGCAACGTTGTTGCTGTCGGTGACGGAGAGTCTAAGTGGAAAGAAGGCGACCGTGTTGGCGGGGCATGGCACGGAGGTGATTACCCAGCTCTTCCTTTCTGATGGCGGCAGCTAAACGAGCACAGGCCATGACGGCACATGCACCCAATGCCAACGAGGTCAGTTCCAGATGTGCAAGCACGAAGCCATCAATGGAGTTACTCGCAACGGAGGATACGGAGAATACGTTCTCCTGCGGAGCGAAGCTGTCGTGAACGTCCCCGCTGACGTGGATCCCGTCCAATACGCCCCGATTCTCTGTGCCGGCATCACAGTGTTCAACTCCATTCGGAAGGCGGGTATTACGACCGGAGAAACGGTTGCGATTCAAGGCCTGGGTGGGCTGGGACATCTGGCGGTGCAGTTCGCGAGCAAGATGGGATACCGCGTGGTCGCATTGAGCAATGGCAGCAAGAAGAAGGACTTTGCCATGAAGCTCGGCGCCCACGGTTACATCGACACGTCAAAGGACGACCCCTGTGACAAGTTGATGGAGATGGGAGGTGCGGCACTGATAGTTTGCACCGCCCCAAACCCAAAAGCCATTGGTCCTTTGACGGGGGGTCTCGCCCCTAGCGGCAAGGTCTTGATCTTGGCTCCTTGCGGAAACGTCGAGATCAGCACTCTTGATCTTATCAACAAGGCTGCTACGGTCTGTGGATTTCCATCTGGCCATGCTCTTGATTCGGAGGAGGCCATTGCGTTTACTAGACTGCACGACATCAAGTGCATGGTGGAGGCCTTCCCGTTGAACGACGTGCAGAAGGCTTATGACCATATGATGAGTGGTGAAGTGCGGTTTAGAAGCGTGCTTGTCATGCCATGAATACTAGATAGGATGACTTAGTGGTTGTGAGAAATGGGCGGGTGTGCCAGGTTAGCGATGTTACGGATGAAAGTGAACGCAGATGGACGTTGATGATAACAAAAAGTCAAATTGAAATTATTCTCCATTGCCCTTTGTCCGAATAATTTGGGCTCTCTCCAGTGCCATTGCCATTCTGCCCGGATCTTTCGGAACCCCGGAATGTTTCCTTGAATCTTTGAATAGCTTAACCTTGAATCTGCCTGGGTAAATTCTGTTCGTCTAGGTCGTGATAAGCTTAATCGGATGATCTCTTGCCTCGGTTGGCCTGCTTACTGCCCGTACGTCATGTACAAGGACGCGAGAGACCTCGCGGGATCGCAGTTGATCCCCCAACACAGGAGACCTCCATCCCATGTTTCAAATGATAGCACTCCAATCACTCTCCAAAGCAGGAGTCTCTAACCGTATCTGTCAGTCAACGCCAAAAGGCTACGCTCTCAACCACACTATCGCAATGGAGGCATGATCGGTTCCGCACACCAAGAGGTACAGTCAATGTCGCTTAACCAGTAGAGTGGATCCTTCCTTGTGTTACTATATATTTTATGATAACGAGTGCTCTCCCAACAAACAGGCCATCCCAGCCTAACAGCCCTCGTAGCTCAATGGTAGAGCGCGTCACTAGTAATGACGAGGTTGCCGGTTCGATTCCGTCCGAGGGCAACCACATGACCAGCTTATCCAGCTGGCTTACTCCTTTTGTTTTATTTTTTGCTTGATGTATTGATGGTTATAACACTGAACCCTCTATGAAGTCAAACGTCTGTCTTCTTTTTCTCACTTGAACTTTCTCGCTTCGCTCAGTGCGCACGATGTGCAATGTTACGTAAGACTGGAGGGTTTAAGCGACCTTTTTGGTGGTGCAGTAGCGAGAACTATGGGCTAGGTGGAAAAGGGGTCAGTCAGTCAGTCGTTGTTCACTCATCATCATGGCCATGTTTTTTTCTCTGAACAGCATCGTTTGCGCGATCCTTTTGTGGGCGTGTACATGTGCTCTATTGTGGTTCCTGTGCGCCATGAGTTCTGGGAATCAATTGGAGTAGACGGCCATACGATTCAGAATGGCAGAGCATTACAAGTTGGTTTGTTCTTTGACAGGATCAAGCTGCCTGGCACGGGTAACTAGTCATGAAGCAATTGCAGGACTCCTCCGCCCATTGTGTTTGATTTCTTGGCGGGTAAGATGTAGGAAACAAAACATACGCCTTGCAGGGCGGAGACTATGGCATTCATTTCCATGAGTCACTATATATGTAAATATATAGATTGTTGAAGATGCGACTACGACCTTTATTTAGTAATAATAAACGTACGCGGTGATTTTCAACCTACCTTGTCACTATGGAATCACACTGGAATTCTTCCATGAGTAGTACAACCGTATCACGGAGGGAAAGTCCAAAAGACTTTTGATAATATGTTTTGAGAGGGTTCTGACAGTGTCAACAGGTGTTTCCATTTTTACAATCTGGAAGTACAACTATTTCACGGGGAGAAAGCCCAAAGGACGCTTCGATAGTATGTTTTGAGCAGCCTCTTACAGTGTCAACAGGTGCGTACTTCCATTCTCCAATCTGGATTCAATT